>OU343161.1:149444141-150109141 GCA_910595825.1 Philhelius pedissequus
AATTTTATTGAATAATATTTTTTATTTAATAATATTTTGAAAACATTTTTCAAAATAAAATTTAAAACGCCATTTTGAAAAAAAATCAGTGACTGGTTTTTAAAAACCGGAAAACTTTTTTTTTTGAAAATCTTTGTATGCAGATTTACTAACAATTGTGGGCATCATTTGCACAAAACAAAATTATTTTAATCGGTTCATCCAATAGTGAGGAAGGCGAAAATATGAAAAGTGGTTCTATGGGAAGTACCGTTAATAAGTACGCAATATAAAATATTTGTATACCTAGAACTGCACTGTATTAATTCAAGAACACACATAGTTTTTTCTAAAAATTCTTGGAGCCGTTTTCGAGAAATACATTTATATTAACGGATTTTCTAAATTTGTATGAGAGCTACAGTTGTTTTTTTTTTTATTTTATTTATATAGTTAAACAATAGTAAAACAAATGAACCGTTTTTCAGAAAATCGAAAACCAAAAACTGGTACTATGTAGGTACTAGATCTACAAAAAATAACAATTTTTTTTCTGTCCTACCCTTTGTTAGTGAACCGATTTTCTTATAAAAATTGTTGGAGCCGTTTTTCAGAAAAATACGTTTTTAAGTTTTGCTAAAAAAATTTATGGGAGCTACTGTTAATTATTGTCGTAAAAAAATGGAAAAACGAGTGGGCATATTACCGAAAAAACAATTTGTACCAAGTTTGAAGCAAATCCATCCAACCGTTTAGGCTGCAGACTCAAGGACTGATAGGCAGACAGACAGACCGGCAGACAGGTGTTTTGATGTTCTCTATGATCGTTACGTCATATTCACAGGGTGGCGCACTAATCGTGCTACAATAAGAAATTTAAAAAACTTTTAAATTAATCGATGTATTTCATTAATTTTCTTTGATTGGATTAAAACTTAAATTTTATTTTAAATAACTAATGGTTTTTAAAGATGATAGACTGCAAATGACCTCCACGCTCATCCACGCATATGCGGCACCTGATCAGAAAATTGTTAATTGCAGGGTTGAAATTGGGATTGCCTCAATTATTGTCTTAATGGACTGCTTCAATTCAGTCAAGTTCTTTGGTTTCGTTTTGTACACTTCCTCCTTGACATAACCCCATACAAAAAAGTCTGGTGCAGTCAGGTCAGGTGACCTTAGGGGCCAGCGAAAAGTGCAGTTTCTGATATCAATTCGTTTGGGAATTTTCGTTGGACCACCGCCACAACTTGTGTGGCTACGTGTACACTTGCTCCATCTTTTTGAAACCAAATCCTGCTGAAAGGAATACGTCTTCGGCGAAATTCTGGGTGTAAAAACTTTTTCAACATCCTTAAATAACGGTCCCCATTGAAAGTTTGTGTTACACCGTTTTCTTCAAAGAAGTATCGCCCGACAATACATCTTAATGAAACTGCGCACCACACAGTGACTCGTTCTGGGTGCGGTTCCGTCTCTTGGAGCATTTCTGGATTAGAATCACTCCATATGCGGCAATTTGGCTTGCAAACATTGCCGGATAAGTCAGAATGGGCCTCATCAGACATGAACAAACAATTTATCAATGTGTTGTCTTCTTCGGCCATTGCAATCAGTTTTCGGCAAAATGCCACGCGAACAGGCAAATTCTGAGGGTTTAACTTGCTAGTTATTTGGACTTTGTACGGAAACAGGTTTAAGTCATCATGAAGTATCCGTTGTAATGACCGTCTGCTAACTCCAATTTGACCCGATAAGTTTCGAGTCGAAACGCTTGGATGTGCCTGTATTGCCGATGTAACAGCCACGATTGTATCCTGAACCCGAACATTATTGAGATCCCGATGATACGGTCTTCGTTCGATACTTACAGATTCGGCAAACATGTTTACCAGCCTCGTAATTGTCCATCTACTCAGGGGAATACCGCCAAACTCCAGCCTATATTCTCTTTGGACGGAAACGACGGACTACAAAGAATGGTATCGCTGCACTTTCTAAATCCTTTTTTCCCGCATTCAAGCATTCATTTTGATAAATCTAAATAGTAGCCTATAAAATAAAAAAAAAATAAGCCGATTACTCACACTGAAAAAAAGTTATTACGTTTTATTTTTATAGCACGATTCGTGTGCCACCCTGTAGTAGTAATTATAAAAAGTAAGAGCGGGCGGTAACCACTGGCCCATGCGCCAGGCGCATGGCCGAGACGGTTAATCCGTCATTGAGTTGAATCAGATACGTGCCAGAAAGCTCTTTTTGGATTCAGTTACTAGTTAAATTCCCGTTGAAATTCGTCATGAATATGGTGTCCTCTTTGATAAATTTCACTATCAATGCTGTATTAGATCGTACTACACAACTAGCATGTCCACCTTTCAATAGCCAGGGAATGCACCCGTCCTCATTTAATTTTTACAAGGAGCTTTCGTCGTAAGCAGTCATTTTAGCCATATTTAAACAATTTGTTGTTATTCCATAGGTTTCTTCATGGTTGGCCAACATTTTGGAAAAAGGTAAGTCCACTTGTTTTCCCCCAATAATTGAAGCTCTGGTAAGTAGTAGGTTGTGCTCGGTCCCGCTAGCCTTAGGCATTGAGAGAACATATAGCAAGACGGAATTGTTGGTGGAGACTGACGGTGTGCCGAATTGTAAAGCTTCTACCATATTTGAATAGGGTAATATCTCAACTTCGCTCATGACCTTGTTGATTTCTTGTTGATCTAGGAGATCAGTATTTACTATTCCGCTTCTCGCCATTTGACATGCGCGAACGATCTCGTTGACTTCTTCTTTCATAACCAAAAGTTCTTTTTTCACAGATTCTGTCATTTTTTTCAGCAATTCTTCGAATTTGTCCAAGCGGATGATGCGTATTAATTTGAAATGCCCGTCGATGATCCATACTTGTCCTTCTTTAATCGTGACCATTGGAGAATTGTATTCAATACTGAACAATTGCACGGTTGAAATTATTAGAAACCTCTTTAATGTATTAAATTAGTAAAAAGTAATATATATGTATGTGTAAATATATTTTGTTTATGATTAGTTTCTAGTTTGCATATTCTTATAATCTTAACACCTACGAGGGGCGTTCAATATATTCTCGGTATCGATATGAATAAAAATGCGAATTCAATTGAAATTGTTTTTATTTTTCAATATAATCTCCCCTAACATTAATGCATTTGTTACATCTTGAGATAAGCTTTTTCAAGCCCTCAAAAAAATAAATTTCCTCTTTCTCTGCCAAATACCCATTTATTGCCGACTTGAGTTCTTCATCATCCGAAAATCTTTTTCGACGAAGACATTTTTTCAAATCCGGAAACATGAAATAATCACTAGGGGCAAGGTCTGGACTATAGGGTGGGTGTTGGATTTCTTCCAAACCACAATCTCGCGCAGCAGCCTTGGAAACTCGCGCCGTGTGAACAGGAGCGTTGTCATGAAGAAGCAACACACCCGCTGCGAGTTTACCCCGCCTTTTCTTTTTAATTTCCTCCCGCAAATTATGCAAAGTGGAAGCGTAGGATGTGGCGTTGATGGTTTCACCTTTTGTTTTGTACTCAATGAGCAAGATTCCTTTTCAGTCCCAAAAAACTGTGGCCATGAGCTTCCCGGCAGACGGAGTGACTTTGAACTTCTTCGGGGGGTCTGTTCCTTTTTTATGCCACTGCATGGACTCTTGTTTGCTTTCAGGGTCAGAGTGGTGAATCCATGTTTCGTCCCCAGTAACAATGCGATCCATAACACCATCCGCGTTGTCACTACACATCTCCAAAAGCTCTCTACAGCATGCGATTCTCACTTTTTTCTGAGGCGCTGTGAGCATTCGTGGCACCCACCTTGCACTGAGCCTTGAAAGGTTAAGATGGTCATGAAGAATGGTGTGAATGATACCAGTTGAAAGCTTGGTGATCTCTGACATCATTTTAATCTTTATTCGGGCATATTCAAGAACAAGTTTTTCGATTTATTTGATGCTTTCTCCCGGACAAGCAGTAGCCGGGGCGCCGGAGCGGGGGTCGTCTTCAATGCTCTCTCTGCCTCTCTTGAATCCACTTGACCACTTTTGCACAGTTGATAATGAAGGTGCGGAACCCTGGTAAACAGCCACCATCTCTTCATGAATAGGTTTTTGACTTTTTCCTTTCTTAGTGAGAAATTTAATTACAGAATATGATACATTTATGAATGGCATTCATATAATCATAAGAACTCTTAATTAAGCTCTACATTCACATAGCAAATCTTAATTTATTTAAGATAAGATTTTCAAGACAAATTAAATATTTTGTTTGTTTGTGGTAAGTGATGTGTCCTAAGTGATTTTGTGCTTAAAATTTTGTGCTTATAATTTTGTGCTTAAAATTTTGTGCTTGTGATTTTGTGTATCAAATTTTGTGCTTATAATTCTGTGCTTAAAATGTTGTGCTTGTAATTTTGTGCTTAAAATGTTGTGGTTGGGCATGTACGTCAGTCCCGAAAGTAAGTACATATCAGAAACTTCACTTCAAAAATTAACTTTAGAATAATTTAAAGCAATTTTCAATGAAAAAATTCAATATATTTTATTTCACTCAAACATAATCTTTTTGTTTCCAAGAAAAAGTTAACAAAATTAGCATAATTTGAAGCACAGTTCTAACAAATGTTAAATTATTAAGAAAAAAATATAACAAAAGTAAAAAACAAATGAAAAATTTGAAAAGTTATAAACTTTTGCTAGTTATTAGTACTTTGTAGGGTATCATTTTGTTTTAATAACAGCAGACATCCTTTGAGGCATCGAACGAACTACATTTGATGTCACATCTGAGCCCATTTTGGACCACTCCTCCTCAAAACCCGTTTGAGTTGATCTTTCGACTTGATGTCATGTTTTCTTATTTTTCTTTCCAGATGTTCCCAAAGATGTTCGATTGCATTCATGTCATTTCACTGGGGGGTGTTCTAAGTTGTTTTCGAACATTGTAACGCAACCACTCCTTAACTATAAATGAAGTGTGCTTGGGATCGTTATCTTGCTGAAAGAGAAGCGCCCAATCTTTGCACGCTCTGGCCAAGGTTGTTCTTTAAAATATTCAAGTAGGCATATCGATCCATTGTTTCTTCAATGAAGACTAAATTACCCACGCCAGAAGACGCCATACACCACCAGACTATTACTGACCCACCACCGTGTTTTATGGTTCCAGCCATGTTTTTCGGATCTCACTCTTTGTTAGCCTTCCTCTAAACCTTTCCCCGCCCATCCGATCCATGAATATTAAACTTACGCTCGTCTGAGAATATTCCGGTGTTCCAAAAACCTGAATCATATTTTAAATGCTATTTTGCGAATTTCAGTCGCTTACGGCAATTTACTTTATTTATAAAAGGTTTTTTTCTCACATTTCGACCGTGAGTTTTCGACAGTGTTGTGACATATAGACCTTAAATGTACACTCCATGATTGTCTACATGTACATAGATAATTCGATGTAGACAATTCACAATTGTCGACATAAATGTGTCGAGAATGTAGACATTGTAGACAATTCGTAAAACCATCATAAATCATTATTTTTCCTACTCATATTTATCAAACCACAAAACATAAATGTTAAAAACAGGAACAAAGTTTTTCTATAATTCGATAACACGTGTATAAGAACATGATATGTGTGAAAAAATCATTTGATCTAAATCTAAGCGTATACCTAGTTCTATTTTTATAAAAGCTTTGGTTTCAAATATTTAAATTATAGATATCGAAAACTTTAAATTATGGGAGAAATCTGTTATGATACCTACTCACTAAAATTTGATATGTAGGATTGCAGTTCCACTGAATCACTTCACGAGTTCACTACTAGTGGTCAAGTTTTAAAAACCTTTAATAAAACCTGTAATAAAATTTAAAAAAAAAATGCCAATAAACCTTGGCATCAAATCAAACTGTAACTGAAAAATTTGTCACATAATTTTGAGTTGTCCAATTTAAATCCTTTTTGCAAAGACAATGGTGCAAAATCTTTAACAGTCCTTGTGTAGAGAATAAGCCCACGTCTAGTTAAAGCAGTTGCCTAGTTGCCAGCCCATGTCTAACTTTGTCTTAATTTTAACACAGGAAACAACTCTTATTAAAGTAGGTAGATCTTTTGGGGCTAAGTTAATCAAACTTATGTTGAGCACACCTTATTTTGAAAGATATAGTAATATAACAGAATGAAAATTAAACATAAACACAAGAACACAGAAAATATATTTATAAATTCATAAAAGCTTAGCTACATATGTAAGATTTTGCAAATTTCAATTAAGAATCGATCCGCTTTTTTTTCAAATCGATATTCTGAATAATAATTCCAGGTCCTCCAGTTCTTCTAACTTTATATATTTTTGGTTTTCTAAAAAGCTCAAAATCTTCATTATTATAGGCGGCTTTACATGGATCTGCATCTGCAGACTTGAAGAAAAGTAGAGCGGGCCAATAATATAAAACAAACATAAAAGTAAGACAGGGTACACACTAATAACTTACTCGAACTCTGCTATAACTTTCTTGACACATCTCACAATCACGTGTTCTTAGCTTTCAGGTATGTAGTTTTGAGAATTAAATTTTCGCTATTTTCGTTGTTTTTAAGCAAACTGAGGTGAAATGGTAAAAAAAACTTTAAAATTCGTTATCTGAACGGAACAAATTATATTGCAAATGAAAATGCTATAATGAAGATGAACATGTTCATCTTCACTATAATCTGCAATCTTCAGGTTCGTACTTCCTATAATCTTCATACATGAAGATGATCTCCATTTTGGTTTTCGCTCTCTATCGCACAAGTATGAATTTTTTATTTTGTTTCCTCTTTTTTTGCAGATGTCAATGCAGATGAAGATGAAGATGCATGTAAAGCCTCCTTATATCTAATCCTCATCTCTAAAAAACATTTTTCTTTAATTTTTTAGTTATGAAATGTGAAAAAAAATGTCAAACGCCAACTGGAAAATAATTTAAGAAACATAAGCGAGCGTTTTACTCGCTGCTGTTATATTATCAAATGTCGACCCTTATTTTAAAACCCATTTTTAGAGTCGACTACCATTTTAAGACTCATTTAAAGTAGGAGTTTAGAATTGAAATTATAAGAATTACACATTTTACACTATTGATTTTACTCTGATAAAATGGTTGATTGGCATGGCCTTTAAATATAATAAGAATATCATTGAGACATAATCCGATTCACATTATTTTTGTTTGAGGTATGCATCAATTCCTTTGCAAAATGTAAACAAACGCTTTAGTTTTTAATAAATATTTATATAACAATAACATTTTCCATTACCTTTGCAAGGTTTTGTGAACATTGTTCATAGAGCTAAGTATTTTTTATTGGGTTTCACCAAGAAATACCCTAGCTCTTTAAATGTCTTGTTTATAAGTTGGCCAGATATGTTAATATCACCCACTCGCCTTAAACTTTTATTTTTAAAGAAAATTTTATAATTGATTGCTAGAAACTTTTATTTTTATGGAAAATATTTAAACCATGTATCTATCATTGAAGCAAAAACATTTTGCAATGATTTTATTTGTGAGGTTTAAGAAGTCAAATTTATTGTTTATATCATCGACATATGCTCTACATTGTCGACATATTGTCTACATTGCCTACATTGTCGACCGATTGTCTACTTGAAATGTAGACAATTAAATCCGACACGTAGAGGAACAACACTGGTGTTCGACCATCACTCTAAAGAACGCGACGAATTGCCTGAGGGTTACGCTCTTTACCAATTTCATTGGCAATGATTTTTGGGGCGCTTAATTTGGGGTTTTGTCTGATTTCGCGAAGGATCAGGCGACTTTCTTGAACTGTGATTATGCGTGGGCGTCCGCTTCGGTCCTTGTTTTACGTTGTTCCCGCTAGCTGGGTTTTTTAAATTTTTTTTTGGATAGAGAAAGGGATTTTATCAATAGTTTTTGCAATTTCCCGCATCCTTTTTTGTTCTCTGTGATATTTTATTATTAAATCCTTTAAATCGTGCGAAAATTGTTTTCTCCGTGGTGTCATATCGTCTTTTTCTTTTTTAAATGAGAATTTTGGAAAAAAAATAAAACATTAAATTAAAGATAAATCTAAATTCAAATGAAAAAAAGTCACCTTAGGCAAAACTCGTTTCTTGTTCTAAGATGTAAAGCAGAATGTTATGCCTGTGTACTTACTTTTTTGTACGAGTATATATGAAATACTACTTTTTTGTAAGCTTTCAATAAAGCATTGCGTTTAGCTAACATAACGTTTCTTTTTTCTATACTTCCCAACTGCACAGGTGTTCGCTTAGAAATCATGAATTGTTTCAACAAAATATGAATGCAAATAAACAGTTATATTTGTACATATTTGTTTCAAGCGAAGGTGTGTACATATTTTTGTTACTGACAGCATGTGTGTGTGCAACATATTGGCATTTGATGCAAATATTTAAAGGTGCAAAAGCTGCCATCATCCTTTTTTTTATTTTTTTTTTATTTCGCTCTACGATGGGGAGTTGAACCCCAGTCTCCCGCACGGAGCAGGTGTGCTATACTACCATTTATATTTTGATGTTGGCTTAAATTCTTAATGCGGGATTTGTGAATCTTTTTCCCGTGTTGGTTGTAGCTGTTACGCGTTTGTTCTTGACCACAATATTTTTTTGGAATAGGGCTTTGGTTTTTGCCTTCTCACCTTTAGATGCCGGGTAAATTACATGACCCTTTTTATAATTTTTAGGAGAAGTTCTATGCCTGTTCCGGTAGTTATTTGTCTCTCTTCATTTCATTCTGATCTCAGCTTTGAGATCGTGGTTTTTCTTTCGCCTAAAGTCTGTAAGGTTCTGATAGCTAATTCTTGGAGATCTGTGGAAGAAGAGATCTGTGGGTTTGATTTTGGTTACTGAATGGATACTATTGTTATACCTGTCTACAGCAATGTTCAGTAGTTCTTTCAAGCGCAAATCCTTATAATCTACCTTGATGCAACGATACATTTCAATGATCGTAGAGCGAAATCGTTAAGCATTACCATTAACCTCCGACCGATATACGGGGGTTCTATATAATTTTATACCAAATAGTTCAATGAAATTAGCAATGATGGGGCTGACGAAACTACTCTCATTGTCAGAACTAGAATTTTAGAGACTGTAAAATAACGGAGTACTTTAATGATCTTGTCTCTGAGGTGCAACACATAACTTTTCTCTATATGGAAAAGTTTTCCAAATTTAGAGAATTTGTCTACGCAACTTATAAACTTTTCATTTTGTAGCTCTATTAAATGTAATATTTTATAAGGGTAGCTGAAAATATATGTAGGTTGAAACTAATACTTGTTGGTATTGCACATCTCGCAGGAGTAACATTGACCCCACAACCATAAAACATTATTAATTGCTGACTATGTTATTCTTCTTATTGTTTTACTTTAGATTTCATTCAATACTTAAATTACCGTAAACCACTAATTGCTCATTATATTAAATTATGTTTCAAATATCAAATTGGTGCTTCATTCCCATGAACGCAGTGTTTAGCTTATTAAGCATTTTACATTTTCCCAGTAAAACTGCTACCTAACAGAATTCAAATGTAAAAGCAAGTGTATTTTAGTTCTAAGTTGTCATTTAAGTCAATAAAGTGTTTAACGGCGAAGCTCTGCCGAATTAAAATTTGTTTTTCTTTATCGCCTCGGTAATCCGGCATGTAACTGGCGCAGTCGGTACGGAACAAAACTTAAACTTTACAAATTATCCGAAAAACAAACGACAGTTAATCGTTTAAGAAAAAAAAGTCGAAGGCTCATTGACAATACAAAAAAACTCTCGGAAAAGTGTAAAGAAAGAGCAGACGAATAAATTTTTTTTTACGTTATAAGAAAACGACGGTTTATCGTTTAAAAGTGTGTGTGTGTGAAAAAAAATTTGTTCTTGGTGTGTTTTAACACTCATGCTCCGAACCAATTAGAAACATCAACTAAAGACTGATTCCTGGTGGCGAATGACAAGAAGACCAAAAACAATGAAAGCAATAGTAATCGTCCTAATATATAGTAGCATGTAAGTCGGAAGTAAATATATTTATCCTTAATCATTCTAAATCCTCTATCCAATCCATGTTTAGCAAAAACGTAGACCTAAGAGAACTCCATATTCACGAGTAAATTAGGGAAATATAAGTGACGAAATATCAGACGAAGAATCGAATATTGAAATTAATAAGAGTGTAGAATTAGGTGATATTTTAGTAGAGCAATTTAATAAATTAGAACAAGAAAAATCTAAATAATTGAAACAAGAAAATAATACATTAAGTAACCTTGATAATCTCTTTAATAATCTTACATTAACAAACTCTGATTATAGTTTTTTAAGTGAAAAAGTTCAACAAGAAAATAAATTAGAAATGGCAAACAGTGGTGATAATCGAACAAACGAAGCTATTATAGTTCTTCGTATAAAATAAAAGAAACTATATTAAAGTTTAATTTAGAATCTTAATCTTATTTAAGTTTAAAAAATGTACAAAATAAATGTTTGCAAATTGCAATATTACAACGTCGCTATGTGTCCGTTCGCTTTGATCAACGCCAAGTGAATAGTTGAAACACACCGCCATGTTATCTAGTTAACTTCACAGGAATATCATAGGATGGCATTTTCTTCTATTTCAGTTATTCTCGCACCGTTGCTTTTAATTTGGTATATAAGAAGTGTATATAATACTTAACAAAATGATCGCTGTCGATGACTTGTGTAGTGTTGCCGTTGCGGTAGGAAAGCACCACACTTCTTCCCCTCTAGTCTAAGGGCATGAACTCGTAGTTTCACTAGGCGTCCAGTCCGATTTCTGTATTCAGTAGGCTTTGTTAATGTTGAGTCTTCAAGAATAAATTCTGCCTTTAGACGATCAATAGATACTTTTTCGATGCTGCCTTTAATGAAAATTTTAAAATATTAATCAAAGCGTTTTTTAACAAGAAAAGGTCCATCATATGGTGCTTGCAGAGATTTCTTAGGGCCGTCGACTATAACAAAAACATACTTACAGGTGGACAGGGCGGATTGGATAAAAAATGTTTGCCCAGAGTTGTGGTGCGTTGTATTTTGCGGTAGAATTTTGGCAAAGGTTTTTGATAAGTTGCGAACCAAATCAGAATCATTTATGTTTTCCTTCCTGGGAACGAAAAATTCACCTGGAATTTTTAAGGTCTTACCGTATACTAGTTCAGCGGTTGATGCGTTCAAGTCTTCTTTGCAAGTTACCCGCAACCCAAATAAAATAAGTGGGAGTTCTTCCGTCCACCTAGCAGGCATTTTCGTTCTAAGAGCGCTTTCAAAGACGTCCCACCAGCCCATTCGCTTGGGGATGATAATATGTAGTCTTCGAGTGCTTCACTACTAATACACTATTGAGTTGCCTAAATAGAACGGACTCAAATTGTCTGCCGCGGTCTGTAGTAATACGTGCTTGAACACCGCATCACGAGATCCATCCATATATAAGCGCCCTTACAATAGTACTATAGGTAAAACCTCTGGCCATCTTGTTTAACGGTCGATTATAGTTAATCAGTAACAAAATCCGTTTGATTGTGGTAACGGACCAACTATATCCACATGGATATGCTCAAACCTCTCAACTGGTTCCTCGAATGACTGCAGTGATGATTTTGTATGTCGCTGGATCTTGGAACGCTGACAGGCTATACAGTGCTTTACAAATCCTGCTGATTCTTTTCGCATACTTGGCCATACAAATTTTTGTTGCAGCAATTTAGTAGTTGCTCGAACTCCACCATGTGATAACCCATGAATCTTTTCTAAAACAGTTTTGCGAAATATTTAGATACATACGGACGAATGTAATTACCTGATACATCGCATATGAGATCACCATTTGTATTAAAATTCATAACTTTTTTCAGAACCAGAGAGGATTTGTTGTCATTCAATAGATTTTGCAGCTCAAGGTCTGTCTTCTGATCATTGGCCAATTGATCAAAATCGATACCAGGTTTGATGGTAACTTCTCCAATCATCGACAGAAGATCGGGAATGATGTTTTCTTTTCCTAAGACATAGCGTATGTCAGTCGAGAATTGACTGATAAATTCGAGCTATCTTCCTTGTCTAGGTGATGTCTTGTCGGTTTTTTGCTGAAATGCAAAAATGAGAGGTTTATGATCAGTATATATTGTTAACTCTCGCCCTTCTAAATACTGTCGAAAGTGTTTAATTTGATAAATTCGAGCTGTCTTCCTTGTCTAGGTGATGCCTTATCGTGTTTTTGCTGAAATGCAAAAATGAGAGGTTTATGATCAGTATATATTGCGAACTCTCGCCCTTCTAAATACTCTCGAAAGTGTTTAACGCCTTCATAAATAGCCAGCAGTTCTCGATCATACGTTGACTGTTTTCTTTGTGAGTCAGATAGCTTTTTTGAGAAAAATGCAAGCGGTTTTGTATCTTCAGCAATCGTTTGGTTTAAAACTGCTCCGATAGAGAAATCTGAAGCATCAACTGCAATTGAAAACATGCCATTTTTCGCCGGATGAAAAAGCATTGTCGCATCGCAGACCGCCGTTTTGTATTCCTGGACGGCTTTTTCAGCATCCGAAGTACATTTTAAAACTCTCTTATCATTTTTTACTTTACCTTCAATCAAACACTGCAGACGATTTTGAATATTGACGTAGATCCTTTGCTAACGTTGGCTTTTCAAGATTAGCAATAGCCTCTACCTTGCTGGGTAATGGCTTAATGCCTTCTGCAACCACCAGATGCCCCAAGAACTTTACCTCAGTTTTACCAGAAACACACTTTGCAAGGTTAACAGTGAGGCTGTAGTCATCTAGTCTCTTAAAGAGAGTACGGAGATGATGTTCATGCTCTTGCATATTTTCGGAGGCAACAATTATATCATCCCTAAAAGCGACAGCAAAATCCAGTCCACGCAGAACTTCATCAATAAGACGCTGGAAGGTCTGTAATGTGTTCCGTAGCCTGGGTGTCATGAACATAAATTCATAAAGGACAAACGGCGTGACTATCGCAGTCTTGTGAATGTCGTTTGGTTCCACTAGTATCTGGTTATAAGCTGTTTCCAAACCAACGGTGCTGAAAATCTTACAGCCGTGAACAATATGTCCAAAATCATGTACGTGGAGCATTGGGTATTTGTCTGGAATTGTTATTGCATTCAATCGCCTATAATCGCCGCAAGTTCGGCATGCTCCAGTAGGTTTAGGGACCATATGTAGCGGTGTTGCCCAGTTACTTTTTGAAGGTCTGCTGATCCCTAGCTCTATTAGTTCCTGGAACTCTGATTTAGCGGCTGCCAATTTGTCCGGAGGAAGTCGGCGTGGTTTCGCAGTTACTGGTGGGCCTTTTGTTTCAATATAAAGTGCAACTTTGGTAGATAGATGTCGGCGCTTCACAGGCTGTTCTTCGAATAGTGCTTTGAATTCCTTCAAAAGAAAAGCAAAATTATTTGTATTGTCTCTCAGGTTACCTGCGGTGTATTACACAAATCGACTCCTCCGGTCTTCGATACATTTGTCGTGCAATCGATAAGACGTCGGCTGCGAAGATTTACGGAAAGATTATAAAAATTCCAAAAATCTGGGCCGCTGATGGGAGCTTGAACATTTGCGACAGTGGAGTACCATGTGAAGCAACGGCGTAGACCTAAAGAGAGAACCAATCGCTGCTGGCCATAAGTCTTTATCTGCGTACCGTTTGCAGCATAGATTTTGCTTTTGTTTGCTGTTGGAATCAAATCGCGTTTCGTAGGAGGAATGATCGTTATATCGGCTCCGGTGTCGATTAAAAAATTGCGTCCAGTTAGGTTATCGTACACGAAAAGACGATACGAAGAAGCGCCAAACTCATTTGCCTTAACATGAGTTCTCTAGTTTTCCGACACTTTATAAGCACATGGCTGGTGACACTTTGTTGCTTTTTCTCCGAACCTGTGATGAAACCAACAGAAACCGTTATCAATGTCACGTCTAGAACTATTCCGCCTTCGTCGAAGAGATGTAGGTGCCTCATCTCGGCGTGACCTTCTCCCGATTTACTCGAAGCGGTGGCACAAATTCGTCATTAGATCAGCTAGCCTCTCTAACTGAGATTCTCCTCGGGGAGCTCGAACTGTTGCCGCAGTCACAATCGCTGAAACATTAGTTATCTCAAGAATTGCATCAGTCATCTTAGCGAGTTTTTTTACTCTCTCTTTTACTAAACGTTGCTTAAGAGCCTCATACTTAAAAGAAGTGGGAGGATTACTCAAAAATGTTCGAATTTTCTCCGCCACTATCGGATTAAGTTGTGCGATTACTGTATGGTACATCGTGTTGTCCGAAGTTATCCGATTAACCACAAATTGCGATTCTAATAAAAAGGACCAACGCTCTGGGTTCTTGTGTCTTCACACGATACGAGTTAACCACATGACCATCTCCTACAGCGGTATTACCGCTGTTCGCATTCTGGCCACCATCCAGAATTTAGGATCCAGTTGGCGTAGCTTTTTCTTCAGACATCACGTTGGGGTCACCAATTATAGTTCTCCGTATAAAATAAAAGAAACTATATTAAAGTTTAATTTAAAATCTTAATCTTATTTAAGTTCAAAAACTGTTCAAAATAAATGTTTGCAAATTGCAATATTACAACGTCGCTGTGCCCGCTCGCTTTGATCAACACCAAGTGAATAGTCGAATCACACCGCAATGTTATCTAGTTAACTTCAAAGGAATATCATACGATGGTATTTTCTTCTATTTCAGTTATTCTCCCACCGTTGCTTTTAATTTGGTATATAAGAAATGTATATAATACTTAATAAAATGATCGCTGTCGATGACTTGTGTAGTGTTGCCGTTGCGGTAGGAAAACACCACACTAATGACGTTTTCAAAGCACTCAGAGTTCCTGACGCTATAAAGGATTTACCTACATTTGACTGTAATCCATGACTCCTTTTCGAATTTATTCAAAATGTAGAAGAGATTTTGTCGCCCATTCCGGAAGTGGATGGAAAAGTTCAAGGAAGGATACTTCTTCGTGCCATCTGAAATGAGATCATCGAACCTGCCAATGAAATACTTATGGCACTCCACTTGTCTGGATATATGAGACCTCTCTCATTCGTGACCTCCACAATTTGAAACAGTAACACAATACCGTTGAACAATTTTATAGTAAGGTAATCGAAATTTTTGCTACTATAAGCAACCACATTAAAGTCCACGATACTGACTTAAATGTAACTAAAGCCAAAATGAACTCTATGAAGAAATGTGCCTTAACACCTTTCTTGTAGGTTTAAGATAACCCCTTGGTTCAACTAGTCGTGCAATGAAACCCACTTCATTGTCACAAGCATTTGCATTCTGCATTCAAGAGCAGAACAAATTTTACTCGGAAACCAACTTGATACTATCTGATAATGTGATGTACAAGAAAACTTTTGGACAACAAAATCGAAAACCCCAACATTTTAGTTCATTACACAATACATTCAATCAACAAAGACCACAACCCCAACATTTTAATCCCTCATACAGTACATTTCCACTAAATCCACAAGGAACACAACCCCAACAATATTATCAGCAACGGTTCCCACAGCAACATATGAATCTTCAACCACAATCTTCAAAACCCAAACAAAATTATCAACCACAGCTTCAACAACAACCACCTTCCCAACTTTATTATCAAAAACCTAAACAGTTTTCACAGAATCAACAAAGAAAATTCCATCCAATGGAACTTGGTTCCATTAGAGTTATTCCTTTGACTCAACCCTCTCCATCCAATTTTACTAAGCCAAATGAAACTCAAAATTTCAGAAAACAAGAATTACACAATATAACTGTACCACAAGAAACAGACAACTTCTAAAATAACGTAAAATACCCTACTGATACAATTGATAATTTCTAACAGTTAGATTCCTTCTATGATTATAATAATTTTCCTGATCAACAAGATCTGGAATTGTTAAATGGAATGCATGAACTAGATGACGAAAATTTTTTCATACCTTCCCCGACAAACCAATATCTACGTACATTAACAAACACGGTACTGTTCTTCCTTATATCAACATTTCCTCAACGTTTGGCCGGGCACTAAAATTTTTAATTGACACAGGGGTCACCACCTCTTTCATCAACCCCGAAGTTGTGCATCTATCAAAACAATTCTAAGTACACATAAAATAAATAAAGAAGTTTATCTTCCCAATTTTTTTAGAGTTTAATCAACCTGGAGAAACCAGATTCTTAGTTTTCCGTTTTCATGGATACTTTGATAGTTTCCTAGGACTTGACGCCCTTACGGCACTAGGAGCGAGCAAACATTGATTTAGTTAACCAACTTATTATTACACAAAATTCAAAATTACCTTTAGAACTAAAACCCAATTTTATATCCCAAAAATATAATATAAAAATAATATATAAATATACCAGTTGACATAGAAGAAGGAGACATTCCTATTAAAATAAGATACATTTCACCTCAACTATATATTCCAGAAGGCATATATACAACAGTAAAATGGTACACTAATTGCATGATAATTAATGCGTCCAACTCTGAAAAAACTCTCTTTTTAAAACAACATCTCAAAGTCACAAGATTCAGTAAACAAGATTTTTGCGATTTCGAAATCAATAGTGGTATTCCTCAAACAAATCCTATAACTTCTGCTGACATAACAAATCTTATTCGAACTTCACATCTTCACGTTGAAGTAAAGAAGGTTATTTAAAAATTTTGTCGAGAATATGATGATATTTTTTTAAAAGACGGACAAAAATTAACATTCACTAATCAAATTAAGCATGGTATCAATACCACCGATGACATTCCCATCTATGCAAAATCTTATAGGTGCCCTCATATTCATAAACAAGAGGTTCAGGCCCAAATTGAGCAAATGCCTAAACAAGGTGTTATAAGACCCAGTTATTCACCTTGGAGTTCACCAGTCTGGATTGTTCCGAAAAAAAATACGCCAGTGTAAAAGTCAAATGGCGACTCGTAATTGACTACAGGAAACTAAACGAGAAAACCGTTAGTGATAAATATCCCTTACCTAACATAAATGATGTGTTAGACAAATTAGGCCGAAGTATATATTTCACGACACTTGATCTTGCCAGCAGCGGTTTCCACCAGATCGAAAGGAAACAAAGAGACATTGAAAAAACAGCGTTCACCGTAGAAAGTGGGCATTATGAGTATTTGAGAATGCCCTTCCGGTTAAAGAATGCTCCATCAATCTTTCAAAGTGTCATGGACAATCTCCTTAGGGACTTACAAGGAAAAATCTGTCTCGTTTATTTGGATGATACCATCATCTTTTTTACTTCACTCCAAGAACACACAGAAAATTAAAAAAAAATTTGATAGGTTACGGGAAGCAAATTTCAAAATTCAGATCGACAAATCTGAATTCCTTCGTAAAGAAGTAGCTTTCCTAGGTCATATAGTTACAAGCGAAGGTGTAAAACCAAACCCTGATAAGATTTCTGCAATTCAAGATTTCCCAATACCTAAAACCCAAAAAGAAATTAAATCTTTTTTAGAACTTCTTGGTTATTACTCATCAGGGATTTTGCGAAACTTACGAAGCCACTTACAGAAAGTCTAAAGAATGGTAGTAGTATCGACTTAAATGAAAAATATATTAAAGCATTTGAAATGAGTACAGAAAGGGCTACTAATTAATAACCCCATTTTACAATATCCTGATTTTACTAAGCCATTTATACTAACCACTGATGCGACTAATTTTGCATTAGGTACAATTTTATCCCAATGCCCTTAGGTAGCGATAAGCCTATTTGTTATGCCAGTCGGACTCTAACAGACTCAGAAACCAATTATTCTACCATTGAGAAGGAATTATTGACAATCGTTTGGGCAACTAAATATTTCCGCCCATACCTATTTGGTCAAAAATTCGAAATTGTAACTGACCACAAGACCTTACAATGGCTCATGAGTTTAAAAGACACAAATTCCAGAATTATCAGATGGCGTTTAAAACTTGAAGAATTCGATTATCAAATAATCTATAAAAAAGGGAAACTAAATTTAAACGCAGTCGCCTTAAGCCGAATTCAAATACAGCCCGCAAATAGTAAAACCGAATTAAATATTAACGAAACAACTGCTGCTACCATTAATTCTTCAGCTGAAAATCTAGACGATCATGTATTCATTTCAGAACGAACCCTAAACGAATTCAATTTACAGCTTATCTTAAAGACAAATGACAGATACAAGCCACCAAACTTGAAATGCTGTTCAAAAACAAACAAAGAAGAAATGTGTAGAAACAAGACTTTACTGGAAGTAACATTACAGGCATTTTCAAAAAACATTTACCCCAAACAAATGCTGTTGAAACCTGTCAACTTATGAAATATGACCGAAACCCTCCCAAAATAAAACATGAAATCCCTCCAACTCCAAAGAACCCTCTCGATATAATCCACATAGAGTTGACAGTTGAATAAGTCGGTTACATTAAAATTTAGCTCCTGTATTTTGCAAAAAATTAATTAAAAAAAAGTGCATTATAACTCGAATTTGCGATTTAAATTCATTGTAATCAACTAACAAGACACTATATTTGCAGTAAGTCATCTCATATTATCTAAGATATTACCAAAATTCGCCAAAGATTAACGGCAAAATGCAGTTCAACCAGCAATTGTTGTAAACTTCATGAATAAGCGCAATATTAGTAAAATATCACCAGAAGCTTCTCCAGAATCGAAGAAACTGCAACGTACTGAAATGGCAGTTAACACCATGTCCATTAGTGATCTAAGCCGACTTCTCGATGAGAAATTAAAAGATCACCTGCAGCATTTGGCCACAAAGATAGATTTAGATGTACCTACCAGCAAAATGGCGGTTTCGGATGAGAAACAATTGGCCCTCAAAAAAAATACGCTCTTGCTGAATGACGTTGCGAAAAACTTGAGATGCAAATTACACAATTAATGCAAAAGTTGACTGAAAAAAATGTAATTGTTCACTTTCCAAGCAAGGCCAATGTGAATCCATTGAACGAGGCGAAGGAGCTCTGCTAAGACGTAGCAGAAGGCGACGAAAACACTGTGGACTCAGTCCGTCTGACTCACAAAAATACCAATAAAAACATCGAAATAAATCATTTAGTTATAGCATTAAGACATACCTCTGATGTTTATAAAATCTTGAAAGCATCACCCAAATTGAAAAACAGGCGAAGAAGTGTCCAGAAGGATTACCCTTTGGCTGTAAGAACCAAGCGAGCAAAGATGATAAAGCTAAAAAAATCATTACACACCGAACGTCCTGGAACAAAAACACAACTACGAGATGACCGATTATTTGTTGAGGGAAAGACATTTACATGGAGCACGGAATATGAATTAAAATGTGGCAAAGAAAATGGATTTAATGTTCTGAAAAAAATGTTGCCTGGTCTGCGGTGTGACATCGTGGAACGTTCTGTTAACTTTGACGACAACATTGATGAACGTCAAACACCGCTGGCACAACATAATTCAATAACTCCCGCTGCGCCATCTACCCATTCAATGCAACACCAAGCAACATGGGCACTGGGTGCCTCAGAGTCGCTACGATATAATACATTTAATAATTAAGAGTCAGCCGTCTGTCAGTCACTTAGCATTAACAATTTAAATATTTAAAGTTATAACATAAATGGTTTAAAAAGTAAATTATTATTTTCAAACTTTCTTAAATTTGTTAAAACATTTGATGTATTTTTATTATTCGAAACTTTTTTATTGAAAGAAAATTGTGAATTATTTGATGGTTATTTCAACGAGTACGAATTGGTATGGGAGGAAGCGGTTAAAACTAAAAAATATGGAAGAGCAAGTGGTGGCCGCATTTACGGTTTTAACAAAATATACAAAGAATTTTTGAATTTTGAAAATATACAGGGATATATTATTATTTACTTAAAATTAGATAACAAGTGTAAGCAGTATCTAATACCAACATATTTAAATTGCAACCACTGGGAAGATGATTTCAACGCTTCAAGTGATGTAGTTTGTCACCATCAGAAAACTAAAATGATGCTGATAGGAGATAACGCGAGAATAGGAAGTGAACAAGGTACATACAACGAAACGGGGCAACATCTTCAATCTACTCGGCAACAAAGATCTAAAGACAGCAAAACGGACAGTAAAGGAAGAACTTTATTGAACTTTGCGGAATCATTTAATTTCATAGTTCTAAACGGAAGATCAAGCTGACATCAGAGGTGAATTTACGTTCGTAAGAGGGAATGCCTGTTCGGTAATAGATTACTGCCTTTTATCGGAGGATTGGCTTGGCAGTATTTCTGATTTCGTTGTCCACTCACAAAATTTTTCGGACCATATGCCAGTATCAGTGTCGCTGAAAGCTAGTGCAATAATTGGAGGTTTTGTAGATACAGAGATCAATTATCCGAGACTGGTGTGGAGAAAAACAACAAAACTGCTTATCAATTAGCCATGAACTCGGAATTGAATATTCTGCAACAAACTGAAGAAACTCTTACGATCGAAGATATGCAAGAAATTGTTCGTAAAATCGCACCCAGGGTTTCTACAAAAACACAAGTAAAACACGCAAAACAAGAATGGTTTGATAGTGAGTGCTGTCCAGCTAGAAGCAAATCCTTTGCATCCTTAAAGCTTTTGAGAAAACATAATACTATCTTCTTTAGACAAGAATATACGAAAGCAAATACCTCTTCCAAAGTGCTATGCGTCCAGAAGAAAAAAATGTTTTACGAAGCAAAAATGCAAATTATTATAGCTGGCAGGAATATAAAAGAGTTTTGGAAAGCAGTTCAGTACATAAATGGTTCAAAGTTAAGAATCGGTATAAATATACCAGCAGCCGACCTAAAAAACATTTCCAGTCCCTTCTGGACGTAGAACGCATAGCGTTGCCCTTCCAATACTGCCCAAATCATGTAGAAGATCAGATCATGGATCAATATTTCTCATTAGAAGAACTAAAAGCAGTATTAGTAGAGTTGAAGGAAACTAAAGTACCAGAAGATCTCATTCCACATGAATTCTATAAGCACTGCAACGAGGAATTCGCCTGTTGTTTACTTTAAGTGTTCAACGACCTTTATACGAATGATTTTTCCCCTTCATATTTTGATTCAGCGGTTATACTCCCATTTTTCAAAAAAAAGGAGATCGTAATATGGTGGAAAACTATACAGGAATTTCATTGCTCAACACTGTTCGAAAGAGTCACTGAGCGAATGCCAGGCCGGTTTCCGTGAAGGATACTCAACTGTTGACCACATCTTTACGCTTAGTACTATAGTTGATATCTACCGCTCACAAGGAAAGAACATTTATGCTTATTTTGTAGATTTTAAAGCGAAATTCGACAGCGTAGATAGGGAATTATTTTTAAATAAACTATCGACACTGGGTGTCTCCACAAAAATGTTGAAAACGTTAAAAAAATTATAAGCATATTGTGCGGCAAGTATCTGGGATGGAACAGTACTGTCATAAGGCTTTTCAACACCTACTGGTCTACGGCAAGGATACACCTTAAGTACACTGCTTTTCGCACTATATATTAATGATATAGTATCATCCTTAAATAGAGGAATCGAAATACGTAGTATTATTTTACAAACTCTCATGTATGCGTACCATATTTTCCTTTCAGCGGCCACACCTATAAAGCTACAAATGATGATAACGAAACTTGAAGGTTACGGCAAATTGTGGAAACTAACCGTTAACCGTTCAAAATTTCAAATTATGATTTTCAGTAGAGGAAAGAGACAACGTAGTGGAAACTATATTTGGAGAAACGAGAGCCAGTGGAGATCGTGGACAATTATAAGTATCTAGGCCTTATATTGACACCTCAAAATAACATGAAACTGCATTTTGAAGAAAAACTTAAAAAGACGAAAACCGCGTTTAACGCAACCTGGCGAAAATGTATGCAAAATGCAAACCTAAGTCTTTCAGCTAAATACCATATCTTTGAAGCAACATCAAGTCAGTCATGCTTTATACATCACAATTGTGGGGAATTGCACAAAACGATACCGTAGGACAATTATTACACTTTTTCCTAAAAAGAATACTGCACCCTCCGATGACCACGCCCAATTATATGCTACACATAGAAACAGGTTTACCTACAATGTTTATTGCAACATTGACGGCTTACTTCGTCTATGTACTTAAAGTATTTAAAATGAATAAAATACGACTACCCAAAATTGTAGCAAAGGTTGCCCTGGACATGAAAACTTCCTTTTTTGAAAAGTGGACAGAGCTAGCGGATATAGCTGTGTGTCCTTTACAGCTAGAGACTATAAGCTCCAATCAGATGAAAACAGATTTATATAATATTACAAAAGTTCTCGATGAAAAGCTGCGCGAGTCATTTATCGAAAATGCACGATCCTCTGTGTATAGAACTTATTACTCATAACTAGAATACGATCTGGGAATGAAAAACTACTTTGAAAATAACGCTGGAGTGGATAAGATATCTTCCGTTTTCAAAATACGTGGGGAATTACTACATCTCACCTACATACCCCATCGCCCAGATCTATCTATAGAATGCAGCCTTTGCAATATGAACACCAGAGAAGATACATTGCATTTTGTAGGTGTTAGCCCAATACTTATCGAGCTTAGAAAACTGTACCTAGGTAAAGCTATTTTCTCAGCCGAAGAAGTTCTTAGCCTTTAAATGGAGAATCCTGGACAGCCCTTCATAAATTCGTCAAAGCTGCACTGCGATATAGAAATTAGATTTTAAGAGAAGACTTTTAAACTTAATGCACACTTCACAAATTAATATGTAGAACTAAAATAATATTTATATGCCCTGTAAAATATTATCATTATCTTGTGATCTTAGTAAATCAATTAGTCAATCTGGCGGACGGCTTTTGCCATATCATGTAAGATTTGTAAAAGCCAAAAAAGTAAACTTTGTAAATATTGAATTTTAATAAATCTAAATCTATCTACGAGTATCTATCTGTCTAATCCACATAGATATCTATAGTATAAATAATAGAAAAATCCTAACAATAATCGACAAATTTTCAAAATTTGCAGCTGCATACACACTCGCTTTGTAGAATAGTCTAAATATAATAAAATCTATTAAGCATTTTATTAGCCTTCACTTAGTATCCAATCAAGGATCAGAATTCACAGCCATAATTTTTAAAGATTTCTGTACACTATATAACATTAACTTGCATATTACATCTTTTCAACAGTCCAGCAGCAACAGTCCCGTTGAACGATTACACTCAACACCTACTGAAATTTATTAGAATTATCTACAATAAAACAAAAGAAAGAGACCATAGCTCTAATTTAAGTGAAATTTTAATTACTTATAACAATTCCATTCACATATCTACAAATTATTACCCATATGAATTATTTTAGGGTAGGACTTATAAGTTTAACAAAGAAGTAAATTTTAATAAGGAACATGAGTATCTTCAAAAACTCAATAAATTTCAAGAAAAACTATTTCCCACTATAAAAGATAGATTAGAAAAAGTAATAGCTCAGAACATTGAAAAAATTAACATAAATCGAAAAAATGGCGTAGATCTTAAGGAGAATTCAATCATATATAGAAAATGAATTTAGACGAAATAAATTAACACCTAGATTTAGCAAACATAGAATTAAAACAAATAATAATAATTACTAATGACTACAAGACACTCCATAAATCAAAAATAAAACACAAACGAAAATGTCAGCTCATGACATCCGCATACAGTCAGAAAATGGAGATCCAAGAACTTCATTACAACATGGGAATTCTTCCCATGAAACTTGGAGAAAGTAGGATAATACACAACCATGACAACTTAGTTCACATTGTTAAACTAAATTAATACAAACAAAACGTAGCCAAAATTTCAAAATCACTTCAAGCTTTCCAAAACATTGACAATTTCAAGGACTCATTGGCAATTCTTAATGTAAAAGTGGACGAACTCTGAGCAAAGCTGCAGCTTTAACGCCAAATTGAGACATAAAGGAGGACTGATTAATGGACTTGGTTTTGTTACTAAAGGTATATTCGGCAATACGGACGCAGACGACACTTTAAATCTCAATAACCAAATTAACCAATTGACCCATGATCAACTTATGGCAACAGACAAAGTAAATAGAATAACACAACTAAGCAATCAGATGACTCAGAGGCTTAGCAACATTACTAACCATATAAACAAACAACAGGAGATCATTGAAGGTTATTTAGAGTACTCCCAAAATCAAATAAATACAAAAATTAGAACAGATAAAGTTGAAATCGATGAATCTCTTATTCGTTGGATTAGAAATTACGTTTCGGACCGTTCAATACAAGTTATATTGGACGGTTTAAGTCTGATATTCACAAAATAAATGCTGGTGTGCCACAGGGCTCCGTATTTTCTCCGGCCGTCTTTCTCATTTTTATTAATGATCTCTTATCTGGAACTTCTAATCCACTTAATTACTGACGATAGTACTCTCAGCTTCTTATATTCGTTTTCAGATGCACCTCTTTATTCTTCGGATGAGCAACTAGAACGACAGGGTATGATAAGCGCATTAAATTCTGATCTTGACAGCATTGTCCAATGGGGAATAAAAAACCGCGTAAAATTTAATGCTTCAAAAACTCAGTGCTGTCTTCTGTCGTTAAAGCAGATCCCACCCCCCATGCAGCTCTCCATGAGCGGCACTTGCATTGAAGAAACCGATCAGCTTTCAGTCCTCGGCATGTGCATCACAGACCACCTCTTGTAGAATGAACACATATTTGATGTCGCCAAAAACGC
This sequence comes from Philhelius pedissequus, assembly GCA_910595825.1. Lineage (NCBI taxonomy): Eukaryota > Metazoa > Arthropoda > Insecta > Diptera > Syrphidae > Philhelius > Philhelius pedissequus. The sequence continues at coordinate 149,469,079 of OU343161.1, forward strand.
TGCAAAGTGTTTGGGCTTTCTTCGAAGGTGCAAGAAATTCTTCTCCCCGTCTGATCTGGCTGTAATCTATAAGGCCTTTATTCGTCCAAAGCTGGAGTATAACTCGCACATTTGGGCAGGAGCTCTAAGAATGATTGGCGATAGAACTATAGTGGAAACATTTATATCTCTAGAACATCGTCGAAATGTTATATGTCTCTCACTATTTTATTGCTATTTTTATAAAAAATGTTCGAGCGAAAAAGCCAGTTGCATTCCTCCCCTTAAACTTTTCAACCGTAATACTCGCCGATCAGTTTACCCTTGAGCCCAACTTCGGTCGTACTGTTAATTACAGAGAATCTTTCTTTAGCCGTACAACGCGAATGTGGAATACTTTACCTGGCTCTATTTTCCCCTCCCATTTTGATATTCAGAAATTCAAAACCAATGTGCATCGGTATCTCCTCTTGCATCCTTCCCTACTTTCCTAAAGCTCGCACTGTGCTTGTTCATTTTAAGGGTAGCCAAAACCCTTTAGTGCGTGCATCCGTTAAAAAAAAAAAAAAATAAAGAGAATGCATACCAAATAATAATAATGCATACCAATAATCTGCTATAATAGGAAGGCCTTGCAATCATCCAATTAAGCTTATAAAATGCATATCTTGTAAAAATGCTTCTGAACTGTTTCAATTCTATCTATTGAGTTATTATAATAAGGGTTCCAGACAAGAACTTACCTTACCAGAGAATTGTATAAAGATATTAAAGTATATGGATCTGAAAATTCTTTCGTGTTTCTTTTTAGAAAACCAAGCATTTGATTTGCTTTTTTAATAATAAAATCATAATGCGGTAAAAAAGAAAGGTTTGTATCTGAGACTACTCCAAAATCTTTCTTTCTAGTTACACGTTCTAAATTTGTGTGGTTGAAGTTTTAATCAAACACTATGGGATTAGAATTTCGGAAACATGAAAAAACTTGATATTTTGAAACATTTAACAGAAAGTAATTTTGCTTGCACTATGAAGCTTTGACAGATATTCCAAAAGAAGAAAACATTCGGTTTGACAAGAGATCTTACGATAGAGTTTGAGGTCGTCCGCGAATAGAAGGCAGTATGTATTTTGGAAAGCATCCGGTATATCGTTTACAAATAACAAGAATAATAATGGGCCCAAATGGCTTCCTTGCGGAACACGAGTTGGGACCGAAACAAATTTTGAGAGAAAACTATCAATTTTAACCATTTGAACTCTACCAGTCAAATATGATTCAAGCCATTTTAATAAGGAAGAGTGAATGCCTAGAGAAGATAGTTTATTTAATAAGATTTGGTGGTTGACTCTATCAAATGCCTTTGCAAAATCTGTAAAAATAACATCTGTTTGGAGACGATTTTCCATATTTGTTATGATGAAATTGCTTATTAAAGCCAAGTTTGTTGCCGTTGATTTCCCTGCAATAAACCCATGTTGAGAGACTGGAATATTATTCTGAAATAACTCAGTTAACCTGTTACAGACTAACTTTTCTAATACTCTTGGAATACAAGAAATTTTACAAATGGATTTATAATTAGTTATATCCTGTTTTGAACCCGATTTAAAAATTGGTGATATATATGAAACCTTCCAGCAATCCAAGAATTGCCCTTTGGCTAAAGAAAGATTAAAGATCAATGAAAGTGGTTCAGCTAATGCAATACAGCATTTCCTTAACAAAATAGCAGGAATTCAATCAGGCCCTTCACTCTTATTAACATCCAATTTAGATAAAATCTCTTCTACTTCAAATGGACTAAAAACTAAAGAACCGATATTGACAACTCTACTTATATAAGGTGTCTTCTGGATAGGGATAGTATCTAAAGAGTAAACTGATTGAAAATAGTCAGCGAATAAATTACAAATTGTAGGTACATCACTAGTAATTGTATCCTGATATTTCATACTGCTAGTAAATGCCCTTGATTTACGCCTTGAACTTATAAAATTTCAAAAACGCTTTGTGTCTAATTTGAGGTCCCTTTCGATAGAACACAAGTATTTTCGATATAAGAATTTATTGAGAAAATCGAAATCTCGTTGCCGATTTAAATAATTTAGACGTAATTCAAAATTATTCTTATCAGATTTATACAATTTGTATGCCTTATTTTTTCTGTTTTTGAGATTCGTCAACCTCCTATTATACCAGATAAGACAAGAATTTTTTTAGAATGTCTTTTAGGTACAAATCTATCAATTGCCCCCATCAAAACGCTTACGAAACTAGAATACACGCTATCTAATTAAGATGAAGAAAAAACCTTGTTCCACGAAAAAGACAAAAGATAATCAACCATACCGTCAAAATTAGCTTTTCGAAAATCAATTAGTCATCAACATCTCGGAAACTAATATCCAAACCAATTATGTACCACATCGCCAAACACTCAGAGATACACAGCTGATACATTTCGAAAACTGCGAGATCAAAATTAATCAAATCGTCTACGAAAGCAACGAAAAAATATGCTGGTAAGACGTTTACATTTTTCCATCACAATTAAATCATCTAAATACATCATCTGTTATACAAGTACCAAATCTGCAAAAACTTCAAACATACCAGTTCAAAAATATAGAGCTGATGCAAACACTACATGCAAGAATATAACATACCAATATCCTGATGATCAACACAACTATAATATTCAGCCTCATAGTTCTCATAATATTATTCTAAGTCAAGGACCAAAAACATTATTCAATTCTTCAATTACTCAACAACACGCAGAATCTATACCTATAGAAATGATCGCTCCTGCCAGCAGAACAACAGGAATGCAGTTCCTTTGGCCATCGCTCCATTCTCAGGGGGAGTAGTTACATTGACCCCACAACCATTACATTGACCCCACAACCATAGAACATTATTAATTGCTGACTATGTTATTCTTTTTATTGTTTTACTTTAGATTTCATTCAATACTTAAATTACCGTAAACCACTAATTGCTGATTATGTTATTTTTCAAATTATTTTTTTTTTTTTTTTCAAATATCAAATTGCTTCTTCATTCCCATGAATGAAGTATTTAGCTTATTAAGCATTTTACATTTTCCCAGTAAAACTGATACCTAACAGAATTCAAATATAAAAGCAAGTGTATTTTAGTTCTAAGTTGTCATTTAAGTCAGTAAAGTGTTTAACGGCGAACAGACATCAGATGGTTTGATCGATATTTGATGGAAGCAGGAAATTAAGTAAAGAGTAGTAAAGTACTTGGCTTCCCCCAGACTAGCTAATGTTGAATTAATGTCGGGGATAGGGTAAGTGTGGCACTGTTGAGTCTCTTATATTCAACGACCATTCGATACTGTCTTTCGCCAGTTGGTTTCGGTTTCTTGGGTACAACTCAGATTGGCGAGTTATGCGGACTTCTAAAGTGTCTGATTACCCCTTCTGACAGGAGACTACTTATTTCGTTTTCTACTTCTCCCCTCACACAGGCGGGATAAGGATAACTTTTTGAGTATATGGGATCATTTCTGCTAGTCCTTATCTCGGCGAGGACAGCAGTCTCAACGACTTTGTTAGCGTCAATTGGTTCGAAAAGGTGTTTATATATTGTTGTGAGTTTATTGAACTCATGTTTCACGCGTTCAGATAACTGTGGATCTAGAACGAAATTAACATCCCTAGATAATTTTTCATTTAATGGGATTTCAATGTTATTTTGCAACTTTAGAATATTATTCCTCGCATCAATAATAGCCTTAAGATCCTTTAATGTACCATCCCCGATATACATTACATTTACAATTGTACATACAATTTTAACAGTGTTTTATTACATAATTTTCCCTCCCTCCCTCCACAGACTCCGAAATATTGATTTCACCCCCAGCTGATCGTACGACGAAGGGGTTCTTAATGCGCCTGTTGGGTTATCCGATATTCGGACTTGCAAAATTCTTGTTTGCCCCTGTACCAACAAGAAACTTAAAGACCGACCCATTCCCCGTATTCTATATATGGTACGCTGGATGGCCATCCGTCATAAAATTTATTTCATCGCAAACAGTATTCTCTGCGGCATCAAGGTAACACTGCTCTTGCTCATCGTTCTCTTGCTCCCCCTGAATCTCAACATGGTACAGTCCTTGGTTTTTTTTTGTTAGCGAAATTGTTGGACCTTGCCTTACGTTTAAAAGGATTTGGATGACATAGTATTTAAGTATTTATTGATATCAAATCATAGGCATATTAATACATGGTGTCTTTTTTGTTATGCTAAGTACATTAGGTTAAGAAATTTTAGCATCTCTAGTGATTTTTCAAGAGAGTGTCGAAAGTCTTGTAGCTGTTTGCTTCCGTTCAGGTCGGCTGGAAGGTAGCGTTTTCGGTCGCTGTACTATAAACAATCTTGACATGTCGCTATTTAGGCCCCTAACAAAGATATCCAGAGTTCTTTTTCTGTATGTCTCCACCAGTGCCTTTACGGTTTCCTCACTAAGGGATTCCGTTTTCAGCTTATTTATCGTTAAAGATAGCTGGTGATTGACGGCAGCGTAGAACTGATCTAATCTACTACCTCTCTGGCAAAGCTGATTCAGTTGGTGCTCCAATGTTCGCATGTTCCTCTTGTCTGTATAATGTAAAGAGAGACACTGCTTAATTTCCGACTAATCGCTACTTAATATGATATAAGATACTAGAGCTGCATCGGCAGGTCCCCGAACCTTACCCCGCACATGTTGTAATATTGCCCGACAAATAGGCTTACCCCTGACAATCTGACAGTCCTTAAGGACATTTGCAACCGCGTGTACCCAAGACACGTATTGGGTTGGGTTACCGTCAAATACCTGAAGTTCTTTAACACTATCAGGTGGACGTGAAATTTCTTTCAACTCTGCCTCGTTCTGGGGGCCAGAGTTGTATTGCTGGGGGAGTTTGACTCCTTTCATTATTTGAACTGTTCGGAGGTCTGCTCTCCAACAGGGTCAATCGTGACTACCATTCTTTAAGTCGGGTTTCATTAGTTGACTTCCCCTTTATACCACTAAAGCGCGTGTCCAGATCTCTCAACTGGACCAGAATATTGTTTACAGCGCCAGTAAGGATTCTGTTAATCCTTACATTTATATTCAAATAAGAGAACTAATAACGGAACTTACGGGCGAACAAGGAAAATCAAGAGCAGAACTTATAGGCAAAAAAAGGAAGATAACAACACAACTTGTGGGCAATTTGCTCCTTTACAATTCTTAAATCTCAGTATTTTGGTCAATTTAATTTTATTTTTTTGTAGTAAATTTGTAGTCCATTAATATATAAGACAATACATGCACAATAATTACGAGTAATTTTTCTGGTGTTGAATGAAATTTTTGTACTGATGTACCATTCATCACTTTTTCACATATTATGTTATTGTCTGCACAAGCACTTGCACTAAGGATTTAACAATTATAATTTTGTATTGCAGGCACAAACGCTCTTTCTTAAAAAAGACAAAAAAGCATTAGCACGGATCTTCAGGCGAAAAGGATGCGATTTGATACCAGTCCCTGCTCGGGCACCAGTTAAAGGATCCCTGAAGGGATATCCTAAAAAACCGCGAACGCCAACCCCGAGGGGTCGGCCCGACTGTTCGACTTACGATAGTTCAGATAATACAACAATTAGATATTTCACTATAAATCAACATTCTTTATTATATATACGTCCGAGTACTTCTAAGCCTAACTTGAGACTAATTAGTATTCCTAAAATATCTATCCAAATCCAGTGGATCGTGCAAGGGTGAATGGAATATCTATTCAGCATTTCTTTCCATAGTGTGGGATAGCGGATGGGGATCATATTCGTTGCTGGCCTTCAAATGTTCAAGTGCATTTACCTTTTGACTAATTGCACTGTCATCACTTTACAGTTATAGTCGTGACAAATGCACTGTATTAATTTTCATTTATTTGTTTATTATTTATTTATTTATTTATTTATTTGCTTACTTATTTTATTATTTATTTATTTACTTACTTATTTGTTTAATTATTTTATTATTTAGTTAATTGTTTATTAATTTGCTTGTTAATCATTAATTATTTACTTCTTGTTTTATATTTATTTTTTACTTATTTGTTTATTTATTCATCTAAATTTACCTTTTAATATTACGAGTACCTTCGCTGTTTTATTGGTTTTAATTCGATCTATTTCTTAATGGAAATAATTGTTGTACTTAAGGTTGTAATGAAGGTTTTTGTTATATATTCCTTCAAAATAAGACTATTTTCTTTTTGAATTGTAATTATAATATTGCAAAAATAACGTATTCAGTAGAAAGATATATTTTGAGTATCAATTATCTGTGTAAACTGAGCGGTAGCAACCAAATACTATTTTTAGAATGAAATAAAATATTTATCTAACTAGAATTTGCCTATATCTACATATTATCGACACGAAATAAGCTAAGAACGGCCCGAAGCGAAGAGAGTATTTCGTTGTAAATTTCTCAATGCAGCAAAGGGTTTGCGAGTCTAGGTTCGAGTTGAGTGATAGCTGAATGGAAGCAAGTTGTTTATCGATTGAAGATTGATTAGAGCCTCACCGGTTGCTCAGAGTCTCAATAGAATTGTTCAGTATTTCTATACTTTTAGAAAAATCACCGATTTGTTGAAATTGAGCTAAAAAATTTATGAAAGCATTTATTGTACACAATAATTGAGTTTGTACAGTCACTAAGTCATTTAACCACAACTAATACATATGAAAGGGATATATTTTTATATTCATCACATAGAAATCGAAGCAATTCATATATTATTTTAAATGGCCACTACATCTTTTGCTTAGCCTCTTCGGGAAGGGGAACGAAAGAGAATATACCCGCGGTAAGGCATGTCTGTCGTAAGGGGCGACTAAATTCCAACCTCCGTATACTGAGATTGATCGTATACATAAATATGCAATGAGTAAACCACTGGAAAATCCACCCTCTTCGGAGGTCGGCTCTACGGATTATGGGGAGAGCCAATTATTGCATTTAATAAACCCCTTCTTAAAAAAGGAAGGGTTCCTCTATCCCCTCCATCCCAATCGAGAGAGAACGGTAAGAAGCGTTCGCGATAACGCCAGATGCGCGAGTAAAAAAGGACTCAATGAAAACAGAAATTCTTGAAAAAGATAATAATGAACTTCGTCAAAAACTTGATGAATTAGTTAAACTTTATCAGGAGTTAAAGAAAAAAGTTGATCTTTTTCGTAAAGAAAATGAGGGGTGTTGCACAATTATTAGATTAACACACGACGATATTGTGTTAATTATTTATTTCAAATTAAAACAAATTATTAATTGAATAATTAACGCGACTGGCGAGGATTAAAACGCGACGACTTATGTCTTATTGTATTGTAAACTACTTTTGCTTGTAACAAGAATGTCAAGCAAAAGGGAGGGCAAAAGCTATGTTCGAATTAATCCAATAATGCGGAGTGCAAGCAAAGTAGCACATTTAGTGCTACTACCACGGCTAGGCTCAGCAAGGGAGTGGGTTATGAGCAAATTATATTGTTTGTGATGCAAACAAAAAGAGTAATAAAAGAATGAAATTATAAATTGATTTTTTTATATAATACCACAGGAGCGTAGCATCTGAAAATAAAAGGGCGCCAGCAATTTTTTTTTGTTTTGAAGGAAATTACAAACCTTCTGAAGCGAAACCGACGGTGGAAACAATTTTTAGAAAATAAGAACATAATTTTTTTGTATTCCTGAATTGGGACGATAATATTGATTTCTATTGTTTTGCAAACCTTTTCATACAGGATGAAAACCCAAAGTCTTTTCAATTATATTGAATTATATTGTTAATATACACAACAAAACAACGCTCCGTAAAAGAAATGAAATTAACGGGGTCGCGCGAGTCCTGCAATTTCAGGATAATTTACCCGAAATAAAAGCACACGAATGTTCTTTAAGTTAAAAAAAGCCATCACCAAATTATTTAATAATAAGTGAAAGATACCCAAAGGAATAAAAAAAACTCTACTTATCTTTTTTTAAATCTGCCAATTTCCTTTCTTTCAAACCTTCTATATTCCTTTCTTTCGTTCGAAATCTCCTTTTGTCTTCTCCACCAGAACAATGACTTTTCAAATCTACTTGATTAATTGTTTTTCTTCACCAAAAAAATTAAAACCAAAATTAAATTTTCCAAATTTCTTTTTTTTCCATTTTTTTTTTCACTTTCTAAATCTCTTCTAACTAATCTCTACTCGCTATATCATTCGCTCGATAAGAAGTGTACGTCCCGATTTTTTAATGTCCCTTCGAACATCTTCTTTTCTACCAACCCAGTGCTTTCGGTCAATGGGGATCCTCGGACTTCGATCTCGTCATTCGACAGCTATATTCATCTATGGGGCTGAAGAGTGTCAACGTTGATGAAATCCGATGATCCTACTTACTCACAAACATTACCCGGCTATGCTTCATTTTCATTAATTCACCGACCGCTGGTTTCACTGCCAGGTGGCGAATACGATGAACGCATCCAGCCATTTCCCAGTATTTTCTACAATATTATTTGGAGAAAATTAAAAGAAAACAGAAAGTGGGAGAAATCAAGAAAATTTAATTTCGAACGAACTCATCATTTTCCTCCTCCAAATTACTAATAAAACCCCAGAAAATGAAAAGAAGTATCGACAACCGGAAAGAAAAAGTAAATATCATATAGCAAATTTTTTTAAAAGAAAAGTTGGCAATTATTTGCCTACCCGTGATTTTATACAAAACAAATTCGTGGGCTTTAGTCAGAATAAATGAAATTGGCGAACAAAATTTAGCGTTATATTTTTTATAGAGTATAATAATAAAAATATGGTGGGCGTTCGGCCATTCTCTATCGAGTGACATCTTTCGGGGACCAAATGTCCTACGAACTTTTAGTTTTTGGATGTTTGCAGGTATTCAGGATTACCTGTCGGATTACCCCAAGAAACGTTTAGTGTATTACATTGTGGATAAAGAAGAAACAATAGAAAATTCCATGATTGGAATAGAACCATTGCGAAAATATAGAATTATATCGAATAATACAAAATTTAAAGGCAAACAAAAATTTTAAAATTTGATAGAGAAAATTCTGTGAAGAATTTAAAGATGTTTTCCATGATGAAGATGAGAAACTAACAAAAAATAATTTTTAAGAACAATACATCGCTGAAAAAACTCCACTCTTTATTAAGCACTATAGACTTCCAAACGCCCAATTAGACGAAATATAAAAACAAATGTCTGAGTTATTAAAAAATGACGTAATAGAAGAATCAGTCAGTCCATATAACTCACCATTACTTATAGTTCGAAAGAAAAGCCTAAGCGGACAAACTAACTGGCGATTAATAGTTTATTTCAGGTCATTAAACAAAAAAGTTATAGATGATAAATTCCCACTCACGAGGTTAGAAGATGTATTGGATAGATTAGGTAATGCTAAATATTTTTCCACTCTAGATATGACGAGTTCTTTTCATCAGATTTCACTAAACAAAAATTCTAGGCCATTAGCGGCATTTTCAACAAATCAGGGTCATTACCAATTTAAAAAACTTCCCTTCGGATTAAAAATCTCAACAAATAGTTTTCAAAGAATGTTATCGATTGCGCTTAGTAGTTTACAAGCCTCAGCTTTTCTCTATGTTGATGGTGTGATAGTATTTGGTAAGAATTTAAAAGATCAGATAGAAAATTTTATCAAAGTTTTGAAAAGACTTCGTAAATATAATTTGAAACTTAACTTAGAAAAGTGTAATTTCTTGAAACCAGAAGTAATTTAGTTACGTCATCTGATAACATCTAATGGAATAAATCGGGATCCAAGAAAGTATTAGACAATGAAAAATTATCCACCGCCTAAAAACGCTGATGATGTAAGAAGATTTGTAGCATTTTGTAACTACTACAGAACATTTTAAAATACTTTGCTGAAATAGGCAAACCTCTAAACCAATTATTAAAAAAGAACCAAATTTTCTAAAAATCTTTTAACACACTTAAACAAAATCTAATAATTAATCCCATACTTAGTTATCCAGATTTTACAAAACCTTTCATATTAACCACTGACGCTTCCAACTTTGCCTTAGGAGCAGTACTTTCACAGCGAGAAATAGCACCAGGTAAGCATATAGCGTTTGCTATTAGATCCCTCAATAAACATGAATTAAAGAAACCCATTATAGAAAAAGAGTGGTTAGAAAATTCATAGTTTACGCGGACCACAGACCATTTGTCAGTTTATTTACGCATAAAAATCCATCATCGAAATTAACTCGAATTGAGTTGATTTAATGGATTATGATTTTAAAATAATTTTAAAAAAAGGGAAGATGAATACAAATGCAGATGCTTTATCAAGAATTAAAATTGAATCCAGCGAATTAAAAGAAACGATACCCAAATACAACATAGATGAGGGTGGCAAAGGCGCCGTGGATAAAGTGCTTGATTGCTAACTTAGACGTGTGGGTTCGATCCCCACGCTGGGCGCATTCTTTTCTATACCTCCAATTTTAATTGGATGCCGCCCATGGGTTAAAATGAGACAGTCAATACCTGGTTCTCAAAGCCACTGTGCCAACCTAGCGCCGTGCAATTCAGGTTGCATTTAAAGGACATTAGGTCTTACAGGCATATATTTAAATTAAAAAGATGTTTTAACAAGAGCAATAAAGAATAAAGAGAAGATAACGAATCAGAAAGAAAATTGTGCAAAAGCCTTGGACTCAAATACGAAGACTAGCTACCTTCATATTTGGGACTGTACATCAATATCGGACATAAGGCGATTAAAAAAGATAGAATTTAAAGAAAGTAACGTTACAAGGAGGAAAACGAATGAAAAAATAATAGCAGCAAACACTGTAGTTGAAGAATTTAGTGATAAATCTTCATCAGAGATAAAATTGGTTTTGAGGAAGCTGATATTCAAAATGAACAATGTAGGTGTTAAGAGACTAGCGCTAGCAAGGAATAGTGTTACATTTAATAAAGTATGCATACAAGAATTTGAGAATATATTTAATAAGCTGCAGGAAATATAAGAGAGGATAAATGCCTAGACATAATATTATATGAACCTCCAAAATAAATTAACACAAATTAATAGAAGAAAATAATAATTCCAAACTAGGAGGACAATGCGGTATCAGAAGATGCGTCAACAAGTTAAAACAAAGATATGTTTAGAAGAATATGAATAAAATGGTTAAGAAAACAACTGCGAGACATGCAATCAAACAAAGATTAATAGATATTCAAAAGAAAATATTATTATTACAGATACACCCACTAAGTCATTTAAAACAATAACAATTGATACTGTAGGACCATTAAGACCATCCAATGGTTACAGATATATACTAACGGTACAATGTGATTTAACAAAATTTGTAGAAGCATTTCACAGAGAAACTAAAGAAGCAAATTCAGTAGCAAAATCCATAGTTGAAAAATTTATTTTAAAATACGGATATTTTAAAAAACTAATAACTGATAAGGAAACAGAATTCACAAATGATTTGCTAAAGGGTGGCCGTGGCGCTATAGTTGTGTGCTCGCCTTTCAACCTAGTGGTCGCAGATTCGATTCCTGCCGTTGTCTATGTCTTCTTATATTCCATTAAAAACCAATTCTAGAAATTGTTGCTGGTTTACTCATTACATGCTGTTCAGGCATAACACTACCGACATGTGATTGAGTACACTACTCATAAATATGACAACGAAATAAAATGAAAATAATGGGAATTATAAGAGGCGTAAATAAATAAGACACGGTAATTTTCTCCGCATTAGTTCAGCCGCCATTCCTGGAGATAAAATCTGAGACAACAACCACCGTCTCAATACATCGCGCCACACATCTTTCTATCCTTCTTTCTCTTCTTTCATCGGATGCCGCGCTGTTTTAAAAACATACAAAGGGTATTCATAATCCGTTGAGCGCGTGCAAAATTATAAAAAAAAAGAATATTTGTACGCTTTTAAAATAGATAAGATAATATCGACACCCTTTCACCACGAAACAATGGGATGAATTGCAAGAAATCATAGAGTATTTAATAAATATATTATTAGCATAGGAGATAAAGATAATTGTGAAAAATGGTTGCCTTACTATACATATTGTTATAACTCAACCCCACACAGTTCAACATTATATTCACCATTTGAACTAGTATTTGGAAAATTATGTACACTTCCATGTAAAATAATAAAAAATAAAAATAAAATTTATAATACAGACAATTACTTAAATGAATTAAAATGTAAGTTGAGACATGCTCATGAACAAACAAAATATAATTTAATTAAAGATAAAAACAAAACACAGAATTCTCAAAAATATGTAAATAAATCAAACTTTTTCATAGGTGATAGGTAGACAATTTGATAAACCTTTTAGAGGACCATATAAAATAATATCACAAAACGCTGTAAGTACTACTATTTTATCAGATGATAAATATTATGAAATACATAATAACAATTTAATCAAAGCTAGAAACATGAACTTACAATAAATACAATACATACACCTATATGCAAATAACATGCACTCAACAAATAATATATATATATATATATATATATATATATATAGACATGATATTTATTTAAATTTTAGAAATGTAAACAAATATAATTTTTTAAAGAGGAAGGATGTAGTGCAACAAAACTTCTCATTCATTAAAATAAAATCATTCCTCAATTGTATGATACCCGAAACCATTCAATCCAAATTAATTCATTTGTTTATTTTGTCAAACGAAACTGAGGGTTGTGCTCAGGGCTTTGCCACCACTTGGGTGACTATGCACATAAGGTGACATAGAGAGATCTTATTACATTACGTTCATCGTTAGCCATAATAATGAGACTGCCCCAATATATTTTGTAAACATTAGAAGTAGAATGCTGATGCATTCTAGTTTGTAAGTGGGGATACCCCAAAACAAAAATGTAAAATAATTTAGGTATAAATAGCTCTAAGAACCAAAAATAAAATCAATTCATAATTTCCAACTGAAATGAATTCTTTTTTTAACTGCGGCTCTCTATCCATCATATAAAGCGAGCTGGGCTTAAAATAGCAATTGTGCTTAGGGCAATTAAGGAAAACTTTACACAGATGAGTCCTCAAATAAAAGGCCGAGTGAAAAACACAAAGTTGGATCCTAACCTGATGGGGCCTGTTTCTCTGAAAAAATTGCATCACCAAAAGATGCCAATATTAAAGAAAAATCTATTCAAATTAAGCCACCGCCATCAATTAATATTGTCGGTATTGCTGAGTATAACCGGCTGCAAACTATCTTAAAGACGTTAACACCATCAGACTTTAAAGTTATTTCGCTGAATAACAACAAATGGAAAGTTTTGCGTGAAAGATCCTGAAAGTTATGGTCTCCTGTCGCGAAAACTAAACTAAGAAAAAGTATAATGGTACACTTATGAGAATAAGTCGGAAAGACTTTTACGTGTTCTAGCGAGAGGCTTGCACCCATCATGTCCAATGGACGATATTATTAACGATTTAAAGAGGAATTACAAGATCTTAGACGCTGTGAACATCGTCAAAACAGAAACACAAAAAAGATAGCGAAACAAATGTGGTACAGCGTGGTCTTCCACTATTTAGTCTTACTTTTGATAAGGTGGAGAAAATAGACGATATTTACAAAATTAAAACAATATTCAATATTGTTGTTAAGATCGAACCCTTAAGACAGAGTTCAAGAGCCGAAAATCAGTCTACTAAAGACTGCACCTGAGAGAGCAAAAGTGCAACAACGTGCATAAATTGTGATAAAAGTCATCCGGCCAACTATATAGGCTGCGAAGTAGCAAAAGAATTACAAAAGCGGGAATCAAAATTTAAGCAGTCACAAAGAAAACCAACAAGCCAAGAAGAAAAGCAAGTCCTTAAGACAGCTAATAGGTTAAATGCCCAAGTATCCAAACCAAAAGAGACTCAAGATAAATCAACACTACCAGAGCCAACAACAAAGAAAGGTAGTGTAAACACATATGACCAAATGACGGCTAAAAACATACCTCTACAAAAAGATCCACTCACGAACGTCGTAAACATAATGCTTTTGAAAATTCAGGAGCAAGGTGGAACAAATAAACTTATATTTGATAGGCTAACTAAATTCGAAAACAGTTTTCGGCTAAAACGCCCTACGAAAAGAAAAGCATGATGGAAAAGCTCAAAATAATTACTTGGAATGCCAACGGACGATGGCAGAAACTTGGAGAACTAGAAATGTTTATACATGAGAAAGATAAGAAATGGCAGCAAACTCGAGCTCCGCAACATAAGGTTAATTTAAATCGCTCTTATAATTTAGTAAAAAAGATGATAGCAGAATTCAAAAATTCTGAAGTTGGAAATTATCTTGAAAGCTTGACAGTAGGAAAAGAATCCAACTACTCACTCTGGAAAGCTGTTAAAGTAACGAAAAGGCCAAAGCTTCCAGCGCCTCGGATTATGAATTATCAAAACGAATGGGCAAAAAGCGACGCGGATTACCTGGAGAACACATTTAAACCTCTTGATGTGCAAGGTCTCAATGAAAATCTCAAAATGAAAGTTCTAACTTAAGCGAAAATTACATAACAAGAAATTTTAACCTTGCCGAATTAAGTACAGAAATTAAAAAGCTTAAGTATAAGAAAGCTCGGGGATATGACTTAATTACGGCCGAAGTTCTCAAAATGCTTCCGCGCAAAGGGTTAATTAATTTTCTTTATATAATAAATTAAACTCTAAGGCTAGAGTACGTTCCGAGCCAATGGAAGCTTGCGGAAGTTATAATGGTTCTCAAAACAGGAAAACCATCACACGATCAAAAATCTTATAGAACCATTTCGCTTCTGCCCGTAATATCTAAAGTCTTTGAAAGAATATTACTTCTGCGCCTGCAGCCAATAATAGAAGAAAAGCCTCTAATACCTGAACATCAGTTCGGACTTAGAAGCAAGCATTCGACAATTGACCAAGTGCATAGGATCACTGAAGTCGTCGAGAAAACTCATGAGGAAAAGAAAATTTGTTCGGCGCATCGTAAGTTTTTGATAAGGTGTGACACGAAGGCCTTAGTTTTAAATTAAAACAAATTCTACCTGAAGCACTTTATACGCTTATAAAAGTACATTTGGAGAATAGACTTTTTAGAGTAAGACACGCAAACGATTACTCGGCTCTCAAAGAAATAGTGACTGGGGTGCCACAAGAAAATCTTGTATGCCCAATATCGTACCTTCATATTATTTACACGTGATATACCACAAACAGAAGGCACTATCGTAGCGACATTTGCTGACGACACTGCAAAACTAGCAGTGGGCCAAACGATAAATGATGCTACGACTAAATTACAAAAAGCTCTGAATAATGTCAATGATTCGACAAAAACATGGCGGATATCCCTCAACGAAGTAAAATCAGTCCATTTAGATTTTACGTATAGAAAAATTAATAGATTACCGATATTTGTTAATACGGTCCAAGTTCCGTTTGGTAATGAAGCAAATTATTTCGGAATGACTCTAGACGCGAAATTAAAATGAAAATCGCATGTTAGAAAGCAATGCCAAGAGTTAAATAATAAGCTCAGAGATATGTACTAGTTGCTCCGGAAACATTCTAAACTCAGTATCGAAAACAAGGTAATTTTGTACAGACAGGTGCTTAAGCCTGTCTGGACTAAGGGTATACAACTCTGGTGTTGTACGCGAGATTCTAAAATTAAATACATGCCAAACATTTAAAAATAAACTGCTAAGATCATTTGTAAACGCCCCTTGGTATATTAGAAATGAAGATCTCCACAGAGATCTCGGGATTCCCACGGTTCACGATTAAATAAAAAATTTTGCGCGAAATCATAGAAAAAGGCTATTACAACACTGTTATAGTACTATAATCGAAATTATAGATAAGACGAAGTACGCCCCCTGCGAAGGACTAATATTTTCGATCCGGTGCACTAAACGAGAATCGGCTTTAAAACCGCGGTATAATCAGGAACTATCACTGGATAGTTACCTGCAATAGGATTTGTTTTATAATCTACACGCGCTCAAGGGATTATGAATTCCCTTTAAATGTTTAAGCACAGCGCGGGCGTGAGGGTGAGGTTAAGGAAGAGAAAGAATGATATGAAAGATGTGTGGCGCGATATTCGGAGACTGTAGGTGGTTTTTGTCTCAGATTTTATCTCCAGGGATGGCGGCTGAAATAATGCGGAGAAATTTCCGTGTCTTATTTATGGAGGTCCCTTATAATTCGCATTGATTTTTTTATTCGTTGCCATATTTTATCGGTATACTAGTTTTACTCAATCATATGTTGTTAGTTCTATGCTTAAATAGCATGTTATGTGTAAACCAGGAACTCATTGTATGACATTTATTTTTAGAATTGGTTTTTAATGGAAAAATAAGAAGACATAGACTAGGGCAGGGATCGAGCATGTGTCCATGTTGTTGGCAAGCGAACACACAACTATAGCGCCACGGCCACCCCCTGTTAGATAAATTGCAACTTAGTTGCGATCGGGAAGAGGGCGTGATTTTAGTGTAGCAATAACTTCACACTCCTACGAGCACGCGTTTTTCGGTCCTCATAGAGCCTTTTGAAGGTTTTTCACCTACCTACTGGGAATTAAAAAAATCTCTTGGTTAGACCAAGATATAAGGGATGGTAAGATTTACCGCAAAGACCACGACACGACATTTTTTCGTTGTATTTGCTATCGAGAATGCAGTAATGTTATGGAGTCGCAAGGGTCAATTTCCATTTCGGTAAAATTTTTGTGCGATTATTCAAGTTGTTAAATATTAAATTTGGTTGTAGATTTTATGCATTAGTGTACACAAAAATTGATTCTACATGAAATTAGTCGAGACACAAACCCTCAAGATGCAATCCGCTGTACAATTTTACCAGAATAGGTCACTGTCCGCTATCCGTCTTCGGTGTAAATCCAACGATGATAGCTGATAGATGGAAGCGTTTTTCTAGTACGTGCTGAAAGTGAATTATGACCGATCGAAATAAAAGACTGTACGCTTTGAATGTATAATAAGAAGTAAGTTTTTATTGTTCTGTCTGGTTTATCATTAGGTTTGTTCAATGTTTTTTCTATGTAAATTACATTTTTTGTAGGTAAAAAAGATGGCTCGCCCTAACATTGTGGCGTCACATTTGAATGTTTCGTTAAATTGTTAATCTATATTCGCTTAGTTTAAAATAGCTTTAAGTAGATAAAATAATTATATAAAAATATAAGTTGCGCCTCAACATTCCACCCCCTTTAAAAGGATTCTCCTTTCAAGCCGGAAGTGGAGCTAGTTTTCTGATTGGGCGTTTGAAGATATCTCTCGGTGTTCGTATTTCTACAACTCGGACAAAACTTTGATTACTCTTCCTATTAACCATTTTTGAGAAGGACCATTGTCTTCATGACTCAGCACCATTGCGTTGACTTGTAGATTTCCGTGGTCGGATGACCACTTATTCCGCTGTTGCAGATCAAGTATATAGTCATTTGACCATAACCTCCAAAAGTGGGATTTCACCGCGTTGATTCTTCGCCACCTTTTCAAGTAGCTGATGTTTTCTGCCTCGACAAACGGTTCTGGAATTGATCTTAATGAGGAACCGATGAGTTGATGGCCTGACGTAAGTGCTTAATAATCATTGGGATCGGAAGATAGTGGTGTTATTGGCGTGGATTTCATTATACCCTCTATTTCAATCAGAGCAGTGGACAATTCTTCATATGTTAGCTTAGCGTTGTACAGCGTTCTCATAAAATGACCTTTTGCCAACTTGACTACAGACTCCCATAATCCACCAAAATGAGGAGCCCTGGGGGGAATAAAATGAAATTTAACATCATTATTAGTACAGACATTATTTATCTCTAAGTGAGTTGATTGATTTAAGAATTTTCTACGAAGTTCTAAGAGCTTTGCCTGCGCCCCTACGATGTTTGTAGCGTTATCTGAATATATGTCTGATGAGAGGTTTCCCTCTTCGACCTATAAGTCTTTTAAGAGCAGCTATAAAGGTTTCCAAAGATAAGTCTGAAACAGCCTCTAAATGAACGGCCTTAGAAGCAAAACAAACAAAGACAGCTATGTAATATTTGTATGGCCTCTTCCCTAGTATCTTCAGGTACATCATCACTGGACCACCGAAGTCCACAGTGCATTTTACGAATGGACGAGATGCCGTTAATCCTTCGGCCGGTAAGTTACCCATGACTTGTTCGAGAAGTTTTGGCTTATACCTTATGCAGTGTACACATTCGTTCACGACGCGCCTTGCTAGTTCTCGTGCGTTTATGATCCAAAATATTCTCCTGATGAGTAAAACGAGCATTTTTGGACTAGAGTGATAGTGTGTTAAATGCAAATGCCTGATCATACAATTTACGAAGTTTGAATGCTTAGGAAGTAGATAAGGGTATTTGTGATCCGAAGATAAATTTGAAACATGTTTCAAACGTCCACCTACTCTTAACAGCTGTACACCATTAACGTTTTCCAGGAATGGATTAAGCCACTTAATAGACCCTTTTACAGGCATATTCTTTCTTATGCATGCCATTTCCTTTGACAAAAATTGAAGCTGTGTGACCCAAACAATTCGACTTAAGGATTTTTCTCGGTCACTAGGTGAAAGATAGATTAAATCCTGTTTTCCTTCTTAATCAAAGATTTTAACATGTATGTGAATATATTGAGTACTTTAGTATATGAACTATATTTTTCAATGATATTGAATAGATAATTAGATCGTTTTTCTTTGCAAATGAGTCCTGTTCTCCGCAATTTCAGGCTAATTTCTTCCTCTGACAATCGAATTCTGGCATTTGTCGGCTAATATCTGGTGTCATATTTCAGAGATGTTGGACCCGAAAGCCATATTGAGGTTTGTAAGTCATCGACTTTACATCGTCGGGATACTATATCAGCAGGATTCTCCGAACCAGGAACATGCCTCCAGGATACATTGACGGACCTTTCTTGAATATCAGATACCCTATTGTCGACGAAAGTACTTAATTTAGAAGAAGGCATGCCTATTCAATATAGAACGACCCTAGCATCAGTCCAGAAGTAAACCTTGGAAACAGAATTATCGAAGATAGCTTTTGTCTTGGACCAATCCTTAGCCAGTAAATGTGCTCCGCACAGTTCCAAACATGATAGCTATTTCCGTTTAGTAGTAGAAACTCGTGCTCTTGGGACAAACAACTTTGTTGTTACATTTCCCTCAAAATCTGTAGTTCTGACATACAGACAGCAACCACTTGCCATCACAGTGGCATAGCAAAATTCATGAATTTGTACCTCTTTTTTTTTCCTGATAGAACATATCTTGGGATTGGCAGATATTGAAGCGAATATTAGGGTCTGACACAAATTGCATCCATTCCGTGTGTAAATCCTGTGGGATTGATTCATCCCAATCGTGCTTTTCGATCCATAATTTTTGCAAAATTACCTTGGCTTTAATGATAATAGGGCTCAGCAAACCCACAGGATCAAAAGCGAAGACGAAAGAGATAATATAGACCGTTTGGTGGGCTTTGGATATGTTGTATTAGGGTTATACGAGAACTGAAAATTGTCCAGCTGAGAATCCCAAGTGATTCCCAGTGCCCTTGTTAAGTTCGCTTCAACAATTTTGAAGTCCTTAGTCCTGTTAAGAGATTCTTCTTCAATAATTGTCGGATGATAACTATGCCATTTCGATAACTCAAAACCAGCAGATCCTAATACGGCCTTAACCTCCGTCTTGATTTGCTGGAGTGAATTTATATCTTCGGCCCCTGTGAGCATGCCGTCAACATAAAAATCAGATCATACAACTTGAGATCCCTTTTCAAACTCGTTTCTGAATTTGTCCGATAGGAAACGAATGCATCTTATAGCACGGAAGGGTGCTGAAGAGATACAATATGGAACTGTGTTGAATTTATAAGTCCTAATAGGTTCCGAGGAATTTTCACGCCATAGTATGTACTGGAACTTTCCTTGTTCTGGATGTACGAGAACCTGCCTATACATTTTAACTATGTCTGCAGTAAGAGCATAACGACAGAGACGGAAACGAAGTAGGATTATGAAAACCTCATCTTGAATGGTCGGTCCAACCATGAGAATTTGATTTAAGCATACCTATGACGAAGTACAGCAGGAGGCGTCAAGAACAACCCTAAGCTTAGTAGATGTACTACTGGGATTTATCACGCATTGAAGTGGAATATAATAATGAGATTCTTGCATATTTGGGTCTTCAACTAATGGCATGTCCCCAAGTTCCTAATATTCTTTCAAAAAACAGGAATATTCATTCTTAACCAACGACTGTTTTTCTAGGCTACGCTCCAGAGAAAGAAAACGTTTGTAACTTATATCAAAAGAAACCCCAAAGCAGACGGGATCCTTCTTGAAAGGTAGTTGAACAGACAGAATACCACTTGGAGGAACTTCAACTGTTTCCAAAAAATGAGCTTCGCTAGCTTCTTACTACCTGTCCATTTTTGTTTAAAACAGCTTAACCCCTCCAGTTCCCAAAATTTTTCAACAATAAATGCAGCAACTCATCTTGATCCTGTGTTAAATTTAAGCTGAGATGCCTTGTCACGTTTACTGTTGTAGTACACCTCCCCGACACGATCCAACCGAGTTTGGTCTTCAGAAATGTTGGTAGTCCAGATCCCAGTTTGATTTGTCCCGACTGTTTTTCTAGGCTACGCTCCAGAGAAAGAAAACGTTTGTAACTTATATCAAAAGAAGGCCCTAAGCAGACGGGATCCTTCTTGAAAGGTAGTTGAACAGACAGAATACCACTTGGAGGAACTTCAACTGTTTCCAAAAAATGAGCTTCGCAAGCTTCTTACTACCTGTCCATTTTTATTTAAAACAGCTTAACCCCTCCAGTTCCCAAAATTTTTCAACAATAAATGCAGCAACTCATCTTGATCCTGTGTTAAATTTAAGCTGAGATGCCTTGTCACGTTTACTGTTGTAGTACACTTCCCCGACACGATCCAACCGAGTTTGGTCTTTAGCAATGTTGGTAGTCCAGATCCCAGTTTGATTTGTCCCACCGACAATACATCAAAAAAGACTCCTCCACCTAACAAAAGATCAATATCTGATGGTTGACTGGATAAATCATCGGCCAATACAATATTAGAAGGAGTATTCCAATTTCAGCTCTCTATTTCCATGTCTGCTTGATAACCGATGATATGTAGCATTAACAAAAACTCCAACGACATCTCGACATTGTTCAATCTCGACCTTATGACAGTTTGCGTTAGAAAATTAGATTGTGTTTGAGCAGTTCTACTCCCATAATCTGAACATGTTTCTTCGTTTATCGAAGTTTCAAAATTCGAGCAAAATCTTCGCTTTTATCAGATTGATTTGTGACCCAGAATCGAGAAGAGCCCTTCCTAAATAAAAGCTTCCAGAAGAGTCATGAGCAAGCAGTAGCTAAAATGACTTGGCTTGTAGTCTTAATTTTAGCTGGTTTTAATGCAGTATTAACAACCGCGGACGATGTTCTCGAACCCTTTTCCTCGATGGCTTCTTCTTGTTTTTGATGAAGTAGTGTATGGTGCGGCTTATTGCATATTTTGCAATTAAAGCTGGATGTACATTTCGAAATGTTCACTGTCCTTGCAAAACACACAATGCTTTTGTGAAATAGTTGGGGAATTTTGATGTCTTGATGTGAATCTTTGGAACTTTTCCTTATTGAAAAGTTTTTGAACTGAATTTGAAGTCTATACACGATTTGAAGTAACATGTTTGCTTATACGAGCTTCAAGCTATTGACAACAATTGCCTATCATCTTGGCACAATCATCCCATTTTGGAAGTTTAGAGTAATCCAATTGTTCATCCCATTTTTCCTGGGTTTCGTTGTCTACCTTGGACATAGCTATATAAATTATGATAGCATTACAAATGTCTTCATCTTTTCCTAAAGATGAAAGTGAACTGTAGATTGCCGATATATTATTCACAACGGTGCGAAGTTGAGGGTCTTTGGAATACTTTGAATACTTTGGAAGGTCAAATAAGTTTGAAATATTTTCGAGAAATATCAGGGTGTTATTGTCATATCTCTCAGTTAGCTTTTCCAATGCCTCAGAATAATTTTCTTCGGTTATATGAAAAGATGAAATATTTCCAAGAACTTGGTCCAACAGACAAGACATCAGACGATTAAAGTTTTCAATCGTGCTCAAGGAAGGATCAGAATTCACTGAATTATCGAAAACTCTGATAAAATTTTTGTATTCTGAACACTTTCTGCTAAAACAGGGTAGAGAAAGATGTGGAAAACGACTGGTGGTAGATCCAGGAAAGGCAAAGGGAATTCAAACATGCTACCTTGTCGACCTGTTCCCAGGAGTGAAACAATTTTTGATTTAGTTGCAATATACAGCTACTCCAATTCACCCCTGCCAGTATCTGTTGGTTGGAAACGTTCTATATGAGATTGGTACGATAAAACCTGCTTAAAATAGGACTTCAAAATTCCTAATCTGCATTCCAACTCTGTTGAATAAGCACTAGATAACTTATCGACCAACGTTTTTATTCGGGTAATGTTTCCTTTACTTGAAGCACGAAGTGTCCTTAATTCATCAATTGTTATTGTTTCCTCAGGCATTTGAGATGTTTTTGCGTTAGCCATAAAAACACTTGTCTAAGTTCAAAAGGCTATCCAATACTCCAAAAAGAATCTGGACTAGAAAAACAGGAAGTCTGGTCGAAAACCTATCAACCCCTAACACTTCAAAATAATAAAGCAGGAATTCAAAAGCAGGAACAACAACTATTATCAACAGCAACGACGAATCCACCACCAAAGTAGTAATACTACAGCAGCAATTGTATTTACAGCAACAACAATTCTCCGACAACAGAAAAACTCCCACGGTGATTGGAATCAATTTCCAAATAATAATTATTATTATATAGTAAACCCAACGGGTATAATAATGAAAAGCTTCAGTACTTATATGAATTTATTTTCACAGAAATTCAATGATTGCAGCAACTTTAAATCTCTAATCCGAAAATCCCTTATTG
This sequence comes from Philhelius pedissequus, assembly GCA_910595825.1. Classification (NCBI taxonomy): domain Eukaryota; kingdom Metazoa; phylum Arthropoda; class Insecta; order Diptera; family Syrphidae; genus Philhelius; species Philhelius pedissequus. Next base: position 149,492,269 of record OU343161.1, read on the forward strand.
AAAACAAGGATGACTAAAAAGACAACCAGCAATAATAAAACCAGCATACAAATGAAAGTCTAATTAGGTTTTTATACGAATGTAGATTATAGAGATAAGCGTAGACAGGTAGCACCGACGGCGCGGCGCATTCTGTGTGGGCAGTTGTGGATTACAATCCACTTCTAGTGTAGAAAAAGCTTTTTGTGAAACTATGTTGCAATCATATAGAATGTGTTATGTATGTTACATGCGGTCTCCATTAGCGATGAATCCAGAGCGTGCTTTAAAGCATGCTCTCAGTATCTCAAATGGAGACCGAAATCGCAGCTTTATTTTCATAGCCAAATATCATTTGTTGTTTTTGTATCTACCAGCATCAGTTGCCTACGACATGCCTGTCTCTCTGCTAACTGCTTTCTGCTATTGCGTTTGCTTTTAAATTTATCGCTAATGGAGACCGCGTGTTATGGAATATAAATATGGTATGGCGTGACGCAAACTGTATAATGATCGGTTATGTTTATTTAAGCACTAAAAGTTTTAGAATGATCGATATGGTGTGAGATAATACAAAGTCCAACGAAAAATGCAAAGCTCTTAGGCAAAATGATCGATCGAGTGTACGATATGATATATGTTTGCGACTTTTAATTTTTTTATATAAGGAAATTGTATCGTATATTATGTTACGAATTATCGTATTATTAATTATATTAATAATTTCAAACTTATGACGAAACTGCGTTTTTAAGATTAAGATTTTGTATATTCAGATTGATGTAAAGATCCGTGGATCGTAGAATTTAATTGTATGGATTAAATTTATTCAAGGTAAATGCACTGCAACGCAATTCCGTTATAAGTGGTGTAATGTACCTTGTTGAAAGATGTACTTATCTACCCTTTCTTAACCAAATTTTGACTCCTTTTATTCGTTGCCTTCTGGGTTCCTTGGATTCACTGATGATCCCTTATTTTAAAGATGATGACCTTCTTTCTTTAAATTATTCGCTCTATTTTAAACGTGATCTGCTGCAAATATTTTCACACGCGAAACCCGATTAACCGCGTACCGATCTCCTTTCTTTATAATTGTCTCTGTCTATTGGAGATATGTATTAACTCACTTTTAATTTTATGAAAAACTTGAACAAATTAATATGCTCAACTTTGTTCGAAAATTCTGATTTTTTCTTAATTAATTAAAAAAGTTTAAAATTAAGTTTAAAAACTTGCTTCACGTTTGAGCGCCAAAACATGATATATGGAAGCGTTTTTACACTAATTGCTGAAAGTGAATTATAACCGACCGAAAGAAAGACTGTACGCTTTGAATGTATAACAAGAAGTAAGTATTAATTGTTCTGTCTAGTTTATTATTGGGTTTGTTCTATGTTTTTTCCTATTTTTTTTAGGTAAAAAAGATGGCTCGCCCTAACATTGTGGCGGGACATTTTGTTTCGTTAAATTGTTAGTCTTTATTGGTTTAATTTAAAATAGCTTTAAGTAGATAAAATAATTATTTAAAAATATACGTTGCGCCACAACAGTAGCATCAAGATGCGGCGGATTGGCAGAGATGAAACAAGGGCACTCTGTTGGTGCATGCTATAGCTTAAGTTTTGGTACACCCTTTTCTTCTTTTTAGCGACTTGCGCACCGATTAATTAAGTAATTGAAATTAATAATTATACTTTTATTACGAACGAAACGAATTAAACACGCGACACCACAAATTAGGAATGTCAAAACAAAGCGGCGAATTAACAAAAGGTGTAGCAGCCACAAAATCGGTGTAATTTTGGTTTATAGATCGAATAGTTTTTATTGGATGGATTAATTATTTAATTAATCAAACTTACTTTAGTGGTTTTTCAGGTACCTATTAAATAGAAAAGGGCGCCAGCAATTTTTTTGGAAATTTAAGGAAATTGCAAACCTTACGGAGCGGAATGCAACGATGGTGAAAAAAATATAATCAATGAACTTGACAAAAAAAAAAATAAGCGAATTATATTTTTGAATTTTTATTGCCTGGGAAACCTTATGAATAGGATTAAAACCCAGGATCTATTCGAGATGAAATTACAATATAAAGAAATATTTTAGCAAAAAAAAAAAAGAAAAAAGAGATGGACCGTTAAGGTCTGGTTCCCGAAGATGGCGCAATTTTCGAAATTAATAATTAATATTTTACAAAAATTTAAATGCGAGAAAACCCTACAGGCAAACACGATTTTATAACACCCAATAACGAGAAGACTATTACATATATATATATATATCAATTCGGTATATATATATAATTATTTCCTTTCAAAAAAAATGTTTCTTTTTTTTTTTTACTTAGCTTTTGTATACTCCCTCCAAATTTTCCTCCTCTGACAAAAATTTTCCTTCTTCCTCTCCTTTTCCTTCTAATTTGGTTTTTCCTTTGGCTACCCCCAAAATTCCTCGGATAGACACTTAAAATTTTTCTGATTTTCCCCCTTGATTTTCCTTGCATTTCCAAAATTCTCTTATATTCTTTTAGATCTCTCTACAAGTAAGTTCGCTAGGATCATTTTCCTGAGCGGACACTACTTACCATTCCAGCCTTTGTTGTTTTCAGCCAACCAGGAGCAGCGGCCTTCCAATCGCGTCACCACTAACCTCTCAGCGCAAAGCTGGAGAGAAGTGCCGACATGTGGAAGTCCCGCTGACTCGCAACCTAATAAATGCAAGTCATCTTGGAACTCGCCGCACTGGATTCACTTCCACATTACGTCAGTTCCAAGACTGCATTCAGCCTCGTACATTCTGTTTCTTGAAAACAAAATTTTAAAACAAAGAAAAATCAATGAAACTTATTTTCTACAACTAAAAAAAACCACTAAAACGCGAAACCCGACGGAAAAAGAAAGGAAAGACGAAAACCAAAGTCAGAGTTAACTACGAATATAAACCCTCTCTTTTAGTGTAAAAGAGCTTAAATTTTATCAATCCTGCGTATCGTGTTTGACTGTCTACGAAGGTGGGAACAAACGTTAATAGTCCATCTTTACAGAAAAGAAAGCTAATCATTTTCTAATCTTTAGTAAAATGTAAAAAAAAAAATAAAAGTCAAAATTATGTTAGGTCGACGGCCATTCTCCTTGTTTTATTCGCCACATTCATCCATCTTGTTTTCCTCCACAGTACTGAGAGGAAGAACCGATGGCCGATGGACCATGGCCGTCCCGCTTCCTCTTAGTGAAGTGGAAGAAGAGCTGTCAGAAAAAAATATTATTAGAGTAAACACGAGGGTAAACTTGTCGCCACAAATTTTGCCGTGACAAATCCCACCCTTTCCGCCTTGGAAATGTGTTTGTTTTCCTTTGGAAACCAAGAAAAACAAAACATTTCCATTTCGGTGTGCGACATTATCAAAAAAAATCCATCAGATTAACATTTTGTTAGCCTCAAACAATGAATTAAAATAAACAAAGGTATTGCAGAACAACTTCGATAAAAAGAAAAAAAGTTAAAAAAAAAACAAACAAATAAACGTTACTCTAATTGGGATTGGAAACTTAATCATTATCAGAATATGCTTTAAAGGTTTGAGGACTGTCGTGTGCCAAGTGTCACGATCTTTTCCATTATCGTCTTCGAGAGCATAAGTCCAAGGAGACAATCGCTTTCTAATTTTAAATGGCCCAACAAATTTTTGAGCTAATTTTGCGGCATAATAATCAGCAGCATTTGATAAACTAAAATTGCGTCGCCACACAACATCGTCACACCTCCTTCTGAGATTGTATGATGCCGCAGTTTTCTTTGACGCTGTCTTTAACTTGGCAGCAATATCCGCCCTAAGTCTCTTAAACCTTTCTCCTACATCTGCCACTGATATGCTTTGGTTTGTATCTATTGCCTGATCAGTTCGTGTTGTGATGTACGGATGGCACGTGCAACCTTCGCTAATTGAGAATCCAAAACCCGGTGATTCTCAGAGACATAAGCTATCAACGTTGTCTTAATAATCTGGTTTATTCTCTCCGCTGGGTTAGCCTGAGGATGATAATGGGGAGTAAACCTAATCGTCGACGAGTATTCGTCGCAAAGTGATTTTAATTCCCTACTCCTAAACTGTGGACCGTTATCACACATAAGAAATTTAGGCACACCAAAAAGAATAAAGACATTGTCTTCAAGTTCCCTACATACTGCATTTGCAGTGGCAGACCTAAGTGCAAAAAGCAACGGAAATTGGGTAAGATAGTCCACAACAGTCAAAATATACATGAAGCCTCTATTGGACTTGGTTAAAGGCCCTACTAAAGCTACACTTATCATCTCCCAGGGAGAGCGAACCCATATCCTCTCAGTCATAAGACCGGCTGGTTTATCGTTAACTGGTTTCACCTGTTGGCATATCGCACAATTCCTAACATATTTTACTATATCCTGCCTCATCTTTGGCCAATAATATTAAGCTACCACCCTACCAAAAGTTTTCCTTATTCCCATATGCCCTGCTAAAGGATTATCATGACACAGTTTTAAAATGTTTACCCTATTCTTTTTCGCTATCACTAATTTCCACTCCTCATTGTTATCAGGAACGACTACATGAGTCGCTTTCACGAACTTATATAGTCGGCCATCTTCTACCCTCCATGCTGGATAACCTAATGGATTCGACCTAGCCACCGAAATCATTTTTTCTACCCACGGCTCTAAATCCTCATCCGAAATTCCAGCCACCACTGAAACTCCCCGAGATAACATTTCAGGAACGACATGATCTTTACTTTTGCGATGAATTATCTTAAAATCTGAAGTCTAACCGCCCAGCGCGCAAGCCTCCTCTGCGGATCTTTCAGGTTATTCAACCAAATGAGTGAGTAATGATCGGTTATGACAGTAAAATGGACACTCTCGAGATACGGCTTTAACTTTTCAATTGCCCACAAAACTGCTAAACATTCTTTTTCGGTAATGGAATAATTTCTTTCGCTGCGATTTAGCGACGTACATAAATAGCAAATAACCTTTTCCGCCTCTTTAAATCCTTGAGTTAGTACGGCCCCGATATCGTAATCTGAAGCATCTGCTTGGACCACGAATGGAAGTGAAAAGTCGGGACAGGTCAATATGAGAGCCGTGATTAAAAATTCTTTAGATTTCCTAAACGCGTCTTCGCATTCCTCTGTCCAAACAATCTTTAACTTCTTTAACATTTTTCGGTGCAGGTATCCTAACCATACTTTCGAACTTTTCCGGATCGGCGTGTAATCCGTTTCGGTCCACAACATTACCTAAAAATTTAAGGGATGGCCTACAGAAATTACATTTGTCCCTTCCTAATTTTAACCCTGCTGCTAGCAATCTACGAAAAACTTCCTTTAAGAATTCAAGATGTTTCTCAAAGGTATCCGTGACGATGATAATATCATCCAGATAAACGAAAAGAAAAGGCTCCAACTCAGGTCCTAACACGCTATCAATGAACCTCTGCCAAGTAGCAGGGGCGTTATGAAGCCCAAAAGGCATTCTTTTAAAATGAAAAAGTCCCCTATCCCGTACCGTAATCGCAGTAAATTTGCGAGATTCCTCCGCCATTGGAATCTGTCAATAAGCTGACTTAATGTCTAGCGAGGTTAAAAACTTAGCATTCCCAAGCTTATCCAATATTGCGCAAATTATTGGCAATGGATAAGCATCCCTTTCTGTAACCTGATTCAACTTCCTATAATCGACGCAGAACCTTAATATATCATCCTTCTTCCTAATTAAAACTATCGGAGATGCCCAAGGGCTATTTGATTTCTCAATCACTCCCTAATCTAACATTTCTTGAAGAGAGTTATCTATGTGTACCTGCATCGCAGGTGAAACAGGATAATATCGTTGTTTGATTGGTTCTGCTGCCGTCCTAATGACATGTTTTACCAATGATGTCCGAACTAATCCTTCTGGCATATCTTTGAACAAATGTTCAATTATAACTCCTAAGTCTTGCTTTTGAGCTTCATCCAACTCAGACTCCTCTGTGATGGACGAAGTGCCTATCGAAGCCACCATATCCTGACGTGAAAAATTCCAAATGCGAGATCGAAGATCCGGGACAATGCCCGAGAGTGCCCAAAAATCCGCACCAAGGATCATCACATGTGGTAAACTAGGAAATACAAGACATTCCATCAAAACTGTTTTGTCCTCGACAACAATCGGTAGATTTATAACTCCTAACACTCCTACACCTGCACCATCTGCTAATTGTACCTGCCTAATATTACTGCTACCTAACTGTAAACCTAAATCTTTTAAACTTTCCCAAATGTCCCTACAGATAAATGTCCTAGAAGCTCCTGAATCTAAAAGCCCTAAAAACCTTAACCCATAAATATTTACTCCCAAGTAGGGACGACTGTCGCCCACACTTGTTTCGAACGTGAAACCGAGGTTTACTGGACCTACCAGCTAGTCGTCTGCAGGCGACCGGTTTAATTCTGACGGCGCTCTTGCCCTGCTGGCCCAAGAGGCCGTTGCCAATTTCCCGACCAGGAACAACGCCTACAATTCCGATTGGTTGTACCACTAGCGCCACAACCAAAACATCGGCTAGGAGCGGAACAAGAATCAGAATAATGTCCGTTCCTATTGCAGTTAAAACAACGAGGGGGCCTACGATTTGGGAGGTGATTATTAACTGCAACTGTTGCCGTTGCTTCTTGAATGGCAGCAACATCCGGTTCCAAAGCATTCCTAAAACGATTCAACGGTGGTGGCACAAAAGCTTCAACATTTGTCCTAATCGACTCCAACTGCCTACCTAACGATTATTTTTCGGATTATTCGGAGGTGTCTGCAATAATTCCCTGATTTCTAAAATTTTCGACCTAACTGCTTTCGCATTCTCAGTGAACGAAAACGGATAATGTGGACTATCTGCACTAATTGACCTTAAACTTTCCAAATTTCTATAAGCTCGAAGTGTCATCCTCATCTCATCCACTTTCGAGCCCTCCTTCAACCCGCGGGCTCTTAACTCATAAATGACTTCCGCCTTAGAAAGCCTATTAACATCCATGTTGCAAAAAAAAATTTAAAAAAGTAGATTATCGAACTGTTAAAATCGAAAAAAAATGCAACAAATCAACACCAAGCTGATCGTTGCACAATTCAAAAGAAAACACGCGAAAAATAAATTAAAAATCACAAATATTGCAAAAAAAAAAGCAAACAAAACTAACACCCAATTGTTTCAATACTAGCACGATTAGTACGGATTAAGGTAAATATTTCAAAAAAAAAACTATCTTAGCAAGGAAAAATTATTTAGAAACACGACCCGATATTTTTGTATTCACTTTGTCGATATTCCGAAAATGAAACAAAAAAACACTCAAAGAGAATATATTCAAAATCAATTTTTAAAACCAAACACAAAAAAAAATGATTCAGAAAACTTTATCCAATGGTAACCCTAAATATAACACTAAATCCCCTCTACTATAAATTTGATTTCCACAAAAGATAAAAAAAAATGTCCGAACACTCAAAAAAATAAGAAATTATCAAAAAAAAATTATGTACCTATATGTATATATATACATATATGTTGATTAAAATAACAGAACGAAAAAACTCAAAAATTCCCACTAAACGAATATTATTATGTAAATCAATGTACCTATATATCGCGACTTAAAAAAAAACACCAAGTACTATTAAAACGTACCTAAAAGAAAATTAATTTGAAATGATATTAAAAAAGTATGTAGATAAGAATATATGTATAAAAATTAAAAGGAAAGTAAAAGGAACAAAAAACTCATCTAGATAATGTACAAACAATTCGCACAATTTTTCCACGGGGGGTTCCAACGATACGTCCAATGTTATATACATATATGTATTTATAGGAGTGTGGACGATTCGAAGTCCTATTATGCACAATCAAATTTTCCCAATCAACCCAATTACCCACTGTATTGAACCTTGAGATGAATGAAAAAAATTATTAGCAAAATAATAATGTTTAAAAAAAAAAAAAAACCACACAAGACTTCCCTAATAAGACACAGGTAGGAATGCAAAATCAAAACCACCACAATTTTGGATATCAAGCCCCACGTTGGGCGCCAGTTTGTTACACCCTTTTCTTCTTTTTAGCCACTCGCGCACCGATTAATTAATTAATTGAAATTAATAATTAAACTTTTATTACGAACGAAACGAATTAAACACGCGACACCACATTTATCTACTTGAATGATAGTTTCCGATTGACAATTCAGAAATGTCAAAACAAAGCGGCGAATTAAAAAAAAGGTGTAACATAGCCACAAAATCGGTGCTGCCACCCCGACTAGCTCAGTAAGGGGGGTTCGCAATTTTGGTTTATTGATCGAATAATTTTTATTGGATGGATTAATTATTTAATTAATCAAACTTATTTTAGTGATTTTTCAGGAGCGTACCTATTAAATAGAAAAGGGCGCCGGCAATTTTTTTGAAATTTAAGGAAATTGCAAACCTTACGGAGCGGAATGCAACGATGGCGAAAAAAATATAATCAATGAACTTGACAAGAAAAGAAATAAGCGAATTATGTTTTTGAATTTTTATTACCTGGGAAACCTTGTGAATAGGATTAAAACCCAGGATCTTTTCGAAATGAAATTACAATATAAAGAAATATTTTAGCAAAAAAAAAAGGAACAAGAGGTGGACCGTTAAGGTCTGGTTCCCGAAGATAGCACAATTTTCGAAATTAATAATTAATATTTTACAAGAATTTAAATGTGGGAAAACCCTACAGGCAAACACGATCTTATAACACTTAGCTTTTTTATACTCCCTCCAAATTTTCCTCCTCTGACAAAAATTTTCCTTCTATTTTGGTTTTTCCTTTGGCTATCCCCAAAATTCCTCGGATCGACACTTAAAATTTTTCTGATTTTCCTCCTTGAATTTCCTTGTATTTCCAAAATTCTCTTTTATTTTTTTAGCTTCTTCTCACAATCGAGATCTCTCTAGAAGTAATTTCGCTAGAATCATTTTCCTGAGCGGATACTTCTTACCATTCCAGCCTTTATTGTTTTCAGCCAATTAGGAGCAGCGGCCTTCCAATCGCGTCACCACTAGCCACTCAGCGCAAAGTTGCAGAGTAGTACCGACGAGTGGAAGTCTCGCCGTCCTGCTTACTCACAACCTATTCTCCCTAATGAATGCAAGTTTTCTTGGAACTCGCCGCACTGGATTCACTTCCAGATTACGTTAGTTCCAAGACTGCATTCAGCCTCGTACATTCTGTTCCTTGAAAATAAAATTTTAAAACCAAGAAAAATCAATGAAACTTATTTTCTACAACTAAAAAAAACACTAAAACGCGAAACCCGACGAAAACCACAGTCAGAGTTAACTACGAATATAAACCCGCTCCTTTAGTGTAAAAGAGCCTAATTTTATCAATCCTGCCTATCGCGTTTGACTGCCTACGAAGGTGGGAACCAACGTTAATAGTCCATCTTTACAGAAAAGAAAGTTAATCAATTTATAATCTATAGTAAAATGTAAAACAAAAATAAAAGTTAAAATTAAGTTGGGCCGACGGCCATTCTCCACCCGGAGTGACATCTAGTTTTCAATAGAATATCAATACGTTATCTTTCACCAACGCCAGATGAGTAACACTTCAATTTGGCTAAATTCGCCACATTCATCCATCTTGTTTTCCTCCACAGTACTGAGAGGAAGAACCGATGGCTGATGAACCATGGCAATCCCGCTTCCTCTTAGTAAAGTGGAAGAAGAGCTGTCAGAAAAAAATATTATTTTAAGTAAACACGAGGGTAAACTTGTCGCGACAAATTTTGCCGTGACAGTTTTTATATTGAGAGATAAAAATCTCATTTTTAGAAATAAGAAATAAAATAACAAAACTATTAACACCAAAACTGGACAAGACAATTTCTAAGGAAATGGCAAAATTTGAAATTTTAGTAGCCGCTAATCTATTAAATGAATTCAATGGTGAGTCGAAGAATTTGTCAATTTTTTTGGGTTTAATTGAATTTTATAATGATACATTAGGTGATGAATTAGAAAAGAAAAAGGTAATTAAATTTGTAATAGCAACAAAAGTAAGTGTCAAAGTGAGGAACAGGCTTCTCACATTAGAAATTCAACCAGAAAATATTTCTGATCTTAAAAGGCTTCGATAGAAATTTACAAACCAAAAACAAATCCATTGAAAATACAGAGTGAGTTAGCAAGATTACACCAAGGTTTTCAAGAAGTAATTAAATATGCAGAAAGAATAGAATTACTGATGTCTCAATTAAATGAGATACAAATAGCTGAACAAGGTCAATGCAATAAGATAGTTATAATAAATTTAAATGATCAATTAGGATAAAATGCTTTCAAAAACGGATTGAACGAAGCAATAAGACAAGTTATACAAGCATCTAGAATTACCACGTTCAATGAAGCTGTAAAAATAGCTACTGCAGTTGAAGATTCTTCTCGACAAATCAATGTCATGCAGTTTCGAGCAAACTTAATAGGTAAAAACCAAAATAACTACTCCCACCTAACATTTTATAATAATAGTAGATATAGCAATAACTATAGACATTACAATAACAATAGTCAGAGCAATAGCTATGAAAGAACCGACAATAATAATAGAGGTAGAGGTGTTGTTGATTCTGAGGTAGCTAAGAGACTAGCGCTAGCAAAAAATAGTGTTATATTTAATAAAGTATGCATACAAGAATTTAAAAATATATTTAATAAGCTGCAAGAAAATATAAAATAGGATAAATGTCTAGACATAATATTATATGAAACTCCAAAACAAATAACAGATGAGAAAGAAATGCACAAATTAATAGAAAAAAATCATAATTCGAAACTAGGAGGACATTGCAGTATCAGAAGATGCGTCAACAAATTAAAACAAAGATATGTTTGGAAGAATATGAATAAAATGGTTAAGAAAACTTCGAGACATGCAATCAAACAAAGATTAGATATACAAAAGAAAATATTATGATTACAGATACACCCACTACGTCATTTAAAACAATAACAATTGATACTGTAGGACCATTAAGACCATCCAATGGTTACAGGTATATACTAACGGTACAATGTGATTTAACAAAATTTGTAGAAGCATTTCCCATAGAAACTAAAGAAGGAAATACCGTAGCAAAAACCATAGTTGAAAAATTCATTTTAAAATACGGATGTTTTAGAAAACTAATAACTGATAAGGGAACAGAATTCACAAATGAATTGCTAAGAATATTTGTACACTTTTAAAAATAGATAAGATAATATCGACACCCCTTCACCACGAAACAATGACAGAATTATCCAAAATATGTAAATAAATCAAACTTTGTCATAGGTGATTACGTATATCTAAAAAATCAAAATAAAAAAAAAATTGATAAACCTTTTAGAGGACCATATAAAATAATATCACAAAATGGTGTAAGTAGTACTATTTTATTATATGATCAATATTATGAAATACATAATAACAATTTAATCAAAGCTAGAAACATTAACTTACAATAAATACAGCAAATAAAATATATATATATATAGATATGATGTTTATTTAAATTTTAGAAATGTAAACAAATATCATTTTTTAAAGGGGAAGGATGTAGTGTAACATAACCTTGCATTCATTAAAATAAAATCATTAATCAATTTTATGATACGCGAAAATATTCAATCCAAATTAGTTCATTTCTTTATTTTTTTTTTATTTTGTCAAACGAAACTGAGTGTTGTGCACAGGGCATTGCCACCACTTGACATAGAAAGATCTTTTTACATTACATTCATGGTTAGTCATAATAATGAGACTGCCCCAATATATTTTGTAAACATCAGAAGTTGAATGCTTTTGCATTCATATTTTTAAAATAGTTTGTAAGTGGGGATACCCCAAAACAAAAATGTAAAATAACTTAGGTATAAATAGCTGTAAGAACCAAAAATAAAATCAATTCATAATTTCCAACTGAAATTAATTCTTTTTAGGCTCTCTAGCCATCATATAAAGTGAGTTACGCTTAAAACAGCTTAGGGCAATTAAGGAAAACTTTACACAGATAAGTCCTCAAATGAAACGCCGAGTAAAAAACGCAAGGTTCGATCCTCACCTGATGGGGCATGTTTTTCTAAAAAGTTGCATCACCAAAAGATGCCAATATTAAGGAAAAAACTATTAATATTAGGCCACCGCCATCAATTAATGTTGTCGGTATTGCGGAGTATAACCGGCTGCAAACTATCTTAAAGACGTTAACACCATCAGACTTTAAAGTTATTTCGCTAAATAACAAGAAATGGAAAGTTTTGCGTGAAAGAAAAAGTAGAATGGTACACTTATGAGAATAAGTCGGAAAGACCTTTACGTGTTCTAGCGAGAAGCTTGCACCCATCCAAAAGACGATATTATTAACGATCTAAAGAGGAACTACAAGATCTTAGACACTGTGAACATCGTCAAAAGAGAAACACAAAACAAATTTGCGAAACAAATGTGGCACAGCGTGGTCTTCCACTATTGATTCTTACTTTTGATAAGGCAGAAAAAAAAGACGATATTTACAAAATTAAAACAATACTCAATATTGTTGTTAAGATTGAACCTTTAAGAAAGAGTTCAAGAGCCGGAAATCATTCTACTAAAGACAGAGCAAAAGTGCAACAACGTGCATAAATTGTGATGAAAATCATCCGGCCAACTATAGAGGCTGCGAAGTAGGAAAAGGATTACAAAAGCGGGGATCAAAATTTACGCAGTCACAAAGAAAACTACCAAGCCAAGAAGAAAAGCAAGTCCTTAAAACCCTTAAGAGGTTAAATGCCCAAATACCCATACCAAAGGGACTCAAGAACAATCAACACTACCTGAGCAAACACCAAAGACAGGTAGTGAACGGCTAAAAACATACCTTTACAAAAAGATCCACTCACGAACGTCGTAAACATAATCCTTTTGAAAATTGAGGAGCAATGTGGTACAAATAAACTAATATTTGATAGGCTTACTAAATTCGAAAACAGTTTTCGGCCAAAACGCCCTACAAAAAGAAAAGCATGATGGAATAGCTCAAAATAATTACTTGGAATGCCAACGGATTATGGCAAAAACTTGGAGAAATAAAAATGTTTATGCATGCGAAAGATAAGAAATGGCAGCAAACTCGAGCTCCTCAACACAAAGTTAATTTAAATCGCTCTTGTAATTTAGTAAAAACGATGATAGCAGAAATCAAAAATTCTGAAGTTTGAAATCATCTTGAAAGCTTGACAGCAAAAAAATCCAACTACTCACTCTGGAAAGCTGTTAAAGTAACGAAGAAGCCAAAGCTCCCTCCGATTAAGAATGATCTAAACGAATGGGCAAAAAGCGATAAAGAGAAAGCAAACGTTTTCGCGGATTACCTAGAGAACACATTTAAACCTTTTGATGTGCAAGGTCTCAATGAAAATTTAAATATAAGTTCTAACTTAAGCGAAAATTATATAACAAAAAAAGTTTCCCTTGCCGAATTAAGTAGAGAAATAAGAAAGCTTAAGTATAAAAAACTCGGGGATATGACTTAGTTATGGCCGAAGTTCTCAAAATGCTTCCGGGTAAACGGTTAATTAATATTCTTTATAACCGTAGGATGGACTAAATACTCGTAAGGCGTGTGAATGTTCATATTTTGTTACAGTTACTACAAATTTAAATTTTCAGTAAATATGTTTTAAATGTGGCGTAAACGTACTATTTTTTGTTTAATTCAAGAATTATGGTAAATTTTTCTTTTTATACTAAGCTGCCTTTATTTTATTGTTGACAAATGAAATGCAATAATTTCCAAATTTTGGTTTATAACAAACCTTCTTAGAGACCTGAAAATCGACACTTTTTTGTCTTTAAAGGCTATATAAAATTTATTTGGTGCAAAAAGCACGGCGCATATGGGGGGCAAGCTGCCACCCTGCAACCCCGCTGCTTGGGCCCATTATAGGATTTGGGGTGGGGTTGGGTCTGGGTGTATACAAAGTTTTTGTAGATTTAAATATTTTTCTTACAAGCAATTACAAAATATTTGTTGAGGTGCATAATAATCTGTGAGAATCAACAAGATGGAACCGAACAGTATATAAGAAAGTGTAATTTCCAAATAAAATTTAGTTCTTATTTGAACTCCGTGGGGGCAAGACCTCCCAGGAGATATAAAATGGTTGCGGAATTTCATGGTAGGTAGGTTATAGCGCTTAGACGTTTTTTAAGGGTAAGAGAAACTGCTCTTACGCTTAAAAAGCAGTTCAAGCGTTTTCACTTACTAATCTGCTGATGGATTGTGGCTGGGGGTTTGGTTAGGACGCTTCCAATTAAGCGTCTAATGGAATTTTGGGATTGTTTAAGCGCCTAAAAGCCATTTAAAGCGTTTTTAGGCGACAAAAAATATTTTTTTTTTTAAATTTCAGTCAGTTTACATGGTGTAAGCAAGATTTTTTTTTAAACGCTTAAAACCCATTTTAAGCGTTTTTCAGCTTAAGAATGAATATCATCTCAATTTAGCATTTTATGAGTACATTTTTCCAAGACGCTTAAAAGCCATTTTAAGCGTTCACGTGACAAAGACCATTCACCACGTGCGAAACGTCGTCCAAGTCCTGTTTCTACGTACCATCACACAATAAAAGACCATAATCTTTTTATATCTCTCTAAGAGCTGTTAACTCTTCGGAGTTCTTAATTACTTTCCGCCACCTAAACGAAAAGAATATTATTATGTGAAATCTAAACTATAATTCCAAAAATAAAATATTTTTAAAAACTTGTTTTCGATAAAACGTAGAGTTCCCAAACGAAGATCTCCATAGAGATCTCGGGATTACCACGGTCCGCGATGAAATAAAAAATTTTCCGCCAAATCATATAAAACGGCTATTAAAACACTGTAATAGTACTATAATCGAAATTTTAGATAAAACGAATTTAGTATGCCGCCTGCGAAGGACTTATCCTTCAGATCTGGTGCACTGAACGAAAATCCGCTTTAAAATCGCGATATAATCATGAACTATCACTGGATAATTAAATTCGTTAAAAATAAACTGCTAGATTAGTTGCAACTTAGTTGCAATCGGGAGGAGGTGGTGTTTTTAGTGCAGCAATAATCTCACACTCCTACGAGCAAGCGGTCTTCGGTCCTCAGAGCCTTTTGAAGGTTTTACACCTACCCACGGGGAATTAGAAAAATCTTTTGCTTAGACCAAGATATAAAGGATGGTAAGATTTAACGCAAATAGCACGACACGACATTTTTTCGGTGTATTTGCTATCGAGAATGGAGTTATATTATGGAGTCACAAGGCTTGATGTCCATTTTGTTAAAATTTTTGTGCGATTATTTAAAGTGTTAATTATTAAATTCGGTTGCAGGTTTTAGGCATTAATGTACACAAAAATGAATTCTACATAAAATTAGTCGAGACACAAACCCTCGAGATGCAATCCGCATCATTCTTACCAGAGTAGGTCACTGTCAGCTGTTCGTCTGCGGGGTAAATCCAAGGATGGTAGCATCAAGATGCGGCTGCGGGGCAGAGATGAAACACGGGCACTCTGTTGGGGCAAGCTTTAGTTCAAGTTTTCACAATAAGCAGTTTCAGTTTCTTAGGAGAATTAGACATTTAAAATAACTTAATAATTTAATATTTGAGTACAAAACTTCGTATCATTGTCCCAAACGTAAAATGAGTTACCATGGAATTACCCGGAAGTTACCAGTGTGGGAGCCACCTAGAAAAAAAATTTTTTGTTGGTGCATAAAGTATATCTCAAAGCAAAAAAGAACATGAAATGAAATATGGATGGCTTTTTCTATCTATTCTATTCTCAAAACCATAATTTTTTTCACATATACAGTTCTACATAAAGCATATACTCTGTTCAGTTTATATTTTCAGTACAGGGAAGATAGGATAATTGCCTTTCACCCTTACTATTATGGATTTCAATAAGCCAGCTCTATTTCTATAAAGGTTTTCTATTTTCCATGGTTGCCGAAGTGAGAATTATAAATTGGCATATTTCTCCCACAAATGTCGGTACTGTTACCAATTGTTAATTTAGATTTCATGAACAGAACCATGTACATTGTAAACTAAATCTAAAAAAAATTAAACTAAATCCAAATAATAATATCTTTCTCCAACCCACCAAGAAGTAAGATAGTAGGCGCGTTTTTTTAAGAGTTCCACAGAAGGCCTAATCTATTTTAACGTGAAAATAAATCAACTTGAACTTGAAGTCCTTTTAAATGTAAATAAACACAGCATAAAAATAATAATATCACCTCAAATTGCACCGAACTATTTTAAAAATTATATTTATATACACGAAACCATCTCCATTTTATTTTTATTTTCATGAGCAAGAAAACTATTTGGTAGTTTAATGTTGCAATTAATTAATGAACCAAATTACATCAAAAACTTTGTCAAATAGTAATTTAAAAAAATACCCAACAAATAATATATAGCTGCATCTTAGCCGTTTTCCAAAAAAAAGATGCAAGCAGAAAACAACGCCGCCACAACACCTTTTTCCTTATGTTTAAAATATATGCTCTCAAAAGCTCTCAGAAAGCTCTCAGAAAGCTTCGATTCTGAAACCTCCATAGTGAAAACCAAAGAAAAAGGTACTAGAATTACCATCAACGAACCAATGGTAACTCCTAATTAATGTCTTTATTTCTTTAATAAACACTATAAGCGAGAGTCAAATTGGCGATCAGTTTCCTCTCAGCCGTGGAGCACACAGGTCATGGTGGGATGTACGTGGGCTTAAGGAATATTTCAGTAGCAATTTCTTAAGTTGTGTGATATATAAACACCATCCGGCACCAGTGTGTTTAAAAAAGCTCTCCCATAAGGCCTGTACTGAAAATACAAATTGAACAGTGTATAGTTAAAGACCTGTTCCATTTCACATTTCCCACCGTTTATACATAAGTTCTACCTACCTACCTTCTCTTGCACTCCATCCACATCCACTTTAACCCAAAATATCTTTTTGCAATGAATAATGGAAAACATCTACCTGACTCCGGCACGTTTCATTTTCGTCAATCGTCAACCACTCATTTTATTCATTTTCTTTATTAAAAAGCGGCAGGGTATATAAAACACATGGGACCGACAGATACACAAATACACACAAACTACACAGGAAAATAATGTGAGACAAAAGAGCTTTCTTCATCAGCAGGCAGATAGCTTTAATCATGAGCAGGCAGATAGCTTTCTTGCCTGTTCATGGGTATGTCTACTGAAATGAAAAATGGACTCAAATTTTTGTTGGCGATGATACATTTCTGCATAATCTATTGCCTGTGCTGGAAGCTAATAGGTCATCTCATTTATATGCCAAGATGTAGCTCATTAATTAAGACCAAGAACTTTTAAACTAATTGAAATTAAAACTAATGGGTTAACCATTTTGCGGTTTCAAAAGTAAACGTAATTAAAACACATAAAATATTTTTTTTTTCATGATGTTTCTTTTTTATTATAAAGTTTGAACGTTGACATTATGAATGAAACACTACATCATTTAAACGATAACCACGCGAATTGTTGCAAGCATCGATTCTTTTGAGGTAATTTTCGACCACTTTTTGACACATATTGGGCGGTATCTCAGGCATAACTTGACGAATGTTTGTTTTCAAGTGCTCAAGAATTAAAGGCTTATCTGCATAAGCATGGTCTTTTGCGTAGCCTTCAAAAAAAGTGCAGCGGTGTCAAATCGCATGATCTTGGTGGCCAGTTGATATCGCCACGACGAGAAATTACGCGGCCAGGAAATGTCTCTTGCAATAAAGCCATATTGAATCGAGTTGTGTGGCATGTGGCACCGTCTTGTTGAAATCACATATTTTTCAAGTCGTATTCTTCAATAGCAGGTAAAAAACAGTCGGTTATCATATGACAATAACGCTCCGAATTGACGTTGTCAGTTGTGGTTTTCGATGAAGTAAGGTCCAATCACACCTGCGGACCAAAGAGCGCCCCAAACAGTGACTTTTTGTGGATGTAATGGCCTCTCTTCAATTGCTTGAGGATTCTCAGAACCCCAAATACGACAATTTTGTTTTATAACATACCCAACGAGTGAGAAATGTGCTTGGTTGCTGAAGAAAATTTTGTTCGAAAAATTGACGTCCACCGCCTGTTGTTCAAGCACCCATTCGACGTATCTACGACGTTGTGAATGGTCAGCTGGCTTCAGTTGTTGTGTGAGCTGGACTTTATGTGGATGTAGGTGTAGATCCAAATGCAAAATACGCCATAATGTGCCGTAAGACAGTCCTTATTCCTGAAAACGACGAGGAATCGACACATTCGGGTCCTCGGCAACACTTTCACTTACAGCAGCGATATTTTCAGTGGTACGAGCGAAACGATGATGTACAGGGCTTACGATATCTGCAGCTAATCCAGTATCTTCAAATTTCTTCACAATTTTGCCAATTGCTTGCGTAGTTGGACGATTATGTAAACCACATTTTTCTATTATAGATTTTAACAATTTTTATGCGTTGTACGATAGTTGAGCAATCCATTTTCGTAAATGTCAGCCTTTCAACTGAAAAAAATGAGTTTAACAACTTCGTTGGAAAGATGTCGAATTACAGAGCTATACGTTTGAAAACGCAAAATGGATAACCCTTTATTTTTGACACAAAATTCGTTAATAAAGAAATCGTTTTAAGAGGATTGCCAGAGCTCCATACAAGAAAAGATATGAACTTCTTAATTTTTAAATTTCATTGCTATTTCGATGGTTTAATCGGAGTCGACATTATTAAACCCCTTGGTTTTGTAGCGTACGTGTAAATGCGGAAGTCACCAGCATCGGCTGAACGCAGCCGCCTCAAATATATTACCAATCTATTACCACAACGTAATTGACTGCTGTCATGCATGGGTGTGGCGGCATTCCAATTTCAGTCTGCATCGAGGAAAGGACAAATTCCTCAAATATAAAATTCATTTTTCATTCCTAGCACGCACACAAAAAGATCAGCCATTAATCGTGATAGACGGGTTGCAATAGGAAATCCAACCAAAAAGACAAATTGTAACGGCGCCATTGAGCCGAAGTATTTAGTTCCAAGTCTCTACCAATAAAAGTATTAAATTGTAACAAGTTATAAATGTTTCCCTGGTGCCGCATCGGTGCCGTAAAGACAGTGTTCAACGAAGCGACAATCCGGCATCCGCCAGCAGTTCGGCAAATCCAAACTGTGGTCAACGAAGCGACAATCCGGCATCCGCCAGCAGTTCGGCAAATCCAAACTGGTGACCCCGACGTGATTGCGTCATCTCAGCACCACCGAAACAGCACTGCAAACTCCACGACAGCATATCAGAACGGGCGTGCGAGTGTCCACAGTAGCTGTAGTTCAGCACAGGTAACAGCAAGCAAACGAAAATCCATTCGGCCTTTCAAAGAAAAAAAAAACAAGCAAACAGTAAAATTTTTTTGTGTGCCGACAACGGCGTGTGGGCGCGGCAAGAAGTACCGCTGTATCGTTCGATGTTACCAAGGCAGACCTGCACAGAGAAACCATTTTGTCATCAAGAAACGGGCAACCAACCACAATAGATATCATTGTTTTCTTATATATGTACACGAACTGTAACGCTTCTCGCTACAAGTTCGATGTTTTTATTAAAACTTTTAGCGCATCTCGCTCAATTGTTATTCTTCCAATCATTGTTTTTTCTAACTTTAAAAAAAATAAATTAACTAACCTCTTGCAACTCTTCTAAAAATCGTCCGTTCATTTAAGATTTCGATTTCCTTGTCGAGTCAGTAATTTTTTTATTTTTTTATACTTGCAGTTCGCAAGCCCTCCGAGGTTGGAATGCCGGATTCACCGAATGACGATGCGGGCTCTCAGCAAGGTGCAGCTGACAACCGAAGCTCATCAGGCTTCGCCAGTGGTGCAGGGAGCGGAGGAGAACTCCCAGTCGCTCAAGTAAGTGCTTTGGCTTTAAAAAATTTGCCTTTTTGCCCGGAAAATCCGGACGTGTGGTTTAGAATATTGGAAGGGCAGTTCGCGGTCGCGAATGTTAGGTCGGATAGCTCGAAATATTTCACGGCACTCGGTTTGCTAGATACGCGCACGGTTAACTTGTGTAGGGATATAATATTGAACCCGCCCGTAAGCGGTTTGTATGATCATCTGAAAACGACGATTCTTGCTCGCCACATCGAATCAGAGGATGTTCGGTTACAAAAATTATTACACGACACCGCGTTGGGTGATAAGAAACCCAGTGAGCTTCTAAGAGACATGCGCGCGCTAGCTGGTAATCAATTTCCAGAGTTGATCTTAAGAAGTTTATGGCTGCAACGCCTGCCAGCAACAGCTCAAGCTATTTTGTCATGCTCAACAGAAAATTTGGATGTTCTCGGTCGAACAGCAGATAAAATCGTTAGTCTTGTTTCGAATTCCAACGAAGTTTTTTCAGTAGCCAATACCAACGGCGCCAGTACGTCCATTAAGGAAGAAATTTCGCCCTTCGAGGAGTTGCGACTCGAAGTGGAAGCTCTGCGTCGACAGCTTATTCAACGGCCTAGAAGAGAAAGGTCATCGTCTCCACGACCGAATTTTAGTCGAAATCAATCCAATCGGCAGTTATGTTGGTATCATCAACGCTTTGGCACGCGGGCTCTCAAGTGCGATCCGCCATGTAGTTTCAGTAACCGAAATCGTAATGTTTCGGAAAACTAATTGCCCAATCGTTAGCGGCTTGCGAGACGGGCATTACATTTTCAAGTTGCCGCTTATTCATTCGAGACTCAACGAACCGATTGAATTTTTTAGTCGATTCCGGGGCGGATGTTTCGGTTGTTCCCGCGACCGCGGCAATCAGAAGACGTCACCCCAAAGCAGGTCATCTTTTTGCCGCCAATGGCTCCGCAGTATCAACATACGGTCGCGTACGACTGGTATTAAATCTAGGTTTACGTCGAAAATTTTCGTGGGTTTTCATTTATGCAAACGTAAGCAAACCTATCTTAGGCGCAGATTTTTTAAGAAACTACGGCCTTTTAGTGGACTTAAAAAACGGTCGGCTTGTCGATCCTCAGTCCAATTCCCTTTCTCCAGGCAAGCTCAAGCAAGGTATAACGCAAACGCTATCGGTTTTAGCGCATGGCTCAATCGACGAAAGCATTCATCGATTGATTAAGCAACACAACATAGTGTCAACAGAAAATATTTTCATTCGCCCAAATCAACACAACGTTAAGCACGTTATTCTTACCGGGTCTACACGACCAATTAACAACAAGCCTCGTCGTCTTCCTCCGGACAAGCTTAAGATCGCCCAGAAGGAATTCGAATTCTTATTGCAACAAGGCATATGTCGGCTAAGTAGCAGTCCCTGGGCCACACCTTTGCACCTTGTGCTTAAAAAGAATGGCGAGTGGAGACCCTGTGGCGACTATCGGTCGCTCAACGCGGCTACGGTACCCGATAGCTAGGATTTCGCTCATGTTGACGCTCTGTGTTGACGCTTCAGATCGTGCGGTCGGAGGCGTCTTGCAACAATGGAACAAAGTGGCTTGGCAACCACTCTCCTTTTTCTCAGTTAAGCCGAATCGTACTCAAAGCGGCTACAGCGCTTATGATCGAGAAGCTGTTTATCTTTCCATCAAGCTCTTTCGCCGCTTTCTGGAAGCGCGATCGTTTACAATCTTCACCGATCACAAGCCTCTAACTTTTGCTTTTCGTCAAAAGCCATCCAAAGCTTCACCTCGTCAGCTTCGGCATCTTGACTTAATCGGTCAGTTTTCAACAGACATCAAATATATTCCCGGATCAGAAAATGTTGTTGCCGATACACTCTCGCGACTCGAAGAGATTTCGTTGCCGACGCAGATAGACTATCAGACCATCGCTAAAGCCCAGGCCAATAACCAAGATCTGCATGATGTGCGCTCTTCGGATTCGTCTTTGCGTTTCGAAAATCTCAAAATCCCCGGTTCAACGCAATCAATTGTATGTGACACCTCATGCCAAGTGCCTCGCCCATTCATACCGCAACCTTTTCGAAAATCGGTTTTCGAAACCATTCACGGGTTAGCACATCAAGGTGTACGATCATCAGTCAAAGCAATGACTAGAAAGTTTGTCTGGCCAGGAATAAATAAAGATTGTCGTATTTGGGCAAGAGCTTGTATAGCCTGTCAGAAGTCAAAAATTTCAAAACACGTCCGAAGTGCGATAGGAAACTTTCCTCCAGTCTCCAAGCGATTCGATGAAATCCATGTCGGCCTAGTCGGACCTCTTGCACCTTCTGAAGGTTTTCGCTACTTGCTCACTGTAATTGACAGGTACACCAGATGGCCGGAAGCAATTCCGATTCCCGACATTACGGCAGAAACAGTCGCGAACGCACTGTTCACCAATTGGTTTTCGCGTTACGGAATACCCTCCGTTGTCGTAACAGATCAAGGTTCTCAGTTTGAGTCCAGTTTGTGCAATGAACTCTGCAAACGTCTCGGCATCGAACACCACCGAACCACGGCGTACAACCCCAAAGCGAATGGTTTCCTAGAGCGTTGGCACCGCACTCTCAAGGCAGCACTCAAATGCCACAATGATGTGCAATGGTCTAAAAGACTTCCGCACATACTAATGGGATTGAGAGCAACATTTCGCGAGGAATTCGAAGCTGGCGATGCTGAATTAGTATTTGGGCAAAACATTCGGTTACCGTCGGACTTTCTCGTTGCTAACAATGCAATCGTTCCGCAATCCGAGTTCATCAAGGAATTACATCGTCATTTTGAAAACGTTCGCCCATCCGCGCCTTCACGTCACGGTAATCACAGACTTTTTGTTTTTAAAGAATTCAAACATTGCTCTCGTGTTTTTGTCAGAGTCGACTCGGTACGTAAGCCTTTGCAGCAGCCATACGACGCGACGGGCCGTTCGTTGTTCTCAGTCGCGACGCTAAAGTTTTTAAAATTCCCATTAACGGCAAAGAATCGACCATCGGAATTGGCCGGTTGAAACCGTGCTTTACGGAAGCAGAAGCCGAACATATCATTGATCGGAGCAAGCCACCACCAACGATAGTAAAAAAAGTTTCCTTTTCTGGTACTCAAAGCCACACGTCCACAGAACCCGGTCAAATAACGCGAACAGGGCGTACTATTTTACGCCCAAGCAGATATCGTTGTTAGCAAGAACCCTTGCACCCAACTGGTGAGGGAGTGATGTAGCGTACGTGTAAATGCGGAAGTCACCAGCATCGGCTGAACGCAGCCGCCTCAAATCTATTACCAATCTATTACCACAACGTAATTGACTGCTGTCATGCATGGGTGTGGCGGCATTCCAATTTCAGTCTGCATCGAGGAAAGGACAAATTCCTCAAATATAAAATTCATTTTTCATTCCTCGCACGCACACAAAAAGATCAGCCATTAATCGTGATAGACGGGTTGCAATAGGAAATCCAACCAAAAAGACAAATTGTAACGGCGCCATTGAGCCGAAGTATTTAGTTCCAAGTCTCTACCAATAAAAGTATTAAATTGTAACAAGTTATAAGTGTTTCCCTGGTGCCGCATCGGTGCCGTAAAGACAGTGTTCAACGAAGCGACAATCCGGCATCCGCCAGCAGTTCGGCAAATCCAAACTGTGGTCAACGAAGCGACAATCCGGCATCCGCCAGCAGTTCGGCAAATCCAAACTGGTGACCCCGACGTGATTGCGTCATCTCAGCACCACCGAAACAGCACTGCAAACTCCACGACAGCATATCAGAACGGGCGTGCGAGTGTCCACAGTAGCTGTAGTTCAGCACAGGCAACAGCAAGCAAACGAAAATCCATTCGGCCTTTCAAAGAAAAAAAAACCAAGCAAACAGTAAAATTTTTTTGTGTGCCGACAACGGTGTGTGGGCGCGGCAAGAAGTACCGCTGTATCGTTCGATGTTACCAAGGCAGACCTGCACAGAGAAACCATTTTGTCATCAAGAAACGGGGAACCAACAGCAATAGATATCATTGTTTTCTTATATATGTACACGAACTGTAACGCTTCTCGCTGCAAGTTCGATGTTTTTATTAAAACTTTTAGCGCATCTCGCTCAATTGTTATTCTTCCAATCATTGTTTTTTCTAACTTTAAAAAAAAATAAATTAACTAACCTCTTGCAACTCTTCTAAAAATCGTCCGTTCATTTAAGATTTCGATTTCCTTGTCGAGTCAGTAATTTTTTTATTTTTTTATACTTGCAGTTCGCAAGCCCTCCGAGATTGGAATGCCGGATTCACCGAATGACGATGCGGGCTCTCAGCAAGGTGCAGCTGACAACCGAAGCTCATTAGGCTTCGCCAGTGGTGCAGGGAGCGGAGGAGAACTCCCAGTCGCTCAAGTAAGTGCTTTGGCTTTAAAAAATTTGCCTTTTTGCCCGGAAAACCCGGACGTGTGGTTTAGAATATTGGAAGGGCAGTTCGCGGTCGCGAATGTTAGGTCGGATAGCTCGAAATATTTCACGGCACTCGGTTTGCTAGATACGCGCACGGTTAACTTTTGTAGGGATATAATATTGAACCCGCCCGTAAGCGGTTTGTATGATCATCTGAAAACGACGATTCTTGCTCGCCACATCGAATCAGAGGATGTTCGGTTACAAAAATTATTACACGACACCGCGTTGGATGATAAGAAACCCAGTGAGCTTCTAAGAGACATGCGCGCGCTAGCTGGTAATCAATTTCCAGAGTTGATCTTAAGAAGTTTATGGCTGCAACGCCTGCCAGCAACAGCTCAAGCTATTTTGTCATGCTCAACAGAAAATTTGGATGTTCTCGGTCGAACAGCAGATAAAATCGTTAGTCTTGTTTCGAATTCCAACGAAGTTTTTTCTGTAGCCAATACCAACGGCGCCAGTACGTCCATTAAGAAAGAAATTTCGCCCTTCGAGGAGTTGCGACTCGAAGTGGAAGCTCTGCGTCGACAGCTTATTCAACGGCCTAGAAGAGAAAGGTCATCGTCTCCACGACCGAATTTTAGTCGAAATCTATCCAATCGGCAGTTATGTTGGTATCATCAACGCTTTGGCACGCGGGCTCTCAAGTGCGATCCGCCATGTAGTTTCAGTAACCGAAATCGTAATGTTTCGGAAAACTAATTGCCCAATCGTTAGCGGCTTGCGAGACGGGCATTACATTTTCAAGTTGCCGCTTATTCATTCGAGACTCAACGAACCGATTGAATCTTTTAGTCGATTCCGGGGCGGATGTTTCGGTTGTTCCCGCGACCGCGGCAATCAGAAGACGTCACCCCAAAGCAGGTCATCTTTTTGTCGCCAATGGCTCCGCAGTATCAACATACGGTCGCGTACGACTGGTATTAAATCTAGGTTTACGTCGAAAATTTTCGTGGGTTTTCATTTATGCAAACGTAAGCAAACCTATCTTAGGCGCAGATTTTTTAAGAAACTACGGCCTTTTAGTGGACTTAAAAAACGGTCGGCTTGTCGATCCTCAGTCCAATTCCCTTTCTCCAGGCAAGCTCAAGCAAGGTGTAACGCAAACGCTATCGGTTTTAGCGCATGGCTCAATCGACGAAAGCATTCATCGATTGATTAAGCAACACAACATAGTGTCAACAGAAAATATTTTCATTCGCCCAAATCAACACAACGTTAAGCACGTTATTCTTACCGGGTCTACACGACCAATTAACAACAAGCCTCGTCGTCTTCCTCCGGACAAGCTTAAGATCGCCCAGAAGGAATTCGAATTCTTATTGCAACAAGGCATATGTCGGCTAAGTAGCAGTCCCTGGGCCACACCTTTGCACCTTGTGCTTAAAAAGAATGGCGAGTGGAGACCCTGTGGCGACTATCGGTCGCTCAACGCGGGTACGGTACCCGATAGCTAGGATTTCGCTCATGTTGACGCTCTGTGTTGACGCTTCAGATCGTGCGGTCGGAGGCGTCTTGCAACAATGGAACAAAGTGGCTTGGCAACCACTCTCCTTTTTCTCAGTTAAGCCGAATCGTACTCAAAGCGGCTACAGCACTTATGATCGAGAAGCTGTTTATCTTTCCATCAAGCACTTTCGCCACTTTCTGGAAGCGCGATCGTTTACAATCTTCACCGATCACAAGCCTCTAACTTTTGCTTTTCGTCAAAAGCCATCCAAAGCTTCACCTCGTCAGCTTCGGCATCTTGACTTAATCGGTCAGTTTTCAACAGACATCAAATATATTCCCGGATCAGAAAATGTTGTTGCCGATACACTCTCGCGACTCGAAGAGATTTCGTTGCCGACGCAGATAGACTATCAGACCATCGCTAAAGCCCAGGCCAATGACCAAGAGCTGCATGATGTGCGCTCTTCGGATTCGTCTTTGCGTTTCGAAAATCTCAAAATCCCCGGTTCAACGCAATCAATTGTATGTGACACCTCATGCCAAGTGCCTCGCCCATTCATACCGCAACCTTTTCGAAAATCGGTTTTCGAAACCATTCACGGGTTAGCACATCAAGGTGTACGATCATCAGTCAAAGCAATGACTAGAAAGTTTGTCTGGCCAGGAATAAATAAAGATTGTCGTATTTGGGCAAGAGCTTGTATAGCCTGTCAGCACATCAAGGTGTACGATCATCAGTCAAAGCAATGACTAGAAAGTTTGTCTGGCCAGGAATAAATAAAGATTGTCGTATTTGGGCAAGAGCTTGTATAGCCTGTCAGAAGTCAAAAATTTCAAAACACGTCCGAAGTGCGATAGGAAACTTTCCTCCAGTCTCCAAGCGATTCGATGAAATCCATGTCGACCTAGTCGGACCTCTTGCACCTTCTGAAGGTTTTCGCTACTTGCTCACTGTAATTGACAGGTACACCAGATGGCCGGAAGCAATTCCGATTCCCGACATTACGGCAGAAACAGTCGCGAACGCACTGTTCACCAATTGGTTTTCGCGTTACGGAATACCCTCCGTTGTCGTAACAGATCAAGGTTCTCAATTTGAGTCCAGTTTGTGCAATGAACTCTGCAAACGTCTCGGCATCGAACACCACCGAACCACGGCGTACAACCCCAAAGCGAATGGTTTCCTAGAGCGTTGGCACCGCACTCTCAAGGCAGCACTCAAATGCCACAATGATGTGCAATGGTCTAAAAGACTTCCACATGTACTAATGGGATTGAGAGCAACATTTCGCGAGGAATTCGAAGCTGGCGCCGCTGAATTAGTATTTGGGCAAAACATTCGGTTACCGTCGGACTTTCTCGTTGCTAACAATGCAATCGTTCCGCAATCCGAGTTCATCAAGGAATTACATCGTCATTTTGAAAACGTTCGCCCATCCGCGCCTTCACGTCACGGTAATCACAGACTTTTTGTTTTTAAAGAATTCAAACATTGCTCTCGTGTTTTTGTCAGAGTCGACTCGGTACGTAAGCCTTTGCAGCAGCCATACGACGCGACGGGCCGTTCGTTGTTCTCAGTCGCGACGCTAAAGTTTTTAAAATTCCCATTAACGGCAAAGAATCGACCATCGGAATTGACCGGTTGAAACCGTGCTTTACGGAAGCAGAAGCCGAACATATCATTGATCGGAGCAAGCCACCACCAACGATAGTAAAAAAAAGTTTCCTTTTCTAGTACTCAAAGCCACACGTCCACAGAACCCGGTCAAATAACGCGAACAGGGCGTACTATTTTACGCCCAAGCAGATATCGTTGTTAGCAAGAACCCTTGCACCCAACTGGTGAGGGAGTGATGTAGCGTACGTGTAAATGCGGAAGTCACCAGCATCGGCTGAACGCAGCCGCCTCAAATCTATTACCAATCTATTACCACAACGTAATTGACTGCTGTCATGCATGGGTGTGGCGGCATTCCAATTTCAGTCTGCATCGAGGAAAGGACAAATTCCTCAAATATAAAATTCATTTTTCATTCCTCGCACGCACACAAAAACATCAGCCATTAATCGTGATAGACGGGTTGCAATAGGAAATCCAACCAAAAAGACAAATTGTAACGGCGCCATTGAGCCGAAGTATTTAGTTCCAAGTCTCTACCAATAAAAGTATTAAATTGTAACAAGTTATAAGTGTTTCCCTGGTGCCGCATCGGTGCCGTAAAGACAGTGTTCAACGAAGCGACAATCCGGCATCCGCCAGCAGTTCGGCACATCCAAACTGTGGTCAACGAAGCGACAATCCGGCATCCGCCAGCAGTTCGGCAAATCCAAAGTTTCACGATTGATAGAAAAAACTCAATTCTTCAATTTAAAAATATATGCATTCCTTTAAGTTTCAAACCAAACCTAATGTCTAAGGTGTATATTGTCCCCGAGCTAAGTAAAACTATTTGCTTATTACCAGTAGATAGCGAATCCGGAAGCGTGTAGGGTAGGGTGGGACACTTTCGCAATTGTAAAAACAAAGTTGGCTTTGAAATAAAAATAATTATAACGTTTTTGGTCACACTATTCTCTTCTATCAAATACGTGTTGATGGTTTAGTCAAGGTCTAAGTATGTAAGTGTCAAATAGCAGAAATTATATATATTAATAGCGTTGCACAAATAGTATACGGAATTAGTCCTAAGCCCTCTGACAGCTGTCTTTCAATAGTTGTGCAGTCTAGCCTTATTTTTCAATTTTCAAGTGATTTTGTTTAACTTTGCTCTGGCACGGGGTAAGCGATATTTTTTTTATAATGACGGAATTCAATGGGTGTTCAATTTTAGTCGTAGTGTGTATTTTTTACATACTATTTTTTTTACTTTTCGTCAATTTGCTTTTATAAAATTTTGCAAAAAATAATATTTTGTATCAAAACGAAGGGTGGGGCATTTTCGACGTACGCACGTGGTGTACTTTCGATAAATGTCGAATGTGCCCCATGTTATTAGAAATCATTTCTTTATTTTTTTTGTTAATTTTTTTTAAGAATGGTTCGGTCATATAAGAAGAAAACTAATCACTGCGACATTAATGAAATAACTCTTCAACAGGACCTGGTAGAAATTTTAAGCAAAATAGAGACACCAACTTCAGCTGCTCAAAAATATGATTTTAAACGGACGACATTTATTACTAGACTTTTAATTGAATCCAGATAACGAGTCCAGTGACAACCACCAGAGTGGAAAATTTAACTCTCAATATACGACCAGAGTCGTATTCCAAAGAGCAAGAGCATGAACTCGTGGATTACTTCAAAAGGTGTTCTGCGCAAACCATTGGTTTTCCGTATTCAATGGCACGAAAGATTGCTTTTGAATATGCAACAAAAAATAATGTTACAGCTCCTCGTTCGTAGTTGAAAAGAAGGCTGGTATCGAACGGTACGTGGGCTTCTAAAAATAAATTTTGGTATTTCCCTGTGCAGGCCCAAAAATATTAACTTAACAGGATTAAGGTGTTTACCAAACCTGCCGTGCAGGAATTTTTTACAAATTTGAAAAAAAAACTCTATGAAAAACACCAATGCGAACCCAGAAGTATTTTCAATTTGGATGAAACTGGGATTTCAACAGTTCTAACATCTGCGAAGGTAAGACAATCTTATTAAAACAATATTTTAATCTTGTTTACACATACTTAAAATGTACGCAGAAAAGGGGAAACGATTTGTAAGTCAGGTGTCATCCGCAGAGATTGGGACTCTCTTAACTGTTGTGGCGATTGTTTATGCAGCCGGTTATGCTCTTCCTCCAGTGTATGTGTTCCCCAATATAAAATTCAAGAATCAATTTATTAAAGATGATACATTGGTCTTCTGAGCAAAAATGGTTGGATAATCGGAGAACTGTTTATTAATGTGTTAAAGCACACCCAGCATTTCACAAGTTCCTAAAAAGAGAAACATACTCTTATTATTTTGGACAACCATTTATCACACTATGGACTGGAATGTATTGATTTCTGTCGAGAAATTGGATTGAGCTCTTGTCTTTTCCTCCATATTGTTCTCATAAGCTACAGCCATTAGACGTGTCAATAGTTGGCCCATTTAAAAGTTATTGCAAGGCCTTTTTTAGCGAGTATCAAGCGAATAATCCAGGTATTGCTCGTCTAACAAAAGTTCCATTTCAAAGATCTTTTTGTCCAGAAAACATTGAAAAGGGATTTAAAGCCACAGGAATATACCCCTTTAACAGCTTAATTTTTCTAGAATCGGAATATTCCTGTAGCTATAGCTCCTACTCTTTCTGAGCCAGCAACTCCACAGGAAAACATTCAAATCACTCCCAATGATATAAGGCCGGTTCCTGCAATTTCTCCACCAATAAATCCATAAATAGAATTATTATTAATCCGGAATTTATACTGAGATACCTGAAAGAACAGAATCAGTGAATTGAAAGGCAAACAGCAACAAAAATTCTGCAAAACAAACCAAACAAAAAGAATTGGTGAAAAAACTGAAATCGCTGATTCAAGTGATTCAGAAGACATATTCAACTCAATATTGATGACTATGTTTTGGGCAAGTTTGACGCACGAATTGCAAAATATTATATTATGTATAACATTTGAAAATGAAAACGAATTTAATTTCTATGTTGACTTTTCCCGAAAAAAAAATCGATGAATTGGCGGTTTTATAAGCCGCTTTTTGAAAATATATCTCCTGTTTTCAGAAGTGATATCGAGTTGAAGCTGCCACTGCCCGAACACCCAGCCTAAGTATCAAGATATTCAAGCATTATCACACTTTTGCTCGTTTTTGTGAAAATTTATTTCGTGTCGAAAGTGCCCCACCATGAAGACGAAAAGGCCCCACCCATGGGGCGCTTTCGAGTTTTGCAGGTAGTTTTTTAAATTATTTTTTATAAACTATTATGGTTGAGTACTGTTTTTAAAAGTATCAACCTCTTTAGTTCGATTATTAAAAATGAAATAAAAACATAGATTAAATATGAGTTTTTGAAAAAGTTGTAGGGAATCTAGAGAAAATGTGTCCACATTACCCTACATAAAACCTACTTATGTACCAAATAAATTAATGATTTCAGGGGGCCTGTATGAGGCTCGAAATTGGTATTGCTTTATGGAGGTTATAAACTAATCTAATTCTCAACTGATTAACGTTCTTGAGTAGCCAATTAGAGCCCAGCCAATAGAAGTTTTTATAGAAGTTCATAACTATACTATAGAAAACCTGAAAGCGTTGTGCAAATAAGAAGAACAGATCATCTCAATAAAGAGGAATGAAGGCCAATTATTCATTTGTGCTTCCAAATATAAAGGTATTTTCTTTTAGGAAGATGAAAACTTGACGTTTTCTCACTCTTTTAAACATGAGATTAAGGCAACCAAATTTTACGACTTATTCAAAATCTGATCGTTACGCTTATGTTCATAAAGATGAAGTGCATTGACAATTCAATGATTTGCTTAGTCAAGGTATCATCTGTCCTAGCTTTTCACCCTGACCATCTCCTATTTGGATTGTTCCAATGAGAAGGGATGCAAGTGGAAAGCAAAAATGGAGATTGGTAATCGATTACCGAAAATTAAATGAAAAGACCATCGATGACTGTTATCCTATTCCCAACATAACAGATATCTTAGATAAGCTAGGTAAAAGCATATACTACGCTTGATCGTGCCTCAGGGTTCATCAGATCGAAATCAAAAAAGAGCATATCCCTAAAACCATGATGACAACAGTCATTATGAGTTTGTCCGATTGTTTTTGGCTTAAAAAACGCCCCTTCTACTCTTCAGGTTGTTATGGACAACGTTTTAAGGGAACTTCAAGCCAAAATATGTTTGGTGTACATGAACGACATTATAGTCTACCATGTATTCCTCCTCACTACAGGAACATACCGAGAGTCTAAATTCTGTGTTCCAAAAATTGGAAGAAGCAAACTTTAAAATTCAAATCAACAAGCCCGAATTTTTACGTAGTGTATATTATGACACCTGATTCAAACCAAATCCTGATAAAATAACTGCAGTCAGCAATTTTCCTCTACCGACCACACAAAAACGAATACAATATTTTCTTAGGCTCGGAGGCTATTACAGGAAACGTATAAAGGATTTCGCCAAGCCTTTGAAATGGAAACAAAATTATCTTCGATTCTAGGTTTATAAGTTGTTTTGAGCACTGTAAAAATATTCTGTGTAATGATCCTATTCTTCAATATCCGGACTTCCTTAAACCTTTCATCATTACTACAGATACTAGTAATATTGCTTTAGGTGCAGTTCTTTCTCAAGGACCTTTAGGTTCTGATAGACCAATCTATTTTACAAGTCGGACGCTATCAAAAAGCGAACAACACTACAGCACAATTGAGAAGGAACTTTTGAGAATAGTTTGGACAACGAAGTATTTTCGGCCGTATGTGTATGGTAGAAAATTTAAAATAGTGACTTACCATAAGCCTCTGATATGGCTTTTCTCTTACTCAAAATTTGTTTGTCGGAGATTGCGCCTCGAAGAATATGATTATGAAGTTATATAAAAAAGGTTGCACAAAACTTAAATGCCGACGGAATTTCACATATCGAGGTAACTATTACCGAAATAGAAACTGTAAATTTGGAAACGATTTCTTTGTTTAATAACGTCGATGTTTCTTCAAATGCTTTAACTACCCAGGAAAATTTGGATACTGGTATTTCAATTTCTGAACGTGTAAGTAATGTGTTTTCTCATCAAGTTATAATCCCAAGAAATCCTTCAAAAACAGAAATATCTTCTAAATTACAAATTCTTTTTAAATGAAAAAAGAGATACATTGTTGAGCATTATTATTAACACTACCAATGAGAACATGGCAGTTTCCCCCTTAAAACAACACCTTAATACAAAACGACAAACGGCTATTCTATGTAACAGATGATGAAACCTTTGGAGCAGCGTTGCCGTAATGTGCCCGATCGGGCCATTTGGCAATCTGTTTTTTATTATGGCCCTTTGCCCCGGGCCAACACGATATGGGCCGCATATCTCATTTTTTGTAATATTCGCTAAAGTAATCTTGCAATTTTCAGCACAAAAAATTTCAATGTGTTTCCTTCATAACCAAGTTCCCATTTTAGGCGTTAATCTTTTAAGGCTCAGAGCAGAGAACTGAGCTGTCAGAAATATTTTTCACTTTTGGCTTATGTGGTCTTCCATTGGTAAGTCCAGATTTCCATATAGATTTTGATTTTTCGAGCTCAATGGACGTGACTTTAGATTTAATTTTTGTTTTATTGTATTTGTGCAATGTCGTATCTGTGAATATGTAGCTGTATAAATTTGTTTATGTGATAAGTGAGAAATTTTAAAATATTTAATTTTTAAAGAAATGAAACATTTTAAGTTAATGAAATTAATAATAGATTATTATAATAGCATCGTGTTTTTTTTGGGAATAACATGATACTTCGTTTTAATGAGTCCAGTGCAACACATAAATATGTCAAGCTGTCAGCAGAGAATTGTAATGGTATTAATTAGGGGTAAATCTGTCGAAAAATCTAGATTTGTAAAAATGATTAAGATTAAAAAATAAATCAATTTATTATTCCCAATGGTCCCGAAAAAGGGGAAAATCGGTGTCTTGACAGGTCTAGATGTTAAATCAATTAATTTATTTCACCAATGGAAAACCACATTAGACATATTAGAGCGCTCAAGTTAGAATAAAGTGTACGAGCAGATGGCGTAAGATAAAATAATATGTAACTTTATATTATTGACTGTTTTTCTATTTTAAATGTCTTTCTTTGGTATATTTTAAAGCGTGAAGCTGATGATGGGATGTAGACCATGTTGCAATTCAAATTGTAAAGTTTGTAACGTCTAATAATTAAAATATTTGACAAGTGTCGTAAAAAAATATATTTCGTATCTTTTATAGCTTTATACGTTATTTAAACAAAAGACGTTTTGTGATCAATAAGGAACTTAACATTAAACAAAAAATTGAAGGATTAAACATTTTTTGTATATGACAGAGGCAGGTGGGAAAAAACAAACACATACAAATGAAGATTGCGATGTCGCGCCGGTGTTGTTCTTCCTTCATAGGTAATAAATATTTATTAATTTATTATTTTCCCCAGTTCACTGCTCAAGTGTGTTTCTTGGATCACGTATAAAAATGGTTAGGTCTAAAATTTTACTCAAGGATATTACGGTAAGAGACGAAGAATAAAAGATAATAAGAGATTACCACAAAAATTCTCATTATAGGGGAATACCAGAATGTTTGCATCATTTAAAAGAGATATTTACTTTTCTACAATGAAACATGTTATCTCCAAGGTCGTAAGCAGCTGTGATATTTGCCAAAGGTACAAGTATAAAAGACTTAGGTGTGGTACTAGACTCCTAACTTTCTTTTAAGGCCATTTCGATCATGTGGTTCCTAAGGCCAATTCGTTAGTAGGTTTCAGAAAACGAAATGGAAAAACTTTAGAGATACCTTCGCGTTATTAACCTTAATTATTTATCTTGTAAGATCAGTTTTGGAATATGCAGATGTTATTTGGAGCCCATCGTATAGAGTCCATTCTGATCGCATTGAAAAAAATCAAAGAAGATTCAATAAATATATATTAAAAAAATGGCCTGGAATTTTTGCCCTGGGTATGAGGCTAGATACCAATTACTTGAAATAAAATCGCTAAAATCAAGGCGAAAGATTCATAGTGTAATGCTCATAAGAGCCTTGCTATGTTACCATATCAAATGCTCACAGCTTCTTTCTTTAATACTTATCTATATTCCCGCTAGATCAACTAGAACTAGACTCATCCTATTTCAACAACACATACCTACAACTAATTATGGTAACAATGAAACATTATCAAGTTCTATTGTTCATTTCAATGAAGTGTCCTCAAATACTGATTTTTTTTATATTAGTCGTGAATAAATTTAAGACTAAAGTATTATATTCATTTAAATTGTAGCTTATCCTTGGAGTGCTTTTTACACATATAAATATATATATATATATTAGCTGTAATATTGCTTGTAGCTAAAATAAAATAAATCCTAGCCGAAGTCAATTCATTCATATTTTTTTGCTTATATTTATTATTAAAACTATGAAAATTTGTATACTCGAAACCCAAGGAAATATACAAAATAAAATACTGTAGCGAATCAATTAAAATACAGCCAATAGATTCACCGCAAATACATCCATATCACTACATGCACATCGTTGACAAGGCACATTACCCGCGAACACATCTTTAACCTCGGCAAGTTTACCTCGGCAAGTTGGATTCCATGAGAGCCATGTTGTTTCCGTTTCTTTTGATCTTCTGGTTTGACAGCAACAACACACGTCTCATTCTAATTCTTTTCCCATTTTTGTATTTTATAACACTAAAGCTTAGAATAATAAAAGCATCCGCTTTTATTTTATTAATCATTGGTATAATATTTAAGTGATGATACATATAATCATCACAATTGGTGACCCCGATAAGGAACTAATTTCATTTTCAATAAATCGACAATTCATCGCTGTACCAAACATTCTTTCCCAACTTCCGTGTCTCATGGATCCAATCGGGAAGCAGGACGAGACTTCATCAGACGGAGAATCAGCCACAGTGCCATCAACGGACCTCAACACAACAACGACACAACCACACGCCGCAGGGTTCTCAATTGCAGCGCTTCTACCACAATTTTGGCGTGACCGCCCATCCTTATAGTTCGCCCAAGTTGAAGCCATCCTCGCCACATCAAGGCCATCTGGTGACACGAACTATCAATACGTAATCGCCAATTTAGAACGAAGGGACTTAGAGCAATTTTCTGACATTCTTCTGTCACCCCCAGCCACAGACAAATATAGTGTAGGAAAAGCCAATCCTTAAGGGGGAAGCACTGTGGCGAATCAATTAAAATACAGCCAATAGATTCACCGCAAACACATCCATATCATTACATGCACATAGTTGACAAGGAACATTACCCGCGAACACATCACATCTTTAACATCGGCAAGCTTAACTTGGCAAGTTGAATTCCATGAGAGCCATGTTGTTTCCGTTTCTTTTGGTCTTCTGGTTTGACAGCGACAACACATGTCTCATTCTAATTCTTTTCCCATTTTTGTATTTTATAAGAATAAAGCTTAGACTAACAAAGTCATCCGCTTTTATTTTATTAATCATTGGTATAATATTTAAGTGATGATACATATAATCATCACAATGTGTACCCCGATAAGGAACTAATTCCATTTTCAATAAATCGACAATTCATCGCTGTACCAAACATTTTTTCCTAACCTCCTTGTCTCATGGATCCAACCGGGAAGCAGGACGATACTTCATCAGACGGAGAATCAGCCACAATGCCATCATCGGACCTCAACACAACAACGACACAACCACACGTCGGTCGCAGGGCTCTCAATTGCAGCGCGTCTACCACAATTTTGGAGTGACCGCCTATCCTTATGGTTCGCCCAAGTTGAAGCGATCTTCGGAACATCAAGGCCATCTGATGACACGAAGTATCAATACGTAATCGCCAATTTGGAACGAAGGGATTTAGAGCATGTTTCTGACATTCTTCTGTCACCCCCAGCCACAGACACATAAAGTGTAGTAAAAGCAAATCCTTAAGGGGGGAAGCACTGTGGAGAATCAATTAAAATACAGCCGCACACACATCCATATCATCACATGCACATCGTTGACAAGGCACATTACCCGCGATTACATCTTTAACCTCGGCAAGTTTACCTTGGCAAGCTGGATTCCATGAGAGCCATGTTGTTTCCGTTTCTTTTGGTCTTCTGGTTTGACAGCGACAGCACACGTCTCATTCTAATTCTTTTCCCATTTTTGTATTTTATAAGAATAAATAAGTTCAGAAATCTATAATGTAAAAAAAAATATTAAAATTCTTAATTATTGTAAATTGTAAGCAAACAAAAAATTATTAAAATAGTTAATATTTTATATGTATTATGTATAAATTTACAAAACATACAAACAAAAATATAAAATATATTATTCATATATGTATGTTATGTGCCTACCTTCCTATTTTGGAAATTAAATCATAAAAATTTCCCGCCATACATATTATATACGAGCAAATACTAAGAAAAACAAATATTTATGTATACAAACTTTTAATGAACTTCATTCTTAAGTTCATACTTCGGGGGGAAGAGTTATATTACACTATGTTACATATAACATAGTATGTACATGTATACATGAAACTGACCCAGCCAGACTATAAAAGTATAATCTGATTGAATACAACATAGCAACGATTGTAGATGATTGATGATTCAAGCCGAGCCAAGCCAAGATTTGGTACAGAATGTACTTATGCTGTTAGTTGTCAGAAAATTGATAAGACAAGGCAAGTTAATTAAGAAGAAATTTGTTAGTTAGTTAGTATTGAATAAGACACTAAAAAGGTTGTTAAAAGAAAAGAAAATAATTTGTTATTTTATTTTTTTCCAACTCTGCCGCAGCTCACGCTGGGTTTCAGTTTTGACTTTTCCTTAGCTTGTTTTCTAAATATTCCATTCCCTTTTTGTTCGTGTACGTATGTCAACATTGAAAAGTTCTCTACTTTCTGTTCTAATATCGCAAATTTAAGTTGACTGTGGACAAGATTTTTCGCAAGCTCTGTTCAGAATTCCTGAGAATTATGCA
Source organism: Philhelius pedissequus (assembly GCA_910595825.1). NCBI lineage: Eukaryota > Metazoa > Arthropoda > Insecta > Diptera > Syrphidae > Philhelius > Philhelius pedissequus. The sequence goes on from OU343161.1 coordinate 149,529,985, forward strand.
GCCGAATGTATGTAATGTACATTTATAATGAAAGTGGTGGTTCATATGAAAGGTGCACGGTGGCTGCGTGTTATTTCCCAGCAAGCATTTATCTGAAGGTTCAGTTTCTAATCACCAAAAATGAAGGATAATATTCAGGAAACCTTCAGTTTTTTTAAATACAAATTCTTACCAGAGAGACACAAAGAGATATGTATTCTGTGCAAAAAAAAACAACACTCAGATTTTGTTGTTGGATCCTTCATATGGAGATCCTTTTTTTTCATCCTTTAATTTTTCTTTTTACCAAGGGGTAATGATGACGGGTCATTGTAATGACAAAAGTTTCGTTGGCATAATCGATTATCAGTTCGGAAACATCGGTTTAGAAAGGTATATAACCATCAACTTGTGTTTTAATAGTAAATTGGTATCTACTTACTTAACAAAAAATATATATAAAAACGCAAATGATAAAACATAAAGGTATGTAAAAAATGTTGTTAAATTTTCTTCGAAATATAAAAATCATTTCTTTAATTATAGCATCATGTAACAATTAAGGAGTCCTGGAAGCTATAAAAGCCAAACAAGAGGCAAATCAAAAAATGTTCCAGAGGCTCACCGAGAAATATTCAATCATAAATGAATCAGAAATAATGAATTCACTTATGATGCAATTTGAATCATTTTACCTGGGCTCTTAGACACCGATTTGAATCATTTTAATGATTCATTCATGATCTGAAATTAAATGAACGTATATAACCGTTCCATATATTCCTTTAAATGATTAATCCCTGAATCTTTTCTGAATCGCAAAAATGATTCCTGTACGGTTAATTAAAGTGAAGGTATATACTTAGAAATCCTTCACTTAATTGAATTTTATTGGAATTATTTTTATGATTGAGAAAAGATTCAGGCATTATTCATTTAAATGAATATATGGAGCTCTTATATACGTTCATTTAAATGACGAATTTTTAGATAATAAATGAATCATTACAGTGATTCAAATTGGTGTCTAAGAGCCCAGGTAAAAGGTTTCAAATTGCATAAAAAGTGAATTCTTTTTCGGCCGGTTTCTTCACTTTTATGAATTAATTATCGTTTATTTCTGAATTAAAATGTTTGCTGGGTTATTTAATTTTTAAAGGGAAAATATGTGTAGGAATGGGAGCCTACATATTTATTGTTATTGAGTGATGCAAGTAGATATATACTTATATATGCATCGTAGGTGAAACTAAACATATTTACATATCACGGTTGAAATAAATGGATGCAACACATAATAAAATTGTTTAAATTGCTATGCTGTTAGGCTAGGCGCGCACATGCAATTTTTCCGAAACGCAATAGTTTAATCACTAATTGAATGATGATCGCGCACATATGCAACATAAAAATCAATCAACGAGATAAAACAACGCACAGACAATATTTTGATTCTATGTGCGCGCAGTTACATATACATAGCTCCGTGTGATACAAATTGAAGAATTTATTTGGGGCCATCGTTCATTTTGCGCCAAAGCACATACTTTTAAGTTGCTCGAATGGCGGACTGAATAGTTTTTTTATGTGCGCGCACTCTCATATAAGTCCATGGTATTCACTTTAGAAACCAAAAGGTTGCAAAACTTAAAGTTGCATGTGCGCGCATAGCCGTATACTTTGAGAAAACCATTTGGGCGACAGTACGATAACTCAGACCACACAAGCTTATGACGGATTTGCTTAAAACAGTTATCTACAAACATTTTTTACAAAGGGGCAGAGGTTTATCTCCTACCATTTGCAATCAATTTTATAAAAAAATAAAGATGACAAAAAAGTCAGATGACAAAGCATATGTCAACTGTGTAGACGTGTTTTTATTTGCTGCTATAATATAATTCAAATTATTTTATACCGACAACAAGTTATAACCCAGTCTCATATATACTGTCATTTTACAAATAATTTCACATTTTCAAATAAAATAATTGCGGGTCGTATAAAACAAATAAATAAAATAAAATCGTATTCTCTTAACTTAAGAGAATATATTAGACATACATACTCGACTTGTTCAGTCAGCTTCGGTCAAATAATATTTCGGCTAGTGCAATTAACAGAGATGAAAGGAGAGGCAAGGAAGTTATAAAGGGGTCGCCTTCTCTAAGAAGCAACACAACACAAATTCGTCATCCCAATCATTAAAATGACAAACAATTAAAAACACATTAGCAGGATTCAAAGGGCAAAGCACAACATCCTTTTTGATATTTAGTTCACCTGCTCTTACAATCCAAAACAACTCTCAATCAAACTCATCCACATCTGAATTGTTATAGACATGGAAAAAACACTTATATCAAAATTTTTCCCAGCTAATCACCGAGCTTGAAGGCAAAATTTAAAATGTAATCAGTGAATCCATATCCAGTCTTGAGGACCGAGTCAAGCAGTGCGTTACTGAAGTAGAGAGCTGAAAGAGGAAAACAAAAAAGTAATAGAGCAGCTTATTGATTTACAGCGCCAACAACGGCAACTCCTTTGTAATGTGATAGTGGGGGTATTCCCTACACACGAACAAAAATGCAAGTAATATTGCTTAAAAAATGGCCGATATCCTACACCATGAACACCCTTCCCACAACGATGCTTTTGGACTGAGATCCAATGTGCTTATTAGAAACAACAACAGCAACAATAATAGAAGCTCATGTTCATCACTTGTACGATTTTCCTCCCAGGTTTAAAAATGATTACTCCTTTCTGCATTTTATAAGGGTAAAGTCATGTTTTGCTGAATTTGAAAGATCTTCTCATGATGATGCACATGATGACGAGTTTAAAAGATCCCATCTGTATACATATTAGAATCTATATTAATGATAGTCTTACATCTGCAAATAGTTCTATATTGAGGTAGATATGCTAAATTGCTAATCAGATAAACAAAGAAGGTTTATTACATTTAGTTAGAACGAGGAATGGTTTCGGTTATGTGGAAAATGATGTGGACTCCGAAATTAAAATTACAACAGTACAACGCTTAATAAAATCGTTTTGTCGGTGCCCCTGTTATTTCTTGATGTCATCTGATCTGATTCTGTATTTTTTATTATTGTTTTTTGTTTGTTATATTTATTTAATTTAATTAGATATTTCTCTCTTTTTAATCATTTCGTTGTTTTATAAGCACTATCAATGTTGACTGCTGACAATTTCAATTCTAATAAATATTCATATTAATAATTTTTGTACATCAAATTTTTTTCTTGATCAAACTTATTTATAAGCATTTTTCAACCTACTTTCTCTATTCTATCTTTTATGTTAACATTTTTGTTTAATCTTTATTCTCCAGTTTAATATTTGTTCAACTGGTGACTTGATTTTATTGTTTATTAAAATATTATGTAATGCAAAAGATGGTTCAAAATTTGATACCTTAGTGCTCAGAGTTTATATTTAACAAAACTGAATTACATAACGTATCTCAAGTATGTGTTTATGGACTCGGGTGTTGATATTATTTGCATCTGTGAGACTTGGCTTCTAAAGATTCCATCAATCACTTATATAATATTCCTGGTTTCAAACACATTTGCAATGATAGGATTGTTAATGTCATGAGTTACTTCTGCAGTACACTGCAGCACACCACTTAAACACAATATATTAAAACAGTCCGAAGGGAGTGTAGTTGAGTTTCTTTTCCTAGAAGTTACTCATGATATTAGTAAGTTCGTGGAATAACCTACAACCCGAATGGGTGTCACTCTCCGGAACCATTATTTTCTGCATTGCTTAAGATCACTGCGCTTTATAAGTAGATTATTATATGTGGAGATCTCAATGCTGACCTTTTAAAGGGTGATAGTAAAGCTCATCAGCTACTTGATGCTTCTACTCTTGTGGGGCTTTTGGTTGTAAATTCATATGCTTGGAGTTTTTCTCCTTGATGTCCTTGACCATGACTGTTGTTTTCTACATATGGGGTTGATAAGTCTCGCCATTTGTGTCCTTCATCCTTTTAATACAGAGACTATGCTTAAATAGATAACAATGCATTACAATTTGATGCAAGCCTTCTTCCGTGGCACCTTTGCTATCAAGCCTTTAACTTCGACGAAAAATTTAATCATGTTCAAACACTTGTATTGGATCTGTAGGAGTGTTCCTTTTAAGACACTTGCAATACGAAATCAGAACTGCCCCTGCTCTATGAAAATTCGCAAAAAGCTTTGTGCAAAGTGAAAACAACGATCATTAAGCTACAATTGGAACTGTTTTTGTCTTGCTCGTAATCACTGAAAAGATATTTTCTTTGGAAACTTCACACTGACTTGCCTTAAACAAATTATAGAGCAACTTGCATTGAATTGGTGTTAGTAAAAGAATTGCTGCCCATAGCATCTGTTGTATTTATTGGTATTTATATCTGTTGATATATAAATTTAAAGATTGTGGTATACATTAATTCGAACTTTCTTTATTGACATAACCTGTACAACTGACTATAAAGAGACAATCAAAGGCCGAGACCACCACACTAGGTTGGGTACATATGATACATCAGTTTATCGTAATTAATTGTAATGATCTTTAATTTATCGATATTAGCATTGTACATCAGCATCCTTGATGTAAATGATCTTAATTATGTTTTTTTATATAGTTCTAATAATAATCAAAATTTTACTGCTGATTATCGCCTGATATATAATATGGATTTGGACCTTCAAATTGCTACGGAAATTGACATATTCAATGTTATTCCTTTCTTAAATTCAGATGGTGTTCCTCTTAATTTTGTCAAGATCCTCTTACCCCATGTTATTAGTTGTATTACACACATATGTAACTTCTGTATAATGTCTTTGTATTCAGCTTACCCCAATAGTTGGAAAATAGCTAAGTTCATTCCTGTACCTAAAAACCACAGCTATCTCTAATAATAGATTACCGCCCCATCAGTATCTAACCATGTTGGTCAAAAGTCTTGGACAATTTCCTTGCTAAACAAATGTCTAATTACTTAGCTCAACATAATTTGCTATCTCCAGACCAGTCTGATTTTCGAACACGTCATAGCTGCTTGTCTTCTATGATTAAAAATATTGACGACATAAGCATAAGCTATGATTTAGATCACGTTACTGTACTCTGTTTGCTTGACTTCTTCAAGTCTTTTGAAAGAGTGGAACACAAAGTATTGTGTTAAATACTGCGTTTATATTTTAGGTTTAACGATAGGTCTGTCCGCTTACTTCGCAGTTACCTATTTAATTGGCATCATAGAGTTGTTTATGATAGAAAATTCTGCGATCTTATAACCGTGTTAACTGGTGTACCTAAAGGATCAACACTAGGACCGATTTTGTTTTATCTATTCATAAGTGATCTTTCTAATGTTTCTTTTCGAAACGCTTCGATCGCTTTCTACGGTTGACCAAACAAACTATGTGAAAAGCCGTAGTTACGCAGGCTTGCGAAAGATTTGGGTGTGATGTACTTTGTTATCGAAAGCCGAAGTTTAGCTCATCGCGTTCCAAGGTTCTTACCAAAGTAAGTACAAAAAGCTTTAGTTTTTGAAGGGTTTTTATTTGTAACTCTTTTATTATGATTTTTATGTTTTTAAAATTAAATGTACAATTAAGTGTTCATCATTATTCTCGTGGTTTTATTCTGCCGTGGTTAATAAGGTCACTTTTACTTCTTCGTTTGCTGTCCTAATTAAATCATGTTCTCCTCTCGGATATTGAATTATTGTTGCTTTTTATACGCTGATGGTGCGGTAAATGCTTATGTTCCCTGCACTTTATTAGGCAGCCACCCAATGGTTTTCGTTAGCAATAAAAACGTCTTGCGGCGACAGGCAATCAAACAGTTCGCACCGGCAATCAAACGACTTTCGTCGGCAATCAAACAGCTTTTGCTGGCAATCAAACCACTTTCGTCGGCAATTGAACAGCTTTCGCTGGCAATCAAACTGTTCTCACCGGCAATCAAACGACTTCCGTCGGCAATCAAACAGCTTTCGCTGGAAATCAAACGGTTCTCACCGGCAATCAAACGACTTACGTCGGCAATCAAACAGCTTTCGCAGGCAATCAAACGGTTCTCACCGGCAATCAAACGACTTTCGTCGGCAATCAAACAGCTTTCGCTGGCAATAAAAAGACTCCTTACAACTGGTGGGAGGTAGTCTTGATTATTTATTATTTACCTATTTCTTACGGATCTGATATTGTCGACTTCTTTCCAGGTCGACGGCTGCTGTCTGACTGATTTTTAGAACATTCTAGGTGCTCTATTTATAGTACTCTTCCATAAAGTAAGTGTGAGCTATATCGTCCCAATGTTTAATTTCTTGTGACTTTTTGCACCATGCACCACGTCACCCTTTACCTACTATTAAAATAATATTTTATTTCTGATACAACATTCTATACCATAGCGAGGTAACGGGGAGTAGATGGTATGTCTATCGACTGTTTGTAATTCACCATCGAGGTCCCTTGTTCGTTACCAAGTTGTTGTCTTCAGTAGAGATCTGGTTGATGAGCTCTTCTGCATTTGCCTTATTCACCACCCTGGGTGTTTATTATCAGCTACTCCTCTTGGTATGATGAATTTAGTACTTCGACCGATAAGCAATCAATTGATGTTGAACGGTCGCGTGGTGCGCATGCTATTGGAGCATGCGGTCGGGTTTGGTAAGTATTTAGGTTTTATGTAAGTGTAGACGGGAAAGAGAATTTATTGGTTAGGTAAGGAGGTATGCAGGTCGGTAATTTATTGTAAATATTTATTTCGGATATGGGGACAGGAGCGTAGATGGAAAGAGGATATTGTAGAAAGAACAAGTATACGGGATGTATGTATGAGGGGCGGCAGGCGGCTGGTACCGCATACCAATATCGGCTCACCAGGGCAGGCACGTAGTCGGGGGAGGGGGGGTGAAATTGTAATGCTCCATTACAATTTACTCCTTCTTCGGAGACGAGAACTTTCTCGTCTTTTATATATATGAACATATTTTATTTATTTTTTTTTACAGCAAGGAAAAATAAATATTTTATTCTAGGGAAAAAAATAAAACGACAAAATTGAAATTTAATTTAAAAAAAATTAAATCGCTTCTAGCGAAGTTTCAAAAAAAATTGCCAATTTATGGCGAATTAGTAACACATGCTCCGTTGTGGTCAATTATTGAGAAGGGTGCCCTCACTCTTTTACAGGCATGTTTTCCTCTTCCTGGTTTCCAGTGCAGTCTTTTTGGCTTATAAAATTTCCCATGTGTAATGTTGGCCTCGGCAGCTTGGAAATCTCTCTTCTTATTGGAGGTTCTCGGTGGTTTAATTCTTCTAGTATAATAGACTTGGTCCGGCGAGTAGCCAAATAAACCTTTACCCAAAAGCAATTCTGCTCTGTAGGGCGTCTAAAATACTGAATTGGAAAACTAAGTGGAACCTCCAGCGAGTTGCTTTGTAAAGGAAAGACCCGTTTTGCTTCAGTAATAGAAGTGAACACTTATCTTTTTATTCTTTCTTTTTATACAAAATAATTTGCCTTCGTTCGTATCCAACCATACTTCAACAATCGATAACGTTTTATCGATTTTTCCTACAAAATGCACAATCAGCATTTGACCATGCCATGCACTTAAATTGTTTTTGGGCTAGCTTGCTTATGATGCACAATATAATTCATAAGTCGATGACCCGTGGAAATATTTTAATTTGTACACAAAAATACTCCTCAAGCGCTAGAAGTGTCATATGAGTATTTTTGTGTATCTTGTTTTTTTTTTGTTCTATAGTTCGTGCACTGAAGGTGCCGATTGAACTATATATATGTATGAATATATAGACATATGTATCTTGTGCACAGAGTGTGCCAAAGGAAATATGAATGAACATTATGAATCGACTCGGCTATGGCCAGCAAAGTAAGTGCATGCGATGGATATGAATGGGAAACAAAGTATCAAGTATCGAAGCAGGTTGAATATATTTTTAATGGGTTTGCGGCAATTAATTAAGTGATCGCTGGTGCGATCCCTTCACACCACCCTTCCTGGGAGAAAAAGGAGAAATCATGACGCTTTATGATTTCTTCTTTTTATGCGACACTTTGTACAATGAGGGATCTTATTTCATTTGTTCTTATGTATTTATCAATAGTTACGTTTAGCTTTATACTTTCAGAATATTTAGTTAAATTTAAATTTCTTATCAATAGTTATGTAAATCTTAAGTCTATGCGCGCCTAATTTATTTTTAATTTAATAATTATAATTATGATTGCATATTTATATATACCGTACTAGTACTACTAAACGCTTCTTTCTCTTTCTCTTTTTTTTTTTTTTTTTTTTAGATAAATTCCATACAATATTGTTTACAAGTTATGTGTTTTATTAATTTACAGAGTTCATTTATGTCTAAAAGTTAAATCAGTGTTATATATATATAAAATGGTCTTAATCTATTTTTATGAACCGTTATTTTCTTGTTTTCATATTTTATATCGCAGTTCACACCTTTTTGAGACAAAACTTCGTATGGACCGATGTAGATTGGATCAAGTTTCTTTCTATTTTCGTTTCTAAGTAAAACTAGACTTCCTATTTCGAAATTTGAGCTTTTTGTTCGTTCTTCTAGATCAAATCTATTCTTCCTTGCTATCTTTTTGCCTATCAGATTTTCTCGAGCATCTTTATGAGCGATTTGTAATTTATGTTTTAAATCAATCACATAATCGTCATAGTTGTACACAGGTTCTACCTGTTTAACTAAATTTGACGGTAGGTTACACTGTTTTCCGAATATTAGCTCGAAAGGTGTATATCCGGTTTCTGAGTGTACTGATGTATTATAACAGAAAACGTAGTATGGTAGCCATGTGCTCCAATCGGTATGTTTTTCTGAAACGTAACTTCTTAGATATGCTCCTAAAACTTTATGAGAATTTTCTAAAGCTCCTATACTCTCATGATGGTAGGCTGTAGATTGTAGTTGTTCTATTCTCAATAGCTTACAGATACCCTTGAAAACCTGGTTTATAAATTCAGTTCCCTGATCAGATGCTATTGTATGGGGCGTTCCGTATCTTAGGATAAAACCCTCTACTAAAGCTTTAGCTACGGTGCTTGACTCTTTATTAGGGAGTGGTATAGCTTCGATAAATTTGGTCAACTGAGAATATATTTAGATCCATCTTCCGATTCTTCTAAAGGTCCTACTAGGTCTAAGAATAGTTTGTCGAAACCTGATTCTGCTGTCGATGTAATAGTCATTGGTTGCTTCTTTGGCTGAATATATTTATTTCGTTGACAAATTGGACAGTGCTTTACAAATGTCGTCACATCGTTTTGCATACCTGTCCAAAAGTATTTTTTTTTATATTTTGTAACATGCGGTTTATTCCTGCATGTCCGCTGGTTGGAAGTATGTGATAATCATTAAGTATTAGTTTCTTTTTACAAGGATCAGTTATTTCAATATTTTTATCTATAATGTGCACTTTAATATTACTTTCTTTAAATATTTCTCCTAATTTCATTTTTAATTAATTAATATTGCTCTGTTTGCGGCCGCATGCGAGCTTCTTTATTTCATTTTTAGTAATATATATTTTTTTAATACAATTTGATCCGCAGAGTTTCTGCACATCCCTCGACAATATTTTGCCAAATATTGTCGATTGGGTTGTAGTGCTGTCCTTGGACTTTTTTAGGAGTAAACAATTCCCTTCTGGGATATACGCCAAAACCTTGTTTGGACCAATAATTATGTCTGTATCCTTGAAATTAACTAAGTCTTCCTCGAAGTTGTCAACAATCTTCAACTCCATTATTTTGAGTCCATTTTCTGGTAATTTTAAAAGTTCGGTTATGCGTTGTTCGTCGGTTTTCGTGGTCTCTACGCTAACTTGTTTTTGTATATGATTTTCCGTTTTTGACTGAGCTCTCGTTACAACACAAATGTTTGCTTTAAATCCTCTGAGTCTATTTTTATACGGCTAAGGGCGTCGGCTGTACAATTATTCTTACCCGGAGAATATTCTATGTAGAAATGGAATTCTTCTATTAGTAATCTAAATTTTATTAGTCTGCTACTAGGTTCCTTAAGAGAAAACAAATACACTAAAGGCCTGTGGTCTGTTAAAATTTTAAACTTCCTTCCGAAAAGGTAAGGTCGATAGTGTTTAACTGCCCAAACGATAGCAAGTAATTCTTTCTCAATTGTACTATAGTTTTTCTCTGCCTTATTCAGAGTTTTGCTTGCATAGGCAATTGGTCTGTCATCAAAATTGGATAGGACAGCTCCTAGAGCGAAAACTGAAGCATCTGTTCGTAGGATGAATTCTTTGTTAAAATTTGGAAATTGTAGAATTTTAGGACTTGTAAGGATTTCTTTAAGCAACTCAAAAGATTTTTCACAATCTTTATTGAAATAAAATTCGACGTCTTTCTTCAGCAATCGGTTTAGTGGGATAGAAATGGTAGCGAAATTAGGGATAAATTTACGATAATAATTGGCGAATGCGACGAATCTTCTTACTTCATCGGCGTTGGTGGGTGTTGGGTAATTTGTCATGGCGGAAGATTTAACAGGATCGGGTAGGATACCCTTGTCAGAGATAACGTATCCCAGGTATAACACTTCCTTTCTCAAGCAAGAGCATTTCCCAGGGTGTATTTTCAAATTTACTTCTCTCAGACGTTCAAACACTTGTATTAAGTTTTTATTGTGTTCCATTAAACTTCTACCAAAAACTATAAGATCATCAAGGTAGACAAAACATCTTGAATATGTTAGTCCAGACATCGCTATGGACATCATTCTTGAAAACTTACTGGGTGAGATCTTTAAGCCCATGGGTAGTCGTTTTAACTGGTAGTGACCATCTTCTGTTGAGAATGCCGTGATTGGCCTGCTATTGGCATCCAACTCCATTTGGTAGTATCCCTGGCTTAAATCTATACATGAAAAGTTGCTCCTCCTACCATGTCATAGATGTCGGTTATGTTTGGTAGTGGAAATTTATCATCTTCAATTCTGTCGTTCACTTGACGATAGTCTATCACCATGCGGAATTTCTGTAGACCGGTAACAGGGTCTTTCTTTTTAGGTACTATGAGTATTGGAGAGTTCCAAGGGGAAATAGATGGTTCTATAATGTCATTTTCCAACATCTTTTGTATTTCTTCCTTTATATCTTGCTTCTGTGTGTGTGGGAGGCGATAAGGCTTAGAATATTTTGGTGACGCATCCTTTTTGAGCGAGATATCTGCTTTGCCAATATGTGTATACGTGAGTTTGTCACCATCCACGTGAAAGATGTCTTGGTATTTGGAACATATTGCTCTAATTTCTGCTTTTTCCTCACTATTTAAGGTTTCAAAATTTATTTCGTTTAATATCTTTTGAACTCGAGCGCTTATTGATTTGTCTGTCTGGTTGTAACGTAAAATGTAGTGTTCCGAGGCTGGTGAGGACAATGGTTCGGCCCATTGGAGAGTTACTGCTGTATCCCGTGCATTCAAAATTTTGATTGGTATTTTCCCATTTATGGCAGTGGATAGTGATCCTGCCATAAAGACGTTTTCGCATAACTGTTGAGGGTAAAATACTCGAGCTTCGGTGTGTTTCGTGTTAAGCCAATAGGTTGCTTCGCATCTTGGGGCTATTGAGATGGTATTTATGTTTTCTTGGCAGTATATGCAGATGAATAGTGGTATTCCCCTTTTTGATTTTTAACAGAAATTTTTCTAAGTCAAGTACGGCGCCAAACTCTAATAGAAGGTTTGCTCCAATAATACCTTCGACTGGAATTGGGAAATTATCGGGTACTACGTGACATTCATATGGAATTATAAGATTTTCTAAATGGATTTGAATATAACATGTTCCTATTGTTTCTGAATCTCCTGAAATGCCTAGAATTTTTGTGCTTTTATTTTTGAAAATGGGAGTATTTACTGAACTTAATTTTATTACACAAATTGAAGATCCTGTGTCTACTAAAAATTTTGTGTGTTGATCGTAGTCCAGTTTTAACTGAACGTAAATGCCGTTCGATATTCCAGCAGTGCAAATGGCAGTTGGCATTGGTGGAGTAGTTAATTCCCCCCCGATGGGTCGGCTTCCCCCTCGGTGGGTTGCTAGTTTCCCAATGCTAATACTCTGTGGCCATTATTGTTACTAGTGTTAGCTGGGTTACTTCTACTGGGGTTTCGGTTTTGGTATGTACCATTTCGGTAAAAATTTGCCCTCGTATTAAAATTACTACTATTATTATTTTGTATACTTCTATTATTATTTGTGTTAAAACGGTGGTTATTAGTTTGTAGTGACGGATTTCTATGATGTGATTGAGACAATGATTGATTATAATTATTGCTACTAGAATTATTATGTCCTTTGAAATTGTGAGAGTAGTTATTATTACGAAAATAATTTTGTCTCGACATATTTTGGTTGGAATAGTTATTATTATTATTTCCCGATCTACTGGAGTTATAAAAATTTTGGTTTCGGTTTCGGGGTTGGTAATAATTGGAGTTGTTAGCATACCTGACAGTTTCCGTTATGGTTTCAGTACTCGGAGCTAGTTCTAACAAATGGCTTATGGCATCTTGCATTTTTGTATGTCTCGCACTATCAAGAATTATTTTATACCTATCATTAACTCCTTGTTTGAGAAAAGCTAATCCCCTATGTTCATTTGCTATGGTAAGTGGTTCTCGAGCTTCCTCCCCTTGCATATTTATTTCTAATTCAGTCATTTTTGCTATCAATTGTTCTATTTCTGAGACAAATTCTCGCATTGGTCTATTTCTTTGACGCGATCTATCTAATTTGGACTGAATACTTTCTATTGTATCCTTGTCTCCACATTTGGAAATTAGATGTATTTTTAATTGTTCGAAAGTTTCGATCTTGGCGGCTCCTAATTCAGTTAACGCCCTACCTTGAACTTTACACTTCAACAAAAATTTTATCAGTATAGGCTGTGAATTTGTCTGTAGGAGGTCATGGTAGAATTCAACACTATTCAAAAAATCCCTAATATTTTCGCTGCGTTTGTTGTTCTCTTCGCAGGTTAGTACAGGCAATTTTTGTGCCTTACTGAAATCAAATTCGGCCATTTTGTTTGCTTCGTAAACTGAATATTATTTTTTACTATTGTTTCTGCAAGTTCCCTATACTCTTTAGCCGTGAATGTTAACTGAGTCAGATATTTATGTTCTTGTGCTGTAAGCTTTTGCTGGTTAAGAACGGTGAAATGTTCAAGGAAAATATTCCAAAACTGCAATATTTCTTTTAATTTTTTGTTTGCCCCTAGGGTTTTTCTTTTACGGTTTGGGGATTTTTTTAGACTCTGATAACAATTCTTTAATTTTTCTAAAGCTTCTTCTAGGGTCGAGAAGTCCATTAAAATTAAAAAAAACTATTGGTATTATGTATATATTATATATTTTTTTTTATACAGACATTCTTCTACTTATATTGTTTTTTACAAGTTCTTTTCTAATTGCTTGGTTAAATTTCTTCTTCATTGACATAATGGTGTATTTAACAAGCCAAATAACAACAATTATAATAAGGATAGATGATATGTCTATTCCATATTCGAATTTATCACTGGACTGGTTTGTCTGCGGTCCGTTATTATTTACTATAACCTCCTCAACTTTCGACTGTGTTTTTCCCATAGCAGGTATGTTATTGAATTTAATTGAGAGCAAAAAAAAAATGTATATAGCAAAATATTAATAAGTAAGCTACAAAAAAAAGAAATTAGGTGGTAAATTTAGTTATAAAGGACTTCTTGAGCTGCGGATGCCATTGATGCGAAAAGTTTGTGGAATTCTTTCTCCTCAGCTTCCTTTTGTTTTCGTTTGGCTGCTTTGTTTGATCGGATTTCACGCTTCACTTGCTGTACCTGGTGCAAGTACTTTTGTCTCACGTCGCTGGGTTGGCCGGGTATATTTGCCAATCGGTAGAGCTCAACCAATTGCTTTTTGAGCTGCACCCTCTTTCCTGCTCGTACTTTCGGGGCTGGGGGCACTGGTATTTTTTCTGACACACGGATCGTATTTCGTTTTAAATACTCTGATATGCTCAGAGGTTTAGGACCTACTCTCAGCCGTTCGGTCTCTTTGGGTTCTGCTGGTTCTTTTAATAAGTTCTGGGCTTGTTCAATTAAGTTGGCTACTAGGGCCAGCTGTGTTTGCCGGGACATCTAAAAGAAAATTTCTTAGTTGGTTACTTCTCGATTTCTCCTGGCATCTTCTGATCTCCTGGAATCTTCTGATCTCCTGGCAAGATCGCCATGTAATGTTGGCCTCGGCAGCTTGGAAATCTCTCTTCTTATTGGAGGTTCTCGGTGGTTTAATTCTTCTAGTATAATAGACTTGGTCCGGTGAGTAGCCAAATAAACCTTTACCCAAAAGCAATTCTGCTCTGTAGGGCGTCTAAAATACTGAATTGGAAAACTAAGTGGAACCTCCAGCGAGTTGCTTTATAAAGGAAAGACCCGTTTTGCTTCAGTAATAGAAGTGAACACTTATCTTTTTATTCTCTCTTTTTATACAAAATAATTTGCCTTCGTTCGTATCCAACCATACTTCAACAATCGATAACGTTTTATCGATTTTTCCTACAAAATGCACAATCAGCATTTGACCATGCCATGCACTTAAATTGTTTTTGGGCTAGCTTGCTTATGATGCACAATATAATTCATAAGTCGATGACCCGTGGAAATATTTTAATTTGTACACAAAAATACTCCTCAAGCGCTAGAAGTGTCATATGAGTATTTTTGTGTATCTTGTTTTTTTTTGTTCTATAGTTCGTGCACTGAAGGTGCCGATTGAACTATATATATGTATAAATATATAGACATATGTATCTTGTGCACAGAGTGTGCCAAAGGAAATATGAATGAACATTATGAATCGACTCGGCTATGGCCAGCAAAGTAAGTGCATGCGATGGATATGAATGGGAAACAAAGTATCAAGTATCGAAGCAGGTTGAATATATTTTTAATGGGTTTGCGGCAATTAATTAAGTGATCGCTGGTGCGATCCCTTCACAATCCCTTTCGTTTACCACGGTTCCAAGCGTAATATTTCTGATGTCTTCGCTTGTTTGATTTCATATTTTTATATTTGTGTCTTATACGGTGAGCGGTGACATTCGTGATTTTGGGAAGCTTCTCTAGACGCGGTAGTTATTTTTCTAGTCAGTAATTTCTAACAGGTTTCTCTTGAGTGTTCGCAAGAGACTTACCTCTTATTTGACATAACCGTTCCATATGTTTAGTTACAAAACGGACTGGTACGAAATACTTTAGAAAATAGTTTTGAAAATTTCCTCAAGTCTTTAATTCATCCCGATTTATGCGATACCATTCAAAAGCAGTACCCCTAAAAATTTCTTAGAGGGTACGTGACATTTCGTTAGGGAGAATTTTACAGAACTCCTTCAGTTCTTTGACCCTTTTGGTAAATTCCACGGCGCTGCCAGATGCATCGAACTTTAGGCCCCATTTTTTTACTACGTTCATCACTTTCGCTTCACGGCTGGGCGGGACTTTATCGTAGCCTATCCCGTTCGGTGCGCGGCCGATAGGCTATCCAAGATTCTTTGTAGCGGATTTATTTTCGACCGATTTAGGTAGCTTTCTCGTTATGTCATTTGTATTGCATACACATCTGAAGTTTTGAATCAGCTGTTCCTCACATTTCCAAACGAATCTCAACGAATCCAATAATTTTTGGGTAGCTTCAGATTTGTGTTTGACAACATATGTTTAGTTCATCATCTGTTTTTTCCTTAGGCGTTACAACAACACCAAGCAATCCGGATCGGTTAGGTTATGCCACCGAACGAGGCCAATGACCATAAATTAACCAGTGGAATGATCGTATTTTGTTTCGCGAAGATAAATTTTTGTTTTCTGTAATTTTTCCATAACAGTTCCTGAATTTAATATATCCATTATAAAAAGTTGTACAAAACGCACACCGGCAAGACTAATTTCTAATGTTTCATCCATCAAATATGTTCTGTGCTTTAGTGTATTGAAATAATAAGTTTGGTATTATGCATTTTAATTATTTTTTGTTATATCTGTCTCCTTTTAAGAACAATTCATTAACAAAATAAAAGTTTTTACTACATATTTTTAAATCTTTTATGATAAAAGTAACTAAAATGTGTCTTTTATCCTGTTATGATTCATAAAAGATTCCATAACAGATTGTGGCATGCTGAATACCAAAAATGCAGTTCGTAAAAGATTTGTTGAGAATTTCGAAGTTTTGACAGCTCATTAGCATATTTCTTAACAGATTTCATAGCAGATTAAGCATGCAGAATACCAAAATTATAATTCATAAAAGATTTTTTGACAGTTTAAACTTTTGTATGAAAATTCATAACAGAATAGCAGAATAAGAGAATAAATGATCTCCCCGAATAGACCCAAATAACGTGTTTGTTACACAAATGAGATTTGAGAGATATTTATATATATATGTTGTTTTCAATTTAACTAAAATAAACTATGTGTTTCATTTTTGCATTCATGCTAACAATTCAGAAGTGCGATAAGAAATCCACCCCGACCGCAAAAGAACGTTTTGAAAAAAAATATAAATATATATAAGTTCGGTAATAGTAAAATACAAAAGAAATACATATATCTAACGCGTGCAGCTGATACCTGGTGGTTGGGTGTGTATGAAGAGGGCAGGTCCTGATCGGCGTCAACCAGGCGATGCCCAGTGTTGTAACTATCTCGTACACATCAATTGTGCTTATTTTACCTCCTTGCGGTAACCACCGCGTACTGGCTTGTCCACCGGACAATCCTGCTAAACTTATAAGCGCGAGTGTTGAACACAGAAAACAAAGCAGAACTATAATACTTTGTTTTAATGACTGTTCTGATCGACTCGCAGAAGTCTTGCATGAGCTCCTCAGAAAGAGGAAGTACGGCGGATGAGCCCAAATAATTGGACCAACGGTGGCTTCAATAGTCAACAAAGAAGATGCCCTAATGAGCCACTTCAACGTATTTGGAGATAAGGTCATTGGGACAATTATATATAAGTCAGGGCATTGAAATAGAGATGGTTTCGGATGAGCCCTTAATGGGCCAACGGCAGCGCTCATATCCCTGAAGCGGGTTACTGACTCCGGACTTTCCGGCTCCTTTCGTCCAAGGAGTACAACAAAGGACCTGGCTCTCCAGGTTGGTGGTTGTGCGTGGGGTTAACATCCCCGCTGTGTAAAAAAATGTAAGTTGCGAAGCGACCAATAGCCTCGGAAAAGGATGGATTAACTGTTGACGACCCGGCAAAATGCATTAAGGAGAACGACCTTCGGATCTGCGTGGAATATTAGAACTCTTAACAGACCACGTGCAGCCGAACAACTAGAGGAGGCCCTAGACTGCTACAGAGCAGGAAATACTGCCATCCAGGAAGAGCGAGGGGATAGGCCGGGCAAAAGGCGTCTATTTGGGTGCGGATTCGTCATAAGCGACAGACTAAGGCAAGAAGTCTTGGGCTTTCAACACGTGAGTGAGCGACTTGTGACAATCCGTATCAAGGCTAAATTCGCCAACATTAGTCTAATATGCGCTCACGCCCCCATAGAAGACAAGAATGACGCCACCAAGGATGTATACTACGAGCTCCTGGACAAAACCTATCAGCAGTGCCCTAAATATGGCGTTAAGATCGTACTAGGCGACTTTAACGCCAAAATAGGTAAAGAGGAAATTTTGGTAGGACTGTCGGAAAACAGAGCATACATGACACAACGTCCGAAAGCGGACTTATGCTAACTGACTTTGCGGCGGCACGTAACGTCGCAATTGCAAGCACACGGTTTCCTCGTCTCGAGGACTTAGCGGCATCCAGATCAAATAACCGTCAATCAAATTGATCACGTTGCGATCGATGCAAGTATTCTGGGTGTTCGCACCTTCCGAGCAGCTAACATCGACTCGGAGCACTACCGCTTCTTCAGAAGAAAAAGAGAGAGCATGAAATGCGCGCGATCGAAGATATTGAGAGATGCTACTCCAGGAACAACGTGCGGAACTTTTACCAATACGTAAAAAGAACGTGTCAAGGGAAAAAACCCGCACAGAAGCCTGTAGAGATAGGAATGGAAAACTCGTAGTAGGGTCACAGTCGGTGCTGAGTATATGGAAGGACCATTTCTGCAGACTGTTTAACGGCGATGAAGACCAAAATCCCGCTGTCAGGCAGAATGAACCATTCAACATGGACGATGATACACAGAACTTCCCTCCACCTAAACAAAATGAAGTGACGATAGCAATATTAAAACAAAAGAACAACAAAGCTGCTGGCCCCGACGGACTACCTGCCGAACTCTTTAAAGCAGCCGGAGATGACCTGGTATAGTGCATACACCAACTCATCTCTACAGTCTGGTCAGAAGAAAGTATGCCTGATGAATGGAACCTCAGCATCGTTTGCCCGATCCAAAAAAAAGGAGACCCTCTTAACTGCGCCAACTATAGAGGAAAAATTCTCCTGTATAACGTGTACAAGATTCTTTCTGCTGTATTATGTGAACGTCAGCAACCTGATTTGACCCTATCAGTGCGGTTTCAGGACAGGAAAGTCCATAATCGATCAAATGTTCACGCTACGGCAGATCCTGGAAACTACGCAAGAACGCCAAATCGATACCCACCATCTCTTTATCGATTTTAAGGTCGCGTACGATAGCATTTATAGAGACGAGCTATACAGAGCCATGTCTGGTTTTCGCATACCCACAAAGCTCATCCGACTGTATAGGATGACGAAGGAGAACTCTCGCTGCTCCGTTAAGGTTAGTACTGACCTCACAGAAGATTTGGATGTCAAAAAAGGATTCCTATGAGGTGGTGCGCTATCGTGCAATTTCTTCAACTTAATACTTGAAAAAATTGGAAGAAATTCTCAAGTTAACTCTACTGGCACAATTTTTTTCTTTCAAGTCTGTGCAATTGTTAGCATACGTTGATGACATAGACATCATTGGCAGATCCAGCGAACTGTCACGGGAGCATTTGGTACCATTGAAGCTGAAGCGGTTAAGATGTGACTAGCGGTCAATGAGGCCAAAACGAATTACCTGCTGTCCACAAAAAGGGACACACAACAACGGCGGAGTGGACAAAACATCAAAATAGACAGGTACAACTTTGAAGTAGTTAGGTACCTTGGCTACCTTGGATCCACTATAACATCTAACAACAACATCTCGTTAGAAATAAAGCAAAGAATAACTCTTGCCAATCGCTATTCCTATGGGCTAGGAAGGCAATTGTGTAGTAAATCCGTCTCTCGAAAAGGAGACTTTTATAAGACTCTAATCATCCCAGTACTGTTCTATGGCGCGGAGACATGGACTCTATCGAAAGCGGATGAAGATATCCTTAGTCGTTTCGAGCGTAAGGTTCTTCGCAAGATTTTCGGCCCTATCTGCGTTAACGGGCTTTGGAGGAGAAGGTACAACCACGAATTATACGAGCTGTTCAGCGACATTCACCTGGTACAAAAAATACGTATATCACGTTTAAGATGGCTAGGTCATGTAGAGCGTATGGACAACAATGGGCCGGCTCGCAGGATCTTTGATTCCAGCCCAGAGGGAAGACGCGGTCAAGGAAGACCTCGCCTAAGGTGGCGCTCTCGAGTGGAAGATGACCTCAACCAACTTAGAGTGGGTAACTAGAGGCAGCTAGCCAAAGCCCGAGCTAGCTGGGGAGGCATGTTGGTTGAGGGCCAGGTTCGTCCCGAACTGTAGCGCTACCTAAGTAAGTAAGTAAGTACCTGATAAAAAAATGATCTATTTAAAGTGTTCCTCGCGAAAGTAAATATTTTCCGTTTCAGTTAAATAAAATTTAAACGAGCGTCCTTCCAACGAATATTAGTATATACCTACATAGTGCAGAAAAACATTTGCCGATATATATATGATATGTCTGTGTCGATGTAATCAAGCCCAACACCAAACGACGCGCAGTTGGAAAAGTAACAGTTTTCTGGTTTAACTGGCTTACATATAAACACACACACAACCAACGATGAGCAACCTGGAGATCGAAAAACAAAAATAATAAATAAGGTATATACTGCTCCGCATAAAAGTTTGGCTGGAAGTCTGGTACATCTCTAACAAAACAAATATGAGGGGTACACTCTTGATTACAACGAAGGAGTAAGCGCAGAAGCAGATGACTGATATTGGTAAAAATGAATTTGATGATACAAAGCTTCAAATACAAGCGACAGCGAGCACGAGGCAGCAAACTCCTAAGAGGAGCGCACAAATGAATAGTGCACAAGCAAACGAGGGGAATTCAACTCAACCAAGGAATGTACAAATGAGCAGTCAAACGATGAGAATGAGAGACAACACACTGAGGATAATTCCAATAATCCAAAATTGGAAACCGAGCATCAAAAATAATACAGCAAATGAACTGAAAAGAATTGTCTATCCAATTACAGACAGCCAATCAAATGAAAGTCAAATGAGTTGAAATCAAATAATATGGGAGAAGACAAATGACAGGGTCCAGAGCTGATGGCTGTGATACTAAAATACCTTTTAATACCATAAAAGAATGAATCCATTTTATATTATTATTACTGTTTTTTATTAACGGCAGTCCAGTGAGCCTTAAAAAAAATTTGTAAAATATCGAATGAAATCTAAAAATTTAAGTAATAAGAGATAGTAATTTAACTAAGTTATTAATTTGGCAATAATCGAGGGCGATTATAATGTCAGGATGGCCGAATTGTAAGCAGTATACCTATATATGATTGGAATTTGTAAAAGGGGAACTGGCTGGCTGGTAGGAACAGATAGAGAGTACATATATAAAGAGTCAGTGTGTGTTTCATTTTTGCCTTCATGCTAACATAAGTGATAGAATAGCAACACTCAATGATCGTCTATTCCAATGTGAAGACGTAATAATGGAATTAGCAAAAGAAAATAAAATCACCAGAGAGTAACTTGAAGATCATCAGCGGATTCAGCGTTTAAATGTTATTGTTGGTGGTGTACCTAAAAATGTCAACGCCATCGAGAAAAAACGCTTCGATTCCAACCCAGAGGGAAGACGCAGTCAAGGAAAACCTCGCCTAAGGTGACGCTCTCAAGTGGAAGATGACCTCAACCAACTTAGAGTTGGTAACTAGAGGCAGCTAGCCAAAGCCCGAGCTAGCTGGGCAGGCATGTTGGTTGAGGGCCAGGTTCGTCCCGAACTGTAACGCTACCTAAGTAAGTAAGTACCTGATAAAAAAACAATCTATTTAAAGTGTCCCTCGCGAAAGTAAATATTTTCCGTTTCAGTTAAATACAATTTAAACGAGCATCCTTCCAACGAATATTAGTATATACCTAAATAGTGCAGAAAAACATTTGCCGATATATATATGATATGTGTGTGTCGATGTAATCAAGCCCAACACCAAACGACGCGCAGTTGGAAAAGTAACAGTTTTCTGGTTTAACTGGCTTACATATAAACACACACACAACCAACGATGAGCAACCAGGAGATCGACAAACAAAAATAATAAACAAGGTATATACTGCTCCGCATAAAAGTTTGGCTGGAAGTCTGGTACATCTCTAACAAAACAAACACGAGGGGTACACTCTTGATTACAACGAAGGAATAAGCGCAGAAGCAGATGACTGATATTGGAAGAAATGAATTTGATGATACAAAGCTTCAAATACAAGCGACAGCGAGCACGAGGCAGCAAAATCCTAAGAAGAGCGCACACATGAATAGTGCACAAGCAAACGAGGGGAATTCAACTCAACCAAGGAATGTACAAATGAGCTGTCAAACGATGAGAATGAGAGACAACAGGTCCAGAGCTGATGGCTGTGATACTAAAATACCTTTTAATACCATAAAAGAATTAATCCATTTTATATTATTATTACTGTTTTTTATTAACGGCAGTCCAGTGAGCCTTAAAAAAAATTGTAAAATATCGAATGAAATCTAAAAATCTAAATAATAAAAGATAGTAATTTAACTAAGTTATTAATTTGGCAATAATCGAGGGCGATTATAATGTCAGGATGGCCGAATAAGCAGTATACCTATATATGAGAGTACATATATAAAGAATCAGTTGATTCCTGACCGCGAAAGTGGAATAACGTGTTTGTTACACAAATGAGAGTTGAGAGATATTTATATATATATGTTGTTTTCAATTTAACTAAAATAAACTGTGTATTTCATTTTTGCCTTCATGCTAACATAAGTGATACAATAGCAACACTCAATGATCGTCTATTCCAATGTGAAGACGTAATAATGGAATTAGCAAAAGAAAATAAAATCACCAGAGAGTAACTTGAAGATCATCAGCGGAACCCCGACAATGACAGTCCAATTCTCATTCGGCTATCCTCTCCCGCTGAAAAAAGAAATATAATTTCTGCTTTCCAGTCAATAAATGAATTAACTATGTAGCAGGTGTTCAATGAGGAAACTTACACACAGTTATATTGTAAGGGTCTGGTCCTCTAGGTTGGGGGTCGTGCAGTCGGGGTGACGTCCCGGCCACGTAAAGCAACTTTCAGTTTAGAAGCAATAACAAGACTCGGATACGGACGGATCTACTGTTGATGAACCCAGCAAACGAAATAAGGGCAACCAACTTCGGGTTTGTACGTGGTATGTTCTGTCTCTCTATACACCACGTGCAGCCGAACATTTAGCGGAGGCCCAGGCTGCTACAAAGCTGACACCACGGCCTTCCAAGAAGTGCGATGGGATGGGCCGGGCAAACGAGGAGAAAGATGACGACACCAAGGACAAGACGTATGAGCAATGCCTTAGCTATGACATTAAAATTGTCTTAGGTGATTTTAATGCCAAACTAGGAAGAGAAAACGTCTTTGATGACACAATCGGAAAATATAGCCTGCACGACACCACCTACGATAACGGACTCAGGCTAATCGACTTTGCTGTAGGGCGAAAGGTTGTGGTAGCCAGTACGCAGTTCCCGTATCTCGATATACACAAAGGGACATAGCGAATTCCTGGTCAATCAACCGCCAACCAGAATGGCGATCGACGCAAGGTAACAAGGTACTCCTCCAGTATCAAGGATGTACGAATGTTCCGAGGAGCCAATGTGGACTCGGACCATTACCTCGTTGTAGCTAAAGCAATGCGTAGGATATCCAGACCAAAGGCAAAACTGGAAAATACTGTGAGAAAATTTGACGTCGGACGGCTACAGTCGCAGGAAATCACAAGGTCCTTTTCCGATCAAGTCGATGACGCCCCCTTAAATCATCCTTTGCCGCCAACTGCAAGTATCGAAGACCATTGGAAGAGTTGCCAGGAAGCAATCAGAGATACCGCCTTTAACGTGCTTGGCCTCGCACGACCATCACAGCGAAACCCCTGGTTCGATGAAGAATGCCGGCAAGTACACACAGCCAAACAACAGGCATACAAAGCGGCGCTGCATAGAAGGGCTAGAGCTGCTCGCGAGCTCTACGAGCCGAAGAGGAGGGAGGAACACAAGCTTCTAAGAGGGAAAAAGAAAGAGCATGAGAAGCGCGCGATTAAGGAAATAGAG
The DNA here is from genome assembly GCA_910595825.1 of Philhelius pedissequus. Classification (NCBI taxonomy): domain Eukaryota; kingdom Metazoa; phylum Arthropoda; class Insecta; order Diptera; family Syrphidae; genus Philhelius; species Philhelius pedissequus. The sequence goes on from OU343161.1 coordinate 149,553,656, forward strand.
GGATGCCATTGCAGGAATAAAATTAGGAGGTTTTACCAAAAAGTTAAAAGAACCTCCCAGGGGTACAACTCCCGAACCGAAACCTGCAAGGATGATCAGGGGAACATCGTGGTAGAATCGCATTCGGTGCTGAGGATATGGAAAAATTATTTCTGCAAATTGTATAACGGCGATGACGAACCGAATCCCGCTATTGCGCAGACCGTACCATTCAACCTGGACGACGTAGGCCAACAATACCGTCCACCCGATCTCGACGAAGTAAGGATAGCTTTATCTAAACTTAAGTCCAACAAAGCTGCTGGAGCTGATGGTCTTGCGGCCGAGTTGTTCAAAGCGGCTGGCGATGAACTGGTAAGGAGTATGCACCAGCTCATCTGCAAAATATGGTCGGCGGAAAGCATGCCCGATGAATGGAACCTCAGCATTATTTGGCCAACCCTCAAGAAAGGCGATCCACTGACTTGCACCAACTACAGAGGCACCAGCCTTCTTAATACCGCCCACAAGATCTTCTCTGCCGTACTTTGTGAGCGCCTAAAGCCTTTCGTCAACAACCTAATAGGTCCCTATTTGTATGGCAAAATCCAGGAATTTCAAATCGATACTCACCACCTTTTAATTGATTTCAAGGCCGCGTATGACAGCATCTACAGAGACGAGCTATAAGGAGCCATGTCTAGTTTTGGCATCCCTACCAAACTCGTTCGTTTGTGCAGGATGACGATGGAGAATGCACACTGCTCCATCAAGATCGGCAAAGACCTCACAGACATCTCTGATGTCAAAAAATCGGACGAATAAAGCGTGAGGTCAGTGGTGCTATCGCGAGTATTGAGAGAGAAGCCAAGAAGATTGGTTTAACAGTGAACGGAAACAAAACAAAATATATGCTGTCAACAAGAAAGGACACCCAGCACCGGCGTCTCGGATAGAACGTCACAATAGACAGCCATAATTTTGAAGTGGTCAGAGATTTTTTGTACCTAGGATCCGCTATAAACTCAGCGAATGATACCAGTGCTGAGATCAAACGCAGAATTACTCTTGCCAATCGCTGTTTCTTTGGGCTAAGAAAGCAATTGAGAAGCAATGCCCTCTCTCGAGCAACTAACCTATCCATGTATAAAACGCTCATCATCCCAGTCCTGATGTATGGTACAGAGACATGGACAATGTTAACGGTGGATGATAACGCGTTAGGTTGTTTTGAGAGGAAAATTCTCCGGGTGATTTTGGGTCCCGTCTGCATAGATGGGGAATGGAGAAGACGATACAACAACGAACTATAGGGGCTGTACAGCGACACCGACCTAGTCACAAAACTGAAAACCCAAGGACTGAGATGGCTGTGTCACCTAGAGCGAATGGACACCAATGCTCCGGCCTGGAAAGTCTTTGAATCCTGCCCCGTGGGACACCGCAGTAGAGCTGGACAGCGTAAAAGGTGGCGCACGCAAGCGGAAGAGGATCTCAACCAACCAACTTGGAGTGCGAAACTGGAGACAGATAGCTAGAAACCGAACCGACTGGAAGAACCTTGTTGGTTGAGGCCCTGGTCCACCCCGGACTGTAGCGCCATCTTAAGTAAGTAAGTACGTAAAGCTCATAAGATACTTGATGCTTCTGCTCTTATGGGGCTATCGGTTGTAAATTCATATGCTTGGAATTTTTGTCCAAATACGCCTCCTAAGCTTCTTGATGTCCTTATGGGATCTAATCGCTCAAAGTCATGTGTCATCCTTGAAGACCAGTTGTCCTTGGCGCGAATTTCGGACCATGACTTGCTGTTTTCTACATATGGGGTTGACAAGTCTCGCTGGTTTTGTCCTTCATCCTCTGAACTCAGAGACTATGCGTCAATAGATAACAATGCATTACAATTTGATGCAAGCCTTCTTCCGTGGCACATTTGCTATCAAGCTTTTAACGTCGACGAAAAAGTTAATCATGTTCAAGCACTTGTATTGGATCTGTAGGAGTGTTCCTCTTAAGACAGTTGCAATACGATATCAGAACTGCCCATGCTCTACAAAAATTCGCAAAAAGCGAATAGAAACAACGATCATTAAGCTACAATTGGAACTGTTTTTGTCTTGCTCGTAATCACTGAAAATATATTTTCTTTGGAAACTTAACACTGACTTGCCTTAAAAAAATATATAGCAACTTGCATTGAATGGGTGTTAGTAAAAGAATTGCTGCCCATAGCATCCCTGATGTAAATGATCTTAATAATGTTTTTTAAATAGTACTAATAATAGTCAAAGTTTTACTGCTGATAATCGCCTGATATATAATACGGATTTTGACCTTCAAATTGCTACGGAAGTTGACATAACCAATGTTATTCGTTTCTTAAATTCGGGTTGTGTTCCTCTTAAATTTGTCAAGATTATCTTACCCCATGTTATTAGTTGCATTACACACATAGGTAACTTCTGTATAATGTCTTTGTCTTCAACTTCCCACGATAGTTGGAAAATAGCTAAGTTCATTCCTGTACCTAAAAACCACAGCTACCTATAGTAACAGATTACCGCCCCATCAGTATCTTATCATGTTTGTCAAATTGGAGAATTTCCTTGCTAATTAAATGTCTAATTACTTAGATCAACATAATTTGCTATCTCCCGACCAGTCTGATTTTCGAACACGTCATAGCTGCTTGTCTTCTATAATTAAAAATATTGACGATATAAGCATAAACTATGATTTGGATTACGTTAGTGTACTCTGTTTGCTTGACTTCTTCCAGTCTTTTGATAGAGTGGATCACAAAGTATTGTGCTAAAATCTGCGTTTATATTTTAGATTTAACGATAAGTCTGTCCGCTTACTTCGCAGTTACCTATTTAATCGGCATCATAGAGTTTTTTATGATAGCAAAACCTGCGATCTTATAACTGTGTTAACTGGTGTACCTCAAGGATAATTTCTAGGACCGATTTTATTTTATCTATTAACGCTTCGATCGCTTTCTACGGTTGACCGCACAAACTACGTAAAAAGCCGTAGTAACGCAGGCTTGCGAAATATTTGGGTAACCTCTAGCTTTACCCCAATGAACACAAATATAAGACTTATCAAAACCTTATTTCTTCCAATTTTCGACAATGCGACTACGGTATAATGCAAACCTGACTCCTACTCCCAAAACAAACTACTCGTAGCTTTAAATAATGCAATAAGGTACGTTTATGGACTGCGTATATATGATCATATAGCGCACTATCACACTATTGTACTTGGTTCAACTTTTCAACAATTTCTGAACGTTAGATATTGTCAATTTATGCAAAGACGTATTAATGGCAGATCATAAGGATTCCTCTTCGATAAAATGCAATTTGCTCAATCGACCAGAACCAAACATTTGCGTATACCCCCACTTAATTATTTAAACTCTTACCGCTTCTTTTTCATTCATGCCATCAGACGGGTACTCGCTCCCCACTACGGTGGGCAACCTCACTGAACCCTCATAAGTCACAATAACCTCGTAACTTGGGGTGACCTCGTGTTTGGGACTATTTTGGTATTCTTGTACAAACCTCACAACTTGTGAGCCTCATAAAAACTTTAAAATAATGAGCTGCTTCTTGTCACATCGCAACTCACCGACTTGATATACCTGTCAAACAAAACTATAACAAAAACGAAATAAGAACAAACATGGAATTGAATTTGATGTTGATACATCTTTTTGAAGAGGTTTCATCTAGAAATGAAAAGTAAGAATTTACAAACATTATTTAAACTCTATAAATTAATTTTCTAATAAATTACTGTTTAAGATTGCAGCGTAGGAGAATTCTAAGGCAAAAAAAATGTTAGTTGAAAAGGCAGAAATGTTATACCTACCTAGATGGTATACATATCGTATGCGTAAATAAGATAACTTATCATAGAAGTAGACTTGTTTTGGATCCGCTTTCAACATTGTGTCAATTTTGAATCTTTAAGTCCGTATTTATTAATACTACACTAAAAGGTTATTTTTTCTTTTTTGTTGCATACTTTATTTAACATTGACTTAAATTCTTGCGTTAAATCTAAATTTATTAATTAGATTTATAAAATCGCAAGCAGTGTGACAATTATTGTATTTTCTTTGTGCACCTACATAAATCTAACACAGTGACTATAAGCTCCGAAACAAGAACTACCACCACTTTTAAAACCGCCACTGCCAAAACTGTCACAACCACCACAGCAACCTCTACTACTATAGCCGCAGTTTCCTCCGCCTCCACCGTTGCCCAATATGAACATCAACCGTTGCACCACAAAACCTACTCCTAATATTGTGATCACCTCCGGTGCATAAAGCACTCGCTCAAAAATAATGAATAATAAGGATAACGAAAAGAAGGGTCACACTATTTATGTTTATTTCTCTTCGCGAGAAGTTTAAAAAAAAAAAAACAATTTTCTCTTTAGAGAAAATAAACACTTTATTTGAAATTATTATACATTAATTTTTACCGAACAGAAATTACGTCTTCTCACGACCGATTATTAAAATGCACTCATTTTGGAAATCTTTCAAGATACCCTTCAATAGATTAATCATAAAGTCTTTTGTAAGCCAAATGACTTACCTAATTTAAACTAGTGTATTCATGTTACATTGTCTGCTCCGTGAAGGAATGTGCAAACTGCACCATGTTTTGTGGGAACAATAATTATGAAAGATTTGAAATTGTATTAAAGGTATCCGTTAACCGGATATCTAAAATTGATGGGGTAGAGTGTGTCTTATACATAACTTCTCCCCCTTTTAGTTTAAAATTCTCCTGAATTTTATTATTTATTTTTACTTTAATTTTCTTTTGCAAAATAAAACTGAAAATAACTAAAACAATTAATAAAATAATAAACGTAAAGTTAATTCCATAAGATATATTCTTATGATACTGTAATTCTTCAATTTTCTTAATGTTATTTTCGTTTTCAAATACAATATCTTCTAAAGTTATTTTGCTACTAAAATTTGTAAAACTTTTGTTCATTGCGTAATAAAAACGATCCTGAAAAATTTCTTTTTGTTAAAAATTATATGGATATGGCAACACTTTATATTTGACATTTGTACTAAGTAGCCTACACTTGTATTCTTATCATTTTGCATTTTATGTATTCCTTTTTTTCTCGTATTACTAAAACTAGTAAAACTCTTTCAATAAACTTTGCCTTGTAAAGACGTGTGTTTTTCTATTACTCTGCTTAAACTCTAACAGGTTATGGGCCCAGCACGCTTCTACTGCGCCTGTTTGCTTTTCAGTGTGTGACTTGTGCGAGAAGTAAAATATGTGCGAAACCATTCCCTAGTGCAACATTCAGGCGTTCCGAGGATCTGTTAGAAATTGTGCACAGTGATGTATGTGGCCCAATGAATAAAAAGTCGATAGGAGGGTCTAAATTTTTTGTCACTTTTATAGATGACATGTCTCGTTATATATTTGTTTATTTCCTTAAATCCAAGGGAGAAGTATTTAAAGTCTTCAAATCATTCAAGGCCTTTGCTGAAAAGCAAACAGGTAAACAGGTCAAAATTCTGCGGAGTGACAATGGTGGCGAGTACCTTTCAAAAGAGTTTGAGGAATTTCTAAATGCAGAGGGTATACAGCGTCAGCTGACTGTTCCGTACACACCCCAACAAAACGGCGTTGCAGAGCGCGCAAATCGAACCCTGGTGGAGATGGCCAGAAGCATGATTTTATACAGTGGGTTAGATGCAAGTTTTTGGGCTGAAGCAATTGCAGCTGCGGCTTATCTACGTAACAGAGCTGCAACAAAAGCCCTTGTCAACAAAACTCCATATGAGGTATAGACCCGAAAGAAACCAACAGTATCACATCTTCAAATATTTGGTTGCTTAGCTATAGCAAACGATAAGACGCAACAAAAGAAGTTTCATCCGAAAGGAAGAGAAATGATTATGGTTGGATATTCAGACGTTTGTAAGGCATATCGCTTATATGATCCTGAAGCAAGAAAAGTAGTCGTAAGTCGGGATGTGCTATTTATGAAACAATCATATGTCCATCATAAGAGTCAAGTTTTGGGGGCAGACAACCAAGGCGTTAAGCAATTGGTATGTTGGGACATCGCTGCTGAGGTTGTAAACGAACCTACTCAAATGGTTGATGAGGTTGACGAAGTTGCTGATAATGGTGTTGATGCCGAATCTGTTTGTGAATCTGCTCAAGTTGACGAAGTCGCTGAAGATGTTGTTGTTGCTGATGGAGCTGCTAATATTGCTTTGGAAGAGGAAGCTGTTGTTCGTACTGGAAAGCGGGAGCGTGACTCAGAAGATGACAGTACGACTGATGAATGCCAGGAGAAGATTAGACGCTGCAGAGGAAGACCTAGATTGATTCGCACAGGAAATCCTGGTCGACCGCGAAAAGAATTTCATCATTCACTAAATCTGTTTGAAGAGGATGGTGAATTATCTCCACAGACAGTCGAAGCGGCTCTAAATGGAAGACATTCAAAACAATGGCAGGATTCGATGCAAAAAGAATTTGAATGTTTGGTCTATAATGGAACTTGGTCGTTGGTCGATCTTCCACCAGGAGAAAAGGCCCTGGGTAACAAATGGGTTTTCACATTAAAGAAGAATGCGGATGGAAGCATTCAGAAGTTTAAATCTCGTTTGGTGGCCAAAGGTTGTGAGCAGCGCTATGGAATTGACTTTCGAGAAACCTTTTTACCAGTCGTAAGGTATTCAACTATACGTATGATTCTTGCGTTAGCTTGTGAGTATGAGATGCATCTACACCAAATGGATGTTTCATCGGCGTACTTAAACAGTGAGCTTCGCGACACTGTGTACATGAAACAGCCTGAATTGTTTGTCAACAAAGAATCTCCGAACAAAGTATTGAAGCTGAAGAAAGCCCTTTATGGCTTAAAGCAAAGTGGACGAGAATGGAACGAGAAGCTTGATTCTGTTTTACGAAAAATTGGGTTTTCTCCGTGCCTAAGCGAGCCGTGTGTCTATACGAAAAATCATAAAGGTAATTTTAACATTATAGCTATTTATGTCGATGATCTCATTTTAGCAAGCTCTAAGTTGAATGAAATCGTTAAGATCAAAGCCCAAATTGCTAAAGAGTTCGAGGTTGTAGACGGAGGCAAGATACAGTATTTTTTGGGTATGGAAATAAAACGTGAAGGCGAAACTGGTCCTCTCACTGTTTGTCAACGCCAGTACATTATGAACCTTTTAAGCCAGTGCGGAATGGAAAATTGTCGACCAGTTTCAACACCACTAGATGCGGGCTACCAAGTTAACTGTTCAAACGAAAACTGTAGGAGAGTCGACTGTACGAACTATCAATCTCTTATTGGGGCACTTATGTATCTCGCAATTTCTACAAGACCTGACATACTTCATTCGGTGTGTAAGCTCTCGCAAAGAAATATGGATCCTCATGCCGAACACAAAGCTGGGATTTGGCATATTTTCAGGCATCTTCGAAAAACGATTGATTACAAATTGCATTATATCAAGACAGGAAAGCCAATTGAATGTTTCGTGGACGCTGACTGGGGAGGTGATGCCAGCGATAGGAAGTCGTTCACTGGATACACATTCGTTGCTGCGGGGAGCGTTTTTTCAAGCAGCAAGAGAAGCGGTTTACATTAAAAAGTTGATGACCGAAATGGGTTTTGATGGAAACAGTCCAATTGTACTAAACAGCGACAACCAAAGTGCTCAACATTTGATAAAAAATCCCGTTTATCATGCTCGCAGCAAGCACATTGACATCAAGTATCATCATATTCGTTCGTTGTATAAAAACAATGAGATAAAATTGAACTATGTAAATACCAATGAAATGATGTCAGATATCTTAACTAAAAATGTATCTAAAGTTAAGCATTATAAATTTACCCAAGCCATGGGACTATTGTAAGCTATCTTATTACTAAAGAGTAAAGAATAATGTTTTTTTTTGTGTTCAAATAAATTGTGTTGAGACGGAGTGTTAAAAATTATATGGATATGGCAACACTTTATATTTGACATTTGTACTAAGTAGCCTACACTTGTATTCTTATCATTTTGCATTTTATGTATTCCTTTTTTTCTCGTATTACGTTTTACTCTTTCAATAAACTTTGCCTTGTAAGGACGTGTGTTTTTCTATTACTCTGCTTAAACTCTAATACTTTTACATTTGTCCAATAATGGTCTAAAATTCTCAAGTCACAATTATTAAAATGAATTAACAGATTACCTGTTAAATTTAAATTTCTTTCATCACACTTTTGTGTTATGTTAATATTATTAGCATTTTTTATAATTATGGTTTCATCATCAATAGTAAAAATTTCGGTTAAATTATTCTTAACAAGTTTACAATTTTCTTGGTATACACAGTGTTTACTTATTTGTAGTTCATTTAAATATTTATATTCTTCATATTTGTATGTTACATTATTATACTTAAATACTATTTCTTTAGGACTATCAATTTCTTCTTTCAGAATATTTGGAATTGGTAAAATTATTTTAAGTTGAATTTTTACAAAATCTGTGGGAATTTTTATGGCAATTAATAACAAATTTTCTCTAAATTTACTTACTCCCATTTTAATATGATGTTTCATTTTATTTAAACCAATTTCATATTTTTTAATTTCTAAATCAGCTAACAAATTTGGATTTATATGTCCATATCTAGCTGAAGCTATATTGCTTTGTATATTATAATTGTATATATATATTATCAATTTTTTCTTTTACAATTTGTAATTTGAAATATTGGTCATAAAATAAATTTCTTTGCATTACACTGTTTGATACACTATTTAATTGATTTAGAATAACAGCTCTATCTTTTTTTAAAACTGTATTTAACTGTTGGAATGTTTTATTAAAATGATCATTTATAATAACCTGTTGATTAATATTTCCTATAGCATTGTGATTTTTGATTTCAATGTTCCTAAAATGGTTTTCTATATTTAACCTGTCTTCTTTATCCATGGTTCCCAACAACCATTTGGATGCACTACCTACAATATTAACCAGTCCTCTTTTATGTCGTTTGGCCTTTGTATTAATGTTTGTACTCTGTTTTTAAGATGTCTAAGTTCAGTTTGTATCATTTCTTGGTGTTCTGTGTCCAATCCTTTTAAATTTAATCCAATACTGTCTAGTATGTTAATAATTTCGAACGGGTCTACTATATGTACAATTATGTCTGTTTTCGTAATCATGTCAGCGTCATTTAGTTTTATTTCTGTGAATCCGTTTTGTTCCTTTATTTCGTCTATATTGTGTCTTCCTTTAGCTAGTGTTAACAGCAATAATTGGAATATTGTTATGAAGAGCTGAAAATTTCGGTTGTCGTTTTATATTAGTTAAATGCATATCAGAAAGTTTACTCTTCCTAAATCTAGGCTGATGCTTATGTCTAACGGCTTTATAATTCCTAATAAGTCCTGTTGATCTTGTTTCGTTAAAATTTTCCCTTTTTTTATTTACCTTTTCAATTATATTTTTCTTAACAGTTTGTAAATTACTTCTAATCTTATCAAATTCTACCTTGTGAAATTCTACTATAGCTGGACTTGTTTTAATTGTCGAATGAATTCTTTCATTATAATTTCTAATTGCTTGTTGCATTAACCTTTTAACTGATACATTTACAGCATTTAATTTTAAAATTCTACACTTTTCTAACAAGCTGCTATGAAACCTTTCAACATCCGAATTTCCGGTATGTGAATTTGATTTGGTAAAATGAATATCAATATTTTCATTTTGTAGAAATTCTTTTATATGAATTGAATTAAATTCATTATCTGCAACTATCTTTTTAGGTTTTCCTGACTCTATAGTTCTTCTACTATCGTTATAATGATTTCGAATTTGGAAAATTTGTCAATTATCGTCAAAAAACTGCATCTAAGAATAACGAATGTATCTATGTGTAAGATCTCATTTAGATCTGAAGGTGTTTCTGTAAGATTTAGCTTTGGTCTTAAGGGTTTTCTATCGTATTTAACCTGCTGACAAACTTCACATTGATTAATTATAATTTGTATTAGTTCAAGCAGTTTTGGATAATAGATTTTATTCTTCATACCACTAAACGTTTCTTGTATGCCTGAGTGCATGCTTTCTTTAACGTGGTAAAGTGAAATTTGTTTCACTGCCTCTGTCTCTAATTTAATGTCTCTTGCTCTGTATGAACATTTTATAAATTTTATTTGATTGTCATTAGAAAATAGTTGTCTCAACTTTTCTTGAACTATATTATACTTACTATCGCTTAGTTCTGAATATACCTGTTAATCCTTTTTTAATAAATCTTCGCAATATGTCATTTAAATTTTCGAAATCATATTCTGCAATGTATATTATTCTTTTACCATGAACTATTTCTATTTCCTGAACTTTGTTATTTGTAAGAATTATTTGTGTTTTATATTTGTTCACAATTTCTTCCTTAATCGGAATGTTATCTAATAATTCTTCATCTGCTGAGTGAATTGTGGCGTTAGTTGTGTCATTTTCATCATTTTCTAATTAAAATAATAAACCAATTTCTGAGACCTCGTCCTCATAATAAATAATATATTTTTGAAAAGTTATTACACATACTATTCCCCCCTTTTTCAGATTTAACGTCCTCGTTAACTTCGATCCTACTTAAGAAATCTGCCACTCTGTTTTCTTTACCTTTTAAATACTCGATCTCGAAATTATACTCCCCTAGCTTTAGGAGCCATCTTTGATGTCTTGCCGACATATCTTTTCCCTTGTATTTAGCATGTAAATATTTCATTGGTTGATGATCCGTAAAAATTTTAAATTTATTACCGTACAAATGCGGTCGAAATTAACTGATTGACCACATAATAGCCAAAAATTCTTTGTCAGTGGCAGAGTAATTGATTTCATGCTTGTTCAACGTTCTGGAGGCAAAACAGATCGGATGTCCTTCTTGAGACAAAACTGCTCCTAATACATATTTCGATGCATCGGTTGTCAATTGAAATTGTTTCTTAAAATCTGGGAATCTTAAAATTGGGTGAGAGCTTATAAGGCTTTTAAGTTTCTCAAAAGCTGCTACATAATTCGGATCTGTAGTCTTAAGCTTGGTATCTTTCTTGATATACTTTGTCATAGGCTGTGCAATTTTAGCGTAGTCTTTTATGAATTTTCTATAAAATCCACTGAGACCTAAAAAACTCTTTATTTGTTTTTGTGTTTGAGGTAATTTAAGATTTTGAATTACTTTAATCTTATCAGGATTTGGTTTAAATCCATCCTGAGTAAGAACATGACCCAAAAACTGGGTTTCTTTTCTCATAAAACTGCACTTATCTATTTCAATTCTTAGTTCCGTATTTTCAAGTATTTTAAATATTGCGGTTATAGCTTGTATGTGTTCTTCAAGTGAAGTGCTAAATATAAGTATATCGTCTAGATATACTACACATGAAATGTTTATAAAATCTCTTAAAATTTCATTCATTAGCCTTTGGAATGTCGCTGGGGCATTCTTTAAGCCGAAAGGCATTATAACAAACTCATATAAACCTCTTGGTGTAACAAAAGCTGTCTTTTCAATGTCGTCCTCTTTAACTAAAATTTGGTAATAACCTTTAGCTAAATCTATTGTAAAATAATTTGACCTGCCCATCTTGTCTAATATGGCGTCCATATTAGGAAGTGGTTGTTTGTCATCGATAGTAATTTCATTCAGTTTCCTATAGTCTATAACTATACGAAACTTTTGGACCCCTGAGTTGTCGTTCTTTTTAGGCACAACTATCAAAGGACTTGTGTTGAAATTATTTGTTTCCTATTTGTTTAAAATTCTTAAAGTCTCCTACAATACCCTATAATGCTTTTGCAGATTGTACGTATATACATACATATGTTACTTGCTATTATCTTTTTACAATAAACACTTATTTTATGCATTGTTAAGTATAACTTCACATTACGAAATATAGTTCTTCTTGAATCATCGAATACACCGGTTGTCTTTTCTTGTACATTGGAACAACTTGAATATTTGGATCTACTTTTTCTTATTATTCCCTGGGCTTCCATTTCAGCTATTTGTTTTCTAACTTCTTCCGCATGTTTTGGAGGATAGCGATATAATTTAGCATTTACTTGAGAATCTGTAGTAGTCTTTATTTCATGTTTTATGACTGGAGTACTTGTTAGCTTGTCTCCTTCTTGAAAAAATAAATTTGTAAATCTATCTATAATTCTCGTTATAGCTATATACTCTTCTTTGTTTAAGTGGTCAAGTTTAAGTTTGTCAATTATGTTACCTTTGTTTATTGTGTCCAGTGTATAGATTTCGTCATAACTGTATGGTTTCCCTAGTAATTTTATAGTCTGTTCATTAAGTGATATGATGCCTGATTCTAAATCAAATCTATTAGGGTATTTAGTTTGTTAAGTATGTCAATACTAATTATAAATTGATAACGTCTATTTGGTAAATTTTTAACTTTCCATCTAACACAAGTTCCTTTAGGCAACTTTAGCTCGTCAGGTGTTGGTGTATGTGCTTCGTATTCAATGGCATCATTACCATTTACTGTGGTAAAACGTATTGGTTTTATTTTAACTGTTTTAAAATCTTTTATTTTTTCATCAATAATACTAAGGGTGGACCCTGTATCAATAAGAGCTAAATATTTTGTCTTATTTATAGTGATTTATATTGTTGGTAAATCTTCCGAGGCTAATTGGTAAAAAACTCAACATTATTAACCTCATTTTCGACCTCTGCCTCTTTTTCTATATTTCCTACCTCCATTGGTTTTTGACCAGAATAAGAATTAGTATTATTAACTGTATTTCTATTTTGTTGTTGAGATCGAATTTGTCCTGAATTTCCGATATTATTAGAATTATAGAAATTACCTGAATTTCTTCTACTCTGACTATAATAGTTTCCAGAATTTCTTCTATTTGAATTATTATTACTTTGATAATAAATTATTATAATTTTGGTTCCTAGTCTAACCTGAATTATTATAATATTGGTTTCTAAATTGTCCTGAATTCTCATTTTGTCGTCTACCATTTTGGTTTCCAGAATAACTTAAATTATTATATTGTAAACAATTCTGTTCGCGGCGATTTTGGCCCGAATTTCCATAACTATTATAATTTTCTGGGTTATGTTGTATGCGTCTATCATGAAAATTATTAATTTGACCTGAACTTCTTTGATTTCTACTTGATCGATTAACCATTTTATTTGCACTATTTTTCTTAAACTCATCCCTAATACAACTATCTTCAAATCTTCGTTTTATCATTATTTAAAAAAATTTATTTAAATCTTTTTCTTCATAGATCTTATCAAGTAAAATTCCTTTTTTTTTTTTTTTTTTTTTTTTAACGGATGCGCGCACTAAAGGGGTTTTGACTACCCTTAAAATGAACAAGCACAGTGCGAGCGTTAGGAATGTAGGGAAGGATGCAAGAGGAGATACCGATGCACATTGGTTTTGAATTTCTGAATATCAAAATGGGTGGGGAAAATAGAGCCGGGTAAAGTATTCCACATTCGCGTTGTACGGCTAAAGAAAGAATCTCTGTACTTGACAGTACGTCCGAAGTTGGACTCAAGGGTAAACTGATGAGCATTCCTAGAAGCGCGAGTATTACGGTTGAAAAATTTAAGGGGAGGAATGCAACTGGCTATTTCGCTGGAACAATGTTTATAAAAATAGCGATAAAATAGTGAGAGACATATAACATTTCGACGATGTTCTAGAGATGTAAATGTTTCCACTATAGTTCTATCGCCAATCATTCTTAGAGCTCTATTTTGAATTCTATCCAAAAGATTCAAATGAGTTCTGGGAGCTCCTGCCCAAATGTGCGAGTTATACTCCAGCTTTGGACGAATGAAGGCCTTATAGATTACAGCCAGATCAGACGGGGTGAAGAATTTCTTGCACCTTCGAAGAAAGCCCAAACACTTTGCAGCGTTTTTGGCGACATCAAATATGTGTTCATTCCACAAGAGGTGGTCTGTGATGCACATGCCGAGGACTGAAAGCTGATCGGTTTCTTCAATGCAAGTGCCGCTCATGGATAGCGGCATGGGGGGTGGGTTCTGCTTTAACGACAGAAGACAGCACTGAGTTTTGGAAGCATTAAATTCTACACGGTTTTTAATTCCCCATTGGACAATGCTGTCCAGATCAGAATTTAATGAGCTTATCATACGCTGCCGTTCCAATTGCACATCCGAAAAACAAGGAGGTGCATCTAAAAACGAATATGAAAAGCTGAGAGTACTATCGTCAACAAAACAATTAAGTGGATTAGAAGTTCCAGATAAGAGATCATTAATAAAAATGAGAAAGAGGGTCGGAGACAATACGGAGCCCTGGGGCACACCAGCATTCATTTTGTGAATATCAGACTTGAAACCGTCCAATACAACTTGTATTTGCTGCGCTGCATGCAAATTGGCTTATTGCCAAACGGTTCTCGTAGGTGGTTTTTCTTTAACTGAGTGTTGTTTGCATGAGAAATTTGCAGATACGACACAATGGTCTGATGTACCTAGAGGCGATAATACATTTAGCGTGTATTTATTAGGGTCAGAGGTAAGGAACAAGTCTAGAGTGTTTGCGGTTTGACCTGCAACGTCAGGTATTCGGGTTGGCTCGTCAACAATCTGAGTCAGTTGGTTTAACTCAGCAAAGACCTCAACATATCTGTCTGGCTCGAAAAGCGGAGCCAACTAGAATTGTGTACATTGAAATCGCCGGCAGTGACGATTTCAGTGTGAGGATAATGGGAAACAATTCTTTGAATGGAGTCGGACAAAGCATCAAATTCGTTAAAAGTTGAAACTCTATCCAAATTTGGGCTCCGATAAATAAAACATGTGTGTATGATGTGCTTATTTACCGTGAATTTTAACCACATGAAATTAAAATTTGTGTTTGAGCACAAGCCATATTGTGGTTGGAGTTGGTACGCTACATCATTTCTTACGTATACGGCGAGACCATGGTGGGAAAAGAATAATGGCACTAAGTTGTACCCAAACAGACGAAATTCTGATTGATCAGAATTTTCGCCTATCTGGGTCTCACTCAGGGCCAAGACAGCTGGCCTGTTTTTAACAGTGTGGACATTAGCGGCATACAAATTTTTCCTAAGCCCGCGAATATTGGTATAATCGACTCTAAAACTACCAACCATTTTAACATTTAAAAACAAATAAAACACAAGTCAGACAATTAACTATAATGAATGTTTGATCTGTATTCCAATTTGAACTTTTCAATAACAAATTGTCACTAGTGTTATGAAACAATTTATGTTGATCCGCCCCTGGTTAAATAGAAAAAAACAAACAGTAATCCATCTGACGTTATACTAACCTTATCATTGCATGCACTGTGTGATAAGCTCCACACAGTACCTACAATGATCAGGCTAATACAACTGCGAGAAGTGACAAGGAAAAGGAGGAGGAAATATTTACCGCACGTTATGCTTATTTGTGTTGTTTTATTTTTTGGTTATTATTATATTTGAACACTGAATTATTATTATGGGAAGGGCGCGTTGTTATAGATTATTTTTTTTACTGATGTTATTATTGTATTGTTATGGGCTTTTATTTTTTAATTTATATTGATTTTGGGGGTTTTGTTGGAATAAAACAAAAACAGGTAGCACAACACAAGATAGTTTTTTCTTTTTTTTTTTTCTTAATATTTTTTCACTTATCGATCACTTACGCGCATCGATGTGCAGCCGATGGTATGCTGATCGGTACTCCCTTGACACATGTCTTTGATTATATTAACTAACATTGTATTTACAGTACTTAGATCAACGGCTCTATCACCTTTATAATATTCTTTTAATTCATCACATTTGTATTTAATATTTTGTGTTTCTAATAATAATTCACTTACAGTATTCACTTTTAAGTTGTGGATGGTTCTGTATATTTCGCTGGGCTCCACATCTGGTCTGTAATGTAGTTTCAGTTGCCTCTTTATATCCTCCCAATTCTCCGGGTCTGGTATGTTGATAAGTATCCGCTTGGCTCTGCCTTGTACCCTCTCGTTATATATTGTTCTAATCATTTATTTTTTTAAAGATGTACTGGTTACGTCCGCAATGTAGTATTCTACATTTTTCACAAAACTATTTATAGTGACATCACTGGTTCCAGTAAAGGTTGCCAAATGCGTAATCTCACGTAATACTCTCTCTCGGTCTAACCTAGCTACTTCTCTTGCTTGAAGAGCCTGGAAGGCATTATTCAGTTGCTCTAGTTGCTGTTCACTTAATCTTAGTTGTTGTTGGAGTTCATTGTACGGTTCTTCCATCTCGATGTCTTTTAGATTTCTGCTGATGTCGAATTTATGTAGATTTTTGCTTCTTGTTAACATTAACACCCACACTTTCTTTATTTCAGCTTCAGTTCTTATCTATTCAAATACTATCACTGAATCATTAATCTTTTTCGATTTTATTTGGAGATTCGTATCACTGGCTTGATTAAATACGAGTACTACCACTGAATCATTCATATTTTTCGATTTTATTTGGAGATTCGTATCACTGGACTGCAATTTTATGTTTCAATGCAATCCTACCGACTGCGCCATGTATGTTTATTTCTCTTCGCGAGAAGTTTAAAAAAAAAAAAACAACTTTCTATTTAGAGAAAATAAACACTTTATTTGAAATTACGATATTATACATTAATTTTTACCGAACAGAAATTACGTCTTCTCACGACCGATTATTAAAATGAACTCATTTTGGAAATCTTTCAAGATACCCTTCAATAGATTAATCATTAAGTCTTTTGTAAGCCAAATGACTTACCTAATTTAAACTCATGTTACATTGTCCGCTCCGTGAAGGAATGTGCAAACTGCAACATGTTTTGTGGGAACAATAATTATGAAAGATTTGAAAACTCACTCCTGCTAGATCTAAGTGGTCATTCAGTGCAAGAACGATACCTTTAAAAACCATAGCAAATGATGTCAATAACAAAAATAAAAATCTTAGTGAAATTGAAACAAATCTTTTGGCTAAACTGACTGTATCATTGAAAGAGCTTGAAGGCAAAATAAAAAAGCATATAAGTGTAAGCAGTATACCTATATATCAATGGAATTTGTAAAAGGGGAACTGGATGCCGGGAAGGAATAGATAGAGAATAAATATATAAAGATTCAGTTGATTCCTGACCGCGAAAGAGAAATAACCTGTTTGTTACACAAATGAGAGTTGAGAAATATTTATATATGTATGTTGTTTTCAATTTAACTAAAATAAACTATGTGTTTCATTTTTGCCTTCATGCTAACAATTCAGAAGTGCGATAAGAAATCCACCCCGACAGCAAAAGATCGTTTTGAAAAAAAATATAAATATATATAAGTTCGGGAATTATTACAAAAGAAAAACATATATCTAACGATTGTACCTGATAAAAAAAACAATCTATTTAAATTGTTCCTCGCGAAAGTAAATATTTTCCGTGGCTTAAATAAAATTTAAACGAGCATCCTTCCAACGAATATTAGTATATACCAAATAGTGCAGAAAAAACATTTGCCGATAAATATATGATGTGTGTGTGCCGATGTAATCAAGCCCAACACCAAACGACGCGCAGTTGGAGAGTAACAGCATTGTATTCATATTTATATAGTACTACCATGGAACATGAAAATCTGTTCATCAGCGCGCCTGTGCAGATTCTGCTTTTGTCGAGAAATTTGCCTTTGCTTTTATTTGTTTGAGAGCGTGGAAGAGAAATAAAAGAGGGAAAAGAAGAGATGAGGTAGTTTTATTTCTATTCTCATAGCAATATTGAATAAAAGGGAGAAAACCAAATGTGCCGTATTTTTTTCACATCACATTTGTAGTTTACTATTTTATATAAGGATAAGGTAAAGAGGAATATAAATACAATGAACTTATGATTGGATTTTATTTTTCGTTTTGCCTTAATGTAGCAAAGTAAGTAATTTTGTTACTTCCATCGCTTATTGATTATTCAGACATGAATACGTACCTAAAATGATACATATGTATTATAAGTTTGATACTGAATTGTTGGTGTATTTTGGATGTGTACCTACATACAATTGTTTGGATTTTAGTTATTTTATGATTTCGATTTGGTGAGAAAAAGATATTATTCTAACAAATTTTAAGTACCTAGGTATTATTTTATTTAGTTTTAGAGTTGATGTCTTCTGATATGTGGTATATACTTCACCAAAAGCGGCTCAGTCGCGCTTAAAACAATCGTAGGTAGGTAAATTAACATTTATAATGTATAAGACAAATGTACTTACGTACACACCTAACTATTGTTACTTACGATTATAGGTAGGTACTAGGCAAGTTATGCATTCGTAAAAAACAAACAAAAATTCTAACAATCAAACATGCTGCGATTACCTTCAAATTTTGTACGTGGGTATTTGTTTGGCATTCCTCAGACGGGAAATTGAAATTTTATTTTTAGGCCTAAAAAAAGGTACCTGCCATACAACCGTTAAGGAAAAGCTTATTTTCTGGAAAATGGCTCCAACGATTCCGATACAAATGTTTGAGAATTTTTTTGTTAGCCTTCATTTAGTAAGAACCAAGTTTACGGGAAAAGTCTATTAGCGGTAACTTTCATATAAAGGTTTTTTAATATTTTGGGTTTTTCGGTAACGGTATACATTGGATTTATCTCAAATTTTATATCTGAGAAGATCTAGCTAGCCAAACTAATTCTGCATTTCAAAATTTTGAATAAGTTTTTTTTTCTAAATAAAATTAATTTTTGAATGAACCTATTTATGGTTGCATGTGGGTGATGTATGTCCCGAAACTAGGTCATGTATCATCTTATAGCTATTATCTACTATAAGCGCTTTGCTGTTATGTTAAATTATTTTATGTTTTTTTTAACATATTTATGGTATCAGTGGCGAGGCGTGAATAATTTCAAAAGGTAGGTCGAAGAAAAATTAGTCACCAAAAAATTAAATTTCGGAAGTTTACTTGAAATTATTTCGTTCAAAGTATAAGTTGGTATGAAACCATAAGGTTCAGCAATTTAAACCAAATTTGTTATAGGTTAAGTCATTTAAGTTAAACGTAACAATGAGCTTAATGCATAATATAAAAGCGGTTTCGAAAGAAAACTTTTTGGCGGATGCAAATACAATATCTTAAATGAATTTATTGTTAAGTTAAAATTTGCGGGAAAAAAACTTCAATCGAAGTGTTTTTTATATCATAAAACTTTTTTTTTAAACATTGCCTTATATTTATCTTTCATTGTATTATTTATGTTTATCTGCAGTACCTACTAAATTTAAGTTTGTCAAAATTTTACACTTAATGTTCTTATGTGTATAATATGTGCAATTTATTTTTGTAAATAAAAGATCCCCTGAAGAAGAAGGCAACCACCGTCGAAACGTCGGGAAAGGAAATGAAATTTTTTCATTAAAAAAACATTACGTCAAAACAGCGGAAAGAGACATATTTTAAATCTCGAACACCTATAATAATATATGATCGATCAAAATCATTAATTGCTACTGCATCTCTTGTTGATGATCTCTATAGATTAAATTGCTCTACAGTTAAACCAGCGACTGCTATGCTAGCTGCCGACAAGAACACATGGCATTGTCGACTGGGACACACATGCAACATGAATTTAATGAAAATTAAAAATGCAGGGACCGGAATGGAATTTTTGCCATGCAACGATGACAACAAAAACAAATGCGAGATTTGTATCAAAGGCAAACAGACACGTAGCTCTTATGAGACAAGTGAACATCGAGTAACAAGTGTTCTAGAGCTAGTGCACAGCGATGTAGCATTTATGTCTACGCCGTCTCTTGGTGGAGCTAAATATTTTGTCACGTTTATTGACGACTACAGCCGCAATGTGTTTTTGTACCCGATGAAAAAGAAGAATGAGGTTTATGGAATCTTTGAAACTTTCACTCGTTTTGTCGAAAATCAACAAGGATGTAAAACTAAAACTACTCGTACTGATGGTGGCACCGAATACTGCAATAAAGAATTTGAAGCGTTTACATTAAGACATGGCATTCTTCATAAAAAACCGTGCCTCAAACCCAAGAACAAAACGGTGTGGCCGAGTGCCTGAATCGAACTATACTGGAGAAAGTTCGATGTTTGCTTTTTGATAGTAGATTAAGTGAGAGCGTTTGGGCAGAAGCAGCAATAACAGCAGCTTTGTTGATCAATCACATTCCATGTCGTGGTATGATAGATGAAACACCAGAGGAGATATGGACCAGACGAAATGCTGAGAATTTTCGGATGTAAGGCTATTTTCATGTACCAAAATTTCAACGAGATAAGTTCGCACCGAAGGCAATTTAGTGTATTTTAATCGGATGCAGTGAGCAAAGCAAAGCCATTGTATTTATATTCCATAGTACTATCATGAAGCGGAACGTCCGAGGCGCCCTCTGGTGACACCGCTCAGATTTACAACTCTGCTGATTGGGCAGACTCTCAGAGAGCGAGAATTTGAAGGATTGACAAATAAAAAATAATGTAAGACAAATAGATAATGAGGAGGGAGAAGAATGCAAAAAGCTAAAGCAGGATAAAAGAAAATATATTTTTTGCATTCTTCTTTCACATTTATCATAAACTGGAGAAAATACCTATGTAGGAAGAATATCCCAATTTCAATTTGTAAGTATCCCGTTGGACCTACTTTTGTTTAGGATATACATAGGTATGTATATTTCGCTTGGCTTTGGTTTTTTTCACCAAGATTTTGTGTAATTTTTCTTTGGCGATTGTAGGTACGTGTGTGAAATATATTTTTCCGTCGGTTGTGTGTAAAAAAAATGCAATTCGGTATTTTTTTATTTCTGTGTGATGAAGTGTTTTTGTTTGTGAAGTTGAAGTTAATTCGTGATCTTGTGTGAAAAAATTGTGAAATATCTTTATACCTATATAGTAGTTACCTACCTATAGGTAGGTAGGTGCACAAAAATATTTTTTTCAGATCAAAATACCTAGGTATGTAGGTACCTACCTGCAGTGAGTAAAAATGCATTCTTATAATAATAAAATGCGCCACTACTGGATCGTACAAACTGGATATTGTTGCCAACAACTTTAATGTAGGTAAGAATTGAAGCTGTTAGAAAGTAGGTATTCTAGTTATCAATTGAATATGCAATTTAAATATGCAAAATTATTAAACATTTTTGGAAGCATTTCCATTTTTATAAAATTATTTTGATCGGTTCATTCAAAAATGATAAAGTATAAAATATGAAAAATGGTTCTATACCTACATACCTACATATTTAAAATTTGAATTGCACATATTACATTATATATCAAGCCTTGAAATTGAATTAAAATATAATGTAAGTAAATCCGAAAGGAATACCTACATATAAAAATATTTTATGCATTTACAAACATTTAAAATTAAAATTAAAAAATGTTTCCATTATATATTAATAACAGATATTTAATAGAAAACCATTTATCTCTTTTTCCAATAGGACAATTATATTTCACGTGCACCTATTGCAACCAGGATCGGATTTGACTTTAAAAACTATTCGGAAGATTGCCTATGAATATTTTTAACTTTTTTTTTTCAAAAATGCAAAAAAAAAAATTGATTCATATCGAGGATTTCGAAAATCGTAAAAAAATGATTCTATGGTTCTTTTTTGTATGCACTAGAACTTGGAGTTTGCCTGCGTAAGTTAATATTGTCGTTATTATGAATACCCAACGGAGAATTTCACTGAAAGCTAACGTATTTCTATTACTAATTTTCACACATTTATTAAAAAAAATCGAGTTGTATTTTCGACCAATAACTAAGAGAATAGTTCAGTAGAATATTCACTCCATGTGTCAAAATCAATCAATTAAAAAAAGTTCGCTTTTCTTCTAACAATCGATTGGATTTTTATAATGATGAACAAAACAAAACTATGTAAGTATGTGTCTACCAAGTTTGAAGAAAATCGCTTCAGCTTCTAGCATTGGAATGCTGTGTTTTATGAAAATCTTAATATATACATTTTTTTATTACATTACCCAATTGTGCCTAAATATATACACCAAATGTATCGCAATTAAAAAAAAAAGATTTTTGTTTTATTTTGTTTGTTTTATTTGTCAATAAATTCTAATTTAATATTTATTTACTTGTTTGGTTTTTGTTTTAAATTATGTTCTAATATTTATGGAGTCTGCTCATAACAACATAAGTCAATTTTTTTCGAAAATAATACACCGTTTTTTTAATCAGTTCATTAATAAAGGGAAAAGGTCAACCCACGAAAGCATGGGTTATCGGAAACTCGCTGGTATTATCATTCGCGAATAATTAACGGCATTTTAAACTGTAGATTAGATACAATTCTAACTTTTATTAGAATATTAGACAACCCTAGTGAATGGGACACTGACTCGCTTTCTATTGCCGAGAGCTTGTTAATTATATTAGAGACACTAGATTTTTGTTTTTTTTTTATTAATAGAATTTATGAAATTTTTCCTAAGACTGACTTTCTTTACAATTGGTTCAAAATTATTAAACGGATGTTGAATTTGCAAAAGAAAAATCGAAAGTTTTGAGTCTTGGCATAGCTCTGACTCTTTTAATAAACTTAAATCCATTTTGGAAAGCATAAGCGATTGCGCTGAAACACCACAAAAACGGAATTGCTCGAAATTGATTGCAAAACACGTTACAAACGTCGTTTTGTAGAAATAAAAGACAATATTATATCCCAAATAAATACAAGATATAAAACTTTCACGAATTTATTTTTTTAGATTTACTTAGTAAATTATAATATGATAATTTCGAAGTTTCCAATCAAAATTAAAAAATATCTTCCTTAATAAATTTTCGCCCTGGGCTTTTTGATTTTACAGCTTTAAGAAATGAACTTAAAGTTTTGTATACAATTTCTTCTCTTCGACAACTTGACGTCTTAGCACTTCATAACCATTTAGAAAACGAAATATTGCGTGATACATTCCCTCAAATTTTTAACTGAACAATAAATTTATTTAAGATATTGTATTTGCATCCGCCAAAAAGTTTTCTTGCGAAACCGCTTTTATTATGCATTAAGCTCATTGTTACATTTAACTTAAATGACTTATGGTATAACAAATTTGGTTTAAATTGCTGAACCTTATGGTTTCATACTAACTTATGCATTGAACGAAATAATTTCAAGTAAACTTCCGAAATTTAATTTTTGGTGACTAATTTTCTTCGGCCTACTTTTTGAAATTATTGACGCCTCGGCACTGATACTCGTACATACCCACCTACATATATATATCACTTTCACTATTTTATGTACATATTTACATACATATGTTCCTTCTATGTATGTATGTACATAAAATATAGCTTTACCTTCCCAATAATTAAAAATAAATCCATTTAAATATACATTTGTAGGTAGGTACCATTCAACAATTTATTATTCTATTTGAACCTGCATATGCTATACCTACCTACTAACAGCGTCAATGTTTAGAAACATTAAAGTTGTTAGCTACAAGAGCAAGTTCGTACGATCCAGTCCTGATTTTAATCTGTCCATGTACATTTTTATCTTAATGACAATTCTTATTCCTTCACTAAACAACCGTCTTCGATGGTTTAGCGAAAGACTAAGTTTTTAAATGTGAAATATCAGAAATTCTGTTGTATTATTGCACACACCATATGGAATAAGTCCTAAACGTTTATTAAGACTTCCTTATTCATTCCTGTTTTTTTTTAATATAGGTACTGCATTTTAATAATATGTTTTTTTCAAGTTTTTCTTATTTTAAAGTTTTAATACCTACCTATACTTAAAAACCTTAAATATGTTAACAAAACATAAAATAATTTAACATAACAGGAAAGCACTTATAGTAGATAATAGCTATAACATGATACGTGACCTAGTTTCTAGGACATACATCACCCACATGCAGCCTTTTTAAATAAAAAAATTAAATTCATTCAAAAATTAATATTAATTAGAAAAAAAAATTATTCAAATTTTGATATGCAGAATTAGTTTAGCTACCTAGATCTTCTCAGATATAAAATTTGAGATAAATCCAATATATACCGTTACCGAAAAACGCAAAAAATCGTTGGAGCCGAGAAAAATAGGCTTTTCCTTAACGGTTGTATGGCAGCTACCTTTATTTTTAGGTCTAAAAATAAAATTTCAATTTCCCCTCTGAGGAATGCAAAACAAATACCCACGTACCAAATTTGAAAGTAATCGCTCAAGCCGTTTAGACTGCAGCTCGTAATACATACAGACAGACATTTTTTGTCGAGGCTTCTCTATGATCGTAATGCCATGTTTGATTGTTAGAATTTTTTTCTTGTTTTTTTACGAATGCATAACTTGCCTAGTACCTACCTATAATCGTAAGTAAGAATAGTTAGGTGTGTATGTAAGTACATTTGTCTTATACATTATAAATGTTAATTTACCTACCTACGATTGTTTTAAGCGCGACTGAGCCGCTTTTGGTAAAGTACCTATCATATATCAGAAGAAATCAACTCTAAAAGGCTAAATAAAATAATACCTAGGTACTTAAAATTTGTTAGAATAATTTCTTCTTTTCACCAAATCCAAATCATAAAAAACTAAAATCCAAACATGTAGGTACACATCCAAACTACCCCAACAATTCAGTACCTAACTTATAATACGTATGTATCATTGTAGGTACGTATTCACGTATGAAGAATCAATAAGCGATGGAAGTAACAAAATTACTTACTTTGCTACATTAAGGCAAAACGAAAAATAAAATCCATTCATAAATTCATTGTAACTACGAGTATTTATATTCCTCTTTGCCTTATCCGCATATAAAATAGTAAACTACAAATGTGATGTCAAAAAAATATACCACATTTGGTTTTCTCGCTTTTATTCGGTATTGCTATAAGAACAGAAATGAAACTACCTCATCTCTTCTTTTCCCTCTTTTATTTCTCTGCCCCGCTCTCAAACAATTGCCGGCAAAGGCAAATTTCTCGATACAAGCGCCATCTGCACAGGCGCGCTAATAAACAGATTTTCATGTTCCATGGTAGTACTATATAGATATAAATACAATGACAACCGGCTGTGTGACAGAAAGGCTAGAAAAGTGATTGTGCGCAGGGATGTCACTTTTATGGAATCGGGCGAAAAACAGGTAAATCAATTTGAACTCAAAATAATCGATCTGTTTCTAATCGAAAGGTACCTACACGAGATAAGGCTCAACAAAGAGACATGCATGAAAGCGATTATGGAAAGAGTGAATCTGATAAAGACTTGAGTGAGGCCAGCGGATACAATTTGAGTGAGGCAAGTAATGACGAGTTCAGTGTTGGTGGCATACATAATTTTAACTCGTTATGTGTTTCTTTGGACGATGAACCTGGTGGGAGTTCAGTCGTAGTCATGGAGCCCCAAGATGATGCTATAAGTGTACTAAGTCGATTTAGCAATAATTATGTTCGAGCACACTAGACTGCGGTGAAAAGAGTACTACTATACTTCAAGGGTACACTGGTTTTAAATTGACCTTTCAACTAAAGGAAGATAATTAGGTAATTGGTTACTGTGATGCTGATTAGACGGGTGACTTGGACAAACGCCCGTTCAACAACTGGGTACGTTTTTATTTCGCAAGGCGCAGCAATTTCGTGGACTACTCATCGAAAACCAACGATGGATTTGTCATCAACCGAGGCAGAGTTCATCTCAATAGTCGCAGCAATACATTAAAAAATGAATGATACACTAAACTTTTGTAATTTGTATGAAATAAAATCATTTGGAACCTAACCTAACCAGTTACATATTTACCTACGTGCAAATGTATATTTAAATCTAGTTTATGTATTTTAATTACATTTTGCATACATAGATGGCAAAATATTTGTATTTATGTTGCAAATAAATTAAAATAGGTACAAACATTTAATGGGTACCTATTACAAATATTAATAAAATAATAAATGATATTAATAATTATGTATGTATATAATATTATCTTCGCTGAGATTCGGTCGCAAATGACCTTGCCCAACCAGCTGATGTAAGAGCATTCAAGTTCAAGGAAAAATTAATATAAGAATACTTTCCTTATAAGAAATAAGAAGAATAAAACAGATACATACATACAGATGTATTTACAAAAGTTGCAGTAATGCCAATTTTTCTCTGGTTACGGCTTTTTAACAGAAAATGAGGATACCCAGTGCATGAAATATTCAAAAATTCGCTACTGAAGAAGTATTCCTCAAGGAAAAGAAGTATTATACCAATGAATTTTCTAGGGCTTGGTCTGTGAGGGTGGTAGGTGCTCTTATTGTCGATGAAGATTTGTTACTTGGAATCATGTAATTCATGAGTTCATTTAATTGGTGAAAAACCTGATGCTTGAGATGTGATGATTTAGTCCAATAAAATGTATACGTGAAATCTTTGCGCTCGTGGGACCGTCGAATTCTTAAGTTCAAAATTCTAATGATTTTGAATGAAATCTGTTCCTGGCTTTCCTTTTACATCACTCTATAATTTTGTTATATTTTCTTTTTTTTTTACCTGTTCATATCTAATTTCCAAATTGTTCAATTAATTTGCTTTATTTTTTACTTGCCATATATGTACGAGTATTATAGGGCAAGTTTTGCATTTGGAAAAAAATCAAACTCGAGATGTTACTCAAAATTGGTATTACGATGATAGAGAATACCAAAAAAGTGGGTGCCGCAATTCCGTCTTTATGTACAACGAGCTACAGCCTAAGCGGCTGCAGTGATTTTTTTAAACCTTGTATTTAAACGTTTTAGTTAATTTTCTCAAATAGATTTTTGAATAGTTTTTTTTACTGCCAAAAATAACGGTATTTGCCACACAAA
Organism: Philhelius pedissequus; assembly: GCA_910595825.1. Classification (NCBI taxonomy): domain Eukaryota; kingdom Metazoa; phylum Arthropoda; class Insecta; order Diptera; family Syrphidae; genus Philhelius; species Philhelius pedissequus. The sequence continues at coordinate 149,580,664 of OU343161.1, forward strand.
TTATTCTACCATCTTAATTTTCACGATTTTGATTTAAAAAAAAAAAAAAACAAGTGTGTACACTATCTTAGGTATGTTCTACATTTTGGTCAGACATTTTTTTACATACACATAATATTGCTATTAACTGTACCTACAAACTACAATACATCAATTGTTTGATTTTCGACTTTCGCTCGACGAACTTCGATCACCATTTGTATTAAGGAGGTCCTTCGAATTATAAATAATACTGCATACCAAAATGTTTTTTTTTTTTTTTTTTATAACTTTGCACGCGCTCAAGGGGTTATGAATACCCTTTATATGTTTTTTTCTTAACACAGCGCGGGCATCTGGTGAAGAATGGAAAGAAGGATAGGAAAGATTTGTGACGCGATGTTCTGAGACTGGAGCCGGTGTTTGTCTCAGATTTATCTCCAGGGATGGCGTCTGAACTAATGCGGAGAGAATTACCGTGTCTTATTTATTTATGTTCCTTATAATTCGCATTATTTTATTTATTTCGTTGTCATACTTTATGGGTATGCTAGTTTACTCAATCACATGTTGTTAGTGTTATGCCTAAACAGCATGTAATGAGCAAAGCAGCAACTTATTTTATGACAATTTTGAGAATTGATTTTTAATGGAATATAAGAGAACATAGACAACGGCAGGAATCGAACAACTATCGCGCCACGGCCACCCCCGAAACATATTTTTTTGGATTTCTCAAAAAAAAGAATTATGTTTTTAAATTCAATATTTCGAAAACATGTGGATGATTTTTTTTGAAATTTCGTTTTTAAGTTTATATTAATAAATGTTTAAATTTGTTACACCAATTTTTTTTAGAAAAAAATTAAAGCAATTTTGTATATACAAAATTAAGTAAAAACGACTTTAAAAAAGTATTTAGACTCTTAATAAAAATGTTTGAATGAACTTATTCTAGAAAAAAAGATACAAAAAACAGAAGGTAATTAGTAGCGCGAACGGAACGAGGGGATAATCATTGTACATAACAATTTTTATATATAATGGGAAACCCCAAAAAAATGTTTCACTTTCGCAACTTTTATTTTTTTGCAGCAGGTCAAAAATCTTTTTATGTAGGAATCTTCAGGTGTATTCATTAAAGTTTTTTTGTTGTTGTCTATTCTCTGCCTTTTTACTTACATTGTATATTAAAAATATATAGTATATACATACATATATAAATACTATAACTTATAACTATATATTTTTATATACAATAAATAAGCCTTCATTACGTTTCATGAAGCAAATCAATGAATAATTTCTCGTATATGACTGTGTTATACAGGATTTCACCAAGGAATTTTTCATTGAGGAATAAATTTCGTACTAGGTATCTACTCTTTCTTATGTACTTTTTTATGTGCCTTATTTTTGTGTGGTAAAGACTTTTTAATGGAAATTAGCTATATAAGCGCGGTTTTGATCCTAGTTTTTCATTATCGTTGATAATTTCTTTGGGATTGGCAGTTATTTTAACTAAATTAATTTCATATGTTTCCGATATTTTTTTTTAAACTATAGAAAAGAATACATAACTGCTACTTACTGCTTTTAGTGTTTTGTTTTGGGATTTGTATCTTGTTTTTATTTGGATTTCATTTTCCTAATGTAAATAATATATTAATATGTTGAATAATTTTTATTGATTGTGTTTTAGTGTTTTAATGCCTTTTTTGTATTTATTTTGTTGCACCTATTTAGTGAACAAACTAACCTCCACGGTTACCTGCGCTAACCAGGTTTTGCAGCCCACATCGACTGTTACCCGTTCTAACCCGGCTTCGAACCTAACATCCACGGTTACATGTGCTAACCAGGTATCGGATGTAACAATTTCACCTCCACCGGCGCCTCTTCCTGTAACTTGCAGCCCTGCTTTATGATTGGTAAATATGTCGGCAACCTGTGCAAAAAATTATATCAAAGATTATTCTTTGCCACTAATTCCTACGACTTCGCAAATTTCTCCCACTCAATTCCCTTCGCCTGGATTGGCTTCATATAAAATGGAGCGAGAATTAAGACGCGAAAACTTAATTCCGCGTTATATTTTCGATACTCCGAAAAAACTGTAGCGCGATCCAGAATACAGATTGAGGCAGGATGTCGAAGCCCACATGACGGAGGAATATGCGGAAGAGGTGCGCACTTTCATATTATCCCAACTGTTCCACAAGCGGAACACACCCTGGACAACTCAAGAAAAGGACTTTGCCTTAAAGCTTTTCTTTAAGTCCCCAGCGTGTTACAACTTCATGATCCGCACAGTATTTAAACTGCCATCGGAAAGCACTATTTACCGATTGCGTCTGCCCACAGGGCTAAGTGCAATCAGTTGATCTCGTACTGTGGAGGTGTTAACACGTTTTCGGCCTCCCAGTTTTTTGCAAATTAAATTTCGGGTGTGAGTTTAACTGTAACGTTAAATCGACATTTCTCAAGTGGTGCAGTAGCACAAAGGTAGAGTGGCCGACCGAGAATCCGTGGGTCGCCAGTTCGATTCCCAGCCGGGCACCAGAACTTTGCAAGCTTTTTTTTACAACCGTGAAGTGGAAAATTTTATTGGTTGGGAAAACGAGCAAAGGAGGAGGAGTTTAAGCACCGGGGCATCGAACGGTGTCCTAGGACCAATGAGGCCAGCGATGGCATCAGCTGAGGGAACATCAGCAGCAACAACATCAACAGCAATAACAACAACGTCAACATCATCCGGTGCTAATCAGAAGCGCAGAAAGAGGATCAAGTGCCCACCAAATTTGGTAAAGAGGAGATCCACGGCCACCTCAGCAAAGCTGCCAGCTTGGGTGAAGACGTCGGATATAGACGAGACGTGAGAGGCCAGACAACCCCAGCTAGACACTTCACCCGAAGAGGGTATTGAATATATGTCTGAGGAAGGAGAATGGCACTTCACGACGGGCGATAGTACTGCCTTCGTGAACCTCTCCACATCAGAGACGTCATCTGAGGAGGACGAGGAACAAATAATGGTCGCTCAAATTGAAGAAATAGAGGCGTAAATCCAAAGTTTGAAAAGCCAACAGGATCTGATAGTTATCGCCGTTAAGGCCAAGCAAGAAGCGCGCCGAGCGAAACATCTGAAAGAATTTGAGGAACAAGAACAACAACAGCAAAAAGAACTATTACAATAACAACAGCCACAGCAGCAGCCAAAACAACAGCGGCAAAAACAATAGCAACAATAGCAGACACAAGCCCAGAAACAACCGCAACAAAAACAGCAGCAGCAGAATCAAAAGCAGCAGAATCAACAGCAGCAGAAAAGTCAGTCTCAGCAGCAGCAGCCACAGCCGACGATTACGAAAAAAGAAAATGTACCACCCATAAATACTTATGCAATGGAGTTACAGGATACCATAAATCTGTGTAAGTTGGCCATAGGTCAAAACATTACTATAAAAAGATTAAATAATGATAGGCATGCTATCCATTGCTTCACACTGGAACAGCACAAAATTAAAACGTTGGTAAAAGAAACCACTACTGAATTCTTTAGTTTCACCCCTAAGACCGAAAAGTTTCAAACGGTCCTTTTGAAGGGCATAGATTCCTGAGGAGTATCTCCATCCTCAACTACCAGGTTGTAACTTGGGACAACTTAAAAAGGCGCGCGACATGCTTCAATGCATGCGCTGCCAAAGGTTCGGCCACGCCGCAGCAAACTGCGAAATGCAGTCACGCTGCGTTAAGTGTGGAGTGAACCACAATCCAGATGAATGCAAGTTAGGAAGGGTACGGGTCCAAGATAGGACCCAGCTTAAAGGCGTACTCTGCCGAGGCGACGGACAACCCGCTAATTATCGGGGATGCCCGACGTTTCAGCGTATAAAGAATAATAAAGCAGCAAAGCAAACAGTGGTAGAAAAGCGTCCAACAACGCCCGTCAACCCCCAAATTGTATACCGCCGAAGTGGCGTCAGGAAGGGAAAGTACGGTAGAGCCTACACCAAAGGTCGCCCAACAGGCCCCCGTGCCTAAGGCGCCGGCGGCACAGGCGGATATTATGGGCATTATGCTGGCAATCCAGGGCCAGTTGACTAGCCTCCAAAACCAGATCAGGGAGCAGGCGACTAGGATGGATTATCTCTACTCTGTTTTGCCGAGCTTAACGCAACTTAGAGGTTAAGGGCGCGCTGCCGGAGAGGCCCTTTAAGATCCTAGCTGTGAATGTAAAGTCACTGATTAGGAGCGAACGTAGAGCGAATTTATTCCAATTGCTTAAAGACATAAGTCCAGATGTGTTTATGGCTAAAGAAACTAAGCTTAACCAGAAACATAAATTGACTAACAACAATTACAATATCGTAAGAAGAGACCGACCCAACTCCACTCAAGGAGCAGGTGTCGCAATATTTATATGTAAAGGAATCAGTCATAAGGTAATTTATAATAGTGGATGTGCGAAAATTTCTGACGTTAGAGGCATGCATCATATGCATTCATCTCCAGCAGGCGAAGCGAATGTATGTGATCGCTGCCTATGCATCGGAAACAACTCAGCCCACACAGTTTATAACAGAACTTGAAAACCTTTTTTAATGCTTAAGATTGAGCTCGGAAGAAAACTTTTACATATTAGCCGGTGATTTAAACGCAAAACATATAGATTGGGGAAATCAAAGACAAAATCCTAGAGGTAACCATTTGTATAATTGGATGGGTCGATACAACCTTGAGAATCGCCTCGATCTTCTAGCCACAGAGAGGCCATCGTTTCCAAGAAGTGGTGCCTATCTGGATCTATTGCTGAAAGACGCAAGACTAACAATTACTGACACTGTGGGTCGACGACCAAGAAATTGTTTACGAACGATCGAGTACGACAGTGACCACTGCGGATTCGCCGCCGTTATACCGAACGAGCTTATGGAGTTGGATGAGTATGTGCCTGTGCATACTTACAATTACAGTAAGGTGAGCTGTCCACGCTTCTCCAATGCCTTATTGAGTGATTTACGTTCAAATGGAATAGCCCCACCAAATGACAGGAACCTAACAAATACTGAAATTGACAGATACTTAGAACAAATTGACGAAACGATTCTACAAACAATGAACAGCACAATACCGAAATACGAAGAACCTAACGCAACTGACATGTACCGTAACGCGATAATTGACGCACTTCACAGACAAAAAAGCGGACTACTGACAAGACTAAAACGCTTGTACAGACGGTTTACTGATACACGAGATCTGGAGATTAGGACACTGAAGTCGTCCATCAAAAACATCAACCAATTGATCAAAGAAAATTATAGGTTGGCTATTAATTTGTTCTGGGATAATAAACTCTAGCCACCCAAGTGTGTTCCTAAAAATTAATAAGATTTTTAGAAGAAAGGATCAAAACGATTTTCCATGTCTTAAGCTCCAGAGGACGACAGAGAACAGAGACGCACTTCTCACAGCAGGCATAGAACCAGAGGATGCCGTATTGGACGATGACCTCTATATAATCGAAGATGCGCAGGAGAGAGCTGAGGCTGTGGGGGCTGCTTTCCAGCAAGTGTACAAGGTGAATGCTAGCATTCGCCCGAATTATGACCTGGAGAACAGAGCTCTGCTTTATCACTTATGGCTCCGGAACGATATAACCGAATGGCGATCTGAGAACCTTCGTTTTACCGGGTTTAATGATTAAGATTTGGCAAACGCCATAATTGCCGACCGAAATGGGCCCAGTCCCCTGTTAATTTCGAAGAATGAGCTCCACCTCATCTTCGATTCATTAAAGAAAAAGAAGTCAGCAGGCATCGCTGGTATATCCAACGTTGTACTACGACATTTGCCTCAAGAAGCAGTTGACATTTATACCACACTGTTTAACAACGCGCTGAATAATGCATATTATCCAGACAGCTGTGGTGTACCCTCTCCCAAAAAAGGGAAAGGACAACTCCAATCCGGCGAATCTCCGGTCGATAAGTCTTCTTCCAAGTATCAGCAAAGTATTTGAAAAGGTTATTAATAGAGCCCTGTTCAAGTGGGCGGAGGACAAAAATATTATCCCGGATAATCCGTTCGGTTTTAAGGCTGGGCATGACACAATTCATGCCGCGTCTAAACTAGTTTCTGATATCCAATGGAACAAAACTAAAAAGCAGTGTACGGGTGACTGTCTGGTTGATTTGGAAAATGCCTTCGACACCGTATGGTTAGAAGGTCTCTATCTAAAGCTAACCAGACTAGGTATAAGTAAACCTCTATTGTATATGCTTTATGACATGCTAAATGGTAGAAAGTTTGTTGTCAAGAGTGGCAATGTAACTTCTACCGCAACTTTTAATATTAATAATGGTCTTCAGCAGGGAGCGGTTAACTCGCCGATTCTATTCAGCATTTACACCAGCGATCTGATAGGTAGTCTAACTGAGGCAATTGCGTAAGCCGACGATCTAATTGCGTACAGAACAGCTAATACAGTTGAGGTCATTAAAAGTCTTTTGCAGAGTGACTTCGACAAGATTCAGCGATATTGTGATGACTGGAAGTTGAAAATCAACTTCTAGAAATCAGAAACTATTTTGTTTAAGACTTGTTTAAGATTTGTGAAAGCGTGTTGATTTGTTGTTTTTTATTACAAATATTTGTGAAAGCTTGATTCTGTTTTGTAATAAATTGCTTACATTCATCAACGGTGACGTTTTCTTGTATTATTTTCTCACCGTTGATGAATGTAAGCAATTTATTACAAAACAGAATCAAGCTTTCACAAATATTTGTAATAAAAAACAACAAATCAACACGCACAAAATTGACCAACTAAAAAGATCACTGTGGAAAATGCTAAATATCACAATCCACGATAAGTGGTTTGTAAATAAAAGTGATATAGAATTCCCCCTCGAAATTAAATGGCTCATCTCTCTTGGCAGGACATTTTCTCTGCCTTTTGATAGGAACACATTTCCACTTTTTCAATTAATTGCAGATGGAGAAGAAATAATTCGATGTGTAAAGGATGACATGGAGCAAGATGTTGCAAGAGCGAAATACAGCATCATGCTTCACTCTTTCCAACGTCATCAAACTAACGACCGATTTGCCAAATACATATTGAAAGTTCATAAGGACACTATCTACTTTCTTAAAAAACAAAAAACAATTATTATTGTATCAGCGGATAAAGGCAATACCACAGTTGCACTGAATCGCGTAGATTACGATAACAAAATGAAAGACCTATTGTCTGATCGTTCTGTATACCGCCCTACTCGCGGAACCCCTCTTTCTTCACTGCATAATAATAAATATGAACTGGTAAATTGGCTACATGGAAACAAGTTGATTGATGATAGGCAAAAGACAGTGATGACGACATATACAGCACAAATACCTGCAATTTATGGATTACCGAAAATTCACAAACCAAACTTGCCTCTTAGACCTATAACATCATCAATGAGAGTTCCTTGTTATGAACTTGCAAAATACTTGGGGATACTAATGTTCCTGTACAACTGGCAGTAGCCATCATTAGGAAAAAATGGGAGACAATTAGTAAACATACACAGTTGAGCCAAACCAAATTCATAGAGTTGTTGGTTTTTTGTCTTAAAGAAAACAATTACCTTCAGTATAAAGATAACTTATACAGACAAATTCATGGAATGCCAATGGGAAATCCACTTTCTCCTACCATTGCCGATTTAGTTTTGGACAACCTTTTGGACAGTAAATTTGCCGATAGTAACAAACCAAAGATAATCTTCAGATATGTAGATAATATATTTGCAGTTGTTAATGAGGGGGTTTCGACAATGTTTTACGATGCCTGAATTCATATCATGAAAAAATACAACTTACGGTTGAGAGGGAACAAAATAGAGCGATAACGTTGTTAGACGTCAAGATTCATCGCGATAATGATAGACTCTCTTTTAATTGGTATCAGAAAGACACAGCATCTGGAAGACTTGTCAACTTCAGATCCAATCAAGCAAAGCATATTCTTATTAATACAGCCTCTAATCTTGTTCAAAAGGTCTTTGCGTTGAGTGACCGGGAATTTCACGCCGCAAATGAGAAAATAGTCACACAAATTCTCCTAGATAATGGCTATCCAATGGAAATCATACGGAGCTTGATAATTCGCCAAAAACACAAAGGTCCTGTTGAAAATCAGCAAAAAGAGGAAGGTATTTATAAGAGTATAGTTTATGTTCCCAAACTGTCAGAAGACTTTAAAGAGACGGTAAAAAATAGTACTAATGACGTCAGTTTAGCGTATAAGTCCAATAGGACGCTGGCACCTCTTTTCACCAATATGAAAACAAAAAGGGAAAAGGATAAGTGCACAGATGTAGTCTATAAAATTAACTTACTTGGCAATGCGGAAGAAAATTGCAATCTTTCCTATATCGGTACAACGAAACAACTTCTTCGTCAACGAATTTCCAACCAAAAATCCGACATTAATTTAAAAAGTACTGGGAAGACAGCATTGGCGTTACACTCCATTGAGCATGGACACAAACCAGATTTTGACAGAGTGGAAATCCTGTACAGGGCGAAACATGTCTCCAAGCGGTATACTCTTGAAACGCTTCATATTATTAACAACAAAAACAATATGAATCGTAAACAAGACAGCCAGAACATTTGTGATACGTACCAAATGAAATTGAAATGAAATTGTTTCATTAAAAATACATTACGACCAAAACAGCCAAAAGAGGTCTTTTTAAATCTCGAACACCTATAATAATTCAACCAATTGGTTAATAACTTAAAAATAAGTATACAAAATATACAAGAAAATAAATAAAAATAACAGAAAAAAGCTGCTGTGGCTGTTCTAGTTTTTAAGTAGATGTAAGTACGCGTAGTTTTAAGTATTTCTAGTTAGTATAAGTTAGTTGTATCTAGATTTAATTATTTTTAGTTTAGCTTTAGGTAGTCTATAAGTAAAAATTAAAAAAAAAACACATGTTACTAAGTTTTTTGTTAAATAATTTTTCTTGGTCATAAAAATAAAATAATTAGAATTAATTAAAATAGTTTTTTTTAGGTCGAAAGACATTAGTATTAAGAGATATAGTTTACTTTAGAGCGCCCGTAAAGGGCCAGTAAATTAGTTGTAAGTTATTGATAACTAGGATAGTTTTAAACACTTTTGTCTAGCTTTAAGATAGTTATAAGTTAAGATTAAATAAAAATGAAGCATAAAAAAAAGGGCTAAGTGCAAGGGTGCAGGATTTACTGAGTGAAAAATCTAAATGTATGTCAACGATGCATAGGAAATGCGTTCTGCTCTTCGACGAAATGCTTATAAAAAAAAGAATTGGAATATAACATAAAGGATGACCATATTTACGGATATACTGACTGTGGAGAATTCCGAAGGTCCAGAGCAATAGCCTCTAAAGTACTTGTATCTACACTTAGAGGCTTGAACAAAAATTGGAAACAAACAGTTGCATACTATATTCGATCTCCAAAATCGGTAATGCTATGCCATATGATCGTCAGCCTTATTACTGGAGTAATAAAATGTGGCATGACGATTGGATAGAAACTATTTCCTGCGGGCTTTAGGTCAATAAAAGATATTATTTTTTTATATTACGAAGCACGTTTTGAACATGTGTATGCTCTTCATCAGGCTTTATTTCTACGGATCAAGCATAAAAACTGAAAATACATATATTAGTACACCACATAATGTGAAATGTCAATTAACTTACAAAAGTTAAATAAGAAATTATTTTAATATTTTACAGCATATGTAGGTAGTTTACAATTAAAATTGTATGAAAAACTATTACAAACTAGAAAATGCAAAAACAAAATTTATAGTTTAATTGACAAGTATAAATCATTTAACAAAATTACTTTTTAAGCACACACACAACAAGGAACAGACAGTCGTCATCGACCACGAACAAGACGTATTTAATTAAATAAACTTGTTATTTCTCTTAATAACTGGCTGTATGCACTGCTTAAATTTTCACAATCTGAACGGCGATTCACAGTATTTTTTGTGTTAATAATCTGCAGCATCTCAAGTAAATATCTCTTAGCATGCTGTTTCTCTGTTTCCAAGATACTGACTCTCTTCAGGCAGGTCTGGCTCATGCTTCTCTTGCAGACAGTGAAGTGCAAGTGCTGTTTTCTACCCCCCCCCCCGCCGCTATTGACATGCGATAAGGAACAAAGAAAAAACAAAAATTGCCTTCAGACCTGCAAATCCACTTCGAAACCACCTATTCACAAACACAAAAGGAAAGGTTGATGATATGGAGAGATCAAATGTGGTGTACAAAATTAACTGCCTAGGAGCAAAGGGGAAAGCATGCTTTTCTGTTTATATTGGAACTTCTAAGCAAAAATTAAAAAAGCGTCTCTCTGGACATCTGAGGGTGGCCGTGGCGCGATAGTTGTGTGCTCGCCTGTCAACCTCGTGGTTGCGGGTTTGATTCCTGCCGTTGTCTATGTCTTCTTATATTCCATTAAAAACCAATTGTAAAAATTGTTATAAAATAAGTTGCTGCTTTGCTCATTACATGCTGTTTAGGCATAACACTAACAACATGTGATTGAGTAAACTAGCATACCCATAAAATATGACAACGAAATAAATAAAATAATGCGAATTATAAGCGACATAAATACATAAGACACGGTAATTCTCTCCGCATTAGCTCAGCCCCAATCCCTGGAGATAAATCTGAGACAACTACCAGCTCTAGTGTCAGAACATCGCGCCATCTTTCCTATCCTTCTTTCTCTTCTTCCATCGGATGCCCGCGCTGTGTTATGAAAAACATATAAAGGGTATTCCTAATCCCTTGAGCGCGTGCAAAGTTATAAAAAAAAAAAAAAGGTGCGACCAAGGATCAAGTAATACCGCCGCATATAAGCATATGAAAGCCATGACCGTTAGTAATTTGGAAATCGACCCGTATGTGGAAGTAGAAAATCATAGAGTTTTCTTACTCTATGACGAACCACATTTATTCAAGAGCGTGAGGAACATCTTGTTAACGCACACAATATCTATTGGCAATGATGTTGTGGACTGACGGATACTGGAGAGGATAGCTGACCAAGACACAAAAGGGATATTCCAAGCGATGTTCAAGCTCACACACACCCATATCCGACCAGGTCCTTTCGATAAATTTTCTGTGAAGTTGGCCACGCCGGTTTTCAGCCTCAATGTATGCACAGGAATAGAGCATGCGATTGAAATATGGTTCTTCAAGACCGATGCAGATATTAAAGTTGCTGAGTCAACAGATAGGTTTTTTAACTTCAATACAAAAAAAGCATACAAATCTATGCATATGGTATTGTTCTAAATGCTCAATATTTTGTATTTATCAATAAATTTTATAAATAGCATGGGTCCATATAACAACATCACGATTTCTTTAAATTTACTATACCTCATATTTTTTAACTCCAATAAATTTTAATATCATTGCCTACCAACATTACTTAAATACTCAGAATTGGTTTTAGAATAAATTAATTAATTTGTAAGTAGGTACCTATACTTGTAATTAAAAACTCTGATTTTGCACTTGTGTACCTGTGTATATTGTTCTGACTCAACTATAATAGAATCCATGAAAACACGCGTAATGACACCCACGCACAAATGTTATATTGTATAATCATATTGAAAATAATAACGTTTGAAAATGGTTAAATTAGTCAACAACTATTTCAGCATTTATACCTAAGTACCTATGTACATATATAAGCCAAATTATCTTATGTTATTAAACATACCTAACAATTTCAAAATTATCTAAAACAAAATTTAAATTACCTATCTTAATATCATCAACGAATACTGGACGAGGAATATAATGCAATATGGTCGGCATTATAATATTTATTTACGTAGGTATTTCATTAAACTGATCTCCACACATTTATCGAAAATCGAATTTGATTTTCTACCAATAACGAAGGGCAATAGTTCAATAAAATCTTCGCTCAATTGGTCAAAATCAATCAATCAATTCATTTGTATTTAAACGTTCGATTATGGCGTACATATCTAATTACGAACTACATAGCTATGTATGTAGCAAGCTTGAAGAAAATCGCTTCAGCTTCAATCATAGTAGGTAGGTACATAATGTTGAAAATATCGACTTAGGTTTTTATTTCAAAATAAAATACCTACCTAGAATTATTTTTTTCCAAATAGATACCTATACCTATAGTGCTTATTTGTTTTTATTTTGTTTTATTTCTCATAATACCTACATTAAGTACATTTATTTACATTAACATATTTAGGCATAAGTATACGATTTACATGCGGAGCCCGCGCGAGTTAAATTATTTGTTCGAACTTGAGCTTTTTTAAAAAAAACAACACTACCACTTTCTTCAGTTAAATTATTAGGTCTTTATTATTCTGATCTTTCTTTTCTACTGACACCTTGGTGTCTTACATTTTATTTATTCTTAACACTACAATGCTTACATTGCATTTTACTTAATTCTAAGAAAATTGCCAATCGCAGTTGGCTTATTTAAATACAATTTATTATTGCATAAATTACAGACACTAGGTCAGCAATTTATGCGATACTTTCAATATTTTTGTTAATTTCCCGGATAAGTTCATCGTACTTGTCCGGCTGAGTTTTATATGTAACTCGCGCGGCAGCCAGCGCAGCTTTGTTGTCCAAAATGAAATGTGAAGTATGTACCACCCACAACTGGGATACTGTCCTTGAAATACAGTAATTGAAACATCAACTCTGAAAATGTAATGTTAGAATTATTTTGCCTTTTTAACTTACCTAGCTATTTACGCTTTTTATTACGCGCGCCTTTTTATTATCCGCCACATCGCACATTATTTGCCACAAAAATAAAAAAAAAAACAAATAAGTAGGTACCTACCAATAATGCCTGAAAATAAAAATCATCAAAAACAAAACTACCCACAAAATTCATTATCTAACTTCGTATAGAAGTAGCATTGTAGGTATACAGATGCCATGCAATGGAAGTAACAAAACTACTAACATTTGTACATTCAAGCAAAACAAAAACAAAATCCATTCATATGTTATCGTCTATGAACGTCGAACTTTGTTTTCCTCTTTGGCTTATCCTTATATAAAATAAAAAACAACAAATGTGAAGTCAAAAAATACACCACATTTGGTTTTCTCTCTTATACTCATCATTGTAATAAGAACAGAAATAAGACTACCTAATCTGTTCTTTTCCCCCCTTTCTTTCTCTGCCCACGCCGCCAAATCAAATGTCGGCATAACCGAATATTTCGAAACTAGCGTTGCCAACACGGACTTCCTTACAAACAAATTTTCATGTTCCATGGTAGTACTATAGTTTTTATATACAATTGTTTAACTCAAGTAAAAAGGTAGAGAATAGTCAAGACAAAAAAAAACTTTAACGAATACACAATCCTTTTTCCTAGGCATGAATTCAATGCAAAACCGAACGCGAAGATTTCCTCCATAAAAAGATTTTTGACCTGCTAAAAAAATAAATGATGCTAAAATGAAACCCTTTTTTGGGTTTTCCCCTCGTTCGGTTCGCGCCACTACCTACTGTTTTTTGTCTCATCTTTAATTTGCCTAAAAAAATATTATAACCCTAGGCCTCCACTTGAAATAAATGATTGCAAGAAATGTGTCATGAAGTCTATATTTCATGTGGAGGCCCCTTATGTCAAAATTTTTTTTTTAGACATGAGAAACTGTATTTATTTCTTTCTTCTCAGAAGAAATAAACGGAGAAATAAAATTTGACGTTTCATGACGTCCTACATTAATCGTGCAAACATTTCTCACAAAACATTGAATCTTGTTCATAGTTCGCTTATTTTCATGTTAAGTTTTAATAATTCATTGAAAAAAACAGATTATACCTATTCTAACGTACATAAAGCGCTTAGCGCTTCTTGGAGAAGAATGACATTTATGTTTGTCCAATTAGCAAAGAAATATAAATTTTAGTAGTAGTGTCTGCAATAATGGCCGAAATAAATATTCTAATGCAAGAATGAAAGGCAATTATGGAAGACGTTGGTATCAAAGCAGAGAACAAAAAGAATGTATACATGTATGGCAGTATGACCAGCAAAAACCGTTCACTTTATCAAAAAGCGTCACGTCTTAAGCATAACAAACCGCTGTTTTCCGTTTTTTCAGTTAGAAAGAGTGCAAATTCAAGGGGCATTTTGATGGAGAACGATACAATGCTGAATAGTATAGCCACGAGCAGACAGGCAGAAGAAGACGATCAGCTACAACACTTATGATCATCACCACTGAACAAGTACTCGTATTCATAGCATATTACTTTTGTTTTGATTATGTTATTTATCTAAGTTACAGTGACGGACAAAACAATAAGACCAGTAAGGATGCCTTAACAATTAGCTCTCTCTTTCTTAAAAAAAAATAGTTATAATTTTTTCTTTATGTAAGTCCAGCTAATAACGGTTAATTCTTGGTGCTAGCAACTAAAATTAAGAATAAACTGCTTATTACTGTGAAAAGGTAAGCAAATAAAAAAAAAATATCTATTAGAGCTGGACAAAACAAAAGGACCAGGTGAGTTTTGTTTGTTTTTAGGTTGAAATTAATAAGATTTTGATAAAACATTATACAGTACTCCATTCTTGGAATATTATACATATTGTTTATTATATGTGAATTCACAAGAATAAACGCAACATGGGTCGCGGCGTACATTGTTCCGAAACTATGAGGGAAACTATCATCAAACTGTTGCAGGATGGAAAATCGCAGCGGGAAGTGGCCAGAATAATTGGGAGATCCAAAACATTTGTGTATAACGCACTACAACCCCAAAAAGCAAAAGAAAAAACAGGCAGACCACGGAAAACATCCCCAAGACTTGATGCTCAGATTAAGCGCCTGTCCAAGAAGTACCCATTTAAATCTTCTAGGGATATAAAAAAGGAACTGGACTTGCCCATCAGTGAAAGAACGGTTAGGAGACGGCTTGAGGAGCAGCATCTTTTCGGAAGAAGCCCTAGGGAAGTACCACTGCTTACCAAAAGACATCGAAAAAATAGAATCTATTTTGCCAAACAACATTTAGATTGGGTGGGCCCAGATAATGGAAAAAAATGGCGAAACATTCTATGGTCTGACGAAACCAAAGTAAATTTGGTAGGATCAGACGGTAAGAGGTGGGTAATACGTCCAAAGAATGCTGCGCATAAACCACAGTACACAACCAAAACAGTGAAGCACGGAGGTGGGAACATCATGGTTTGGGGATGTTTTTCGTGGTACGGGGTAGGTTCAATTTTTCGGATCGAAAAAAATATGGATCAGCATTTATACACAAAAATATTAGAGGAGGTCATGCTTCCGTATGCCGTGTATGAAATGCCTTTAAGGTGGAAGTTCATGCATGACAATGACCCGAAGCATACATCTCGCAAAGTTAAAAGCTGTTTAGAAGAGAAAAGGATTGATCTAGTGACCTGGCCGGCTCAATCGCCCGATTTAAATCCATTGGAAAACTTATGGGCAATGGTAAAAAAATCTCTGGCTGGTGAAAAATCAAAAAATAAAGATGAACTGTGGAACAAATTCAAAAAAGCCTGGTACGCTATACCGCAAAGTACCTGCAGCAAACTTGTCGATTCAATGCCAAGGAGAGTCCAAGCTGTGACTCAAAACAAGGGTTATAATACAAAATATTGACTTTCGGTAGTGAAAACTTTTAAAAGTTTAAAAGTTAAACAAATTTACAAATAAAATTAATGGTTCTATTGTTTTGTCCATTTAAAAATAACCTTATTTTCTTATTTTATAATTTAGTAAGTAAGTATATATTTTTTAAAAAGTTTATGAATTAATTTAGTTTTAGACTCGTTAAAATAAGTCGTACAATAAAAAAAATTATGAAAAAATATAAAAAACATATTTTTTTTACATATAATTAAGAACTATAAAAATGGTCCTATTGTTTTGTCCATCACTATATATAATTTTTCCTTTTTTTGCTTTTTTCTATTGTTATGTTTTTGTTATTGTCACGTGTTTACTTGATTTCCTTTCTAATACCTGTCGCTTTGTACTTATGCCACTGTTTTCGAAGGCAGACAATCCGCTTGTTATCGTTTTACACGTATGTGAGTCACTTGGTTCTCCTATACACCAGAATATCGATCAAAATGGAACTAAATGACAGCGGGGTGATCTCCAAGGGCGATGGCAATAATATAGCTTTGCGATCAATAATTAGGGTGTTTTGCAGTCGTAGGCAAGGACTTAAGGTTTGTCATCGTAATGCACAAAGCCTGCTTCCTAAAATAGATGAGCTTAGAGAATTATTTGTTAATTCTAGAGTTAATGCGATCTGTGTGTCGGAGACTTGCTTCTTCTCAGATGTGAAGGATGTTATTTATGCTTTAAATGGTTACAAAATGTATCGGTCTGATAGGCAAAACCACACTGGTGGAGGTGTAGCTATTAACGTAAGAGAAGATCTTAATTGTAAGCTAAAATGTTATTCACCCAGTGGATGTCCTATTGAATGGATTTTTGTAGACATATTTGTTGGGGTAAATTTCGTTTAGGTAGCGTTTATAGACCTAATAGGAATCTTGACTTAACACCTATTTACTCATTAATGGATGAATTTTCAACCACAGCCATAAATGTTATTGTATGTGATGACTTTAACAGCAATATCTTGTTTGAAAGTCAACTTACAGAAAATATAGATGCGTTTGATTTACACCCAGTAAATACCCAAATGCCTACTCACTTTACTAACACCTCAAGTCAGTTCTTGATTTATTTTTTGTTAATAATATTAACAGAGTACTTTTTTATGATCAAATTTCTGCACCTGCTTTCTCAAAGCATGATCTTATTTTTCTTACATTTGATTTCGATATTAACATACATATTAGTACTACAACTTATAGTTACCGAAACTTTTAAAATATAGATAGTGCTGCTCTTGAAAACCATATTATCTCAATTCCTTGGATGCTTGTTTACGGTTGGATGATCAAGTTGATTTTCTTCACAATAACATAAATTATTTTTTTGATACACATGTTCCCTTATTAACCGGCAGAGTAAGGCCTAAAGCAACTGCTTGGTTCACCAATGAAATTCGCTTGTTAATAATGCAAAGAGATCATGCTTATTAAAAATGAAAGCGTTTCCGTATGGAGGAGTATCTTCGTGCTTACAAAAATAAAAGAAAAGAAGTTGTTCGTAAGATAAAAATGGCTAAGGCACAGTTCTATTCTAATAAGCTTAATACTAATATTCATAGATGGGCGAAAGCTGTGGAATAAACTTCGTGAATTAGGAGTAGACAAGCAGAAGTTGATCTGTAAAAATTATATTGATATAAATGAACTGAATCTAATTTTTTTATCGATTCCAGATACTAATATCACCCCTGGTAATAGAATCTCATGTAGTAGTCATGTAGCCTGTACGGATGCACCGGTTTTCTTCAAAAGAATAGAAGGCACGGATTTGGTGGAAAGCATTTTAACTATAAAAGCTAACGCCGTAGGTATTGATGGAGTACATCCGGTTTTTATAAAAGCTATACTACCGAATTTGCTCGGTATGTAACACATATTATGAATACCATTCTTTTGACCGGTGATTTTTCATTTCAGTGGAAATTGTCATAAAATAAGTTGCTGCTTTGCTCATTACATGCTATTCAGGCATAACACTAACAACATGTGATTGAGTAAACTAGCATACCCATAAAATATGACACCGAAATAAATAAATTAATGCGAATTATAGTAAATAAGACACGGTAATTCTCTCCGCATTAGTTCAGCCGCCATCTCTGGATATAAATCTGAGACAACAACCAGCTCTAGTCTCAGAACATCGCGCCACACGTCTTTCGTATCCTTCTCTCTCTTCTTCCAGGGAATGCCCGCGCTGTGTTAAAAAAAAACATATAAAGGGTATTCATAATCCCTTGAGCTCGTGCAAAATTATACAAAAAAAAAAAAAAAAAAAAAAAAAAAAAAAAATTATACCTCAGAACTCAACAGGCGAGGAATTCAGACCTATTTCAATTCTACCTTACCTGACAAAAATTTGCGAACGAATTATGCATAAGCAAGTTAATGAGTATCTCGTACGTAAAGACCTACTTGTTTCGGTTCAGTCTGGATTTCGTGCCAAACATAGTTGTACCACCGCACTTTTGCAAGTAGTCGAAGACATAAGAGCGCAATTAGACGAAGTCCATATTACTTTTCTCGTGTGCTGGACTTTTCTAAGGCATTTGATATGGTTGACCACTCTATCCTCATTGATAAGTTACGCCAACGGTTCAACATGTCTTCTTCTGTTGTAAAGTTGTTTTCATCGTATCATCATTTCATCTTAAGGTAGAAAACAGGCTGTTTGCTTAAGGACTGTTTTATAAGAATTCCTTCCTTTGCTACGGGGCGTTCCACAAGGATCGATTCTGGGCCCCCTCTTATTCTCTCTGCACATCAATGATATACAAAACATAATTTTGAATTCATCGAAGTATTTTTATGCTGATGATATTCAATTTTATAAAAGCTGCTCTCTTGGGCTTATAGAAAACTGTGCCAATGATTTGAACGAAGGTTTAAATAGGATTTCGAGGTGGTCGGTAAACAATGGTCTCTCGCTCAATCCGAAAAAATGTAAATGTCTGGTTAACTCAAAAAAGAAGCTAGACCTTTATTCTTTTCCCCCAATTATGCTTGATTCCTCTTCAGTTGAGTTCGTAGATAGGTCAAAGAACTTGGGCTTGATATTCAACCGAACTTTAACATGGAATAATCACATAAATGAGGTTGTAGGTAAGACATATGGAGTTCTTCCAACTTTATGACCACTCAAAAGTTTACAACACCAAAAACGAGATTGGTTCTGGCTAAAGGTTTGGTTATACCAGTTCTTGTGTATGGATGTGAAATATTTTACAACTGTGATACTTAATTCAAAAGAAAGCTTCAAAGAGCATTTAATAGTTCTCTTCCTTATATATATAATCTAAGAAGATTTGAGCATATTTCACATTCGGAAAACAGTTTATTGGGCATTTCTTTTTTAATTACATAAAGTTTCTTACCATTTTTTTATTATTTACAATTATAAAAACTATGCAGCCATCATATCTTTATGATAGAATCCGGTTTCCGGCATCCAAACAGATCTGCTTGTTTGATTTTACCAAAATATACCTACCTTACATCCGAGAGACAATTTTCTATTTCAGCCATCCGCCTTTGGAATACACTTCCGCGCAGCTTGAGAGAGCTAAATGACACACGAGCTAAAGCTGTTTTTCACTAACCAGGGCAACTAGTTTTTATTGTATTCCCCTCCCCCTCCCACTTACTAATTTTAAAATTATTTTTAAAATTTGTTTTGAAAAATTTAAATTTAACTTTTAAAGGTTTAAATTCTAAATTATAATGTAATAATGTAACATTAATTAATTATCTCAAGTAATTTTTTTTTTGTTTCAATTTTTTTTTTGTTTTTTTATTAACTTGTTTTATTTCTTATTTTTTTCCATCTAATTTATTCTATCTCTATATACCTTTTGTAATTTATAATTGAAAACTTTCCACAAACTTAAAAGTGTACTCTTACTGTGAATTGATGTATAGTTAAATAAATAAACTTGTAAACTTGTAATGGAGTCATGGCCTAAAGAACACACTATCGTGTTTTTAGCTGATTTTGTACTTTTTTATTCTGAATGTGTATTTTTGCGTCAGAGGGATCCAACGAAGATCAACAATTGTGTGGATGCAACAACCAACATGTTTTTTTTTTTTGTTATCTGTCAAATGACGCGCGGAAAAACGGAAAAAGTTAAACAACGTCTAGCGTCACGACATGCCGCCCCGGGTCCATTGTATTCACTCAACCTAGTTTCTATGCATTTTAACTTTGACAGAGCGGTTTTTAAAGTGCCGCCAGGTCGACCGCGTGTCCATTTTGTTCAGCCAGTTACGTACGTTGATCCACAGAAAAATACGGATCTACAAAATTAATTTAGAGTAAGACAAAAGTTTTTGTTTGCCCAATGGAAGGATTTAACTTGCTGGATTTATCTTTTACCAATGGGAAACCACATAAAAATTGCACTAGTGTAGAAGCAGACTTAATAAATTATAAGTGTTTGTTTATTTGACAACTTGTACAAGTTTAAAGCTAACCCTGGTGGTAAGATATGTATGTAATTACATTCTGGGTCAGGAATATTGAACTGGATAAATGTCAAGATCTTGTAGTGTTGTTGTTCTGCATGCAAAGTTCTGACCTATATAGGTCTTCGTGCATAATAAAACGCTGCTAATATTATTAAATGTCGTATCCTCAGTGTGAGGTAAGCAAATAATGTATAGTAAAATAGACCTTTTGTTCGGTGATCATTAGTTCGGCGAATTCGATAGTCTGAAGCTCGTTTCTAAAAGGAAGGTAAACTATTTTGGAAAGGATATTTGAAATTTCAATTTTGTTTAATAGTTTTGAGTTATCAATATCTTTTTTGGCATTGTTAACAATATCCTTAATAGTGAAGTTCGGAAATTCTTGTTGAAGACATCTTATGATTTCGATAATAGTTGAATGTACCCTTGCTATTGTTCCGTTAACACCGCTTTTTTGTGGGGCTAGGTAAACGTTAATGCCAAGAC
This sequence comes from Philhelius pedissequus, assembly GCA_910595825.1. Taxonomy (NCBI): domain Eukaryota; kingdom Metazoa; phylum Arthropoda; class Insecta; order Diptera; family Syrphidae; genus Philhelius; species Philhelius pedissequus. The sequence continues at coordinate 149,601,389 of OU343161.1, forward strand.
TTTCAATATAATTAAGAATTATGAGACTTATAAAACTTCTTTCATTGTCTGTTACTAAGATCTTAGGAGCTGAGAAGAAATGGATAAATTTTATTATCCCATCTCGGGTGTGTAAAGCCGATTTGTTCTTAATATGGAAGAATTTCGTAAATTTAGAGAATATATCTACACAGGTTATGAATTTTTCTTTTTTGAATTCTATAATGTCCATGTGTAAGGTTTCTGTTGGGCAAGATGGAATAGTTGTAGGCTGAAGATGAGGTTTAAGGGGATGACTATCATATTTACTTGAACGACAAACATCACAGGAATTAAAGAAATTTTTGACTAATTTTGCCATTGGGGGAAGTAATATTTTTCAAGAATCTGGTTTTTATTTTCGATATAGTTTCTATGCGCTCGTGCATGTTCCTCTTGTATTAACTTAAATTTATTTTCTTCTTTACTTATGTCTGTGACAATTCTTTGCGTTATTCTTAGTTTGTATCGGCTAAATGAGGTTTCTTGTAAGAGCGGAATGATATTTCGGATGAGGTAGCATGTCATTTCATTGTCTTCGGAAAAAATGAGTTGGTTTCTAAAAACGTTAATAGTTGCTTCTTCAGCACTACGTTGAGTTCCGGAGGATGAAGTTATTACGTTAATTACGGGAAGTCTCGAAAGTGCGTCTGTGACGACATTCGATCTTCCAGGCTTATAAACAAGAGTATAGTTAAGCTCTTCTATTCTTGCCTTCCATCTTTTTAGTTTCGCGTTATTATTGCGACTACTCAATGCAAATGTCAATGGCTGTTGATCTGTGAAAATGTTGATGTTTTTGTCACCGTAGAGATATGTTCTGATCTTATCAAGGGACCATATTTTCGCCAGCATTCCTTTTTCGATTGTTGAAAACCCTTCTTCTGTCTCAGTGGCGGATTAACTTTCTCGGCGCCCTGATGCACGCTCAGTGCTTACCGCCCCTTTTTTTAATACTATGCTAGGATCGTATTTGAATGGGCTAACATCTAAGAATTATGGGACATAGTTGTCTTTTTAGGGGTGCGGATTTTAAATGCGGCAATAGTATTTTCGAAATATGTCACAGGTCATTGTTTTTAATAAATTTGATAGAATTTTTTAGGCAAAATTGCTTTACTTAATGTTTACTATACATGTATGGCGAAAATATATTTTTGCTTATATTTCAACGAAGAGCGTAAGTTTTAAAACTGGGAACCCGTCAAATGTTTTTGTACTGCAAAGGGGAATTGCGTATAGACTATTGCAATTAATTTAATAATAAGATCTAGTAAGATATATATAAGAAGTTGATTGCTTTTGTCCTTAAATTAAATGGTGTATGTCTTAGTGTCTTTTATTGTTTTTTCCTAGAGCTTTGAGATACGCTTGCGCATTGCATGGTGGTTTATATATTTGTTGTTGAAAAGACAAATAGTTATATGTCTTTAATAGTATTATAATAAAAATGGCATTGGTATATACTTTTTTTTATAAAGAACTTGTTGAGTGGAACATGAATTTGGTGTGAGAGTAGATAATTTATTTTAGTTAGTCCCAAAAGTAAGTGTAGGAAGAAATTTCAGTTCCGAACAATTTCTCTCCATTAAAAAAGACATCTAATTTTTATATATAAATTTAAAGAATTATTTATTTTTATTTAAACGATAGGTACTTAACATTTTTACCCATTTCACTATAAAATATTCAGCCTAATTCTAAATATTCACCGGGAAAATTACTCCCCGGGAGATGTGTTCTCCCGAGAGTAGTATTCTCCAATTATGAATTCCACGGGAAACTATTTTTCCTTTCGAAAGCGGGAAAGATAATTCTCAATGTTCGAATCAGGTGTTTACAGCTATGCTGCATGTTCTCACAAGATCCTCTCTAATGTCCTGGAAATGTTTGAGGAGCAGCTGCCCTGTCCACATAAGATGTGTAAAGTGTATAAAACGACTGAAAAAAAGAAAAGTTTTGCAAACGAGATGTTCGTTGTTCCTTATCTCAAAAAATTATTAAAATTTTCTTTATATTTTAGTTGCATAAAGTAAAAAAAACTTAAATTTTTTCTCAAGTCTCCAACAAATGTGTCCGAAAAAAAAGAGCGCCAAATGGGAAAAATGGTCCTTTTTTGGCATTAAGAATGTCTACTTTTTCCCCGAGTATTTTTTTCCCATATTCAAGTTTGTTTAGAATATGAGAAAGGGAAAAGGGTAACAAATCCTTAGAGTTTTTTAAAATTTGTAATAAGAGAGTAGGAAAGAGGAAATTATTTCCCTGGAAGTTGTCATTTAGAATTGGGCTGATTAATTTACCTATACATATACATTAATATTACATTCTGAAAAAACCTTGGTCACTTTTTTTTCACTATAAAGTCTTTTTAAGTCACTTGAGTCATCTGGAGTATTACGCTGTTTTTTTTTTTAATTTTAAGACCCATAGGTAAGTGCAAATCGTATCCGATCATATTTAAAATCTATCTATGGCGACCGCGTATTGTTCAAAACTGGTTTGTTATCGAAATATGCAGAGACGGAAAATCAGGCCAGAGATTTAAATTTTGTATTTTCAGATACCAAAAATGATGAGTACCCCGTTTGAATGACATTAATATTTTTCTTTGTTTTTTTGTTAAACCAAATTTGCCGCACCTACATGATGCCGCCCTAGGCTCGGGCCTCACGAGATTAGTGGTTAATACGCCAGTGTTCTGTCTCGATCAATGATTTAGAGATAAATGTAATGAGCATATCTTTCCCAATTTCGCCTTGCGAGAGGACAGCTCCTATAGCGTAATTGGAGGCATCGGTCGTTAGAACGAAAGGTTTTTCAAAATTTGAGAATATGAGGATGCCACTAGATATAAGCATGTCCTTGAGGCTTTTAAATGCCTTTAAGACCTGATCGTCGAGATGAATTTCGACCTTTCTGGACATATTTGTTTTAATTGAATACGTGAAAACCGTGACACTTTCAACATAAGCGACGAGCACCACCACCTTATTGTTTTCACAAAATATTGTTTTTTTAATTGTTCTTCATAAATAAATGGACGAATTGACTCGAAATTTATGTATGACAATCAGTGAAGTTCTTCTTTTTGTTTCTTATATATTTCTTTTGTGACATGACAGACGCGAGGCCTAAAAAGCTTTTTAGATCTTTAAGATTTTTCGGGGTGGAATCTTTTGGATTGCCGATATTTTTTCGGTATCCTCCCGAATTCCCTCTTGCGTGAGGATATAACCCAAAAAATTGACTTGAGTTCTTAGGAACTTTGATTTTTCTAAGTTTACTTTTAGATTTGCCTTGTCGAGATACGATAAGACTTGCTCAAGATTGTTATCAGGTATGCTTTTGCCGAAGACGATAATGTCGTCCATATAGACATAGCATATTTTGCCTAAAAGAGGTTTGAGCACGTCATTGATCATGCGTTGAAATAGAGCGGGTGCGTTTTTCAACCCGAATAGAAGCCGAGTAAACATATATTTTCCATTTGCCGTTGAAAACGCAGTTTTTGCTATGTCGCTTTCTTTCATTTTAATCTGGTGAAAACCAGAAGTAAGATCGAGGCTCGTGAAGAATTTACATTCCCCTAAACTCGCAAGAGTATTTGTAATTTCCGGATAGGATGCGCGTCCGGAATAGTTAATGCGTTCAGTCGTTTGAAATCAATAACAAGTCTATATTGCCTTTCACATGCGGAGTTGGGTTTCTTTGAACGATCCAAAGGGGAGAATTAAACGGACTTTTGAATGGTCTTATAACGCCATCAGAAAGCATTTTGCCAACTTTGGTTTCGACCTCAGCCCTTAGGTTAGCGGGATAAGCGTATGATCTTGTGTATATAGGTTCAGATGAAGAAGTTCTCATTTCTGCGCGAACGCTGGTATTAATTGAACCACTATCTGAGATTGGTCCGAAGAGATTCTCAAATTTGCATAAAAGGTTTTGAATATGATTTTCGAGGTCTAGGTCTGTTTGGATATTATTTACTTCCTTGGATTGTTTTTCCTTTAGATTGATTTTGATCTCTGGAGCTAATATAAGGGTTGTTCTTTCCATCAATTACAGCTTCTAATCTTTTGAGGGTATCATCTACTATGATCCCGTTAAACGCTTTGAGACCAGGAAGGACAAATGGTGAAGTGACTGGTTTACAATTGTAAGCGATTCTTTCTGATATGACGTTTTTGTTCGCTCCAGTATCTATTAAGAATCTTAAGACTTCGCCATCTCTAGTAACATATTCTAGGTATTGTAGGGCAGAGAGGCCCTTGTCTTGATCTGTAATAACGTCCGTTCCAAAGACGCTTTGCTGCTTCCTTGGAAGGTTATCAGATCCATTGAATCTTTTCGGTAATATATCAATTTCAGGTCGATTCATTTAGTTAATTTGACGACTTTGTATAGATTTGTCCACTTCCATAGGCTGTGGGGGTTTTGGATTAGTTGGTCTTGTTTTGACAATTTGATAATCATTTAATATGGACTCCACGTTATGGATCCATTAAACATACTGTACTGCATTACCGTCAAAAATTTGAAGGACTCTAACGCATTCCTAATTTCTAAAAGATCTTGCTCAGTTTTTGGGTTTGATAAAGTGGTAGAAAAATTTTGGGTGGGTGTTACTCTATTCCCAAGTTGGTGTAACCGATTGTTCATCAGCTTAATTTGTTCAATATGTTCAATATGTTGGTTTACAGCACCAACCAGCTGTTTAACTTGCTCGGAAATTTCGTCAAGCGTTGGCATTTTGAAAAATTAGGGTGACAAATTGGGGTTGTTGGAGGTAGGATTGAGTTTATTTGATTTAAGTTAAAAATGTATAATTGCTTGAAAAAAATTTTCAAAATGTAATAATATTTTGTTGCTTATATGCATAAAATTGTTTATAAAATTTTATTTGTTCGGTAGGTATTTTAATTGAATATTATAAGTAAGTTTGTCTTTTAATAATGTTTTATATCAAAATGTAATAAATAGTATTTAATTGAATTGTATAAGTACCTTAAATAAAGTTTTATATCAAAATAAAATTTTAATAATTATAAGTTTGTTTGAATAAGTATAGCTTTTAAGTACTGTTTTTATTTTTAAATTATGTTGCTCTTACATCAATATTTTCTGCATCGTTGGGGTTCCCTTTATATCCTTGTTGTTTCTGCTACTAGGGAACGGATGGTCCACTGTGTGAATGCAATTTGTATAGTTTTTTGACACTGTGCTTTTATTTCTGTTTGTATTAACTAAGTATGCGGTTTTTTTTTACGTACTACACTTTATTGTGTACGCGGTTCTTATGTAACGCACTTAGTTTTGGGTCTTTAGTTTTGTCTACCGGGCACGCGGATCTTATATTACGCGGTACCGTCACTTTATGCGGTTCTTATGTTACGCAGTGCTATTTTCCGGTAAGGATTGCTCGGATAACACTTAGCTTTTGAGTCTTTAGTTTTATCTACCGGGTACGCGGTTCTTTTCTTACGCGGTACTATCACATTATGCGGTTCTTATGTTACGCAGTGCTATTTTCCGGTAAGTATTGCTCGGGCGCCAGTTATCGAGTTCAGGCGAAATCGACTGAAAGAAAAACACAGTTGTTGACAGTTGACTAAAAAGTGAAACTTTATTTTATTTTCCTCTTCTATTTATAATAAAACAATAATCAATTATATTTTTACTTTCCTTAGTTAACAATATTTTGGTTTCAAAGAAATGCAATGTATTTAACTTCAATAATATTTTACAGTTGCTTAGTTAACAATGTTTTGGCTTCCAAGTAATGCAACGTATTTGACTTCAATAATATTTTACATTTGCTTAGTTAACAATGTTTTGGCTTCCAAGTAATGCAACGTATTTGACTTCAATAAATTTTTTATATTTGCTTAATTAACAAAAGTATAAATACTGTAATAATTCTTGGGATTTCGCGTTGGATTGGTAATTATATTGGGAATAATGCGGCGATGAGGTGCAAGGTAGGAATAGGGTGTCGTGTTAACTTACATAAATGGAACTTAGGTACGTAGATATGTACATATAATGAAAATAAAGAAAGGTGATTTTTAAAGATATATGTATAGGTATATAAATTAGTACAAGCTCCTACATTGTATATGTAGTATTCAGTGATGTACGCAAAAACTCATACAAATGAAGTATAATAAGCTAGAAATGAGTGGATAGTATACATAATAAATTGTTTTTATGTTGCTTAGTTGTTAGTTTGATGGAAAACAAAGATGCAATTTGAGCGGTTTTTTTAAGAAATTAATTTTGTATGTATAAGATTTAAAAAACATTTTTTAGAATAAAAAAATTTGAAAAGCCATTTTAAGGAAATTTTTAATATTATTTTTTAAAAATAGAATTTTATTTTGAAAACTTGAATAGGCACGCTGTTTTATTAATACTTTATGGTAAACATAATAAAAAAAAAACAAATACCTGTGCGTACCGTCGCGTCGGTGCATTATTGCCTTGTCCTTCTGCAATTGTTTTTGTTTTTGAGTTCGTCTGTATAATTCTAAGTTCAGTTGCTGCTTAATAGGGAATACGCTTTTTAATATTAATTGTATTTTCTACTACATACATTTTAGGTTTTCAAAGTCGCGGTTTATGTTTTTAGGAAAGTAAAGTGAAAGGTGGAAAATAAAAAGTGTGTGTTGTAAAAAGTGTTATTAATTTGAATATGTAAATTTAAGAATGGGGCTTTAATCGTAGAGCTTGCACAGGGCGCTCATTTAGCTCAGACCGCCCTGTATGTATGTATATACATTTTTGTTAGATAATGATATAGTATAAATTACGGTCAATCTCATTGAGCATTTGATATGCTTTTAGTCATATTAAAAGTTTGCGAAGCAACGCGAGCATGGGTAACCGACCCAGTACATACTAAAATAAATTGTTCGTTAATATTTAGTTAATATATTTTTTGAAACCAATTAACAATATGGTCGGGCAATCAATTTTTTAATTGCATGAATAAATGGTCCAAGAAAGGAACATAGGTAGACTGACGAAAATAATATTGAGCATCTCCTTCGTAATTATATAGGTTCCTCTCTAGGATTCATCTCCACAACTATTTTTCAATTTAAATGTTTCTTTAATTGTTCTTTCAAATCAAATTAAATTATTGTAACACAAATTGTCTACATTTATATGCAATACTTAATCATAAGATTTTTAACTCTTGAATTACCTAGGTATAAAGTTAATTTCTTATCTATCTTAAATAAATAAAAATCCAATAAAATAATAAATAAAATACTTTCACCTCAGTACCCTTTGCTAAAACTCCGTCTCCTCTATCAAACTCCTCACTAACTATAAATTAAATTTTTTAATTCTTAAGTTCATACCCGTAATACGCATTAGCTTGTATTAAACCGAAGGCCAACCCAAAGCGTTGTTACCAATACATACATATGTAGGTATATAGGCACATAATTTACATATTTCTAAAGATTCCGACAATTACATCAAATGATGAATATGCTTGTCTTAATATCTACTTAATAATTAGTTAAGTTTAATTTACATTTTGATCCAATGGCAATGACATATATTCAGTTAAAATTCTGAGTGTGTATTTTTATATCGATTTTGCGTTTTTATATCTACACCTACGTATGTGCCTACCTATACTAAATTAAAGTTTAAGCTTGCGCATACCTAACTTAATAATTTTGAACTAGGTAGATATAATACATTATGTACAATGCACATGATAAACAATAAAACAACAATAATTAAATTTAACTATGGATAGTATTTTCTGATAATGTTTTAGTAGGCATCCATTCTGCTGCCATTTAGTGAATAATTATTATTATAATTACTTACATATATAATGTATGTATGATGTTGATATCATTTTTTGTCTCGAATATTTGTAACGTTTGTAATGCTTAGGTATCTATCTTTGTACATGTATATGTTTTAATAATCTTTAATTTCTTTCTAAAAAAAAGGAGAGGTACATATGTAAATAGATAGGTATCTAACTATAATAGCTTAAAATAAGATATCCTAGACATTCTTTTTCACATAAAATATTTATAGCTAGCTAGTGTTTATGTTTTAACATTACGGTTGAGCACTCGTAATTTTTCATACATACATACATACCTTAAACGAACATTATAAAGGTATACGCTCTTGAAGCCGCACTAATACGTACAACAATGCTTTGCGACCACATCTGCACAATTTGCTATATATTATATAATATATACCAACATATTTATAAGTAACCTTCATTAACTTCGACGAACCTATCTGATCATTGGCGCCCTTAGGGCAGCTGAGCCTTACTTCGCTTTTCAATAATGAAACTGGGATTATTATAAATGTACCTATGTACATACATAATCAACGGACTGCGAGAAATACGGTAGTAAACATCATATGTACATATTTAATTAAGAACACGATAAAAGTTCTCTTAAACAGCGAAAAAAGAATTTTCATTTCCATAGTAAGTAGTCAATTATGAATTTTTTGTGTAACTAATTTGTAAGACATGTGTGTTGTTTTAATAGAACCCAGTTAAACAGCATACAGCGTTTGCATCAAATGTGTAATCAAATTTCAAAACCCAAACTCGACTTACTTAGGCGTTTGAAACGTCAACCAGACGAAGACGTACTCGATAAACCAATAAGAGACCATCAAAACTAATAAAGTTAAACATGTTCACTAACATATCTATATGAACATCGCTGCGTATTTTATTACCACTCACTGTTTTCTGTTGCCATTGGGGAATGCAATTTTTCTAAACTTTTAGTCCGTTTCTCCCCAACATCATTGATATCTTAAATACAAATCACAAGAAAAAGTGAAATTAAATTTGTGACTTTTAGGTATTCCTCCAAGTCACAACTTGAGAGAGTAATATACACAAGTTTTGTATACAATAATATTTAAACTCTAGATTGATTTATTTTAAAATAATATTGTGGGTTAATTCAAAAAAAATATGCATGTGTTATTTTATTTATTTTTTCTAATTATTTTGACAGCATTCATAGGATCTGCAGCACGATCCGCGTAACAACTAAAATTATATAATTATGTATAGATAAGAGGTGAATTATACATAGAGAAATAACAAAAAAAAAATAAAATTTAATAAAATTATCTAAGATATGACGTTAACCAAAATAAAACAAGTGTATTAATTACTTGTCAAGGCAAAACTGTTATAAATCCGCATGGCTTGCATTACTTCCTATTTTTTAACCATAAGCATTCAATAATACTCATAATAAAACAAAACGTTTGAGATGAAAGGTTCTGAAAAACATTTCGCCCAGGTGTCTGAATGGCTCAGGTCGGCCCTGTATGCTAAAGCCACAAACCGACCAAGAGAAAAAAAACTTGCTTTTCATACCATTTTCTTAGAGAACGAAATGTGTTTATGAATTCCAGTGAATTCGAGTATTGTTCTTCCAGAGTTCTACCCTTTCTTTGTCCTTACTAATCCCCTATTGTATGACCCTATCTTAATATTGAAAAAAGCAGAAGGCACGAAAATGAAATGCTCTCCTTGTTCTTGTTAGTTTACTTCAAGTTGTATGGAACAATTTATTTTGTAGGAATAGTAAGGATGTGCACCTGGACATGGCACAAAAACCGTCACTTCAGCCAGGTATTTAACGTGTAGGGGAAGTATCTTTGTTAAAAAAAAACGTTATTATTTTATTTACCAACGGTTTTTTGAAGAGAAAGTCATGGTTATTATTTTCTTTATTGGATGTTTGCATTTTAATGAAACTTTGTAAAGTAGACACTTAAACGTGTCTATAAGGAGCAAATTGCTTTTAACACATCCGATTTAAAAAATGAAATGCACAACTGGATCGCACTTACTTGCTCTAATGATCGATCACATCGTAAGCACAAAATTCTTAGTAAAAACGGCTACCTGTATTATATATTTTTATTTTTAAAATCATTTGTTACTTAAGTTTTTATAATTACAAAATTTCTTTAATTTGTTTTGTTTAAACCTGGTACCTATGGCAATTTTAAGTAGATACCTATTCAATAATATAAATTAAAACACATAAAATAAAAAAAATTGTCCACCCGTTTTCTAAATATTAAATTTAAAAAAAATAAATGATTTTTTTTTCAAAAATCAAGAAATAATTTCTTTAGGTTAGGAGGGGTGTGTGTAGCTCAAGGGCTGCTGCGTACACGGGGACCTATTGGTCCATTGTAATCCCCTTTCACACAGAGATATTCATAACTAATAATTCATAAAGACTTGTTAATTTACGAACCAGCACGTACTATCTATATATTTTTTCATATGTATGTACCATTGGTATATGCACTAGGTCGTCTAGTTTATCAACAAACCTGTTTCCGAAGTGTCGGAGGCGATTTGTTTGCAGATTTGGACAGTCGCAGAGCATGTGTTTAATGGTTTCTGTTTTATCAGCGTCTTGACAGCTCCTGCAGAAGTCGGGTGCATGGCACAATTTCCTTTTAGTACACCTATCAAGGTTCTTAAACTTCTAGAGATAACACAGTCGCTGCTGGGTATCCAGGACTTATTTATTTGCTTTTTTATTAGTATGTTTTCAAATAGACTTGGTTAGAGTTACGATGGCATTCATTACGCTCCGGCATGATAACCGCTTGGCTGTTCACGAAAAATGTGATATCTGATGAGATCAATTTTCTCCTTTTGATAATTTCAGCTGCTTTTTCAATCGCGTAGATCTCAGCCTGAAGGACGCTACATTTACACGTTTCCTTAATATTAAGGGCTTCACAAAACACCGCGGCTCCTGTTCCTTTTTCCATTTTAGACCCATCAGTGTACCCTGTTCTCTTAATAGTGAGCTAGGTTCTCATCTATGTCTTTCGGGTATTACCACCGTGAAATCTCTATTGGAGTCTATTTCGGTGGTCACATCAAGTTCGGCCATGTTACCGTACATTTGCCAGATAATCCATGACCTTTGGCACTGTGCTTCAAAGAGCCCGTTTTTTTAAGTCGAAGTGCACTGGCTGCTGGTCTCCTTATGTACTCGTCCAGACCTAGAAGATTTAAAATGATTTCCAGGTCTGCTTGTGGCCTAGACCTCCATGCCCCCAGGCAAATCTCTGTACTTAATTTTTTTTTGTAATATGCACTGTTATTATAAATTTGAAAGACCTCTTGTATAAATATTTTTATCAGAATCCTTTGAACCCTTAATGAAAAATCCAAAAATTAAAAAAAAATTTCTATCACTACTATTCTATCGCTACTTTTTACAAATCAAATTCAACTTTTTGCAAATCAAATTCAATTTTTTGCAAATCAAGTTCAACTGTTTGCAAATCAATTTGTTTGCAAATATAATTAATTTCTTGCAAATCAAATTCACGTTTTTGGAAATCAAATAGTTTTAAATGTATATGAAAAAATCTTCCAACCATGTGAATAACAACGTAAAAAATCAAACATTTTATTACATGCAATTCAAATCATTGCATAGTAACATGGTATGGACATACAAACAGAGTTAAATTCAATACATTGAATTTAATCATTAAAACAAATAATAGAAACAGAGATAAATTCAATAAATAGTGCAACATTAAGACAGTATACAAGTGTACAAAGGTTCTGGTACCTTACATGCATATTCAATACTCAAATATGCAGTAGGTACTGTTGTAACATAATTATAACATCAACTAAACTATTATAAGTTTTTGGATCTGTTAACATATTTTTTGCCTGGTACTTGACTTAAAGAATACTTCTTCGATGGTGTTCGCATTGGGGAATAAGTTGGCAGAGTAGAGTGAGTAGAGTGTGCCTTCTCTGACCGACAAGATCGCGGTTCTTATGGATACTTGCTTTGTTTTATTACTCATACTGCGTTCAAATTCAGTGCTGTGCCATGTAGACCACATGATTGTCTATATACAGGGTGTCCCAAAAGTCAACGTCGAAACGAAAACGGGTGATAGGGAAGGTGGTGACAGTTATCAGAAAAATAATTTAAAAAAAATCGTAGCCATGTATTCTGTGAGTTATAGGCATTCGAAAAAATTGTCATCCGGTGACGGTCCCCAAGTAACATCGTCACACCTATTAGATGCAAAACTGTTCTTCTGCAGCTCCAAACAAGTGAAATCGAAACCTATGGCTTAAATGGTATAATTTCACAGCTCAGTGTATTTTTATTTTAAATCATGCTCTAGAGTGAAGTTTAACAGCACTGTCAGCTCGTTCAACGCTTAGTTATTCACACTAGCTCCATAATACCTTTCGTCCGATGTATGAACGAGCATCTTGAACTTCCCTCACCTAAGGGTGCCGTTGTACAGCTTTCCACTACACTAATGATCTAAACAGTAGCTTTACCTTTAGAAGTAAAATTCTAACGCATATGCAATTCGAAATGTCAAAATATAGCATTAGAATACCAACTACAAATCGGTTGTAGAGCTGAGAATTAATATCTTGACGCATTCTCCTCAGGAGCCCATATTATAATAGGATGTTGCCCAAAATAAATAAAAAATATTGATTTTATCAAGAAAAAAAAATTATTATTTTAAATAAAGAATAAATGAATATATGTAACTCAATTTTAGAGCAAGTTAACCTTGTTCAAACTGGAACTATAGATTTTGATAATTTCTCGTTTTGCATAGTAATGTACATAAATACTCGTACATAGGGTTTCTCATAGCATTAACAAAAACAATTTTTTTCAGGGCTTTAATTCTAATCGTGTACGCAGAAAAATATTAACCTACTTTAATTCCCTTACAGAAGATAGTTGTGGTTACCCATTAAGTGTAATTAAATATAATGCTAGGTCTTCTTCTTGGCTGAGTAACATCAGTAGTATATTGAATTGTATTATAAAAAAAACACCTTGTTACACATTCAGGAAACAAATTTTCTATATCACAATGAAGCAGCTTTATTAAAAAAAAATTGAAACTCTAAGCTTTAAAAATTGCAACTTAGGCTATAAATACACTTCAGGAAATATTCTTTAAAAATTCCTTCCTATAAACTAAGTTTGTTTTATTATTTGCTTTCCTTCAATTTTAATTTCTGAGGCACCCTATCTTATAACAATAACATGAAACGTCTTGCCTGACAATAAAAATGGCGACGAGATAAAAAATTAATGCAAATTTTCTTTTTTCCATTTTAAAATAGAATCATCGTCGGAGTGTAGTTAAATAAAACACGAAATTATTATTATTTTTCAAAATTAATTTTATTTCACCTTTGGAAAAATAATTTTTAAAAATTTTTACTATCTAACTATTTTTAAAAATTATTTTTTATGATCTAATACAGAGAATTATATAGGCGCGCTATAATTTAATGAAATAGCGTCACTACATTTGTGAAAATATTGAACTCGCACTTGAAAATCACAATCATACAATCGAAAATCTTAATTTATTTTCTTATTTATTTTCATAAAGACATATTTTAGTTTGGTTATTTTCATCATTCATTCATTCTTTAATAGTACTAGAATATTCATATATTTTTATTTTGTACTACATAAACCAATACAAACCAATACAATAATATGTCAAAAGTGGTGTTTTAATAGTTTGAAACCCATGTACTACAGAGCTTCAAGTAACTTTTGCCACAGATAACAGGTTGAATAAGAGCAAAAGAGCACTCAAACTTAATGAATTAGCTACATGGGAGTTTGATTATTGCTCTAAATCCACATATAGAGCTCCTTGCTAAATAAACCGCTTTAAGATTTAGCTCTTGAAGGACTATAAATGCTTTTATACAGCTAAAAATGCTTCTTGGGTCTTTCAAGTGCAGTGATTACAAATCTTAATTTTTCTCATTTTTTTGTTATGAAGCCTTAAATAACCCTTCAAACAGTTGCATTCAAAAATTTAAACACACCTGCATCAGTTTTCAAGAAAACGTTACTTTTTTGCCCAACTAACTACTCAAAATTTGTACATGACCCTAATTCAATGGAGTGTAGTGTAAAAAAAATGTACTACAAAATTTTGGCAAGTTACGTTTAAAGTTGGCGTGTTCAATTCTGATTTTAAAATGGTATAACATTTTTGAGAATCTTTCATAAATAACTACCAGGCCCAGAGTAACGCGGGCTATCAGATAGTGATTCATTTCTATTGATTTGGTTTAAGTTTTAAATAAAATTTAGCTATAACAAATGTTTAAATTGTTTGACTCCAACGGCAATGCAAGACCTACATCTTCTTAAAAAAGATCAGTTTATAAGACGGGCGAATCTCCTTGAGTTGATGTCTGCAAGTTAAGGAACGTTATTTACATTTAAATTATTATTGAGTTTGTGTCTTCAAATGACAAATAGATTTGATTAGATTAGATTTAGACTTTATTGAGGCTTTAAATTTTAAATTACAATGTTTGAATACAAGTCGGGTACGACCTGGTATAAAACCGTCGGTCAGATTGAAATAATAAAATAACAGTTAATATAAATTTTATACAGTTTTTTTTTATACATATATATATTAAAAGAAAATATAGATCAAAAGCTTTCTGTTACGATTCTCTTTCTATAGCTTAGTGCCAAACGAACAAATTTGTACAAATTTTGCCAACTTTCTGCCCCATTAAGAATTAGTATGACTGGAGTCAGCTGTTTTTTTTTCAAAAATATCTCGTCTAATTTCTTGGAGAATCGGACATGATCCTATAAAGTGAGCCACGTTTTCTCTAGCGCGCATGTTGCAGATTTGACATTCGATAGGCAAGTCCGGTCTATGTGGTATGAAGTTAAGAGAACAGAATTTCCCCTCTTGCTCGTAGTATAAGTAATATCATCTCTGTGGGATTCTTATCGTTAAAGTAGTTTTGAGGACCTAGGTCAAGCTGCAGGTTGTTGTAATATTCTCTATATTGTGATGCTTTGGCTTTGCTGATGAAGCTTTGATGGATTTTTTCATCTAATTTGGACAACAACTGATACCAAGTTTGTTTTAAACCGATTGATCTTCCAAATTTAGTTTCATCCAAGGAACTAGAAATATCAAACCAAACGCCGACAAAGTTGAGTTTGTTTGAGATCAGATATTCTAACATCTCTTAATCAGTCTTGTTGAGCTCATTTTTAGTATTTTGAGCACATACTCGAAATGGACTTTAAGGGTGTCAGTAAACAGCGGATGTAACCCCGTTTCAATATGAAGTATGTAGTTTAGGGTCGTTGGAAGAAGAGAGAAAACTCGCTTCAAGAAGAACCGAAGAGATTTTTCAACATCTTCGTATTCTTTATAGCCCCACACCTGCGCTGAGTAAAGCATAATCGACTTGGCTACTGCTTGAAAGAGTTTGTACTTAGTAGAGTGATGGATAGCTTTGTTTGCGATGCAATTTCTCCATGAAATACAAAGAGCCGCTTTGGCGTCTTGAAGTTAAGCTGTGACGTGTTTTTTCATGCAAAGATTACTTGTTATAGTCGCTCCTAAGTACTTAAATTCTTCGACTTTTTTAATCTCCTGTCTTTGAAAGTTCCATTTCTCCTCCCAAGAGTATCTTCCATGTCCCCTTCTAAAAATCATTATATTTGATTTCTCGAGATTAACAGATAAGTTCCACGTGACACAATATTCTTCCAGTTTCACTATCATTTCTTGGAGTCTTGTAGGCGAGTCTGCAAGAAGCACGATGTCATCTGCGTATAGTAGGCCAGGTATAGTTTCGTCAGAAATCTTCAACCCTCCTCCAACATGCTCCACCAAATCATCGATAAATAGATTCAACAGGAGATTACTCAAAGCGCAGCCTTGTTTAAACCCCATTGAGGAATTGAAGTTATCTGACCGACTGTCGCCGTCCCAGACATATATGCAATCCTTGTCGTAGAGACCTCGTATTACTTTGCTTGCTTTGGTAGATATACCGAAGTTTGAGAGTTTATAAAAAACCGCCTATCTATCTATACTATCAAATGCAGCCTTAAAATCAATAAAGAAAGCGTATAGTTTTTTACTTCTTGAAGATGCAATTCCGCAATATTTGTAAGTAGGAATACTTGGTCTGTTGTCGAGTAACCAGATCTAAACCCTGCTTGAAGCTCACTTAGTTTTTTGCTTACCAGCAACCCATTCGGATAGTCTGGAAAAGAGCATACTTATAAACAACTTCATTGCTGAGTTCAAAAACGATATTCCTCTATAGTTATTTGGGACAGAATGGTCTCCTTTTTTAAACAACGGGAAGATAACATATGACAAGAACGATTAGGGAACGACCATGGAATCGAAAATAACATTGTAGCATTTCAAAAGTGAAGATAAATAATTATTCGAGGCGTACTTAAAGAATTCCAAAGGTATTCTATCTGTTCCTGCTTCTTTGTTGTTTTTTGGCTTTATGTAATGCTAATTGTAAATCTTCTTCATTGAAATCGGAGTCCAGTAATTCATCCTCAATTAGGGGGATGGCATAATGGAACTTTGGGGCCTTGCATTCCGTATTGAGAAGTGAAGAGAAGTAATAATTTAGAACTGATGCTTTAAGCTCACAAGCATTAACTGGTTTCGCTCCATTTACCAATTTTAATGCCCTCCATAAATCGGCAGAAGATCCAGCCGATAGCAAAGAGTTCACCATTCTCATGTTGGAGACTTCCTTCTTCTGTAGGCATAATGTTTTGTATTTTTTGTTAGCTTCTACTTACATTATTTTGCAAGAGGCATTATTGAGCGAACGAAATGATGCGAGCAAAGAAAAAGAAAGGTTCCGAGCATTTTCACACTCCTTGTCAAACCAGCCTTTTTTATGCTCTTGCTTTTGCTTGTTCACTACATTTGGTGGACGTGGGACAACTTTCACTATAATATCAAGCAAGTCTTCCATGACCGGATCTTGCGAAGATTCATAAAGCAATGCCTGTTCCGTATTCAGATGACGATGGTAGTTATGAAGAAGACTATCTTTCCACGTTAATTTCGGGGGTAAATTTAATTGGGTTGTTAAAACTGAGGCACATATTTTAGTGTTAACTGAAGTTTCCAATGGCATATGTTCGGAGAATGTCTTTGATCCTACCTTAAAATCAGCAATCATTTCAAGCTAGTTACCGGCAGCTACACCATAGTCTATGACAGATTGACCGGAAAATCTTATAAAAGTATACTCTCCTTGTGTATCTCCTGCGCTTCTACCGTTCAAAACAGTCATGTTGAAAGAATCACATAATTTCAAAAAATGTCGTCGTTTGCCGTCTCTCCGAATATCCTTTGATTCACGCGTATAATTCAATCTTGTTGGAAGAACTGCAGAGAAGGGAGGCCAACCAGGATCGCCTGCTATGCATGCATTAAAGTCTCCTAGCAACAAGAGATTGAATTCTTGCAGTTGCACCAGTAAATCTTCCAGCTTACCGAAGTCTTCAGTATAATGATTACAGTTCAGGTATATTAGTATCATTAAATGTTTTTTCCCCTGATCGATAAAGGAAATGAAAGTGGTTTCGCCAGTATTCTCAAATTTTAAAATGTGGTTGAGATTACTTTTGAAACCTACCACCATTCTCCCACTTGCTCTTCCATAAGTGTGTTTCTGATGCTGTTGCTGTTGCTGTTGCTGTTGCTGTTGCTGTTGCTGTTGCTGTTGCTGTTGCTGTTGCTGTTGCTGTTGCTGTTGCTGTTGCTGTTGCTGTTGCTGTTGCTGTTGCTGTTGCTGTTGCTGTTGCTGTTGCTGTTGCTGTTGCTGTTGCTGTTGCTGTTGCTGTTGCTGGTGCTGGTGCTGTTGATGTTGTTGTTCTTGTTGTTGTTGTTGTTGTTGTTGTTGTTGTTGTTGTTGTTGTTGTTGTTGTTGTTGTTGTTGTTGTTGTTGTTGTTGTTGTTGTTGTTGTTGTTGTTGTTGTTGTTTTTGTTGTTGTTGTTGTTGTTGTTGTTGTTGTTGTTGTTGTTGTTGTTGTTGGTATTATTATTATTATCATTATTATTGTTGTTGTTGTTTTTGTTGTTGTTGTTGTTGTTGTTGTTGTTGTTGTTGTTGTTGTTGATGATGATGATGATTATGATGATGATGATGATGATGATGATGATGATGATGATGGTGATGTTGATGATGATGATGATGATGTTGATGTTGTTGTTGTTGTTGTTGTTGTTGTTGTTGTTGTTGTTGTTGTTGTTGTTGTTGTTGTTGTTGTTGTTGTTGTTGTTGTTGTTGTTGTTGTTGTTGTTGTTGTTGTTGTTGTTATTGTTGTTGTTGTTAATGTTGTTGTTGTTGCTGTTGTTGTTGTTGTTGTTGTTGTTGTTATTGTTGTTGTTGTTGTTGTTGTTGGTGTTGTTGTTGTTGTTGTTGGTGTTGTTGTTGTTGTTGTTGTTGTCGTTGTTGTTGTTGTTGTTGTTGTTGTTGTTGTTGTTGTTGTTGTTGTTGTTGTTGTTGTTGTTGTTGTTGGTGGTGGTGTTGGTGCTTGTGTTGATTTGGTTGGTGCTTATGTTGGTATTGGGTTTGTTGATGTTGGTTTGGTTGTGTTGGAGTTTGATAATTGTTTATTTTTCTTGTTGTTTGCTATGTCGAATTCCTTTGATTGCTGCAACCAGGTTCCTTACTTTCGTTGTTTTTTGGTGAAATTGTTCTGTTCAGAAATTCATTAGCACTCTGCTGAATTAAAAACTTTCTTATTTGGTTTTTGACTTGTTTTCTTGGATTCATTTCAGTTGATCCAATTATAGTTGTTTTTGTATTACGATTGCTAGTGTTCATAGTTTTTGATTGTTGTGAAGGCGAATTTTCTGTAGAACGATTCCTTTTTCTGGAGTCTTCTGAATCACGGTCTGAGCTTTCCCTCCAAACTTTACCTTCTACTACTAATTCGTTTAGTTTAAAGTATGCTCTTTTACCCTGTTTTTTGAATTCGATCACTTTTGGGACCAATGGTTTTCTTGCCTCAAGTAACGATTTTGTGAGATCATCTGCTATGCTGTAATTTGGGAGCGATTTTTTTGACTGAAGAATCTTTTGCTTTTGTTCGTAGCTTTTAAATGTGAAACGAATTGACCTGATTTTTTCCTGGGTGATTTTCCCTAAACGGTAGCAGTTTTCTATATCATTTGTTGTTATTTGGAAGTCTTCGTTGCTTTTATTTATGATATTGATAACCAGTAATTTCAGTTCCTCTGGGTTCCTCAGCGTCCTCTACTTTGAAGATAATTAAATTATTTTTCCTGAGTCCTACCTCAAGCTGAACAAATTCTGTTTTTTTCAAAACACATAACTTCTTGTCTTTCTATTATACTGCCTTGTGTTTCTACTATTTTCTCAAGCTTATCCACTTTTTCGGAAATAATTCCAACTTTTTCATCGGTATTTTTAATCACCCTATCTGTAGCTTCATTAATGTTTTGGAAGATTTCTTCTTTTTGTTTTTGTAAAAGGGACTTCAGATCCTCCAAAGTTATCGCCATTTTACCTCAACAATACTTTTTTTGCCCTTGAAGACAGCCCTGGATGATTTTGCGACTACCTTCTCGTTAAGCTCGTGTGTAAGAAAGTTGTTGATTCTAGTGACAGCTTATAATGTCAACAGCCCAAATATCAAATGTTATTTATTTTAAGTACGTAGTTTATTTTGTTTAACTTTTTAAATTTGTATTTAGGTATTTGTTTGATTAGTTGTCTAAGATTTAAATAATAAGTTAACGCACGATCACCCCATATATGACACATGCAAAAGACACTTGTCAAAACATCAATTTCATAATTGATTGATCTTAAGCAAAGTAAATATCGAAATAAATAAATGCAGACTAAGCACATCCGGGCAATCCGATACCCCTGGAACCAAGGCCAGCATCCAGACCAAAGTATGATATCATCAACTACGACGATACAGTTAGGTTAGTTTAAGAAATGAGATTGTAGATCAGGATGACTTGTATTTCAGACACCGAAGTGAACGGTTGAATTAGTTATTAAGTAGTATAGCTAAAGATTTCCCCCCACCAGTGGTAAGGGATCTGAAGCTTCTTAGTAATTAAGATTGAATAAAGTTTTTTAAAACTTCAAATGTGAAGTACAATAATTAATTGGCGACCGTGACAGGACAACCAATATATGTATAATCAGAAATACAAAGTATGATTTATATTGTGTTGTCTCGCGTTTGTGAAAGTAAATCGCGAAATAAGAACATATAAGTATCCTTCCGAGAAAGGAGAAAAAATTATATAAGTATCCTAAGAAAGGAGAAAAAAATTTTTTAACAAGTATTCTTATAAACTGGAAGAAAAGAAATGAAGAGTGAAAAATAAATATTCTATTGTGAAGAGTGAAAAATAAATATCCTATGAGAAGGAAAATAATTAACTAAAAAATATATAAAAATATTCCTAAAATAAACTGGAAGGAAGCTGAAGTGAATAGTGAAGAAAATTAGTGGATTAAAAAAGTGAAGAGTGAAAATAAATTGTCGGAAAAAGGAAAAATATCCGAAAGTATAAGGACAAGTTAAAAGAAAAATAAACGAAAGTGTAAAAAATAATTAATTAAAATTTCTAATAAAGATAAAGAGTGGACAAATAGTAAATAAAAAAGGTGATATTTGTATAAAAATAATAAAAAAAAACTCTGAGAAAAAAGACAGATAGTGAAATTTATGGAACAATAAAAAAGACAATTCAACTAAACAACAGACGAAGATCATCATCTAGCAGATCCTGAAGAAGCAGAAATTTAAAAGAAAGTAATTAACTAAAATTTTTTTAAAAAAAATATTTCTATTATTTTATTATTTTACTATTAAAAAATTATAAATTTATTTATAAAATTAAAATCTTTCAAATAAGTGATTGTGAAAAATATAATTTTTTTATTAAAACAAAGACATACATCCTGGACAATTTTATTGACAAATTTAAAAACTTGACAATTAATAATCCTACGACAATGCCTACTTCCACTGAAGAACTAGTAGCTAGGTTGGTAGCAACCAACACCCTTTCACTACAATCAGAGATTGCATCTCTACGAACAAAACTCGAAGCAGTGACCAATTCAAATCTAGTCACAGAATATACAACCCAGACCATTTCAGAACAAATTAACTGTACTGAGACACTTGACGTTATAAAGTCATTACCAGAATTTTCTGGATATAATCCAAATTCATACGTTAGTTGGCGGGAAGCCGCACACAATTCAATTTCTCTTTACTTAAAAGGTAGTCGCAAATACTTTGCAGCCCTTACTATTTTCCGTAACAAAATAACTAATAACGCAAATGACATTTTATCAAATCATGGCACAGTACTTAATTTTGACGCCATAATATCTAGACTCGACTTCGCATACGCAGATAAGCGCCCAGCTCATATAATAGAACAGGAACTGAGCATCCTTCGACAAGGTAACTTGTCAATAGTAGAATTTTATAACGAAGTTAATAAAAAATTGACACTCTTGATCAACAAAACAATAATGACCCATGGTACAGACACTACTTTAACTAAAGAATTAAATAACATGAACCGTAAAAACGCTTTACGAATTTTTATGACAGGCCTTAATGGTCAACTATCCAATATCATGTTCTCTCTATCACCTGAAGATTTACCAAGTGCTCTTGCCAAAGCACAAGAAATGGAATCAAACAACATGAGAGCAAATTTCGCACTTCAATTTAATCGTGCTCAAACAACTAATTCAAATAACAATAATCTTAGATTTCCTCCACGGATCCAAAACCAAAATAAAAATAATATACCAATGGAACTTGGAAGTTCAGCGCACAGGCCAATAACATGGCATGAACAAAAACACTTTGATTCACAAAAACCAAAATTCAATCCATTTACTCAAAGAAATAATGAATTCAGCAAATATAATAATAATAACCGTCAATATGCTAGACCGGTTTACAAAAATAATTATGTAAATCGTAATTTGTTCCAAGGTGACAAACGTCCTCATGAAAGTGCACAAAGAAGTGTGCAACCTCCTGTAAAACTAGAAAGAGTAAATAACATGAACGAGGATGCTTTTTTAGAACAGCACCCGGACTGCCCTTCATTTTCAGGAACGGTCCATGTAAAAACAAATTAAAAATTTTGATCGATACAGGCGCCACAAGTTGTTATTGTAGGCCTAATATTTTAAAATATAGGGAAAAGTTAGTAATAAATAAAAAAGTTAAGACAATAAATGGTTTCACCATAATAACACATTATTATAATGTTCTAATTTTTGATAGGATAGCAAGATTTTATGAAATAGATAATTTAGAATCAGATTTGCTAATAGGATGTAATTTATTGAGAATTTGTGAGATTAAAATAGATTTTGAAAAAAAGGTATTAATTTATGGGAATAAAACAGAAAGAATTTTTATACCACAAGATGAGAATATACATTTAAACTCAATACAGAAAGTTGAAAATATTGAAGAATTAAATAAAAATATAAGGGAAGTAATAGGACAACTTCACTCAAGAATAGATACAAAATTACCGTTCAGAACGGATGTAAGAGCTGAGATTCGTACAATTGTTGAAACTCCTATATGGAGTAAACAGTATCCATATCCATTATCAGCAAATAGTTTTGTGAATAAAGAATTAAAAAAAATTGTTAGGAGAAGGAATAATAAGACCTTCTAAAAGTCCATATAATTCACCAGTGTGGGTTGTTTCAAAAAAAGGAACAAATGAAGATGGCACAACTAAGATGAGATTAGTAATTGATTACAAAAAGTTAAATGAACAAACAGTTTCTGATAAGTATCCCATTCCCGATACTAATGCTATTTTGTCAAATTTAGGGAAAGCAAAGTATTTTTCCACATTAGATTTAGAGTCAGGATTTCATCAGATAAAAATGAAATCTGAGGACATAGAAAAGACGAGCTTTTCTGTGAATAACGGCAAATATGAATTTGTAAGATTGCCTTTTGGATTAAAAAATGCTCCAAGTATATTTCAAAGAGCAATGGACGATATATTAAGGGAATATATAGGTAATATATGTCATGTTTATATCGATGATATAATCGTATATTCAGAAAGCTTGGAAAAACATTCTGAAGATTTGAGTAAAATAATTAACGTTTTGCGGGAAGCTAATATGAAAATTTCCCTTGAAAAATCTAAGTTTTATGAGAAAGAAGTAGAATTTTTGGGTTATAAAGTAGGATATAATATTATTAAAACAGACCCGAAAAAAATAGAAACCATACAAAATTATCCCATTCCTGTAACACTTAGACAGCTAAGAAGTTTCTTAGGATTAACCGGATACTATAGAAAATTTATTAAAAACTATGCAGGTATAGCCAAGCCTTTGACAAAGTATTTAGCGGGAGAAAACGGAAAAGTATCCCAATACATATCAAAGAAAATAGAAATATGCCTAGACGATGAAGCTACACAAGCTTTCGAAAACTTAAAAAAATATTTAATGAATGAAGTCGAATTAGCTCAACCAAATTTTGAAAAGAAATTTGTTTTGACGACTGATGCTTCTAATGACGCAATAAGCGGAGTCTTATCACAAGATGATAAACCAATAACATTTATTTCTAAAACGCTAAATAGTACTGAAAGAAATTACGCAACAAACGAAAAAGAATTATATGCAATTGTGTGGGCATTAAAAAATCTTAGAAATTACCTTTATGGAGTTTCCAATCTAGAAATTCATACAGACCATCAACCATTAACTTTCGCAGTTTCTCCACGAAACCCTAATTCAAACATGAAAAGATGGCACGCGATAATTGAAGAATACGCACCAAAAATTATATACAAACCAGGCAAAACAAATGTAGTAGCTGATGCATTATCCAGACAAAATTTAAATCAAATAAGTGATAGTTCCTCAACGGACAATACAGTTCATTCTGCAGAAAGTAGTGATAATACGCAAATTAAAGAAACGAATAAACCATTAAATGATTTTCGACAACAAATATTGTTATCCAAAGGTAGATTTACAATACATGAAAAAATACAAAATTTTCCAAATAAAATGCGCCATATTATAGAATATGACACTACAGACAATTTAATAATAATTTTAAAAGAATATCTAGCACCAGGGGTAGTAGCTATCCATTGTACACCTGAAGATTTATATGATACAAAATCAAAAATTTTAGAAACTTTCAGTAATAAATTCATGTATACTAAAATTTTTCCAAACGACATCCAAAATAAAGATGATCAAGCAGCAATTGTAGAACAAACACACACCAGAGCCCATAGAAATTACAGGGAAAACATAAAACAAATTTATAATGTATATTATTGGCCCAATATGCGTAAACAATTCAAAGAATATACCAGAAATTGTGATATATGTAACAAGCTAAAATATGATAGGCACCCACAATTAGTACCAATCGGAGAGGCTCCAATTCCAAAGAAGGAGGGGGAATTCCTACATATAGATATCTTTTCGGCACAAAAAACTAAATACCTTACATGCATTGATGCATACTCGAAGTTTTTAATTGTTAAATGCTTAGATACAAAACTAAACTTAGAAAACAAAGTTTTAGAAATATTACAAGTCTTTCCTAATTGTAAGAAAATAACTTTAGATAATGAAAGAGGATTCCAGTCGATAGTATTTAAAAATTTAATGAATAGATTAAATATAGAATTATATTATTGCGACCCAGGTCATAGTTCAACAAACGGTCAAGTAGAAAGAATTCATTCAACCCTAACGGAAATTACAAAATGTTTAATAGATGAATATGAAATAATTGATACAACTGAAGCATTACTTAGAGCAGCACAACAATATAACCAAACAATACATTCTGTTACAAATGCTAAACCATTTGACATTTTATATAATAAAATAAATCACAATGATATTAATACTAAATTGAGGGAAGCACAGGTTAAAATGTTAAAAAGAAATAATGATAAAAGGAAGGTTAAGGTATATAAACCAAAAGAGGTTATTTATGAAAAAATATTGCAATTTGGAAATAAAAATAAAATGGTGGGTAATTATAAAAAACAAATAGTTAAGGAGGACTTAGGCAATAAAATAAAAACAAATAGGAGAATTATTCATAAAAACAACATTAAAAGTTAGATACATTTTATTTCTATTTCAGAGAAATGGAAGCATCAATCTTAGTATTACTACTAAGACTAATCTTAGCAACCGCTGACATAGTGGACTATACTAGAGAGAACTACATACTTTTAGAGAACGGAAATACTGCACTATATAGCGATTATGGAACTATTTTCCATATAACACATTTATCATATTTTGAAAATATATTAAAAAAAACTGAAGTAGATATTGAACAGAATTATTTTAAAAATAAAGCATACGAAAGTTCTGACGATGAATTATTAAGCAATAATAAGGATACCGATATAACAGTAATTAAAACACTTTTAGGACAGCTTAGAATGACAAATAGATTCAGACGAGGCATTAACGAAATAGGTACATTATGGAAATGGATTTCAGGTTCACCTGATCATGACGATTTAACTTTAATTAATAATAAACTCTCAGAATTAGTAACAAACAATAATAAGCAATTTATAACAAACTCGGAAATATTTAACGCAATAAAAAAGTTATCAGAATCAATACACGAAATAGGTAACGACGCAGAATTAAGATTAGCAAGGGAAAGAAATAAATTAATGTTAATAGAATTACAAAATATTATCCAAACTATAACTTTAGCGAAATTAGGGATCTTAAACCCCACAATTTTAAATTTATATGACATTAGAGAGATTACTAGACATGAACATGGTAATATGACAATAACTGACTTAATGGATGTATCAGAATTTAAAATTTTACAAAATAATGATGTAATCGTTGTATTTATAAAATATCCAATAGTAAATAAAAATTGTAAGCTTTATGAAGCAAGGGCCATAAGCCAAACAGATGGAAAACTTATTATTGAAAAAGAAATTGCAAAATGTAATAATGAATATGTTAATGTAAGAAATTGTAAAATAGAATTAAGATTTAATTTTTGTAAATTACTATATAATGAAACATGTTTATCAAATCTATTAAATAACAAAAAAGCAACATGTAATAAAATAAAAGAGAAAAATTTAAATTTAGAAATTATAAAAGATGGATCAATTTTAGTATCCGGAGAACATATCGTCGATAACACAGCTATAAACGGTATATACCTAATTACCTTTGAAAACAAGACAGTAATAGATGGCATAAGTTATGAAAATCCCACAGCTGAAATTCAGAATTACTTAAAAACATACACCATAGATAAATACGTAGTCGAAAATTACTTTGAGCCATTAAACGAAGACCTAAAATTGGATAACATAAATCTAATTGAATTTTTGCAAAACGAAGCTTCAAACAGTCCCATCGTCACATCAGTAACATTAATAGTCATCATAGTAGCCGCAGCTTTATGCATCATTTATTATTTTAAAACGAAATCATTTGAAAGAGTTCCAACAACAAAATCGGAAGAGATTAGATTCAGCACATTGCTAAAACGAGTCGAAGAACTCACAGAAGAAGCGGGACGTTCTTCTTAAAGAAGGAGGGGAGTTAACGCACGATCACCCCATATATGACACATGCAAAAGACACTTGTCAAAACATCAATTTCATAATTGATTGATCTTAAGCAAAGTAAATATCGAAATAAATAAATGCAGACTAAGCACATCCGGGCAATCCGATACCCCTGGAACCAAGGCCAGCATCCAGACCAAAGTATGATATCATCAACTACGACGATACAGTTAGGTTAGTTTAAGAAATGAGATTGTAGATCAGGATGACTTGTATTTCAGACACCGAAGTGAACGGTTGAATTAGTTATTAAGTAGTATAGCTAAAGATTTCCCCCCACCAGTGGTAAGGGATCTGAAGCTTCTTAGTAATTAAGATTGAATAAAGTTTTTTAAAACTTCAAATGTGAAGTACAATAATTAATTTAATATAATTGTATTAATTGGAATTGAAAATGCTCAGTTTAATAAATGTTGTTATGAAGTTGAAATTTCGTGTTTTGTTAATTTGTATAAGAGAGGATGTACTCACCATGTACTTTGGATGAGCGGTTGGAAGTGTCCCGTATAGTTGCAGAAGATAAAATATTAAAATTATTGTTTCATTTTGTAGATTTTATTTTTATTTCTTTTGTAGAAAACTCGAGAAATCCCAATCCTGAAACCAAATCTTTCTATTTTCGCACCCAACACCAGTTTACACCTCTCCTATACCAAATTTTACACAATCCAAACACTTTTATCTTAGACTTTATCTCAAATTTCTGGACCCAAACCAAGCACGTCCGTCAGCAACAACTATATTTTCAGCAATCCAAATAAAAAATAGCCTACTCAGCATATCCCCTGCAGTTTATAAGTAGTATCATGTTTCGTAAGCAATAATCAAGATCCGGACTATATGACATCATCTTCTCCCACAACACGACAATGGGATAAGACTTAAGAATAAGATTATTATTAAGAATCACTTGTTAATCATATACGGAAGTGAACTGCTGAATTGTAATCAGTTAGGTTAAGCTTAGTCTTAAGTTGAACTCTGACTGGACAATCATATTTCTGTTACCCTGAACAAACCACGTAAGGGAAAATATAGATTGTCTCGCGTCTTAAATGAATTTAAAATAAATCCAAACATTAAAAAAAGAATTATCCTTCAAGCAAGAAGACAAAATTTTTATGAAAAGTGAAGATACACAATTCTCATATAAAGAATCCAAAATAACAAGTATGGTTTTATGTTTAATTATCTAAGCTTAAAGCAAAGTGAAAATACCTACAAAACTTCTAATTTAAAGTTCAGAAAAATAAATTATGAACAGATTGTGAAGAATATTCTAGTGCTACAATATCGTAGAATAATTAATATACGCAGTACGAAAGATTACAATTAAACAAATAAGTATCCTAAAAATTAGGAGAACAAATTTATAAAAAGCATCTTTAATAAATAAAGAAAAAAAAATATATAAAAAAGTATTCCTAAATAAACTGGAAGAAAATATAAAGTGAAAAGTGGAATAATAAGTATTCTAAAAGAAAAATATTCCTATAAAAAGTATATCCTAAAGTATTAGTAGAAGTGTAAAAAAGTTAATAAATCTATCTAGTGTTAAAACCAAAATTTAATAAGGCAGAAATAATTAACTGATGTTGGAAATGTATTATGAAAAGTATGAAAAAAACTCAAATGATACAAAATAAATTGAAAAATAATAAAAAAGTGATAACACTAATCATACTGAGATAAATCCCAAAAGTATCTCCCCAAGTTCAAAAGAGTGTTGAGAACAAAATTAAATTAAAATATTGCTTAAACAAGCATCAGAAGACATGGTGAACAATAATTTGTAAAGATTTAAAAAATATTAAAATAATTAATAAGAGAACAGTGAACATTTTTAATTAACATAGGGTGAACAAAAAGAATAGTGAACATTCTTCACATTATAAAAATAATTGCTAGTGAAAAAAACAGGTAATGAAATTGGTTGAACTATAAAAACAAGGCAATTCAACTAAATAATAGAGGAAGTTCATCAGCAAGAAAGCAGATCATCAAATTATTATTTCTTACGATTTATATATTTTTTATTTTTTATATATTTTTTACATTGTGTCTCTTTTATCGTTATATATTAAACTAGACGAATTATTTGACCGTTTTGGTAAAATAAATCTTAGTTCAAATAAAACATTAATCAAAATGCCTTCTAATACTGAATGAATTGACGCGAGGTTAGTAGCCGCAAGCACTGCATCATTGCAGGCAGAAATCTCTAAAACTTAATTTACAAACAATTACTAATACCTCATTAGTAACTGATTATAACATTCAGTACATAGACGAAGACATTAGTGGCAACGAAAATTTAGACTCTAGCTGAGTTTTCCGGGTTAAAAATAAATGCATTTGTTAGTTTGCGCGAAGCTGCTAATAACTCGATGTCATTGTACATCAAGGGAAGCCGAAAATATTTTTCAGCCCTTACTATTTTCAGAAATAAAATAACAATACTAATGACGTATTAACTAATCATGGCACCGTATTAAACTTTGACGCCATAATCTCCCGACTTGACTTTGCATACGCAGATAAAAGACATCTGCATATTATAGAACAAGAATTAAGTGTACTTCGTCAAACAAACACTTCTATTAGTGACTATTATAATTTGTTCAATCAAAAGTTAACATTATCAATTAACAAAACTGTAATAAATTATGGTACAAATCCTCAGTTAACCAAAGAATTAAATGATTCTCACACTTGAATAATAAGGTTTAATCCTCAGTTGTCTAAATACTATTTTCACTTTCCCCAGACGATTTACCTTGTGCCCTCGAAAAAGCACAGGCATTAGAATCCAATAATGTTAGAACACAGTTCGCATTACAATTTAATAGAACTAATACTAGTACACTGAACCATTCCGTGATCACCAAAACAATTTGAGATTTCCTCAACAGAACCAAAATAATAAACAGCTTTGAAAAATAGAATCAATGGAATTAGGTAGTTCAGCCAATAGGTTTATATCAAAATATGAACAAAGAAATTTTGATAATAACAAAAAATCATATAATCCTTTTAGGCAAGAAAATAGAAATAATGTACAGCGTAATAGTAATAATTATCAACCACAATGGCAAAAACCAAACTATAACACATTTAACAATTGTCAAAGACCAATTTTTAAAAGAGAACGAAATGATAGCCTGTAACAAAGCTTGCAAACACCCCCTCAAAAGATTGAAAGAATTAACAATTTAAATGAAGATGGGTGGCAATGGCGCAGTGGATAAAGTGCTTGATTGCTAACTTAGACGTGTGGGTGCGATCCCCACGCTAGTCGCATTCTTTTCTATACCTCTAATTTTAATCGGATGTCGCCCATGGGTTAAAATAAGACAGACAATACCTGGTTCTCAAATCCACTGTGCCAAACTAGTGCAGTCAAATTCAGGTTGCATTTAAAAGACCTTAGGTCTTACAGGCATATAGTTAATTACCAAAAAAAAAAAACAAAAAAAGAGACTTTTTTAGATCATCGCAGGATTTACCCAACTTACGAAGAATAATAAAAAATAAACAAATTAGAGTTTTGATAGATACCGCAGCTAGTTCTAATTACTGTAAAGCAGGTATACTCGCTTTTCGACAAAACTTAATTATAAAAAAGAAAACAATTACTGTTATTTCGGAAATAATAATAGAACATTTATACGAAGCTAGAATTTTTCATCAAATAATAAGAAAATATGAAATAAAAGATTTAGAATATGACGTTCTAATAGGTATCAAAACACTACGGCAAGAAGGAGCAAATATAGATTACACAAACGATTTGCTTATAATAAATAATAAAAGAGAAAAACTCTTTTACGAAGATTTCCCCAATTTACATAATATAACAAACTTAAATACAGAATATTTAGAGCTAATGTTATTTCATACATAAAAGGGAACATAAAAATATAAATACAAATATTCCATTTAGGACAGATGTTGTGGTCGAAAAAACAAACTACAACAGAAACCACAATATGGTCAAAACAATATCCATATCCCCTAAGCGCAAATAATTTTGTGAACAATGAAATTGAAAATCTTAGAAAACGAAATAATTCACCCGAGTAAATCACCATATAACAGTCCAGTTTGGTTCGTTCCAAAAAAAGGTTTTAATGAAGATGGGACATCAAAGAATAGAATGGTGATTGATTTTAAAAAATTAAACGAAAATACTATACCCGATAAGTATCAGATTCCAGATACCAGTGTCATATTAATCTAGGTTAAACGAAATATTTTAGTTCTTTGGATTTAGAGTCAGGCTTCCACCAAATAAAGATGAAAACTCAAGATATAGAAAAAACAAGTTTTAGTATTAATAACGGTAAATAAGAATATTTAAGATTAACATTCGGTTTGCAGAATGCTCCAAGTATTTTTCAGAGAGCAATGGATGATATTTTACGTCTATATATGGGAAAGTTCTGCCATGATGATATTATATTTTTTTCAAATACACAACATGAACATACCAAACACATATTTACAATCATTTATACGCTCAAAGAAACGCACATGAAAATATCGTTAGAGAAAAGTTCATTCTATAAAGTCCAAACTGAATTTTTAACATCATTAAAACTAATAATGATAAAGTAAAAACAATGAATATGAAATACCAACTACTTTAAGACAGCTACCCAGCTTTTTAGGTATGATTGGCTACTATAGAAAGTTTATTAAAAATTACGCTCAGATTTCAAAGCTATTAACAAAGTATTTGTGTAGCGAAAATGGTCAAGTTTCCACACACGTTGCAAAGAAAACGGTATTAAATCTAGACGAGAGTGCCATCAAAGCTTTCAATATATTAAAAGACCAACTTAAATCCGAGGTTGAGCTAAATCAACCAGATTACACGAAAATAATTGTTCTAACAACAGATGCGTCTGACGATGCAGTATGTGCTGTATTATCACAAGATAATAAAACCATTACACTTATAAGTAAAACTTTAGGTATGAATGAACGATCTTACGCAGCAAATGAAAAATAATTATACGCTATAGTATACGCATTGAAAAATTTAAGAAATTATTTATATGGAGTTTCAAACTTAGAGATCCATACGGATCACCAACCTTTAATATTTGCAGTATCAAAACGTAATCCAAATACCAAAATGAAGTGATGACACGCATTAATTGAAGAATATACCCCAAAAATAATATATAAACCAGGTACAACAACCTAGTTGCAGACACCCTTTTTAGGCAAAATTTAAATAATCTAACAAATAGTTCATCAGATACAACTCAGCATTCTGCAGATAGTAGCTATAACGAATAAATAAAAAAAAACAACGAGGCCATTAAACCAAATCAGGTAACAGGTTTTATTAAGCAAAAATGAATTTACTATACATGAACAAGTAAAAAACTTTGGTAGAGTTAGACATATAATAGAATTCGATACATTAGATGCACGATGGCGCATAAACGAGCTTTGTAGGCAGTTGACCTGACAATGAAGGATTTACAAGGTGATTCGGGATGATTTGGTGGGGATATAATATTGCTCAGCGGTGATTTTCGTCAAACGCTTGCCATAATCCCGAAATCTAGATCCAAACTATATGACATCATCTTCTCCCACAACACGACAATGGGATAATTAGGAATCACTTGTTAATCAGATACCGAAGTGAACGGCTGAATTGTAATCATTTAGGTTAAGCTTAGTCTTAAGTTGAATTTAATAAAGTTTTTTAAAACTTACAATGTGAAGTGAAATAAATAATTTACAACAGCCTCCGTATTTTGTTGAGGCAGCCCGGCTAAGTTTTGAGTCGGTTTTTAGTAGACTTTCTCTTTTACTGCCCCTGACAGAAAGAAATCCAGAGGGTTGAAGTAAGGTGAACGGGCTGGCCACGAAATTGTACCAGACCGCCCTATCCTACCGCCTGGATATCTATTATCAAGAAATTGTCTCACTGGGCGAGCATAATGTGCTGGGCAGCCGTCTTGTTGAAACCACATAATTCCATAAATGCTAAGTGGGACATCTTCCAATGAATTTGGTAAGTGGTTTTGTAAAAAATCTAAATACAGCTACCCGTTCAAGTTCTCTGGAAGCTCGAATGGTACAATAACTTTACCATTCAGAATTCCGGGCCACATATTAACTTTGAAGCCATACTGTGATTTGTCTTCCCGCATCAAATGTGGATTTTCTATATGCCACTCGTGCAAATTGTGAAGGTTCATGTATCCATCCTTTTTAAATGTGGATCTTCCCTGTACCGTTGTAGTATCGTTTGACAAAATGCAACTCTATCAGGGTAATCTCGGGGTTGTAGACTCTGCACTCGTTGTACATGGTATGGATGGAGCTCATTTTTCTTCAAAATTCGGTGTGCTGTAATTTTGGGTACTTCTGTTCTTATTTGAATTCCACGTACTGATGTACTACTGGAGTTTTGATCGAATTCTTGGACTAAGGTCTCGTTGGGCATGAGGGGCCTGCCTTCACTAGTCCTTTGGTATGGAAATTAACCTTCTGAGAATGACCTGTGCAAATTCACAAACACCCATTGATCCGGATAACGCTCAGCATTTGGATATTTTTCACGGCAAAGTCTAGCTGCAGCACAAGTATTGCCTCTGAATTGTCCATAAATAAGGTGTATGTTCGCATATTCTTGCGCAGTGTACCAAGATTAGTGATGTGCCAAACCGAAAAATTCTCAACCCGGGTTAACCCGAGTTAGATTTTGAATAACCCGAGTTGGGAACCGAGTTAGCTAACTCGGTTTATAAAAAACAGTTGTTCAGTTTTTTCCTTCCTTCCTGTGTTTTGATGAAAATATTATAAGAATATTAAAAACCTTTTTTTGGACCAGTCATTTTTCACAAAAAAAATTAAAAGCCGAAAACAAAATCAAACTAACATTCAACGCCTATCAGCCCGTTATACAAGAAACTTTAAAAAAGCGAATACGAATTCAAAATTATATATTGAATTATATTGCAACTCTTTAAAAACCACTCTGTTTGACTCTGTCCATTTCCAATTCTATAAAAAAAAAACTTTTCACATTTTAGAAGTTTTTGACTAAGTTGGTTTTCATTTGGAATTTGGAGAATTTTTAAAAAGTGATTCTCATCGGCTTTATTGGTCGTAATGATGATTAAATGAAAGCAATTTTCATTTTATTTTCCGAACGTTTCGGCGGTGGTTGCCGTCTTCTTCAGGAGTTTCTTTATTTACAAAATTAAAAAGAGATATAATGTTGTACATATTGATACAAGTAAACGAACAAAATACGACTTACATAACGTTAAATTTTAAGATTTTTAATATACCAAACAATAATTTGTTTGAAACATATGAAAAAAACAGATTAAAACAGATTTTGAACACTTTTCATTTGAAAATTAGTCTACGTTTTATGATATTTACTGTCAGAAACTAATGAACAATAAACGGCATATATATTTTGTGTGCCTTGTTTGCGGTTCATATTATTTTTGTTGTTAATTATATGCAGTGTCTCTAGTGTGTAATGTTTAGATGTATGTTTTTCTGTTGCAAGGATCTCCACTCCCTCAAAGTTTGGTGTGTGACCGGTATTAACGCTGTGAGAAGCCAGTTCCGTCTTTTCAGAACTTTTTAGGCGAATATTTGACCTGCGGTTCGCCATTCTTTGCCGAAGGAGTTGGTTGGTGGCGCCGATGTAGCAAAGAAAGGATTCATCCGTTTTCCCCAGGCAATTTATTTTATAAACTACGTCTGAACGGCGATCTTTGTCGGGTTTCGTCTTTAGGTTGGTGAATAGTGATGCAACAGTTTGGTTTAACCTATATGCCAAGTTGACTTCCGGGTTGTTTTTCGCGACCATTTCTTCGAGATTTTCGGAAAGCTTAGGCACGTAAACGACACTCTTATAAACACATCTCCTCTCTTCCAACTTCTTTTCTGAACGAACTTGGTGTTTTTGACGAAGTATCAAGTTCCTTATAACTTCTGTCGGAAAGCTGTTGTGTAAGAGTATTTGCGTGACTTTTTCTTCGTTAGCGGAGTGGAATTTTCTTTCACTCAACGCAAAAACTTTGTTTATTAAGTTTGACTCAGTGTTTATACGAATGTGCTTGGCTTGCCATATCTTTCTGGTACCAGTCGAAAGAAAGTCGATCATTTTCGCGGTAGACCTTAACGTCCAAGAACGCTATCAATCTGTTTTTTTCCCTCTCTACGGTGAATTGTATTTTTTATATATTTATATAATATTTTACCCAGGTACTTTGAAAGTTCGAACAAGGAACTTTCATCGATGACGTTATCGGCCGGAGAGGCATGGTTGGCTTGTGAATCTTTGTTAAACCATATATTGCAGGTATTTGTGCTGTGTAGGTAGTCATTATTGCTTTTTCCCTATCATCGATCATCTTGTTGGTTTGCAACCATATCACAAATTCATTATTTTTGTTTTGTAGAGTGGTGAGGGGGCTTGCTCTGGCGACCCTGTATGTAGAGCGGTCAGACAGTAGTTCCGTCATCTTTTCTTCATATTCTGCCTTTATCAGCTGCTACAATTATGATGTTTTTTTGTGTTTTTTAAGAAAATTTACCGCATTTTTGTGTACCTTCGTGATGAATTTGCCGAATGCGGCGTTGTGGTGGTAACGTTGAAAAGAGTGAAGCATATTGCCATACTTAGGTCCAGTTTCTTCTTGTCCTATTTCATCTTTTTCTGTTCTTATGATCTGCAATGAGTTGGAAAATAGGGAAAGTTTTTCTGCCAATTGGCAAAGAAAATTTCTTTTCCAGGACAGAAGCCATTTGATTTCGACGGGAAACTCTACGTCACTTTTGTTGACAAACCAATCGTCATGCATTTTAATGTTTAATTTTTCCCATCTACACAGCACAATTACCTGCAATATATGGTTTACCAAAGATTCACAAGCCAGACATGCCTCTCCGGCAGATAACGTCATCGACGAAAGTTTTCAAAGTACCTGGATAAAATATTACAGTGTGTTACGAGAAAAAATTTTCTCACTCTGTAAAAAGTTCGTTGGAGTTTAAATCCAAAGCAAACAATTTTGTACTTGACACAAACGATATTTTGGTTTCCTATGACGCTGTTTCTCTTTTTACTAATGTTCCTGTACAGCTTGCGATCAACATTATTAAGAAGAAATGGGAAATTATAGCTGAAAATACCAAGCTGAGCCAAAACAAATTTATCGAGTTATTAAATTTGTGCCTCAAAGATAACAACTACCTGCAATTTAAGGACAATTTGTACAAACAAGTACACGGAATGCCAATGGGAAATCCTCTTTCACCGACGATTGCGGACTTGGTTTTAGATTTTTTACTCGAGGAATGTCTTAAACTAAGCTACAAACCTAAGTTTATAGCAAAATATGTTGATGATATCTTTGCGATTGTGGATAGAGAAGAAATTGAAAATGTCTTACGATGCTTTAACCAATTTAATGAAAAAATACAATTCACCGTAGAGAGGGAAAAAACAGATCGATAGCGTTCGTGGACGTTAAGGTCTACCGCGAAAATGATCGACTTTCTTTCGACTGGTACCAGAAAAATATGGCGTCTGGGCGACTTTTCAATTTTCCGATCTAATTAAGCCAAGCACATTCGTATAAACACTGCGTCGAACTTAATAAACAAAGTTTTTGCGTTGAGTGACCGAAAATTTCACTCCGCTAACGAAGAAAAAGTTACGCAAATACTCTTAAACAACAGCTTTCCGACAGAAGTTATAAGGAACTTGATACTTCATCAAAAACAACAAGTTCGTTCAGAAAATAAGTTCAAAGAGAGGAAATGTGTTTATAAGAGTATCGTTTATGTCCCCAAACTTTCCGAAAATTTAAAAAAAATGGTCACGAAAAACAACCCGGAAGTCAACTTGGCATATAGATCGAACCAAACTGTTGCATCCATATTCACCAACCTGAAGACGAAAACCGAAAAAGATCGCCGTTCAGACGTAGTTTATACAATAAATTGCCAAGGGAAAACGGATGAATCCTGCAATCTTTGCTACATCGGCACCACCGAACAACTCCTTCGGCAAAGAATGGCGAACCACAAGTCAGATATTCGCCCAAGAAGTTAGTTCTGAGAAGACGGCACTGGCTTCTCACAGCGTTGATACCGGTCACACATCAAACTTCGAGGGAGTGGAGATCCTTGCAACAGAAAAACCTACATCTAAACATTACACACTAGAGACAGTGCATATAATTAACAACAAAAATAATATGAACCGCAAACAAGACACACAAAATATATCTGCCGTTTACTGTTCATTAGTTTCTGACAGTAAATATCATAAAACATAGACTAATCTTCAAATGAGAAGTGTTCCAAATCTGTTTTTCATTTGTTTTTTTTTATATGTTTCAAACAAATTATTGTTGGGTATATTAAAAAAAAAATTTAAAATTTAACGTTATGTAAGTCATATTTTGTTCATTTACTTATATCAATATTTACAACATTATATCTCTTTTTAATTTTGTAAATATAGACACCCCTGAAGAAGACGACAACCACCGTCGAAATGGCGTTGGGAAAATAAAATGAAAATTGCTTTCTTTTAATCATCATTACGACCAATAAAGCCGATGTTTCAACCCGAGTTACCTATAACGAAGTTAAACAATACAATGACAATAAAAAAACCGAACCAAAGTCCAATGACCAGAGCAACTCGGATTGATTTAACTCGATTTATTTTAGCGAATTTTCATTTCTAACTCGAGTAGGTACCAAAACATTAAACATCAAACCGAGTTATGTTTGCTACCGTCTACCGTCCTTACAGTTATATGTGTATGCTTGCGTTGCGATCAATTCACTTGGTTTGATGCTTCATATATTATATACCTATAAAACAACAGCAAAATTAGCGCATACACAAAACAAACAACAATTATGTCTAAAAAAAAAAATTAATACGGCAACAAACAATGGGTGAAACCTAGGCACAGCCGGTTTCATTGAATGGTACAAGCCTCAACAAAAAAGGTTAGTTTTGATTATGTTCAAGTCGGTTTGCCATTGTATATGTATTCCATAGTACTATCATGAAGCGGAACGTCCGAGGCGGCCTCTGGTGATATCGCTGAAAGGTACAACAAATAAAAAATAAGGTAAGACAAATAGCTAATGAGGGAGAAGAATGCAAAAAGCTATAGCAGGATAATAGAAAATATATTTTTTGCATTTTTCTTTCACATTTATTATAAACTTTAGAAAATACCTATGTAGGAAGAATATCCCAATTTCAATTTGTAAGTATCCCTTTCGACCTACTTTTGGTTTAGGCACTACCTGTGTATATTTCGCTTTGTTTTGGTTTTTTTAACCAAGATTTTGTGTAATTTTTCTTTTGACATTGTAGGTACGTGTGTGAAATATATTTTGCCGTCGGTTGTGTGTAAAAAAAAAATATTTAATTTGATTTCATACAAATGCAATTCGGTATTTTTTTTGTGTGATAAAGTATTTTTGTGAAGTTGAAGTTAATTAGTGATGTTCGCTGAAAAAATTGTGAAGTATCTTTATATCTATATAGTAGTTACCTACCTATAGGTAGGTAGGTACATACAAATATTGTTTTCAGATCACACTACTGGATCGTACAAACTTGATATTGTTGCTAACAACCTTAACGTGGGTAAGAATTGAAGCTATTAGAAAGTAGGTATACTAGTTATCAATTGAATATTCAGTTTGAATATGCAAAATTATTAAACATTTTTGGAAGCATTTCCACTTAAAAAAATTATTTTGATCGGTTCATTCAAAAATGATAAAGTATAAAATATGAAAAATGGTTCTATAGCTACATATTTACCTACATAATTTTGATGATGTAGCTTGTGAAAAACAAAATACCATAAGAGACTATTTCTGTTTGGGGCGTCATAACGGTGTAGATAGCTTTTACTTATGTCAATCATATACACACATTCCAAAACATTTGATTAGAGATAACGCTAACTATATAATTCTCCTTAAGCAAGATGATCTTAATTTGAAACATATTTTATTTAAAGAACTAGTTGCTTTATAAAGTGTCACAGTCGTTAAACTGCTACGCATATTAATAGACGAATATCAGAACAGCCCTGTGCTGAACTGCCCTGTATTAAACAGGTCTGTATTGAACTGCCCTGTATTGAACTGCCCTTTATTGATCGGCCCTGTATATTGAACCGATCTAGTTCTGTCCTCTGCATCTACCTATATCTACATACAACAGTCATGGATACTCGTACTAATATAAATACACATAAAAGTCTAATAAAGACAAAAAAGGCTTTGAAGAAAAAGTATATGCTCCTAAGTACTGTAAAACTCATTAATGATACTGAAATTGAAAACACGTTTAGGCCAATTGTTTAACCCTTACGTAAAATCGTGAAAAATGTGGAAAATAATGACACCATGAATGATGAGTTAAAAAAAATGAAATCACCCATTGTAAAACGTCGTCTTCAATTTAAAAGTCAAAGAAAAGAAGGAGAAGAAGATGAATATAGAAAATATTTCTCCAGATCGAGATTTAAATTTATCATTATTGAATTCAGAGTCGGTCGAAGAAGACTCTTCATTTAAAACAGTTACAAATAGCTTCAATGAGAGTACTCCGATCATCGGAGCATTAATTTCAAATTCAGATCATGAAAAGATCTATGGCCCATACTTTGATGCTAAATTGAATTCAAAAAAGTTAGGGAGATCGAATTTTCAAATTGACGATGACAAAAATATTATAATTGATGATGAAATTTTTCATGGAACAGAAGGCTTTCTTCAACTTGTTCTGCATAAAAATCCTCGAAAGAGTATTTATAATACTGAAGACTTAAGACAGTATCAGAGAATATTACAAAAGACATGCGCTCACTTCAGAAATCATGATATAAATTCACAGGTTAAAGGCAATAGAGTACAAAATTACAAGAAAATCATTAAACCTCAAAGTAAAGAAAAGAAAGTGGGAAATGCATACAGAAGTAATTCGCCTGCAATGATTTATTCATCTAATCCAATTGATTATGTGGATTGGGACAATCCAAATGATCTAGTTGATAGGTTGAGACTTTTAATTGCATCTGAAACATCAGGGCATAACAACCATAAAAATGAGATAAATTCGATTGTGGAAGAGCTGCGTGAACAAAATTTAAGTTTTAAGGAAAATAAGTGTTGGAAAGTTCGGAAGAAGCTCCAGCTAATTTCAAAGAACAATCGTTGATCCTCAAGGACCTCCTGGTGATGGATTTAAGCAAACTTCGAATGGTGACTTTAATATTGAAGGAACATGTATGTACAATGTTGGCAGCCCTATACTGCCTAATCAAGCAATAAATAAAGCATAAATAATGAATTGAAAAATATTAAGCGAATACATTGATCTACAAATTTTTAATACAATCCGCTTGCTGGATGATCTTCGAAAATATTTTCTTTTTCAAATTGAAAAAAAATAAAGAACATCAAGAGCGGGAACTAAAATATTTTTCATATAAGAAAACCTAACAAGACAATCTTACATTCAGTCAATATTTGTAAGTCAGAAACAATATCACAACCATGTCCAATATCAACATACCATTAATTTTAAATGAATTTTTGACTTTCTTAAGGATTCATAAAGATAATATGCTTGAAGAACATCATGAAGAATTCTTAAGAAATATATCGTTTTTTATTAATCATAAAAATGTTGATCAAATTGAATCTAAGTATGGATGTTATTTCACAAACTGTTCATGGTCTTCAAATACATTTAAAGTGGGGCCAGATACTTGTGGATGTTGTTTGATTGAACTTCGTTTGATAAGATTAAAAAAACGAATACTATTGTATAGTACATTAAAATAAATGTAATTTTATTATAAGACCATAAAAAAATGTTTTTTCTTTCATTCTGGAAAAAAATGAGTAACCGACAAGCTGTTGAAGAGCTTCACAGATCAGCAAGAAAGAATTTCAATCGGCGTAGGGTTGTTATCAAAGGGTTCGATGACATGTGGCAAGGTGATTTGGTTGAATTGATACCCTACAACAAAGAAAATAATGACTACAAATACTTAATGACGGTTATTGACACATTCTTGAAATAAGCATGGGCAATTGGTTTTAAAAATTAGACCGCTGCATCTATTGCCGAAGCAATTAAGTTGATTTTCTGCAAATCATCACAACATCCTAAAAACCTATATACGGATAATGGAAAAGAAATTTTTAATAAGATGTTTCATGATTTATTGAAGTTACACAATATAAATCATTACTCTACATTCAGCTAACTTAAGGCATCAATTGTTGAATGTTTTAATCGCACACTTAAAGCGAAAATGTGGAAGGAATTCAGTCTCAATGGTAATTACAAATGGATATCCATTATTGATGATTTGGTGGATGAATACAATCAATCCATGCATAGAACTATAAAAATGAGCCCAATCGATGTGAATCCGGAAAACTCTAAAAAAAACCTTATCTACAGCGTATAATAGAATTAAAATCGCTCCACATGGTAAATTTTAAGTTGACGACAATGTTAGAATAAGCAAGTTCAAACAAGTTTTCGAGAAAGACTACACCCCTAATTGGACAACGGAAATATTTAAGATAAGAAAAGTAAACCTAACAAATCCAGCAACATATCTCCTTGAAGATTTTAAAGGTCAACTTATCAGCGGATGTTTTTTTATGAAAAAGAGTTTCAAAAAATTAAATACCTTTATATTTATCTCATTGAAAAAGTACTTAAAAGTAAGGGGACAATGTATACGTTAAATGGCTTGACTTCCCACAGGCTAAAAATTCATGGATTAATAAATCTCAATTATTATAAAACACACATACAAAATTGGTTTCCTTTTTATTCATAAATTAGTTCCTCTACATTATCACTCTTCAACATACAAAACCATCTCAAAGTCAATTCCTGCACTACCATTCAAAACTCATATCAACATACCTCACTTAAAAAAACCTATCTGCAAACCATCCAAGAAATCCTTCTTGGTTCTCTTTGATTTGTTCTATCTCAAGAAGAAAATCGCTCTGCGTAAATTTCTAGTTGACGATAGTGTTCGAATAATCAAGTTCAAACATGTTTTCGAGGAGGCTACACATCTAATTATATCTTTGTACATCACTAGCCATACAAAACAGTCACAAAATCTAGATTCACCCCGAAAAATATAATTTTTGACCACAAAAATTATTCAAAAATCGCTCTGCTAGAAGACCAACAACCAGTGGATTGCTTAATTACTTAAATAAAATAATTATTAAAACCACGAACAAAGTCTGGATCACCACCCAGTTGATGTATTTAATTCCTCAAACATTTAAATAGTACCTACACGAAATAATAAATAACGAATTCAACACACCGCTGATGGCTTTATTTAAAATACCGAGTAAAAAGAAAACGGTATCAAAAATAAACTTCCACGTTCAACGAGAAAAAAAACACCCTATATACGAGTTTACTAAATAAAACTAAAAGAAATTCGAAATTATTAAATAAAAAAATATATCGCACAAAAGCAATGTATGGTAACACCAACCACAAAATTGAAAATAAGAATTTAAATCACGAACAAAACCAAAAAAAATTACCCAAGAAATTAATTAATTGCCATATACCAATGACAGAAAGCAAAAAAAAAACACAGTAGGTATGTATGTATGTAAAAAAAACCTAAGAACCCACACTAAATTCAGTGATCAAAAAAAAAAAGAAAGAGAAAAAAAAAGAATATACAAAAATATAGAAAATATAAATGTAAATATATAAAAAAGGTTTAAACAAAATTTTAAAATATAAAAATAAATAATAATTAATAAAAGAAGTAAAAAAAACAAATAAAAGAAAACCAAATTTCCAATGCTGGTTGCTGCAAGTTTCTTTGTGTGCGTTTGCAAGCAAACACGTGTTAAACACGCAAAAAAGACCTCTTCTTAACTTACAATTAGAAAACCCATGGTTCCAAATTATTTTTTGTAAATTGAATCTAATTTAAAAAACAACAAAGGAAAATAAAAAAAATTGATAAAATATTTATAGGCTTTTCCGATTTTAAAAACCGAGTGCTTATTTGGTTATTTTGAATTGATATTTCAAGTGAAAAAAAAATAAAAAAAAATAAAATAAAACAATAAGACACAAGGCAATGAGATGATGATGGGACAGAAATCATCAATCAGCTGGTAATGAGGATAGCGAAGAAAACGTCAAATAGAAGAAACATTCCAATCATAAACTAATAATGTAAAGACCGGAAATCTCTGCTTTCATTTGACATTTGCCTACAAGCTGAAACACGCACACAAGAATCTTTTCTGTTCCTCTTCCTAGAGACACATAGACAGCACAGCCCTAGTAATTTGTTTTTGTTTTGCTTTTCGATTTCCCATCTATTCATGGATAGAGTTTCAAAGCTACAAATGCAACAATGTAAACAAATGGGTTTTGGGGGGTGAAACGTACGAAGGTTTCCAATCTTTATTATGGCTTATTTCTGATTCCAATGTGGCAGAGCCATCTACACACTCAATCAGAAATCCCGTATTCGGCGAACCAACCCAACCGCCAAATCACTCCTAATAGTATTGCCGTCTGCCATAGTAGTAAATTAGTGAAAGTGAATAATAAGTTAAATTTTAGCATTTTGTCATATAATGTAGCTGGTTTAAAAAATAAAAGTAATTGTTTAGATTTTGTTGAATATTGTTACATAATGAAAGTGCTACTTTCCTTTCTCCAAATGCCTACACTCACAAAACAAACTTTTCACCACACATATTTTTGCTAAAACCAAGTGTGCTTACTTGGTCTTTTACATTTCTCCAACTTCATCTTCTTCAAAGATAAAGCTGGAGATCATTATCATCTTCTTGCCTAGAAACAAAAACGACGCTTACGGATTAAGCAAAGCTTTGGGTGCTGTTAAGTTAATCTGCTTTACTTAGGCTTGGGTTACCGAAAACATTATTCTTGTTGTTAGTCTATTATGTATTCCGTCCGATTTAACTCGTTCTCTTCGAACTTAAATTAAATGTCTTATTTACTAACCTAATATTAATTGAATAAACATTATTTAATAAAACAAAGCGTGTTTTTCTTGTGTTTCAATAAAAACACATATAATTGGGGCTGTCG
Source organism: Philhelius pedissequus (assembly GCA_910595825.1). Taxonomy (NCBI): domain Eukaryota; kingdom Metazoa; phylum Arthropoda; class Insecta; order Diptera; family Syrphidae; genus Philhelius; species Philhelius pedissequus. The sequence continues at coordinate 149,645,182 of OU343161.1, forward strand.
GGAGAACTAACTTTCGGTGCGTGGAATTAATAATGAACAAAAGTTATCCAAAAAAACAAGAAAATCGAGTGCAGATACCTTCGTAAAAAAAATTTGTCTCGAAACAAAAAAACTATAATCCGGAAATTAATATTTGGAAAAATTTAAGTGAAAACAAAAAAAACACACAAAAAGAAAACTTAAAACAATAAATAAGGACGAAATCGTCAACAAGTGCTAACAATAAAAAAAATTCCACCACTTCTAACGCTCAAGAAACTGTACCTACTTATCTACAAAACAAAATAACTACCTAACAAAAAAGTTCTTATTAAATTGAAATTTTCTTTGAAACATTTAACATTTTAAATCAAAACGAACAGTAAAAAGACAAAAATTTAAAACATAAATTAAAAAAAAAACAAACAAGAAGGAACTGAAGTGAATCATCTGTAACCGCAATAATCAGAAGCGGCTCACTAGCAAGCGAATCAGGTCAGATTCGGTCAATCATCTGTAACCGCCTAAATCATAAGTGGCTCTTAAGGAAGCTTGGTACAATTTGAAGCTGCAAATTTTCTAGTGAGTAGTTCCAACTCTAAACGATGGCAGTATTAGATCCTGTGGATAAGTTTAAGTTAACTTTAGAATTAATTACTAAGATTCCTGAATTTGATGGTAGCAATAGAAATTTATTAGAATTCCTGGACAGGGTAGATTCTCTTATTTTAACAATAGACTCTTTTGAAGAATCCGCAAAGATCCTTCTTACAGGTTACATAAAGGACAGAATAGTAGGGAAGGCTAGGTGCCTATTACAAAGGCATGGTAGACTTAATAATTGGCCTGAAATAAGAACGATTTTAATACATAATTTTGGTGAGGAATTTTCTGTAGAACAATTACTAGACAATATTCGAACAACAAGAATTTCAACAAATATTGAAGATAAATAATTTGCTTAGCAGAAATAATTTGCTTAGCAGAATAAATGGTGTGTATTTGCTTAAAAATAATTCAAATGATATTGGTGCAGTGATCGAATAAATAACAGGATTGCTCTTCAAGCATTCAAAAACAATTTACCGGAACCGACAAAGTCTATTATACTAAGTCGAAATCCTAAGTCCTTGACCAATGCATTCAAAATCATTATTGAAATCAATCATCAACGTTTAGGTTATAATACTCTTTTTGGTGAAATAGACAGGTCTCAAGGTAACTCAAATCAGAACGACAATAACTTCTATAGTCAAAATAATAATTTTCCTATAGGTCAAAATAGGCAGTTTATTTATTCTATCCAGCGGGGTTCGTCGAGTCATAACTACAATAGCCAAAGTGGACAGTTCCACCAAAATAATGACTATAATTTCAGTAATCAATCACGCCAAAATAATAGTTACAATTACAATAGCCAATCACGCCTAATTATAACTCGAATCACAGTGGCCAATCACGCCACAATAACTCGAATAGCAGTGGTCAATCACGTCAAAATAATAATAACAGCGATCAATCACATCACAACCGTAATAGTACTAACAGTGGACAAACACGAAATTCCAATAGAAATAGGCAGTCCAACAGCCAGGAATCTATGGACATTACGCTTAACGAAGACATTCAAAATAAAAATGATCATGTTGAAAACCGTCAACATTTTTCAGATGGTCAAAGAAACAATTACCCTATTTAGTCTTTAAAAATAACATTAAGCCTTTAAGGTTTATAATAGATTGCGGGGCAGAGTACAGCATTATAAACAAAAACTTGTGTAACCCAAAGTGGGAAATTCCTTCTAAGATACATACCATCAAAGTACTTAACCGAAATATTCAAACAAATAAAGAATACAGTATCCCTCTATTCAGAGAATTTAATGAACCAAATATATACGCTAATTTTATTGAATACCATTTCCATGATTATTTTGATGGGTTGATAGGAAATAACATTCTCTTTGACTTAAACCCGGTAATCGATTATAAAAATCGTGTTCTTAAAACAGAGTCTGCAGGAATTTCAATATTTTTTAATGAAGAAGAAGAGGTTTACGCTAACAACTGTTTTGAAGATGATTCATTTGATGTATTTTGCAGTGAGGCTTTCGATTCCGAAATAAATGATAAAAACTTGGCAAAACATTTAAGTTTGAATGATGCTTCTAGCCTAAAATCTTTACTTCGTTCTTTCAAATCCATATTTTATAAAGAAGGTGATGATCTTACGTTTACCAATGAAATCCGACATAAAATAAAAACAAAAAACGAAATTCCGATTTATAGCAAACTTTACGGCTATACGAATTTCACACAGAGGAAGTCGATCGGCAAATCAATGAGATGCTTAGACAGAAGATAATTGTACCAAGCCATAGTTCCTACAACTCTCCAATTTGGTCGTTCCTAAAAAAGACGATTATGATGGAAATAAGCAATGGAGAATTGTAATCGATTATAGGAAGCTTAACGAGCAAAAAATCGATGATGGCTATCCTATGATTGGTTCAGAGGAAATTTTTGAAAAGCTTCGCAAGTGCAACTACTTTTCTGTCATAGACCTCGTTAAAGGTTTCCATCAAATCGAAGTTGATCCGCGTGACAGAGCGAAGACCGCATTTTCGACAAAAAAGGGTCACTATGAGTTTTTAAGGATGCCATTCGGTCTAAAAAACGCTCCAAAGACGTTTCAACGTTTAATGAACCACATCCTTAAAGATTTCATAAGCTTAATCTGTGTTGTTTATCTAGACGACATCTTGATTTTTTCTTCAAGTTTCGAGGAGCATCTTCAAGCTCTCAGGAAAATTCTTCAAGTCTTGAAAGACAACAATTTGAAAGTACAAGTAAATAAATGTCGTTTTGCAGAATTGTCGACAAATTACTTAGGACATATTGTTGTCAGTAATGGTATCAAACCGGATCCAAACAAAGTTAAATCTATTGCAGAAATGCAACTACCCAATAACATTAAAGGCATTAAACAATTTTTGGGAATAACTGGGTACTACCGAAAGTTTATTAAAGACTATGCAAAGGTAGCCCATCCAATGATCAAATATTTAAAAAAAATCTCAAAAGTTGAATACATCTGACCCAAGGTACATTAAATCGTTTCAAAATTTGAAAACGTTGCTTATTTCCGATCCCATTCTGAAAAGTCCAGACTTCAATAAACCATTTGTCCTAACAACTGACACATCCAATTATGCCCTTGGAGCAGTGTTGTCAAAATAGCCACCCCATCTGCTATGCTTCACGCACGCTCAATAAACATGACCTAAACTACTCGACAATCGAGAAAGAGCTCCTTGCTGTTGTATGGTCAGTGAAGCAATTTAGAACGTACTTATATCGAAGGAGGTTTACCGTAAAAACGGACCATAAGCCACTTGCATGGTTGAGTGGGATTAAAGTTCCCAACATGAAGCTACAACGTTGGAAAATTATGTTAAATGAGTACGACTTTAATATTGAATACCTAAAAGGTATAGCTGACTTAGCAGGTTTATCGATCAGATTCAAAATTGCCATTCCGAACCTAACGAAGAAGTTCCCTTAAGAAACAATTTTGAAAATGAAAATGTTAAAAATTTTTTAGATCTTGGCGAAGAAGTCTATTTTGCAGAAATGTTTAACAATGAAGTAAACTCTAATGTTGAACAAAGCGAAAATAACGAAGATTTTATAATGGCAGGTTCAACAGACTAAACGAATAACCTTGATTTTATATCAAGTGGTGCAACTGTGCACAGTGCAATGGAAGACGAGTTACTACACATTTTTATAACTGAAAAACCAATTAATCTTTTTAAAAACCAAATTTATTTGTCTTATGGCATAAAAGAGAAGATAACAATGAAAATTATACATAAAAAGATACAAAATTATATTAAAATTGAAAAATATAAAAGTGATTTACTCGAGATAATGAAACGTTTCTTAATAAGCAAAGGAATCATCTGCCTTTACTGCAATGATATACCACTTTTCCTAGACTTTCAAAATTTATACGTTAAATATTTTTCATTAAATACGAACCTGAAAATCCTCAGATCAACAATCAGACTGAAAGACGTTACAGACAAAAACGAAATGCTAACATTAATTAAAAATGAACATCTGAGCAAAAATCACAGAGGGATAAATGAGATTTTCTCAGAATTAAAATCATTATATTTCTACCCAAACCTACAAACAGAAATTCAAAAATTTATCACTAACTGTGATATCTGTAATGTTGCGAAACATGATAGAAATCCAATTCAAATACCATTGCAGGTGTCAGAAAGTCCTCAACAAATTAACGACATTCTTCATGTCGACATCTGGTTTCCAGAGCGAGGCAAAATGTATTTCACTACGATAGATAAATTTTCAAAATACGCTTCGATTCATCCATTAGAAGACAAAAACTGGATAGCCATCCTAAATGCTATTAAGCAAAGGATTCAGTTCTTAGGCAAACCCAAAAAAATTATCCCAGATGGTGGAACATGTATCTTGCATTCGGCAGTAGAGCAATTTTTAAAAGAAAATGACATAATTTTCCCTAAAACCACGGCATCAATGAAGACCGGTAATGCCGACATTGAGAGACTACACGGAACTTTGAACGAGCATCTCCGAATTCTCGATGCCAGCAAAGATACCTCTGATAATAACACCATACACACGACTACAAAATTCAAACCAATTGATTTTATTTCTAAAAACATGAGTAAAGAGGAAATCGAAAAATTAGCCCAAGTTTACAAACAAATAAAGGAAATAGCAATAACTAGAAGAAATAAACACATAAAACTCAACCACTGTTCCGAACATTGTCCAGACTTGGTTCAAAATAGAACTATTGTAAAATGTAAACCAAAATATAAACAAATTAGCTCACTTTACAACTACCGGAAACTATGTCACGGATAGATCCACAAGAAGAAATACAAAATATTATAAAAAACATCTGAAACGTAAATACAAATATCAAAACAATTAGAACTTTAAATTCACCAACTTGCTTTCATTGTAATTTTTTTTATCATTCGCACCTTTATGCATTTTTTTTTCAGGAAATACACACACATACCTATACACAGAAATATACAATTGCTTTGATATTCAACAATATTCACCATTAATTAGATTTCACACTCAGACTTTAATTCACTTTCATGAATTCAAGTTCAAAACATTTACAACTCTATAATTAAACTACTTTCAATACCTAATTTTATTTTCCCATTCACACACTAAACCATTAATTTCTTTTAAATTCATACATCCATAGATACAAATAGCAGAACTTTAAGTTTCAACAATTCACATTCACACTACCTTAGTTCTGTAATCCATTTGTTTTCCATTTTCTGTTAGATTTTCTTAATTTTTTCTTCTGAATCCATTAAAATATAGCTTTTAATTCACTGTTTGAATATTTCCTTGTTATTCTAATTCTTTAATTTACAAAGTTTTCAATTTTAATATTACTTTGTTACACCAGACAGACAACACACTGTTTGAACTTCGTATGGAATTCAGAACGGTAAAAAGGAACGAAACAAAAACAGACAAAAAAAAACATCAACTTCCTTTTCATCCTTTTTTTTTTGAATTTTGACATTTCATGAATGCGTTCACTTGATGGACTCGTTCTTTTCGTATAACGAGTTAGGGCATCATCCAACGTGGAACTTAAACGAATTAATAATTATATTTTTGCGTTTAAAAGTTAAGTTAATAAAAACATATTACCCTGGCCAGGAAATTAATAAAATAAGGCTATAGGATTATAACTATAATAAAGATACCATTCGTTTACACTTATGTATGTCAATGTTGTTAATTTCATTAAAGTATGGAAATTAAATTAAAGTCAATAACGGGACGGACAATATTAATAAGAAATGAAGAAGAATACATGTTAATAAGAATATTTTATGTAGTTAACAATTACTCGTTACTTATAAATTTGAATAAAACAGAAATTATAGTAAATGCGAATAAGAATAAAGTTGATTTTTGTATTGTTTGTTTATTAAATAAGTCATGTTATCTTGCAATAAAATATTTTTTTTGTGTTCGAATTTAAAATAGACTTGATGAAGTTATTTGATTTTTGTAAAAGTAACGAATAAGATTATAAAATACAAGCTATAACATAAATCAATGATGAAAAATTCAATTATTTGTAAGATAAATTTTTGTAAATAATGTTTTTGGGGACCAAAAACTATTTTGTGGGGGAGGTGTTACATAATGAAAGTGCTACTTTCCTTTCTCCAAATGCCTACACTCACAAAACAAACTTTTCACCACACATATTTTTGCCCAGCTAAAACCAAGTGTGCTTACTTGGTTACTTGGTCTTTTACATTTCTCCAACTTCATCTTCTTCAAGGATAAAGCTGGAGGTCATTATCATCTTCTTGCCTAGAAACAAAAACGACGCTTACGAATTAAGCAAGGCTTTGGGTACTGTTAAGTTAATCTGCTTTACTTAGGCTTGGGTTACCGAAAACATTATTCTTGTTGTTAGTCTATTATGTATTCCGTCCGAGTTAACTCGTTCTCTTCGAACTTAAATTAAATGTCTTATTTACTAACCTAATATTAATTGAATAAACATTATTTAATAAAACAAAGCGTGTTTCTCTTGTGTTTCAATAAAAACACATATAATTATATGTAAAAAACAGGAAATATTTTGTTTATATGAAACTTTTCTTGTGGAAAATTATGAACATTTTGAAAATACTTTTAATGAATTCGAATTGTTATGGAGTACAGCGACTCGAGTACACGCAGAGGGAAGAGCAAGTGGAGGAACGGTTTTAGGGATAAATAAACAATTTTCGTTGAACACAAATTGCTGCTTTATAAGGAGAGAAAATAGAGATTTCATCAAAATTAAAATGGAAGGAGAACCTATGGATATTTGTCCAATATACATAAACAGTAGTAACCTTCAAATAGAATACAACAGCTTAATCGATTGCCTTCTCAGCGGAGGCTGTAAAAATATGCTTCTGGTAGGTGACTTTAATGCTAGCGTGGGAAAGGAACAACTAGCCCCTATAATAAAAGGAGAAACGCAGTTTTACTCCAACATTATCAGGGGATCTAAGTATACAACTATTGATGCAAAGGTCAAAGCATGTGATTCTTTTAGTGTATGCCTTCTAAATGGCAGAACATCCAGCGATAGTAATGCCGAGTTAACGTTCTTAAAGGGAAATGGCTGCTGCTTAATCGATTATGCATTCATAAATGGAATATGGCACGAACTAATACATGACTTGGAAGTATCGGCTCAACTTTTTTCAGACCACTTGCCCCTATCTACGAGTATTAAATGTGGACAAAAATAAATACGCCAAATACGACAAATTTGTCGTTACTACCGAAAATTATTTGGAAAGACAGCTGGGTCTCAGAGTATCATCGCCAACTAGATGAATGCGTTGCAATGCTGGAAATAGAATGGGACAGTGCTCTTTTATTCCCAAGTTTTCTAACAAGTATAATTAGGAATATAGCGCAAGCAAACACAAGAACTAATACATTTGTTAGAAAACAACCTTAGTTTGATGAAGAATGCTTCAAAGCTAGGAAAAAATCGCTCCGATCCTTAAACCTGTTTAGAGAACTACACACAGAAACAACAAAACAAACTTATGTTGAGGCAAATGGTCATTACAAAACAATTGCTAGTCCAAGCAGACCACGTATTTTAATAGAATGGCGAGTGAAATATCGGTGATTTGCGTAGTTGCAAAAAAACTCAATAGAAAAAAAATACAAAATAGGCACCCTAGTTAAATCCACCATATTTAAGAATCATTTTCGAACAATGCTTAATCCAGAGGGACCACAAATCTTATATAAGTATGCAGTACCATAAATATATGATGAAATCTTACACCCGCCATTCAGCATCGAAGAGCTTTTTCAAGTGTTGAAAAAAGTTAAACCAAACAAAGCATCAGGGGAAGATCTAATCCCCTATAAGTTCTTTCATAATGCTACAATTAATTTTCTTGGAAAAGTTGTTAGATCTCCAGATTATATATTCAAAGAGGCAAAAGTACCTGAAGAGTTTCAAAAGTCAATAATCTTCTCAATATACAAGAAAGGTGATCCCAATGAAGCAGCGAACTATAAAGGAATCTCCTTTATGAATGCTGTAGCGAAAATTTTCACTGGGTTGTTAAATACTCGTCCTACAAAATGGACTAAATAGAATAGAAAATTAAGTCAATTCCAAGCTGGATTTAGAGAAGGATATTATACTGTGGATCAAATAATCAATCTAACAAGTATAGCGCAAAACTACATAAACCGAGGAATTGTATGCATTTTTTTATTGGTTTCCGCGTGGCATTCGACACGATTAACAGAAACTGTCTTTTTTATAAACTTTTGCTAATATTGAAAAACTTTGTTGATACACCGACAACAAAGTTTTTCAATATCCTTGTTAATTTCTACAGCCGCAATAAATCAGCAATATGGATTGGTAATGAGCTATCAGATTGGTTCGATATTGAAATTGGTGTGAGACAGGGATGCTTGTTAAGACCTTTGCTATTATCATTCTCATTGTTTCTGAATGACATTACAGAATGCCTACCAGCGGGAATCATGGTGAAGGTTTCAAAATTACCACATTGCTTTTCGCCGACGATGTTGTCATTTTAGCAGAATCACATAGTTCTTTACAGCTTATGATAAATAAGCTAGAAAATTACCGTAAGTGCAATAGTTTACAAATCAACACAGCGAAATCGAAAGTACTCATATTCAGAAAAGGAGCAGGCCGATTAGCTAGATTTGAAAAATGGAAATATGGTGGAAAGGACTTGGAAGTTGTGAAATCATACAAGTATCTTGGAGTTACAATTAATTATGACCTGTCATTCAAAAAACACTTTAAATAGAAACTGGCCGATTCGAAAAAAGCTATTAATACAACTTGGAAAAATCTGTCAAATTCCATGGTCGAGCTACAAACAAAAATAAAGGTATTTGAAGCTGTTATGCGTTCCATAATGTGCTATAGTGCGCAAGTTTGGGGAGGTAAGATGTAGAAAAACTTTTGCGGCTACCCACAACAACTCCCAATTATATGCTCTTGATCGAAAGTGACATGTCACATCTTTTTGTGTATACGCTTCAACTTACCATGAACTATGTGACCAAAAATCTAAACGAGGAAGATGATTCACGCCTAACCCATGAAAGCACTAAGAACCAAAACATTGTTTTATAAGGACTGAGAAAATGTCGCAACTAAGTATAACATCCAGCTAGATCTAAGGGAAAATAATATCTCCGAGTGGAGAAACATCACTCGAAAATTCATCCTTGATGTGAAACAGGCAGTAAAAATAGAATGCATAACACAAGCAGAAAATTCAACAACACGTTTGTTATATCGTTAACTCGAACACCTACATATAAGCTACCTGAACGCTGGCCTTAGTACTGCGGAAATATCAATGATAATCCGAGTGAGAGGAGAACTACTTACACTTAACTATATGCCATATCGCGACAAAGATGCATCACTCTGTTATTTATGTAACATTAGGGAAAATGAAGACGTGATGCACTTTTTTGGTACGTGTCCCATTTTAAAAGAGATAAGGCGCTATCACTTTGGAATCAATTTAAAGAGTATTGAACACGTTAAAAGAATACTGGATGATGAGAAAATTGGACGAAACTTGCTTCTAATTGCCACAATGCTCTCAGCTATAGAAAAAGAATTTTGAACGCATTAAATTAAATATATGTAAGGATATCTTTTTCCATAATTGAAATTACTGATATGTATTTGAATTCTAATGAATCACCCTATATTACTTTATATGTATTATAACCATTATTAGATACAGGCTCTTGTCATATTGTGAAGCTGTAAGCCGTCATACTAAGATGAAATAAATGTCATTCCTTATATTAATCTCAAAGAACGTGGTCGACCTTCCTTTAAGGTTAGAATTTATCAGTGGCGACGAGGATGGGATTTTAAGATTGAGGAAAATCTTAGCGATGGAAACCACGCAGCAACTTATAGCAGCGTTAACAACTGCAATAGCAAATCTGCAAAACCAATCAACTGCAAATGCATCGAACCTGCATTTTGAGCCCTACAACGAGAGTGAAGAACCATTCCCAAATTACATTAAACGGCTGGAAAACTACCTGGCTCTAAGAAACATATCTGATGTCACAAAAAAACGGCAAGTATTGATTAATTGCATAGGTGCAAAATACTACCAGCTTTTATCAAATTTGACAGCACCAGATGAACCAGATACAAAATCCTATGAATTTCTCATCGATGTCCTCAAGAACCACCTAAGCCCCAAACCAAACGAAATCACTGAACAACACAAATTCTTACTGAGGTTACAGCATGAAGGCGAATCAATAACCAGTTTTTTAGCCGAGTTAAAGAAATTAAGTTTTTACTGTAATTTCGCTTGCGAATCTTGTAAAAAATCTACACTTGATACTCACTTACGTTCACAGTTTATTAGAGGATTAAGAGATTCCGATATAAAAGAGAGACTGCTCCAAGAAAAAGATCTGACTCTAGATAAAGCTCTCTCCATTGCAATTGGAATAGAATCTTCAAAGACCGAGAGCCGCACTATGAATAGCATTCATCAAGTACAAATCAGGGGGAAAACAGGTGCACCTGCACATGGAAATCAAAACGCACATGAGAATGCTCGCAAGACCTCTTACAATTCACATACGGAAAAAGGGATCACATGTTTCCGATGTGGGAAACCAGATCATATGGCAAACAAGTGTCGGGCGACAAACTTGTTTTGCAAAAAGTGTCGAAAAACAGGCCATAATACGTCCGTCTGCAAAAAGTGGCGATCATCTCCGAGAGATGCAAATGCGTTACAAGTAATAACGGATGATGAAGATGACGATTACACAGAAGGAGTATATCGCCCGCACGAAATAAACGCACTGAAATTGGCAAATGAAGAGGTAGAAGGTATACATGCCTTGAAAGTACACAGAAGCTGTGTTGATACTCACGGTGGTAAGTACTTTATTAACCTAAAAATTAATGGAATTCCTTTTGACATGGAATTAGACACCGGAGCAGCAATATCAGTAATGAATTTAAATACATTTACAAAACATTGGCCAAATGCCAAGATAGAACCTACTAAGGTCATGCTTAAAACTTACAATAATGATGTGTTTCCAGCACTTGGTAAGTCCGAGGTAGAAATTGAATGCGATAAGAAAAAAATTACTTCCCAATTATATTTAGTACAAGGCAAATTCGACTCGTTAATGGGGCGAGAGTGGGTAAATGCTCTTAACTTACTGGGAATAAACTCAATTAATACCATTGCAGAAAACAGAGACGTGGAGCGAATGAAGCTGAAGATTTTTAATGAATTTAGCGATTTGTTCGAGCAAAAGGTGGGAACTATACCGGATTTCAAAGGCGTTTTGAAACTACGTGAAGGAACCTTACCTATTTTTGTAAAAGCCAGGGAAGCCCCGTATGCTATTCGTTCTCTAATTGAGGAAGAGATTAGAAGATTGGAAAAAGAAGGCATTTTAGAAAAGGTTGAGCATTCAGACTGGGGAACCCCAATTGTGCCCGTCATAAAGGCAGACAAATCGGTTCGTTTATGCGCAGATTATAAGGTAACTCTGAACAAATGTATTATAAATGATAATTATCCAATTGCAAAAATACAAGAATTATATGATAAGCTAAAGGGTGGTGTGTATTTTTGCACCTTTGACATATATAAGGCTTATTTACATCTCAGCATGTCAGATGAAAGTGCACTTATGCAAACCATCAGCACTACGTTGGGCCTCTACAAGGTTAAGAAACTAATGTTTGGAGTCAAAACAGCCCCTAACATATGGACACGTGTTATGGATAATATGCTCCGAGATCTTAAGGGGGTGGCATGGTTTTTTGATGACATCATTGTGACTGCTAAGTCTCTCGATGAACTCTTTGACAGATGTTTACTTTTATTGAATGTGCTACGAAAATTCAATATACATTTAAATACATCGAAATGTCGATTATTTCAGAAGAGTGTTGTATACTTGGGCCATAAAATCGATAAAGATGGTTTGCATAAGACCAAAGAAAAAATTGAAGCCATTATAAGCGTTAAACCACCGACTCAATTAACGGAGCTGCGTCAATTCCTTGGTATGGTAAATTATTACCATAAATTTATACCGGATTTATCAACAAAACTACATCCACTTTACAAATTGCTTAGGAAGGATCAAACCTTCAATTGGACACCGGAGTGTCAGCATTCATTTGATGGACTAAAGAATGAAATGATGAGTGATAATGTGTTGATTCCATTTGATGAAAAACTCCCTCTTCTATTGTCTACGGATGCTTCGCCGTTTGGGTTGTCGGCAATTTTGTCTCATTTAACTGATTTGGGTGAAAGGCCAATTGCTTACGCATCTAGGAGCTTAAGTAAAACGGAAACCAACTACAGTCAGCTGGATAAAGAGGCCACTGCAATATTCTGGGGCCTGCATAAGTTTTTCAACTACTGTTATGGAAGGGAATTTACACTTATAACTGATAACAAGCCCCTAACTTCGATTCTCCATCCATCGAAGAATTTACCATTACTGACAGCACAGCGACTTTTACATTACGCGCAATTTCTTAGTGGATTTAAATATACAATTCAATATAGAAGTACAAAAGAACATACTAATGCTGATTTTCTTTCCAGAAACCCAATTAATGACATTGATGTTAATTCCAGCAACCTGCATGAAATTTATCAACTTTGGAATGAATATCTACCAGTTACACACAAAGATATTCTAGATGAAATCAAAAATGACAAAGAATTGTCTTCGCTTATCATTAACCTGCAAACCGGAGCGAGCTTAAAAGGTACTATATATGAGAGTATGGCGAGTGAACTGATGCTGCAAGATGGATGTGTATATCGTGGAATACGGGTTGTTATACCAACTTCGTTACGTGCTCAAGTACTTAACGAGCTACATGAGGCGCACATTGGCATTGTAAAGATGAAAGCGTTAGCCAGAAGCTATTGCTATTGGCCAGGTATTGACCGAGATATAGAGGAGTTAGTGAGCGGCTGTCGAGATTGTGCGAGGGTTTCAAAGGAGCCGACGAAGATTATCACGCACCCATGGGAGGTCCCAACTCAACCGTGGCATCGTATACATGTTGACTTTGCGGGACCATTTATGGAACGCTACTTTTTAGTCGTCGTCGATGCTAAAACAAAATGGTTAGAAGTATTCCCTATGAGTAGAATAACGAGTTTTCACACCATATGTTCCTTGAGGGAAGTTTTCGCTCGATTCGGTATTCCAAGGGTTTTAGTTTCGGACAACGGCAGTAACTTTACGTCAAAAGAATTCCAAGATTTTTTAAAATATAACAACATTTCACACAAGCGGACATCTCCAGCTCATCCGTCTACAAATGGACAAGCCGAACGTTTTGTTCAGATTTTGAAAAGTGGTTTACGTGCATCCCGAAACGACTCAGGAGACTTGCATACAAAACTTCATCGGTTACTAGTTCAGTACAGAAAAACGACTAGCTCGACAACAGGTGAAAGCCCAGCGGAAATGATGCTCAGATATACGTACCGAACAAGATTGGATTTAATGCGCCCCTCCATTTTAGAAAACGAAGGTACACCTGTGTGCAAACGCAATTTTAATATTGGGGATTTAGTTCAAGTTCGATTTTACCAAAATAAAGAGTGCCGATGGAAATTTGGGAAAGTAACTCAACGAGATGGGCACCTGCATTACATAGTAGATGTCGATGGGGCATCACATAGGAGGCACATCGACCAAATGAAACGCACACTCGTTGAAGGAAATTTTCCAAATCGCGTATCATCTTTTCCAATAGAAGACCAAGTAGCTACTATCAAAGGTGCAACTGCTAGATGTAATTCCACGCCAAGCGGTAGAATTGGAGAAGATGAGGTCAAAACATCGTGTAAAGCAACTGATGTGCCAAGCATTTCAACAGAGGAAACGGGAGGCGGTCCTGAATCAAAAGTGGTTGCGGATCCTGGAAATAAACAGCAAGAATTAACTGAACCAAGAAGATCGAAGAGAATACGGACTCAACCCGTGCGATACCAACCTATGTAATAATAAGCGGGGAAGGTTGATATGTATTTGAATTCTAATGAATCACCCTATATTACTTTATATGTATTATAACCATTATTAGATACAGGCTCTTGTCATATTGTGAAGCTGTAAGCCGTCATACTAAGATGAAATAAATGTCATTCCTTATATTAATCTCAAAGAACGTGGTCGACCTTCCTTTAAGGTTAGAATTTATCAATTACTGAGCACAAAATATTGTTTAATTTGTTGTCATTTCTCGGCAGACGGGCCAGCCATGCTTAAATGAACTTATAATATTGTATAATATCTTTTGCAAAATGTAATACAATTATTAAAGAATGTACCTAATAATAATAAAAAAATAACACAATGCAATGAAGTAAACTATATATTTAAACAAAAAAAAAATAAAACGAAAAACTAGTAGCTCTGGCTTCGTAAAAAATGAAATACGCAACATATTGGGGTGTTCACCTTACCAAAGTTTTCAATTTAAGAAAAACGTTGATCGTTCTCTTGCAACTTGAAAACACTAAACATAAGATCTATAAATTCTTAAATTGTTAAATTATGTTTAAAATTGAAGGAGTTACCCTTGCTTTCACACGTCCGAAAACGATAAACAAGCTCAGAATGAACTATGTGTTTTGCATGAATAAAATTTAAAAAAAATTAAAGACTACCTCGCTCTTTATTTGTTCACTCTTGTTTAGAAATAAAAATATAAAAAGTAGACTTAGCAAAATCACACTCCTAATGAAAGTCAATCTTGGCTTACGAAAAATTCGGTATTTTTATTTTCATGGCCAACAAAAAAAATCAAATATAATTTTAAAAATGTCATGTTTTAGCTGTATTCATTACCTAAATAATTAAACTTATTTCTATTAATTATCCCTTGAACCGTAGAAGTTATATTACAATTTTTAAGCGGCAAACCATTATATGCATAGGCAACCCAGCCTTAAGTTAGTTATTTGTGTTAACAGTTTTTAAAAAATCATACTTTCAAACTCAAAATTTATCAAACAAACATTTTATTTTATATTTTACTACCTACCTAATTTTTTCAAAATTTTGAAACTAAGTACTAAATTGGCTTCAATTATTTGATGCTCCTATAAATTCTTATTCGAACACTTTTTTTAAATAACAGGTACTTTTTTGCAAAAGCATAGAACAATCTCAAATTTCTAGTTGTTTTTTTTTCTGTTCTTAAAAACCTACCCATTAATTTTTAAAATTTAAATTGTCATTACAAAACCTTATAACAATTTTGTTAGGGGTATAATAATTAATACATAAATAAGGTTATAAGATACCAATAATGATTTTTTTTAATACATAACTAATTTAGGAGAAAACCTTATTATTTGCATTGGCAACTGTTGTGCGCAGGTAGGTATATCCCTACATTTTTCTATTCGCTATAGCCCGCAGATTTGACTCTGCCCGTAGATCAAAAACACACAACACAGCCAACGTCTACTCAACAAACAAATCCTCATAAGAAACAAAAAAAACCTAAGAAGTACCTACATTCATTTCTTCTCCTCTCATATAACTGTAATAAATTCTGTATATAGTTCTCTCATCAATCTATTACCACACTATTTTCCTTCATATGAGCTTTCTTTGCACACCAACACTACCTAACCTCCGATTTAGTTGTGGAACCCATGATGAGTAGCGGACTTTATTGCAGGCAGTACTAGATTTCATCGCCATGATAGTACTATTAATATCTATATACAATCCCTACATCGGGCTTAAACCTGCATAGGATAACTATACTACCTACCTACTAACACCTTCAGTGTTTAGCTACATTAAAGTTGTTAGCTACAAGAGCAAGTTCGTACGATCCAGTGGTGCACTTTATTTATTTTCTGCATTACATATTTTCTTTCTTTCCTATAACTGAACGTCCTTTTTAATTTTGTTCTTTGTGTTTCATTATCATAATATTTCATGCATGGAATATGTTGTTATATACATACTTAAATATTAAATTTATTTTCCTGAAAAGTAAAGATTTTCTGCTCGTTTCAAATCTACTCTGAAAATTTTGCATTTGCTCCACTTTTTTTCTAATTTGCTCCGTAATTTTATGACTGAGTTTCGAAACCTTGTGCTTAATGTATTATATCAAAAATACATATTAACCCTCGCACACGTCACCCTTAAAAATGGGAAATTGATATGGTCGATATCAAATGACTTTTCGATACAAAATCTTTTATGTAGGCTCTATACCACCTTCTAGTGCGTTTAGCTTATGTTGCTGCTATTCAACGTAATAAATAACATTTTTGCGTTAAGTGCAATTATAAGGAGAACATAGTCGTATGTACTCGGTATGAATAAGGCTGAGAATGCTTATATCGTCAATTCAATAGAATTTTTATATCATATTAGCAAATAATGTTTATATTTTTGACAAGTTCAACCACCAGACGACAACTGGAAAGTTTTGCCCCATAGTCATTGCGAAAGCAATACCCACGCAACCAGTGCGAACCAGAAGGAAGGTCCAGCTAATTCGGAAGGCGTCTATCACACACCGCACACAAGAATGAAATATGTACGATTATAATATACAGTCGACGTCACCTATAACGACGCACGTTGCTTATAACGACCAGCCGCTTATAACGACCACTTTTCCTTAATTTGGTTGGTTTTCTTACAATTTGCACAAGTGTTACTTCGAATATAACGTCGCCGTCTATAACGACTCAATTGATATAACGACGAATTTCTAACTAAAAACGACTGAAAAAGAATGTGAGATTGAGAGAAATTGAAAACCAAAAATGTAAACCGAACGAAGGCTAACGTAGCTGAGTTCTTTACTTTATTACCAAACCAATCATTTTTGCTTTCGTACAGTTACTATACTCATTCTCATTATCACTAGTGAATGAAAATGTATTGCAGGTAATTGTTGTGCTTTGAGATTGGCAGAAGGTTTGGATTTTGTGTTTGTTTCTGTTGTTGCATTACATTTTATTTGTTGTTTGATTTCAAAGGAATAGTCATGAGATAGTGAAGTAGATGATGAAGATCCTTAAATAAATTTTACTCCTTCGGCCGTAGAAGCTATTGAATTACTCGGCAATTTTGTATATTGCAATGATTACAGCGAAAATATAAGTCATCTCACTGCTCTTGAAAAAAGTTTTAAAAATGATTATTTAAAAATAATTAAAATAGAACAAACAAAACTGATTTTTTCAATAAAACAAAATTTTAATGGATCCTGTTCCCAAAATTTGAAAGTATATTGTTGTGTTTTTGTTACCTATTTTATTTTGTGCTACGTCGGATAAAACGACCGCCGGCTTCAACAAACAGTTTTTCCTGGTCCCTTGGTGGTCGTTATAAGCGGCGTCGCCTGTAGTTGTAAAAATAAAATAAATTTTGTTTATAACCAAAAGTTAAATAAATAAATTTATATTACGTACATAATATGTACCTAGGTACCTAGTTAGATACATTAATAAAATCTGTCAAAAATACATCAGCATTAAATTCAAAATGTTTAACCATTTGTATGTGAATGTGATATAAATAATTACCCAATGCCTCCAATGGAAAATGGCTTGGTGTACCTATATTTGTATCTTTATTACGAAAGTAAATTAAAGGGCAACAGAAGTAAGACAATGGTGGTTGAAAACGTACCATAGCGCAAACGTCTTCGTAACATTTTAACCAAGAATTGCCTACTAAGCTGTCGATTTCAGTAAGATATACAGAGTATACCTTTTTATACAATATAATATGTAGAAATGTATATAATGTATATCATAAGATAAGCATTGGGCTAGGTTGTGAGCTGGAATTGGTATTTTCTTGCCGACAAGTAAGGAACTATTATAAGAAATCTTATGACGTAATATATGAAGGAGAAAATGCAAAGAAAGCGTCGTTTCTGTAAGATATAACTTCCGTTCGGTTGGTAGGTATGTGCGATTATACTGATTGGGGTCGCAAATCAGAATTCGAGTTGCTAGGTAGGTACATGCTCTCATAGAAAGTTTTCAATAAATATTTCCTTTGGTTGTCAAGACTGTATGTGTGTTAAGAAGCTTTTTGTATAATATTTAAATAATACATAGGTAGGTATAAGAATTCTTTGGTTGCGGTAGCTTAAGAAAAGAAGGGAATTTGATTGGACTGGAGTTTCTACCAATTACGAATGTAGGTAATAGGTATGTGTATTTTAGCTTATAGATATATAAGACATTAGGTTCTTATATACTTATACTTGAAGAAAACGCAAACAATATTTACATATTATTCTTGTTTTTAACCACTTCTTAAATATCTACCTATGTACATAGTATACACCTACGCAAAAATAGTGAGAACACAAAATATATAGGTATACCTAACTATTGTTATGTACCTATTCAATATTTAAAATTGCTTGATTTTTAATTAATTTGCATTTAATTTTATTAATTAGGTCAACGATTGCTAATATCTTAAATATATTTTGTAAAATGTGCGGCACTTTGTCAAACAATAGTAAATCATCCTATTAATTTGTCTATTTGCTTACCAAAATTAGCATTGCCATTGCCTAAGTAATTTTACTTGTAATTGCTGTAAATGTTTTTAGTACGGGAGATAGCTTTGAGTTTTTGAGAGTCATTTTACACCGAATAGTTCTTATCAGAATTGATAGATATGTATGTATGTGTTAAATAATCAAAAAAATGCACGTCAACCCGCGGCGCCCGCTGTGGAGCTAAGTGTAACAGCGGGTCAAAGTGGTACAATTTTATTTCAAAGTCATTTAACACCGCTCCAAAATTTGAGAGATGGTTATTGATATTCTAGTTAATAACGTCAGCCGCATGGATGGCGGTGGAAAGAAAGTCATTCACGCCCCTAACTTAGTAAAAAAATTGAAAAAAAGAATTTTACACAGAATGAATTTTTTACTGATGAATCTTCAACCTTTCAAGATAATAAAACAAATCGTCAGCCGCCCGCATAGCGGTGGACAGACCGTCAGAGATAACTGAATAAATTTTGAAGAAAACGCAAATAATAATTTAATATTATTTTTGTTTTTGTGGACTGTATGGATTAAAGCCAAATTGAAGTTTTTTATGACCTGTAGTCCAAAATGCGTTTCGCCCAGGCATGATAGTTGGGCTCATCAGTTAGATGCTATCGTGCCCTTCTAAGACGCAATGTTTTTCGGTCGATTCCCCTAAATAATATAATTTGGTGTCAAGTCAATTGAACACCGGATAATTGAACACACTATAATTGAACACTGAAAAATTATAGTAAAAATAAAATTCAAGAAAATGGTTTGTGCATTGGATAATTTAATGAAATATATAAAGGGAATTAGAAATAGCATACTCTTGAGTGTTCGTTGCATACTTATTAATTGAAATGGGTTAGTGCTGGGAAATACTATGGTGGTGAATAATTGAGTACAGAAAAGTGGTGGAAAAATAGATTGAAGTGTAAGCAGGAATAGTACCTAATTACATAATTATGTAGGCATTATAATTACATTTTATGTGTTTGTGATAATTTACAATAAAACAGATTTTCAAAACACGGAAGGGCAAAAAATGTCAACTTTGTTGTTCTTTGACGAAATTCCATGTGAACTTCGTTGTTCCTTGACCGATTTCCAATAAATTAAAATATTTTGTAACTGACACAGAATTATGAAAGAAAAAAGGTTATCAAAACGCGGAACGGCAAAAAATGTCAACTTTGTTGTTGTTTGACGAAATTTCATGTCCACTTCGTTGTTCCTTGACCGATTTCCATTAAATTAAAATATTTTGTAGCTGACACATAATTGTGCAAGAAAAAAGGTTATCAAAATACGGAACGGCGAAAAATGTCAACTTTGTTGTTCTTTGACGAAATTCCATGTCAACTTCGTTGTTCATTGACCGATTTCCATAAAATTAAAATATTTTGTAGCTGACACAGAAATATGATAGAAAAAAAGGTTATCGAAACACGGAACATCAAAAAATGTCAACTTTTTTGTTTTTTGACGAAGTTTCATGTCAACTTCGTTGTTCCTTGACCGATTTCCATTAAATTAAAATATTTTGCAACAGACACAGAATTATGAAAGAAAAAAAGGTTACCAAAACACGGAACGGCGAAAAATGTCAACTTTGTTGTTCTTTGACGAAATTCCATGTCAACTTCTTTGTTCCTTGGCCGATTTACATTAAAGTAAAATATTTTGTAGCTGACACAGAATTATGAAAGAAAAAAGGTTATCAAAACACGGAACGGCTAAAAATGTCAACTTTGTTGTTCCTTGACGAAATTCCATGTAAAATTCGTTGTTACTTGACAGATTTCCATTAAATTAATTTATATTTTGTTGATGACAAAAGAGAAAAAAATAGTTTCCAATGATGGCGGCTTAAAAAAACGTGAATTACGAAACGTGAATGAAAATACTAAAAAATATTTTTCTAAAGGATTTTAATAAAAATAATTACCAATTACTGTTAAGAATGTCGTTAATATTTTGATTTAAAAAAATTACCTGACAAAGAACCGATTGTTTAATTTTCAAATTTTTAGTAATTTTGGTATGATCATGGATTATTTTTCTTTCATGGCTTGATGTCTAAAAAAGTATTTCATCCCTGGTAGAATAAAACCGAAATATTTTTAGGTATAAACATCGAAAAGATTAAATTCAAAATTTGTGTTTTTATCATTGGGACAAATTCCGGTGCGCTTATAATAAAAGAAATAAATTGATTGTTAAGTTATTGACCAATTGGTTGAATTAGCATAGGTGTTCGAGATTTAAATATATCTCTTTCGGCTGTTTTGGTCGTAATGTTTTTTTAATGCTTTTTAAGGCACAAGCTTTGCTTGAAAAAAATAATCGAAACAAAAATTTAAGGTAGGAAAATTTTAAATTAAAAATTCAATTGAGAACGCCGACATTTTTCACCTGGCCCGCTACATGCCACCATAAAGAAAACCAACGGAAATATCCCCAATAAATACACCGAACAACAACAAAACAATAACTCAAACAGAAATGGCTCTGAATGCGGATGACATCAAATCAATCGTTGACCAATGTTTAAATCATCATCTCAAAAACATTGCAACGAAAGAAGATATCTCGTTAATTTCAAAAGACATGCAGCTACTCCGTTTGGAAAACACTCAGCTTGCAGAGCGAATCCCTACACTTGAAAGTTATTGTGTCACTTTGGAGAAACAACTCGAGGCTGCATCTAAGAAATCAAATGTAAATTCTGTCGTCATGCATTTCCCTTCAGATAAGATGGAATACAAGCTTAGCTTTGCAACACAAACTTGTCTAAGCCTTCTTAATCTCAACGAAAATACAGAGTTATGACTACACAAAGCACAGGAATACACAAACCGGCAAACAAAAAAAACAACAATGGTTCTTAAATTCGAAAGCGCCGACACCGTCACAAAAATTATGGACGCTGCTCCTAAGCTCAAGAATACCGGGGTGTACATACATTATACACTAATTTACCGCACCAAGAGAAAGCAACTATTTGACATAAAAAATAAATTAAGCACAAAAAATCCGAACACCAAAATCTTTGTTCAAGGTGCTAAACTACAAATTGGCAATTTCACTTTTGCGTATGACAGCTTTCGAGGTGTGCAAATATCCTCAAAACAAGAGCTTGATTACATCAAAACAAACTTTGGTGGTGATTCAGCATGTTTCTTTGATGTAAACAACATAGACGTCAACTCCAACAAAACCAGGAATTATGTGACACCAGCGCCATCTGTGGGTGGTCACGTATATAATGAAGGTGCAGGCCCTATCCTAAGATATGATTACATCGCCGTCTGCCAAGATATTAATTCTAACACAAATAATTTTAAATTTAATATTTTTTAACATTACAGGTTTTAAAAACAAATTAATAATGCTCGAATTTTTTAATCTTATAATTAAATATGACATTTTTATTCTTTTGGAAACTTTTTTAGAAAATAACCTGCATTATACCAAATATTTTAAAGATTTTAATATAAAATGTATACCACAATCAGAAACCATACACTTGGTAGAGCTAGTGGTGGTCCTATGTTTGGTATTAAAAACGCTTATAAAAATATTAGTATAAATTTTAAAAACTTTGAAAATTATATAACTCTTATAGAGATTATTCATCAAAAAAAAAACATTTTCAAATACTTACGGTGTACTTGAATTATAATGATTGGAATACGAAATATAATGAGCTATACAATTTTCTTAATAGTAACAATTATGAAAATTTGATGATAAATTGGCGATTTAAATGGTCGTATAAGTGACTACCAGAACCCAATTAATTTAAATAACGGAAATTTTTCAATTGAAAGAAAATCTTTAGATACTTGTCTCAATCAGAATGGTAAATATCTAGTGAAAATGATTGAAGACTTTGGATTTCTTCTATTAAATGGAATAAGTTCTAACCACTCAAACGGTAACTTTACATTTATTTCTGCCCAAAGTTGCTCTGTGATAGATTTATGTCTTATCAAAGGCGATTGGTTAAGCATAACACGAAACTTTGAAATTCTTCCAGAAAATTTCTCGAAACAGCTCCCTATTCTCGTAACTTGCGGTTTAGATAATAACTTTATAAGCCTGCAGTCGACAGAAAACACTCTCAGATTGAAATGGAGTGATAAAAACTTAAACAATTATAAAGGGTCCGCCAAATAACTTTTTTTTTTGAAAATGCTATAAAAAAAGGCTACTGAACATTTTCTCAAATTTCTTGTTTTATTTGAAAGCACAATCCTTCCGGTTAGTAATGGAAAATAACTTCATTCAAATGGCTGCCTCGGCTGGCCATGCAGTAGCCTACACGATCGGTCCAATTTTTAAGCACATTGTCGATTGTGTGCAGCTGTATTTCACCAATGGCTCCACGAATATTGTCCTTTAAAGCGTCAATTGTCTCTGGCTTGTCGGCGTAACACTTATCTTTTACGGCACCCCACATATAATAGTCCAACGGTGTCAAATCGCAGTTCGGAGGTGGCCAAACGACATCAGCTCTGCGGCTGATAATGCCATCTTCAAAAACAGGGCGCAAAACATCGAGTGTAGCTTCGGCTGTGTGACACGTAGCGCCTTCCTGTTTAAAACAAATATTGCCAATATCCTCCTCTTCAATTTTTGTGAACAAAAATTCGTTCAACATAGCCCGATAACGATCGGCATTGACTGTAACGGCCACTCCTTGCTCATTTTCGAAGAAAAATGGCCCAATTTTGCCTCTGGACCAAAATCCGCACCAAACAGTGACTCGTTTTGGGTGTATTGGCTTTTCAATGTATGCGTGCGGGTTTTCTGTGCCCCAAATGCGACAATTTTGCTTGTTTACATACCCGCCAAGATCAAAATGAGCTTCATCTGAAAAGATGATTTTCTTGGCAAAATCGGCATCTTCTCTAAGTCGACCGCAGGCCCACTTAGCGAAGCGAAAACGCATTGGGTGGTCAGTTGGCTTAAACTCCTGAACCAATTGGACTTTGTATGGCGTCATACCAAGGTCTTTATGCAAAATTCGTCTCAATGATGTCTCCGAAATGTTCAATTGTTGAGAACAACGGTGAATTGATGTTGATGGCGCTTCACGCACACTTTCTGCCACAGCAGCAATATTCTCGGGTGAACGAACTGTTTTTGGCTTTTCACGCTTTAGTTTATCGATGAGGATGCCAGTTTCTTTCACTTTTTTCACAAGATAACGAACATACGGAGCTGACGGTTCCTCTCTTGTTCCAAAATCCGTACGCAATTTTCGCACACATTCTGCAACATTACCATGATTTTCAAAGTAATGTCGCAATATTTCCCAGCGTTGTTCAAGCGCATACACAACCATATTCATTCAGCGGAAGGATAAAACTAATTATCTGTCAAATCAGACATGAGCTAAGTGTTACCATTCACGAAATAAGCACTAGTTTAAAAAAAAACGTTAGATGGCGGACCCTTTATTAGAAAGCTTAATCAACATATAGCAAGCTTACCATTCATAGAAGCGACCAATTTAGAAGAAATATCTACTTCGATACTTACTACGATTAGACAATCCTCAAATTTCAACAATAAAAATAGTGTTAGGAACACTTTTTATTCTAAATGGTACGATAATGACTGCAAAAAGGCTAGGAAAAAATCTTTTGCATTTTTGAAACTTTTCCGAAAAACAAATAACCCTGGCACCAAATATTTGTATTTACAAGCAAACCAAGAATACAAACGAATCTGTACTCAAAAAAAGAATAGATACCTACAAAACGTAGCGTCAACACTGAGTGTCTGTAAAGATTCAAAATCTTTTTGGAATTCTGTTCGCTTTTTAAATGGTCAGAATAATAATAATACACTTTCGATTGATGTTAATTTTTTTTTTTTATAACTTTGCACGCGCTCAAGGGATTATGAATACCCTTGATATGTTTTTCTTAACACAGCGCGGGCATCCGGTGGAAGAAGAGAAAGAAGGATAAGAAAGATGTGTGGCGCGATGTTTTGAGACTAGAGCTAGTTGTTGTCGGGATTTATCTCCAGGGATGGCGGCTGAACTAATGCGGAGAGAATAACCGTGTCTTATTTATTTATGTCCCTTATAATTCGCATTATTTTATTTATTTCGTTGTCATATTTTATGGGTATGCTAGTTTACTCAATCACATTGTTGAGAAAAGTAGTTACATCTAAATAAACAATTGTATAATGTAAACCAACCGTCCAAAGCCCTTTTGGCAATGCCATTTATTTTGTGGCTATCGGCTAAATAAAAACCAAGCTTTGTTTTTGTAACTTAAACTTATATAGAAATTATTTTCTCCCCACTTTTGTCTTACATATATAATAAATTACTCGCTCGTCTTGCAAGCACGTCGAATTAAAGGATTTACTAATCGTGTTTTATTTTATCAATCATTTAAAACATTAAATAAATCGCTAACATTTTGGTGACCCCGACGTGATTGCTAAGATTCAGTAAAATTATTAAAAGTAAAGTTCTTAAAACTTCCATTAATTTGAACATCACGTGGAATATAAGGTTATCTACATAATGTCTAAAAATGCTGATGAGTTGCGTAACAGAAGAAGCGTATATCTTAAACAATTGGATCGCATCAAGATTTTTACGTCGGAAAAGGCTGAAACAGCAACAAAAGTAGATCTAAACATCAGACTCCAGGCTTTGGAATCTTCTTTTAAGCTTTTCTCCACACTACAAACTAAATTAGAAGATGCTGACCCGGAAGAATTGGACAAGGATGAACGTTAAACTTACGAGAAACTCTACTATACCGTTCAACCGGCGTTGCATACCTATTTGGAAAAAATAGAGGAAGCTTCAAAAATTGAATATGACACTTCACCAAAACCCTCTGCTCTTGCTGATTTCATTAAATTACCAAAGGCTAACATTCCTACATTTACAGGTATTATCACTGAGTGGATGTCGTTTTATGATGCCTTCAATTCTCTTGTTCACTCTCAACCAAAACTAAGTAATGTGAGCAAGTTCCATCATCTACTTGGCTCTCTGGGTGGCAGCGCAGCATTGATTGTCAAGTCTTTGGAGTTTACGGACGCGAACTACAATGTGGCCATCAAAATGTTGCAGGATCGTTACGAGAACAAAAGAATTATTGCTCACGAGCACTTAAAGCAGATCTTTGAGGTACCATCAGTGGACACATTTAATGTTCATTTACGAGCTCTTAAATCACTAGGTCATTCTACTCAACATTGGGATCACCTTATAGTGTATATTATTACATCTAAATTGGATGCGGATTCACTTACCAAGTGGCAGGAAGAGGCACCTGCTGACCGTCTTGTTACCTATGAAGAGAAATCAAAATACCTCATCAAACGCAGCCTAATATTTGAAGGGCTGGTAAGCCAAATGTCAACAACAAAGGTGAGTCCTAATAATAAGGTAGATAATAGACTTAAAACCACACCAAAATCATTTGCAATTACTAACAACACGCAGTGTGCCCACTGCTATAAGCCTGGTCACGTGATTACAAGATGTTTTCGATTTCTGCGTTTGCCCTCAGCCAACCGAAAGCAACAAATAATTGCACTCAAGATGTGTGAAAATTGCCTCAAGCTCGATCATTCCACAGAAAGCTGTCCTTCCTCCAGTAGCTGTCGGATTTGTTCGCAGAAGCATCATTCGTTACTGCGTCGCGATAATCTAACTTCACCATTTAACCCAAATGCTTCAGAATATACTCCGAACCCTACATCATCTTCTCAAGCTGCTTTCGTGCATTCCTCCTTCGCAACCACTCGCAACGAGCCCACTACAATTTTAGCCACTGCAATAATCTATGCTGTGGACAATCGAGGTTCTTCTGTTGCTTGTCGCGTACTTTTGGACTCCGGTTCGCAAATAAATTTTGTGAATGAAAAATTCGTACAACTCATTGGTTCAATTCATACAAAATCAAACCAGTCTTACTCTGGTATCTCATCGTTTACAAAACAAGCATTTTATAAAGCTTATTTTACAATAAAATCGCGTTTGACCACTTTTTCCTCATCAATTGAAGCCGTTATACTTCCAAAGATAACAGCCATTCTCCCGTCTGAAAAAATAAACATCGACTTTGGCATACCATCTAACATAAGCCTAACTGATCCAAGCTTCCAAATTCCACAAAAGGTAGATTTGTTATTGGGAGCAGAATTATTTTTCTCTCTTCTTTTGGAAGGCCAAAACTTGCCAAGTTTTGGCCAAGACTTGAAAATAATACAACAATTCTACAGAACACTCTCTTTGGATGGGTTGTAAGCGGAAATTACCAATCTATACCAAACCCAAAGGTTCAATGCAATTTAGTTACAGAAAATATATTTGATGATAATCTATTAGATCAAAGGTTAAAAACATTTTGGGAAATTGAAAATTATACTTCGTCTCCACGTACGCTTTCTGAAAGTGAAAATTTGTGTGAAAGACATTTTACGACAAAATTGAGAGTTGTCTTCGATGGCTCCTCCAAATCAGATAGTGGAAAATCTCTTAATGACATCCTTATGGTTGGACCTGTCGTTCAACCAGATTTATTTTCGATCGCCTTTCGTTTTCGGATGCATCGTTATGTTTTCACAAGCGACGTTACAAAAATGTATCGACAGGTTATGTTAGATTTACGAGATCGTAACTATCAACTAATTTTATGGAGGAACTCTGAACATGAACCTATTAACATCTATCGCCTTTGCACCGTCACTTATGACACCACTTCAGCGTCATATTTAGCGACTCGAGTCTTAAATCAACTGGCCAATGACGAAAGGCAATATTTTCCGCATGCAGCCAAGGTCATAGAATCCGATTTTTACGTCGATAATGTATTGACAGGCTCCGATTCATTAGATGAAGCTAAAGTTATTCAACAGGAACTAATAGAAGCATTAAAAAAAAGGAAAATTTGAACTAAGGAAATGGTGTTCTAACTCACCTATTCTATTAGAAAAAATTCCACTAGATCAAAGAGAAACCCATTTTCAAATGCAAAATAGTAATGTTGTGAAAGCCTTGGGCATCATTTGGGATCCAAACGTAGATGCTTTCATGTATAACAGCGACACTCCAAGGCAGTGTATCCAATTAACAAAAAGATCAGTGCTTTCTGATATATCACAACTATTTGATCCCCTTGGTCTTGTGAACCCAGTTGTTGTCCTTGCTAAGATCATCATGAAACAGTTATGGCAAACCAAGCTTACGTGGGATGAACCACTTCCCGAATGCTATGCAAAAAGGTGGACAGACCTTCGCCCTGAATTCAGCCTTCTTCAACGGCTGAGAATCCCAAGAAGGGCCATAACTACCCAAACGACAAGATCTCAAATTCATGCATTTGCAGACAGTCCCGAACTTGCATATGGAACTTGTATATACATTCGATCATTTTTGGAAGATGGAAGCATTCAATGCCAGCTATTAGCAGCAAACTCCAAGGTTGCTCCTTCGAAAGTTACTTGCTTACTGCGTCTCGAGCTTTGCGCTGCTGTAATGGCAGCTCAATGTACGCATCGTATCATACAAATGTTTTTTATTGTACTGATTCAACAATCGTATTGTCCTGGCTATCAGCAGAGTCATCAACATGGAAAACGTTCGTTGCTAATCGCATAACCACAATACAAGAAACAACAAATCTACAGCAATGCCGGCATATCGACTCAGATTTAAACCCAGCGGACATTAAATCGCGTGGATCACGACCGTCTGCATTAATTGAGTCAGATATGTGGTTTTCCGGCCCTTCATTCTTGAAAGAAAATCAAGAAAACTGGCCTCATTCGCATTGTAATATACCGAATATTGAAGAAAATATTTTAGAACGACGGAAGATTAAATTTGCTCTCGCAGCACAAGCAGAATTCGATCTCATCGCAAATATTAAATACCATTCAAATTATATAAAATTACAGCGTGTTATTTCTTATAATAATCGTTTCATACACAATGTTTCAGTGATGGTGTTAAAGAAGAAGATTTCACTTGGATTATTAAGCCCTGAAACAGAAGTCCCAGATACTCTGACTGGACAAATCTCTGCAGGTGAAATGAAGAAGGCATTATCACAGATATTACACGCGGTTCAAGAAACTGTTTTTGCTCTGAATTAGAATTATTGCGTAAAAATAAGGACATTCCCAAACGAAGTAATTTACGATCACTAGCCCGATTTTTGGATCCAGAAGGACTGATAAGATTCGGTGGCAGAATAAGAAATTCTAATGTCTCATTCGATGCTAAACACCCAATACTGTTGCCTTCAACTCACGTCTTCACCATCTCCGCCATTAGTTATATTCATTATAAACATGGACACTTAGGTCCGCAAAATCTTTTAGCTGTATTTCGACAACAATATTGGCCGCTAAATGGTAAAGTTCTTGCCAAGCGAGTTGTTCGCAATTGTGTTTTATGTACCCGATGTCGACCAAAACCTTTGGAACAATTTATGGGAGATTTGCCAACATCACGCGTCGTACCAGCTAGACATTTTTCCACAGTTGGCGTTGATTTTTGCGGTCCTTTTTTGGTGCATTATCGCCGCCGAAAGGTTGTTCCTACGAATATGTTTTATAACTCGCACCGTTCATTTGGGGCTCGTTGAAGACCTCACTGCTGCAGCCTTCATTGCAGCTCTAAAACGCTTTATCGGCCGACGTGGGCTATGCTCAACCATTTACAGTGACAATGGGCTCAATTTCATAGGAACAAGGAATGAACTCCATTATATCAGATGTTTATCAGTAAATAGAATAGCGCAGAGATTATGAATATGTGTGCCGAGGATGGAATTGAGTGGAAGACTATACCACCCAGATCTCCTAATATGGGGGGAAGCTGGGAGGCTGCAGTGAAGTCTGCCAAGTTCCACATGAAAAGGTTGCTGCATTTGATTTCACCCACCTTTGTTGAACTGAACACCGTTATCATTCAAATAGAGGCCATATTAAATTCGCGCCCTTTAACACCCTTATCTAATGATCCAAATGATTTCAATTTTTTAACTAGTGGTCATTTTTTAATAGGTGGACCACTCAACGCAATTATAGAAACTGGCGTTCAAGATGATCATCTCAACAGACTGTCACGATGGCAAGGACTGAATTGGGTAACGCAAACTTTCTGGGCAAGATGGTCCTCCAAATATCACCAAGGACTCCAAAAACGATACAAATGGCAAAACATCAATGATGATATAACAATCGGATCATTAGTCGTCCTCAAAGATAATAACCTACCACCACTTAAATGGAAGATGGGTCGTATAATTTCGTTACATCCTGGAAAAGATGAAATCGTTCGAGTTGTGACTGTCAAGACATCTTCTACTACTCTTAAAAGAGCTATTTCCGAGATTTGCGTATTACCTGTCGAATCGTCTTCACCTCTTCAAGGTGGGAGCATGTTGAGTAAAGTAGTTACATCTAAATAAACAATTGTATAATGTAAACCAACCATCCAAAGTCCTTTTGGCAATGCCATTTATTTTGTGGCTATCGGCTAAATAAAAACCAAGCTTTGTTTGTGTAACTTAAACTTATATAGAAATTATTTTCCCCACTTTTGTCTTACATATATAATAATAAATTACTCGCTCGTCTTGCAAGCACGTCGAATTAAAGGATTTACTAATCGTGTTTTATTTTATCAATCATTTAAAACATTAAATAAATCGCTAACACACATGTTGTTAGTGTTATGCCTTAACAGCATGTAATGAGCAAAGCAGCAACTTATCTTATGACTATTTTTAGAATTGGTTTTTAATGGAATATAGGAAGACATAGACAACGGCAGGAATCGAACCTGCAACCACGAGGTTGGCAGGCGAGCACACAACTATCGCGCCACGGCCACCCCTAAAATGTTCTAATGTTCTCGTGGCTTATTTTGAAAAACTTGTGTTGCCCAATCCAAATTTTAGCATGATTAGTTTTGCCATCCCAAATGTTACCATACCAAATTAGATTCCTCATTTACAATGATAGAATTAAAATCATCTCTAATGAAAATGAAATATAACAAAGCATCTGGCCCTGATGGTATTCCAGCTGAATTCTCTAAATATGCTACTCCAGAGTTTTTGGAATACATCTTAAGTTTCTTCAATAGGTAATACTATGAGGAGATAGTTCCTGAAAACTTTAGGTATTCCAAAATATCAGCTTTTTTAAGAAAGGCGATCGGGATCACCCGGAAAACTATAGGGTATTGCTGTGTTAAGCTCATTGAGAAAATTATTCTCACAATTACTTTACTTAAGGCTTACACATTGGGTTGAGCAAAACAATATAACCAGTTGCTGCCAAGCTGGCTTTCGCGTAAACCTTTCGACTATAGATCAAATTTTTGTGTTAAACACAGTTGATAGGCGATTTATTGATAAAAAGAAATGTTTGTATGCTTTTTTTGTCGATTTAAAGGCTGCATTCGACACAGTCAATAGAAAGTCATTGATCTACAAGCTTTCAGTAATAGGTTTATCAACAAAGTTCATAAAATTCTATGAGAACGGCCCTAGGAAATCGATAGACTTCAAATGTCAAACTGGTGTTCCCCAAGGCTGTGTTTTAAGTCCTTTGTTATTCTCTCTATTTATAAATGATGTTGAAAATCACATCCCAGGAGGTATTGTAATAGGTGATGTAACTATTAAGGTTCTTCTTTATGCAGACGATCTTGTTATCCTGTCAGATAGCCCGCTAACTTTACAACTTCAAATAAATAAGCTAAAACAATACTGTGATAGTTGGGATCTCAAAATCAACAGCTCGAAGTCGAAAATTATGATCTTCAGATCACATAACAGATCTATAGGTTATGGCCGCAACTGGACTCTGGGGAACGATATTATAGAAGTCGTGGATAAATTTCAATATCTGGGATATGTACTAACATATAACTTAAATACGCACGCTCATGCTAAAGAAAATATAAAAGCTGCTAAAGTTGCTTTAAACAGCATGTGGTCTAATTTTTTTAACAATATTTTCGTAGTCTCAGTTTCAAAATTCAAAGTATTTAATGATACAGTGAATAGCTGCCTCTGCTATGGAAGCGAAGTATATGGGTATGAACAGCTAGAAGAACTAGAAAATGTTCAAACATATTTTTTTAAACGAATCTTCCGGTTACCTAAGAACACCCCAAATTACGCCATCCATGTGGAGTCTGGCTTACCTCAAATATTTCTGAAAAACTTAAAGGCAAATGCGGATTACATTGTAAAGGTAATGAATAGAACAGACCAAAACCTCCAAAAACGGATCCTTAATATTTGTTTTAATAAAGTTTACAGTCCAGTAAAAAATTGGTACGATCTAGCTGTTACACACGACTTTCGATCATTCACGATTCACGATCTCATTACGAACTGATAATAATGAAGAATTAAAATTGTCTTTATACGACTGCATAGCTTGTATAGATGAGACACTTTTCCAGAAATGTATAGAACGTGGTTCTCATTCAGCTTCAAGGAGTGTTTATAGGCAATTAAGTTTTACTCTAGGCGAGGATAAAAATTTTAGAAACGAGTTTTCAG
This sequence comes from Philhelius pedissequus, assembly GCA_910595825.1. Classification (NCBI taxonomy): domain Eukaryota; kingdom Metazoa; phylum Arthropoda; class Insecta; order Diptera; family Syrphidae; genus Philhelius; species Philhelius pedissequus. The sequence goes on from OU343161.1 coordinate 149,677,482, forward strand.
TTTCAGAAATGAGCTTAATTTTCAAAGCCAGAACTGAAATGCTGGATCGGAATTGTAGACCATATAGATCTGACTTAAATCCTATCTGTTCTCTTTGCAACCTTGGTACGAATGAAAATATCTTACTAAAATGTAGCGTTTTGTCCAATTTTACAAGAGATCCGTAGACTTCATTTTTCCGCAAGTTTCCTTTCTTTAGAAGAATGTATAAATATTTTGAATGGTGGCCGTGGTTGGAAGTCTCTTGTAGGATATGTTTCGCACGCAATAAAATATCGAGATGAATATTTGAACATGTTTTGAAGAATAAAGTCACCACTACTATTTGAATAGCTATTTTAAAAAGCGCATGTCGCAGATTATTTTCGTTTTAGCTAAATTAAAAGCCCTTTTTCACTTCTTTATATGTTTTTGTTTTGACTAAACTAAAAGTCCAGATTAATTATTTTTTCTTTCTTTCTAACTTTTTATATACAAATCGGTTCTAAGCTTTAAATATATCTAAAATATTTAACCAAAATTAATTTATCTTTGTTTTGACTAAACTAAAAGTCACAGTTTGCTTATTTATTAATCACAAATTAAATATACATATGTGTATAAAAATAACTTATAATTGACTTTAAATGAGCACAACTTTTGTTAAATCAAACTCTCTTACTATATTTTTAAATTTTTTATTGTATAAGTAATTTTCTTTACGGCAGACGGCATATTTGCTATGCTTTGTAATTATTTCTTATATCTAAAATTGTATTTTATGATTTGAAAAATAAAGAAACAGTTGAATTGAACTGATATAAAAATACAAGTAAAAAAATAAAAAATACACATTTTTCATTAAGAAACAGAACAAAGCAATTAATTGTACGAGTAGGTATTAAAAAAAAAGTTTAGAGTTAATTCAAAGATTTTGCGCCGTTGAACCTAGAGAAACAATTTCTTTTTTCGTTATAACATAGACTAACTTTACATATTTGACAAAAAGTAAATGAACAGCTATTACAATTATTTTGGCACATTTGGCGATTTTTTTTAATTTATGGAAAATGACCAGATCATAACGTACTGAAGGAAGAGGGAAGTCTTGATGCCTTGCAGGGGCTTTTTTTTGGCGTGGCTGTCGGTGTTGTGATGGTAGTTGGACTGCTGTTGGACTGATATTGGACTGCTAGTATTGCCAAGAATTTCATTAGTATGTGCATTACAAGTTCGGCCGCGTCTTTTCAAAGGTATCTTATCAGCCTTGCATAAATGCTCCCCAACAGCAAGCTTAAAGTTAAATAACGGTAAGTGGAAATCTATCTCAAGCCGCCAAATAATCGCATTCACTGTACATAAGTCTATCATGTGAAAAAATTTTCTTTTGTACCATTTTTTTTATCTCAAAGGAATTCGGTATAATCGAAGCGTTGAATCAAGCAAATCGGCACCGCCCATATACTTTTTGTATACCTCGACAGATTTCGTAGCGGAAATATTTTTGTATTTCTTATCCTTTCGGAAATAACGGCGTCTATTTACGACTGGTTCGCTACTAACATACGGCGACATCATACTGACAACTCTGTTGTCAAACCAAGAAACCAAATTCAATTGAACGCCATCAATTGTGGCCACTTTTTCTATCATGCTTCCACGTCCCCTTTTTAGAGCTCTTCAGTTCGCATTCTTGAATTTGGCACTCTGTTCAGCCTTACGGTACCTAGTGGTAAGAGCCCATTTTTGAACAAATAAACCTGCAAATTCGGGCTATTGTAACAATTATCAAAAAATATTTTGTGGTTCACATTTTTTTCCACTGTTGATGTTAGTCTGCAACATTTCTATTCACTCCCAAATCTGGTGACCCGTCAGGAATTTTGTTGCTCTGTTCTCCTGCAAAATTTCGAAATCGAAGCTGAAACCAGATACACCGCTAAGCACTTGATTTTTGTAACCCCATTTGTGAGGTTTGGCTGGGTTATATTGTTTTAATTCATGTCGACACTTAGTTGGTATGTATTAGCCGCTCCCTTATTTTTTCTAAAAGTGGGCTTTGAACAGTTTATCATAACCTTCTGACTCATATTGTTTAAGATTGGTATTGTCATTGAAGTGAAGGAATCTTTTGATCGTTTCCCACCTGTTAGACTTCATTGTTTCAAAAATAAAGGGTTGTCCAACAGACTTATTCCAATAATGCCTCGAAGCCGGCAGGTGACAACAAGACATGTATATTACTGTCCCAATGAACTGCTCCATCTCACTCTTTGATATATTCACCGGCTTGTTTATATTGTCCTGAAGTCCTTTTTTATTTGATTACTCTACTATGAAATTCATCACATCATGGGTAAAAAAAAAACAAAAAAATCTGATGGTGCTTTAGTGTTCTTACAAATTCTGGGATCTCAATAGATCCCGTAATTTTAAATTGTTCTTCATCGTAAGCAGGAAGATGACTCTTTTTTCAAGAAACTTTTTACTTAGTTTTTTGCTTTCGATGTCGTTGATATAATGGGTGCATTCTCTGATTCAGACTCCTCGTCAGTTTCATCTACAGTTAGGTTGCCGCTTTGGTTATGAAAAATTTCTTGAGTGCCCAATTCCATATCAGAATCTGCGGCCAATTAATCGTCGCTATGAGATCCACCCCCAGGAATGGGGTTTACATGTGCAGAATGTCCATAAAAGCGAAGGGGGTCCATTTCTGAAGTAAAAATAATAAACAACATTTCAAAATACAACTTACAGGCAAAACAACAAAAGAAAAAGGACCCAAATCTCCGAACCAAAACAAAATCAATAAAATTTGTAGATTAACAACCCCTTACTGCATACGAAGCCAAATATGGCTTCCACACTTTTTGCTCTCCCAGAACCAGCCCAATCATTTTTTTCAATAAAAATTGGTTCATTGCATACAAAATTAGACACTTAATCAAAAATATATATTTAATTTCACTTTACTTACCAAACAATCGCAGTAATTAACACTTAAAATATGAATTTATTCTGCGCTTCCGCTTTCAATGCCCACAACCGACCGACTGACGTGTAATAATAAAATACACCCTTCCTTGTTGCCGCACATACAAAAAACTACCACCATGAGTTCTCAGAAATATAAAGAAGAGGATCGGGTTATATCTTGAGCATTTTTTTGTGACAGAGAAGAGAAAAAGGATACAAACAGACAAAGCCATATTTGGCTTCGTATACAGTAAACGGTTAAGGAAAAGTAAAGTTGAGTTAGGCATTGAAAAAGTTAAGGACCAATATTTATTCAATCAATCTCTTGCGCACAATTTTTGTTCTCTTGAATCCTCCCTATGCGCAACGACCGTTGGCCAAGTGATTTGGTTCAAGCTATAGAATGTGCACGCACTACGAGCTTGCTGTGAAACAAATATTTGCATGAGTATGCAACGAAACCCAAAGAATACATGCGTAAGGAAAAGTACAAGAAATCGCAAAACAAAAAATTAATATCCATGAGAATAATTTTACAAAATGAATGTAAAAATACTTTCCATGTCCACTTAATAGAATTGTCCACTTAAGAGAAAAAAACTCAAACGAATCATAGAAGCCAAAAATCACTCTTAATATTGACCCCTTAAAGGAATCGACAACATAAGAGGGGTGTCCAGCTTTGCCAAAAGTACTACTTTAGTAGTATTGTACTACTTTCAACACCTCCGTACTACTGTACTCATACTTTCACACTTGTACTACTATTTTTTTTAAAGCCAGACAAATCTTGGCACATGCAGTGAAACGTCACCCTTTAAAAATGTTTTTTCTTTTTAAATGTATTGCACATTTGGCAGCATTTTAATTAAAAATTCATTAAAAAGGGAATTCCCCTCTCTTTATTAATTTTTGTTTGTCATTGCGTGTGGAAAAAAAGTGGAGTTTGAACTTTTTTTTCTAAAAGAGAATCCAAATATTATGTTTATTTTACTCTGTGGGCGCCATTCCTTACATCTTTGGGTGCTTTATATAAATGCATGGTTGCTTTGTTTACATGCGATCAGTTGCGGTCATGTTAACGTCAGAAAAACTATTTGCGCATACATTTTAATATAAATTTATTAAAACTTTCTCTGTTTTGATTTATTTTCCTGTGGAGCAGAAGCAAGTCTGATGTGTATTTTTAATTTGAGTTCAACTTTGAATTTTCTAGCGGAGATTTGGACAGATGTGAACAGTAATAGAAGGTGTAATACCATTTATATCCTACTGCCTCTTTCTTTAAGAAAAAAATAGGAATGCATGTGATATTTTATATTTGCACTGCAAATATTTGCGTTTTACATTTATGAAGCTCTGACATTTATCATTTGCATTTATGAAAGCTTTGTATTCGTCGGAATTTCGCAATCATGCATTTATGAAAGCACCCTTTGTTCATCAACCACAGCTAAAAAAATGCCACAGAATATTAAATTTTTTCTAAAAAAAACATCTATGTATACTTTGCACATAACCAAAAACAAATCGAATTTAAAGAGTTTCAGGACGATTTCAACGTTGAAAGACATAAAATTTTAAAATAATCCCTTACTCGGTGGTAAGCTCTTAAACAGGTTACGGCAAGTACATTGAAACAGTAGCCTGCATTGGTACACTAGTTTTTGCAGAATTCTATTGAATCTTTTTGCAGCAACCTATATCTTTTCCACATGATTCAAAAAGACCTGATTTATACAACGAAACGTTATTTATTATTTTTAGCTTATGTTCTGCCGTTAACTAAACAGCTTAACTTAGAGTTCCAGTCTCCATTACAATTTTTCCACATATTAAAACATTTTATAAAACCATTAACAAAATTTTACCAAGTCGGAGTTTTTAAGTGACGGCCTTAAATATATCTAATCCATTTTTTTCTGTTTTTTTTTTTAAATATCGATTATGTGTATGTACAAAAAAAAAAATTCAAATAAATTAAATCTTCGAAGTTAAGGAATTTGTCGTAAATATTACATGATCTTATTTGAGCTTTCAAGCGCATTGATTTTGATGACAATTTAAAAATCAATTCGAGGTATTAAGCCTTCAAACTTAGCAGAAAGCAAGACTTCCATAATTTTATCTATGCCAGATTTAATAGATAAAACCAATATTGAAAACCTTGATTACAAATGGCGAAATTTCTTAATCAAAGCATGGTATCCAATTCATTAGATATCGAAAAATTTTGGTCAGAGATATTTATTTAAAAAAATGCTCTTAATGAAACACTTTTTCCTCTAAGACGGGATTTTGTGAGTGCATTCTTAGGTCTTCCCCACAACAGTGCAGAAGCGAAACGAATTTTTTCTCAACTTTTTCTTATAAAGGATAAAAACCGAAACAGATTTGACATAAGCACATTAAACGCAATTATCAGTTTAAAAAAATTACTAAATAGAGTTGATTGCAGTAAATGGAATCCTCCAAAAAGGCTTTTGAAATCATATAAAAAGGGTTTTTGTTTCTTTTTTAATACTTTTCATAACCTTTGAATATTATGCAAGTATTGATACGAGTAAATCGAAATACCTCAACACATTAGCTATTTTCGATCTAGGTATTTAATACTGATATATAAATGTCACTAAACGCTTAGACAACAAGATGATCGTTTTTTTTTGGAAAAATAAAGTTTTAAAATAGACATTTTTTCACAAGTTCTCATTTGAAAACTTTTACAATTCTGGAAGGGTACTACCATTGTATATACATCTCTATAGTACTACTATGGAACATGAACATTGGGTTCTTCTTGGATGATCCAGATGTCATCTGTGTCGCTGTTTTCAGCTTTGCACAGTCTAGTTTGTTGACGCGGGCAGAGGAAGAAAGAAGGAAAAAGAAGAGTTGAGGTAGTTTAATTCCATTTCCTACAACATTAAGGAGTATAAGAGAGAAAACCAATTGTGATTTCTTTTTTGACACCACATGTTTTATTTTTTTATCTTTTAAGTGGATGAGGCAAAGAGGAAAACAAAGTTGATAATTCATATATACGATAACATTTGAAGGTATTTTGTTTCTCGACAAATTTTAATTACCTACCTATTATTTTATTTATCGTTTCAGACTTGATTTCAATACTTGTCCAAAAGCAGCTCAGTCAAACTTTTAAGAAATCGAATCAGAGCTAAATTAGCATTAAGATAAGTAAAAAACAAATGTAGGTACTTACATACCTACTTAACTTATTTGCTTTAAATAGATGGCATGTGGGGCAGGTGGTGCTTTGCTGTTGGTTCAAGCTCTAGGTACCTACCTACCTATTTACAAGTTCACAAAAAAAATTATATTTATTTTATGTTTAATATAATAAATAAATAAATATTAAATGTAGCTATATTAGAATTTATTGGAAAATAAAAACATGAACAAAATTAAACAAAAATCATCATTTTTACTTGTGATATATTAAGGTTGTATATTTGGTGTGTGTGTATGTAAGTATTTAGGTACAATTGGATTAAGTACCTACATAATACAAAAAAATCTGACTTAAGGTTTTCACCAATCTGAGAACATATGCAATAATAGAAGCTGAACGATTTTCTTCAAACATTGTAGATAGGTGCATACTGCATACACACTTACATACCTATTTCATCATTATGAAAATCCAATCGAGTGTTAGAAGAAAAGCGAACGTTTTTTAATTAATTGATTTTACTGAGCTATTGCTCTTATTTATTGGTCGAAAATCGAATTCGATTTTTTTAAATAAAATATTCAATAAATGTTTGATAATAGTTGAATGAACTACGTTAGCTTTCAGTGGAATACTCCATTGGTTATTCAAAATGACGACAATACTAACTTACGAAGGCAAACTCTTTCTTATAAATTGATATAAGATAATGTTAATTTGGTTTTAAACACAATTGAATTGAAAATATTGACATCATTTAATTTGGTTTTAAAAATGTTTGAATGATAAAATAAATTATTTGTTTTAACGTTAATTTCCAACACGATTTTATAAAGTCATCACGAGTGTTGTGATAAATTATATATTGAGTTGGGTCAAATCAATATAGGTACATAGGTATGTTCAAAAGTACAAAAGCGAGTTACCAGATTCAAAAGTTATATCATTTGTTTTAAATTAAGCAATTAGGTAATGTTGCGATGTGCAATAATATTGAAATTTATTGGATTTACAAATATAATAGTAAATTTAAAGAAATCGTTACGAACCTATATGTTGTTATAACCCATGTTATTATTTATTTTTTTGGAAAATTAAAGTGTTTTGAAAAATGATATGCCTTCAAAACAAATTCATATGAATGGATAACCCCAACGTTTTGATTTTGACATAATCTTTAATCAACTTATCATCTACCTACTTTTTACTTGCGATTATAGGTACTAAATATAAGGCAAGTTATGCATTCGTCGAAAAAAAAAGTTTTGAGATAACAATCCAATGTGACATTACGATGATAGCGAAGTCGAAAAAAGATGGTCTAAAAATTCTGTCCGTCTTTATGTCTGTCAGTCTGTCTGTATGTACATATGTATAGAAACCTACAGCCCAAATGGGTGGGCCGAATTGCTTCAAACTTGGTCTATGGAGTTTTTAAGGTATTGTGCAGAGGGGAAATTGAAATATTTTTTTTAGCTCAAAAAATAATGGTACCTGCCATATAAAATTCAATATTTCGAAAACGGGTGGGCGATTTTTTTTAAAATTTTGTTCTTAAGCTTATATTATTAAATATTTAAATTGTTCATAGGTACCAATTTTTTTGTAGAACAAAATTTAGAAACTTATATAAAAAAAAATTAAGTGAGAAACGACTTTAAAAATACTTTTAGCCGTTTCCATTAAGAATCTTTTGCATATAATGTGATCGAACATAGGAGCCAGTACGTGCGATCCAGTCATGGATTTTATTTTTGTAAAGCCTTTTATATATATATATTATATATAATATTATATATAAAAAGACTACTCATTGAATTATAAAATTCAAGGAATAGTTACATGAGTATGTAGGCACCTACGTACAATATATATTTAAGTCTAGATTATGGATTTTAATCATGTAACTTAGGAGGGTAATGTATGCCTATGCCTACATAGATGGAACCTAGGTATGTAAATATGTACATACCTTGAATGTCAAAAGTAAGTAACCACCCATATGGTTTGTTGAATAATATACAATATAAACAACATATTAAAGAAAAGTCGATTTCCAACAATATAAAACTAAAGCTTTATTATAGCAGTAAATCAAAATAAACATACAAATTTAAAATAAATCTAATTTTCACATATAAAAACTAAAAAACAATAAAAACTAAACATATTCCACATTTTACATGTCAAAAATAAATAAACATAGGTTATTTCTTTATTAAATATATTCAAATAGTACTTCGTTGGCTATCTTTAGACTTTATAACTTCTTTAAGTCTACCTGGCATGGATAGAACAAAGTTGTTTGTAACATCAGAACATATTTGGGACCATTCTTCAACTAAAGCCTTTTAAATCTTCTTTGTTTTCTATAGTCCTTTTACGAATTTGAGTGTCCAAATGATCCTATAAATGTTTATGGTGTTTAGGTCCGGCGATTGTGAGGGTGATCGAGCTGTTTTGGAGCTCGATAAAGCAACCATTCTTTAACGAGCCGAGAGGTATCGTTAGGATCATTGTCTTGTTGAAAGATCGAATTGCTAAGCAAACCTAATTAGTCTACGCTCGGTTGCACGTTATTCCTAAGGATGTTAAGATAGTCTTGCTTATTCATTGTTCTTTTAAGGAAGACAATACTTCCGACCCCAGATGGCGCCATACACCCAGACACCTTCACTTAACCTCCTCCATGTTTCACTGTGTTTCTTACATTTTGTTCAATAGATTCTTTATTTAGATTTTTTAGTTTTCAAGTACGTTTGAAATTTTCCAATGTTTTAAATTTTTCAAATTTATCAATATTTTTTTCACTGAAACAAGGTTTCTATTAACAATTTGGCCATTTTCACGATATGATGTTCCCTTTTTCTTCAAATCCACAATAGATTTTTGCGTTTCCAAAGAAATTTCACTTCTCATTGATAAAAAGTAATTTTGCACTACTGTTAAGCTTTTAAACAACTACAGCTTACAATCTGAAATGATGTAAAAAGAAAGATTTACCTCCACCGCCATAACTATTAAGTTTTTTAATATTTTATTATTGGCAAATGTACTAGTTTTATTTTGAATTTTTATTTTTATTTACTGCTAATAAATAAAGCCTTTATTTTATATAATTGAAATTCCATTTATTATTATTTATTTTTATTAAATTGTATATTATTCAGTTAATCATAAGGGTGTTTACTCACTTTTGACACTCACAGTACCTATATAATAAAATTGAAGGATGTAAGTGGTAGGTAGCTATATACATATATGTACATAATCTTAGATGATTGGTGACATATACATAATATTCATGTGATTTTTAAAGATATGTAAATTTAAATGTATGATAACCTACATGGTACCTATTATATAATACGTATGTATTCAGTAACGTAAATAGCAACAACATGTCTGTATATAGGAACAAAATTTAAACGCAAATTTAAAGTAGTAATGTTATTAATATATGTGTGTAGATGGTCCGAATAATAGTTAAATTAAAAAAAAAATTAATGATAAAATATATTTTTTTTGTTTTCCTGAATGTGGACTGCACTATTCTAAGTACGCACACATATTGTATGTAGGTAGTATCTCGCAAGTAAAAAGTTGTACACATTCTTTTCAATCAAAAATGCAAAAAAATAATGCATTCATAATGATAGGTATAGGTACGTATTAAATAAAATAAAATAAAAAATTCATCTCATAAAATGTATTTTTTAAATGTTAGTAGGTAACTATTATATTAGAAAAAAGTAAATTTATTGCTTTAATATGGTAATGTAAGAATAAATAATATTTATACGTTGGTAGTATTTTATTTAACTCTTTAATTTTTACTCCAATACGGTTTGAACCTGAACTTAAATCACAAGCATTGAGATATTTAAATATCTTATTTAAGGTAGGTACCTACATAAGTACATACCTACCCATCTTCAATGCCACAACACTTTTATCACACAAAAAGAGTTTATTTAAATTCATAGGTAGGTAGGTATTTAAAAATTGCTTGAATTACACTCATTACAACTCAATTACTTATCTACGGCACCAATTAAACTGAATTTAATATTTTATTTTTTTAACTCAAAATAAACCGGCTGACAAATTTATTTTCAAACAAATTTATTGCCGAAACGAAAAGTGCAGTAAATCAAAGTCGAAAGCTGTTTTTTGTCACACAAAACGAACACACGGCAAACATTTAATCCACACATACCTATATATGTAATTATATTAATGCCAAAGTCAAAACTAGGTGAAACGGGATACAATTCTTCCAAAAATCTTTATACATGCATATGTATGTATGTAGGTATATTCTCCAATTTTAAATAAATTGTTAGGAAAGAAAAATACACAAAAAAGCTATATTTTCAAATACAAATTTTGCAAATGAGTCCAAGATAGTAATTCTTATAGAATCTACCAGGTGGCTCCCCGGACGTTCCTCTTCATGATAGTACTATAGAAATGTATATACAATGACTACTTCCTTCGACGGCATTGATTGGTCGCGTGAATTCATAGTTGGTGTGGATGGTGCTGTTATTATTTTTATTGGTGTTAGGCTCTCTTTTTTATTATGTGTAATGAATTCTTTCACTTGTACATAGGAACCCCATACAGAAGAGTCAAGAACCAGAGAAAGCTTGTCTGAAGGTACACTGAGCTAAAATGTTATAAACTTCAGAATAGATATGTCGGTATCTTTTTTAATGAGTGCATAATATTTCAAGTGATCCGACGGAATATTAGCCTTTTCTAAAATGCTTTTAATTGTATCATTAGGGTTTGTATTTTTATTAAATCTTGAAAGATGTAGCCACTTTATATTTGGCAGAGCACAGAGAGAAGACGACAAATCAGAACTAATATTTTTTTATTTTTGAAACATTTTTGATTTTTAAATGCGCAGTTTGAGAATTAAACTTTACATAATTAGAAGTCTCCTTCACCTGTTTAAGAGAGGGGATAAATGCAGTTGATATTTTTGTTGTAGCCAATGATGAGGAAGAAGATGACGGTGTTAATGACGATAATGATGATGTTGATGATGAACATGGGCTAGCTGTTGACACAGCATCAGCAGCAGCCGCAAATGAGAGAGGCAAATACAATGGTAGTGGTAGTGAGTTAGCATCAGTTAATTGAGAATTAGTTAAATGCGTTTTTGGAAGCATTTTGTTTTCAATCGTTGCATTTATATGAGTTAAAAGAAATTTTGGCTGGATAAAGATTTCAAATCACTATCGGAAATACCGGCACAGCTTTTATGGAATACACGACAATAGAACAAAGCGCACTTGATAGCTTCCCTGATTTTTAATCGTTTGCTTATTGCGAGATCGCAAGTAGCACAAGTTTTAGACGTTTTAATCATGAAACGCGACCGATCACGATCAATGAATTAAGATATCAGAATTAAGAGAAAATTGTAATCAATTGAGTATGGTCTATCAGAAAACGATGTTAACGTCGCTAAGCTTAGTCGAAGACTGATGATAGTATGTATCTACGATTGACAAATTTTGAATTTTTGGAAGTCAATCATCAATTCTTTGTTTCATATTACTGGAAAAGTACAATTGTAGTGTGGAATATTTGCATGACGAGCTAGAAGTCAAAGCTAGGGAACAAAATATTATGTTACTCCATATTTGTTAAATATAAAAGTAATGTTACCTTTAGAACTTTTGCCGAATAGAATTGAATTGCCAGATTGATTTAACATCATATAGGTATTTAATCTTCTTACGAAGGTGGCAGCACGTTGGCATTTTGGTTATATTAGAAATTGATTGCATCGCTTCCTTCAAATGACCCAATTCGGCAAGACGCATCGTGAAATCGTGCATGTGTGAATCAACTAGGGATTGTATAGCATTCGGTTGTTTTTCGGTATTTTGTCTGCAAACGTAATATATCCGTTGACCGTTTTTTCACCTAGACATGAAATCCTTTGTGTTCTTTGTCGATTGTGGTGACTTAGCGTTTCCAGTTTCCTAGGTTATGCTATAAGAGTGTAAAGCATTGACTTTATTATGTGAATACGCATAAAGAGATTTCGAAGTTAAAAACAACTTTATTTGAAAATAAAATACACGACTAATTCATAGGAACTTGCTCTTGTGTCTAAGTTATCCTATACAGGTTTAAAGATGATGTAGGTAAGATTACCTTGGCTCTTCTTAAAATGAATTGTCGAATTGATGCTTCAAGCAATAGTTATATATAGATACTGATAAAGGGTAGACAAGTGTACTGCGCAAGACGGATCGACTCAACCAACAAACTACGGGATATGAAAAACAATTTTGTAAAATACTTATTTGACAATAACATAATAAGTAAATATTAATGACAACAGATGACGAAATATCATAGTGTTGCTCCCAGAATTTACGGTCTCCTTAAATTTCACAAAGAAGGGATGCCTTTCAGACTAATTTGTTCATCATTCAAAGTTCCTTGCTACAATAATTTAGTGAAGTATCTTCTATCGATTCTGAAGAACTTAACATCGGACTCCAAATATAATGTAAAGAATTCTAATGATTTGAAAACGTAAATTAATTGATTAATTACTGAAAAGGACAAAATTCGCGTGTCGTTTGAAGTGATATAAATTTTCATAACAGTCCCTTATAAATGACATTAGAACAAATAAACAAAAATTGGGAAACGTTATAGAAATATACCTTGATAAAGGCGGCGAAATTCATTGGACTTGTTCGCTTTTGCGTGTCCGACAATAGGCGTGTTTTGGTGAGAAAAAGAAACTCAGTCAGTCAAAATGTAATAAGAGATTCAATAACAAGAACTTGGATCTACTTTACCTTTTTATTCCAGTGAAATGTTACTTGACATTGACGCTGATCCAATTGTGTGTATTTCCTATGTTGGTAAACCTGATAATAGATTACAATAGGTGTGTTCGATTTTTAATTTTTAGGCTTGGCATATGACTTTTTAAGGTGGAGTTTATATGATAGTTATTTAGAGTTATAACATTTTCCATTGAGGGATTCACATGTAGTATCATTTTGTACAACATTAGTCGTTTTGTATTATCAGAATTGAACCATACTATGGATTATCAAAAAACATGCATTACAAAAGATCTTGCACTCTATCGAGATCACGTGTCATGATGCAAAAATGTAGTTCAGGGGCCCAATTCCACAAGCGTGAGTTTTCTCTGTGTACACAGAGAGTTGTGCACACATACATTTTTCCGATTCCGCAAATGTGCGCTGACAGATAACGTGTACACAGATAGGCACATTTTTTCACGCATATATTGAGGGTGAATAATTCTTTTGCACGGAAAAGCATTCACGGTTGCGGAATTTGGCCCCTGGGGATGATAGTGTACTGCAAAGAAATGAAACAGAATTTACATGAAAAATAAACACACACAAGGAAAAAGAGATGGAAGTAAAGCGCTGTTATCACTCTTATACATGAATCAAAGAAAACAGGATAACGACACTTCTTTGTTTTTCTTATTTTATTGACGTCATATGTGAAACAAAATCTGCAAATTGTTTTTGTTTGTTTTTTTGTGGATTAATGAACTTTGTTTAACATATGACGTCAATAACAAAAACAAGACAGAGAAGTGTCGTAATTTTGTTTTCTTTGTATGATATGAATTGTTTTATTTTCATGAGATGGAGCCCGAGTACACTATTCGTTTTTTTCGGTTGTTTCGTCTTTATGAGGAAAAAACGAAAGCTCGACTGAAAATGTCAACACTTCTTATGGTTGCACTTGAATGCATGTATATTTTTATTGAGATTTTCTTTCATTTACACAGACATTTTTATATTTTTTTTACTTAACTATAGATATATCTATTGCCGACTTTGAATTGGCAGCGCTACAGAAATCTTATTTTTATTGTTATTTTCTTTCAATTTACCAACTTCAAGTAATGTATTTTTCTATTATATTAAACTGAATAACGTACGGATTGTTGATTGTGAAATTAGTTTTCATTATTTAATTCATATTTTTAATAATATTGTTTTAAAACTTGATAGTATTGCAAAAAGCACTACAATTTAATGCACAAAATGTGAAAAATAAAAACGACGAGACCAACATCTGTTCACATAGGTTGTATGTCTTGAAAAGCCCCCAAGCTAAAAAAGTTATGAAAAACAAATAACACATTTGTTAGGTGGTTGTTTTTATGTTCGAATCATCAAACATCGACAAGGTACTTCAAGAGTTTTGATTTTTAATCCCTTTGCACCTGTCCACAATCAGTGACGTGCCGTAATGCCGTGGTGCTTCAAGCAAGGCGTTCACTAACTGCTCCTTCAAATTTTGTCTATTCTATGTCTATTATTAGTTCTTTATCTTGTTTGTCACGTGTCGCATGGCAATATGGCATGGCATTGGCTGGCATATCTGGTTTCTCTTATGGTAGTATCTATCTAAAGAGCTTGAGAACTTTTTTTAAAAAAAAAACGCATAAAATTTGCAAAATCTCATCGATTCTTTATTTGAAACGTTAGATTGGTCCATGACATTTACTTTTTGAAGATAATTTCATTTAAATGTTGACCGCGGCTGCGTCTTAGGTGGTCCATTCGGAAAGTCCAATTTTGGGTAACTTTTTCGAGCATTTCGGCCGGAATAGCCCGAATTTCTTCGGAAATGTTGTCTTCCAAAGCTGGAATAGTTGCTGGCTTATTTGTGTAGACTTTAAACTTGACGTAGCCCCACAAAAAATAGTCTAAAGGCGTCAAATCGCATGATCTTGGTGGCCAACTTACCGGTCCATTCCTTGAGATGAATTGTTCTCCGAAGTTTTCCCTCAAAATGGCCATAGAATCGCGAGCTGTGTGGCATGTAGCGCCATCTTGTTGAAACCACATGTCAACCAAGTTCAGTTCTTCCATTTTTGGCAACAAAAAGTTTGTTAGTATTGAACGATAGCGATCGCCATTCACCGTAACGTTGCGTCCAACAGCATCTTGGAAAAAATACGGTCCAATGATTCCACCAGCGTACAAACCACACCAAACAGTGCATTTTTCGGGATGCATGGGCAGTTCTTGAACGGCTTCTGGTTGCTCTTCACTCCAAATGCGGCAATTTTGCTTATTTACGTAGCCATTCAACCAGAAATGAGCCTCATCGCTGAACAAAATTTGTCGATAAAAAAGCGGAAACACATTTCGAACCGAACACTGATTTTGGTAATAAAATTCAATGATTTGCAAGCGTTGCTCGTAAGTAAGTCTATTCATGATGAAATGTCAAAGCATACTGAGCATCTTTCTCTTTGACACCATGTCTGAAATCCCGCGTGATCTGTCAAATACTAATGCATGAAAATCCTAACCTCAAAAAAATCACCCGTTATAACAAGGTACGATTTCGTACAGGTACAGAGAATGAATCCGCACCACAGCGCACAGCCCCATCAGGCTAGGCTCAATGAAAATGAATACCAATTCTGTTCCCTTCTCTTGCACTACCGATACCGAAAACCTATTATGGAGTGAACGACGCGACGCTGGCCGACGGTGCACTGAATGTTGTTGAACATCTAACCATATAGGTTTGTATTGGCAATTATCTCTTCTCTTTCTGTTTGATATATTTTTAATATGGGGATTTGATTCACTTGGGTGCGTTGATGTTAGGAGAACACCCAAATCAATGCGTTTGCGTTTTTTTGTTTGAGAATGAATTCTCTTGCTGTCCGAGAAAGGAAAAGAGAACCGTGCGGTTGATGAAGGTGAACAGCAAGGACTATAGAAAGTTTTATAAGGATGCATAAATTTCGTGTCTTTTTTTTAATTTTGAACATGGAAGTTGTGAGTTAAGAGAAAATCTTTGAATAAGGCAGGTAGTTGGAAAATAAATAAAAATGAAAACATTTAGAAATTTTGGTAACACACTCGAAATACAGATTATTGTAGTACGGTATGCGGTGAACACCTCCGCACCTATGAATAAACGTCAGTGTCCACAATGGAGTATAACTATGATGATTTTTTACGATTTGACATGCGTGAAAAAGAAACAGGAAATCTGCCCTTCACTTTTCTACGAATGTTAGATCGTAAAAATCCTCATAGTGATCAGCCACTTTGAGACTACTTTTATTAAAAAAGTGTGAGGTTAGCCTTAGACCAAAATTGATAAATTAGAAATGCGCAAGAATCGAACAAATCTTTACGTCAAACGAACAACAAGCAGAGGCACCAACCCTTAAATAGCTAACTAAGTAGAAAGACATATGCTGTGGATCGTTTTCTTGAATTTGTTTTACTTCACTGTGCTATATTCTCACCAAAAAACACTAATAACTACTCAGCTTGCGGTTGCAAAACCTATGTATAATCTGTCCCAGCAAAATAGGCAGTACACTTCTTATGGGAAAACTTTTTAAAATCTGTGGCGTGTCACATGTTTGCACCATACTAAATTGAAAGAACTTCTCCATAAAAAGTATTTGCACCCAAGTGAATATATAAAATAATAAAAAAAAATCAATTGCATATGACGCAAACCAAATGTCCTACTGAGCGCGCATCTGAGTGTCGACTGAATTGCTATTGCTGTGGCCTATGGCTGCTGCTGCTATTGACGAATGCATAACTTGCCTTATAGTACCTATAATCGCAAATAAAAAGTTTTGAATGATGAGTGTTTTCATTTCTTGCACTTTTAATGTGTGGAAAATACGTTAAAATACAGGAGCAAAATTTTAAGCTATTTTCCTTGAAGAATAATATTTTTTGCGTAGATTCTAATTAATGTGAAGTTAAGTATATTTGTATAAAAAAATTTAATATAAATGTATAAAAGGTGTATTTATTTTAAAGTTTTGTGCAATTTGTATTTTAGCTTGGTGTTTTTAAAGAGGTGTGTTTTTTTTAGAGTATTGTTCAGTTATGTCCGAAATGGCGTCGAGGATTTCAAAAGATTTAAGCTCTGAAAAGAAAACAGAAATTGTTGGCGCGGCAAAAAAAATCATAAAAATTTGCAAAATAAGACAAAAGCTGTGAAGCAATTAGTTGATATTTTTCCCGTAGGTGAACGAACAGTTTACAGACTTCTTAACGAAAACAGTTCCAAAGGTGTTTGTTTTCTAAAATTATCAGAGATTTCATTTTCCCATAGACAATTTTCCTTTAATATGACACTGTTCTGGACACTCTTTTAATTTTTCGATTGACATGAGCTTTTCTCAAACTATCCTTGAAACTAATCAAATATATACTAGCCGAAACTTGTCTTATAATATTGGCTGGGTACCATTTTATATACTTTTCAAAATTACCCTTATAATACACTTCTTCTCCTTTTTCAAATTTCTGGATACAATATTCTTTTTTGTTAGTTCTTAAGTGAGATTTTTCTATGATAATATCAAGTTTTGTTCGAGGTTTAAAGTTAAAACCTAAATTAGTTGATATTTCGAACGTGGCGGTGTTTAGAGTATTCCGGTGTCTGATTAAAAACTATATATCCTTTGTTGAGCAGTGAGGTTTTTTGTTATTTGGTCAATTAATGACTTTTTGAAATCGATTTTAACAACTAATACTAATCGTTCTGCCTGACCAATGAATCTTCGGCCACTATTTTTATCAGAATTGGTTGCCTCTTTTATTTTAACCAAATTTAGAGGTACTTTTTCTGAATAATTAATAGAGTTAAACGAAAAACTTTCGTCATCTGTTTTATGAGGCAACGGGAAACACATACACATTTCCGTTATCCTTACATTTCCTATATAAAATGTTATAATCATACATGGACAACTCAATTGCCAATCTTGGAAGTGTAAAAGCAACTTAGGCGGAGTTGGTTTCTTTTCACCAAAAATTTCTTTTAATGGCTGAAAATCGCTATATATCGTTATACTTCTACCAAAGATATATTTTCTGAATTTACGAACAGCAAAAATTATACTTAGGGATTCCTTCTGAAGCTGCGAGTAATGATTCTCTGATGCACTAAGTGAACTGCTGGCATACATACATGGTTTACTATATTTCCATTAATTATTGATAAAACACAACATATTCCATAAGGACTTCCATCACAAGAAATAACTTATTTCTTTCGACGGATCAAAATGTGTAAGTACACTTTCACCCAAAAAACAACTTTTTAGTCCGTTCAAGAACCTCGTTGTATTTTACCGTGCAGTCATATTTTAATTCTTATCTCAATAAATTATATAAAATGTGAAGCTCGTATGAAATACATGGTAGGAAATTAGCATAATAATTTAAAAGCCCTAAATAAGATCAAAGATGAGACTTATTTTGAGGGGCTGGAGCTTTTCAAATTGCTTCAAATTTTGTTTCGCTTGGATACCTTTTTTCAGCTGTAATAACATAACCTAGATATTCAACTTTTTGTTCCCAAAATTTGCATTTATCAAGGTTCACTTTTACATACATTTTTTTTAATCTTTCTAAAACAGTTTCTGTATTTTGCATGTTTTCTAGTAATCTTTTACCTTTTATCGTCGCCTTTAAAATTTGATCAATTACACCTTGAATAATTGCAGTAGAGGGCTTAGCCCCAAACACTTGTTGTAAATCTCAAAAGCGCCATTGATGTATTTATTGTGAAATACTCTCAGCATCTTTCATACAGCTTCAATTGATGAAAGGCTCCTTTAAGGTCTAAAATTAAATTTGTGTAACCAGCAATATTCGAGAAAATATCCTCTGGAAGAGGTAATGTTTTATGTTCGATCGTAATATGCTTATTGATGGACATCTTACAGTCAATACAAAGACTGACATCCCCAACATATTCAATAATTCTTAATTAACTATGCTCAATTTCTCTCTATGCATAACGTATATACATAATTTCAATCGTATTTTGTATAACAGTTGGCTATGAGCTTCTCTCAGCAGCACGGTCACTTGGATTACGACCTGCAACGGATAAGTACCTACCTTGGATAAATTATAAATATATGTATATTGTTTAATGTTGGTGGTAATTTAATTCTTCTGCTTCCCTTTCGTATGGCGCTGGTCCTTCGTCGTTGGGTTACTTTTCTTCCTAAACATTTTCTGGTCCCTATCGAGACGGATTTTATCAGGAACTACCCTAAGGAAATAACAATTAATTGATGGAGCATTGTGATTGAGATCTACGGACATCGCGTTTTCTAATCATAACATAATTTCGCTATTGGGATTAACGGATATGGTGTTATCCCGTGTATACATGCAAATTCAATCAACTGACTTCATGCTATTCTGTTAAGGACATCATACGGTTTTTTTTGATATCGGTACTTCAGATCATATGAACTTTATTAACACGCGGAACAATTTTTGCTGAAGTGATAGCAATCGAATGTGTGAACTTGAAATAAATTAATTGAAATTTATAAAAAATGCATTTTCGAACCAAGTGCGCGAAAATTCCGTAACATACATATATATAGACTTAATACATATATTTTTTTTCGTAATAAAATCGAAGATTTTGGCTTCTTAGGGTTTTTTTTCTAAGTTACGTTCAATTCGTTCAAAGCTTGATCAATTGTGCGAAAAGTTTTATGCTACACAGGTAGAATTATATGAATTAGTTGAGGATGCGGGTTATGTTGACCCTGAACCGGATTTCGAACAATTTGAGTCAAGGCATTTATTGGTAAAATAGATTTTACTTTCAGCCATGCGAGAAAGAAAAAAGTATGAAGCTGAAAGTATTCAAAAAAGGGCTACCTTAGACGCGGGTAATGCTGCAGTTGAAGGAAATGAAATGTTAGGTAGAGAGCATGCCAAACCACGTCGTTTATTACAATGACTTGTTCCCAAATCTTCACATTGAACCTTTTTGCGGAGACATTCAAAAGTGGCCATGTGACATGTTTGATAGAATGGTTTATAGCAAAGAAAATATTTCTCGGGTTCGGAAGTTTCACCTTCTTCGTTCATCTTTAGACTTGCTTAATCATATTCCAATTTGTGATGATGCAACTTATGTACAGGCGTGGGTAAGGTTAATTAAGTGATATGACAGCCCTCGTTTTATTGTCAATAATCTTTTAGAAACATTCATGCAACTACCTTCGATTCCGAGCACAAATGTTAAGTTCCTTCGCAAAATATCAGACTGCGCGGATGAGGTTTTTAGAGGTCTTGATTCGTTCAACTTTATGAAAAGGGATCCGTGTTGAGATTTCCTAGCTATTGATATCGAGCCTAGGAGAGAATTTGTTAAAACTAAAAAAGGTTTGCTTTAATTGTCTGCGAGAAAATCATAATTCGTTTCGGTGTAAGTCAACAAAGTCACGTTGTAGGAAATGTAACTCCCGACATCACACCCTTGTTCAGCCAACTCTGACGTTCGGCCTGGAACTTTATCAACAATCCCTACGAACCTTGTTACTTATCATTCAGTAAATGTTGCTAGTTGTATGCGTCAAACAGTACTACCTACGGCCGTTGGCATAGTTTTAGACATCAATGGAAAGCATCAGCTTGTTACATTTTTGATTGAGACAGGGTCACAAGTTTCATTCGTCACTGAGTATTGTCTTCAGAAACTAGGACTTCGACGAACAAATGCTGGCATTTCCATTAGTGGAATTGGTTGACCCTGCGCAGCGAAGTCTTGGGGTCTTGTTTCTGTAGTCATCGTTTCTTGCCAGGACACTACTAGTTACTTTTTAGATACCTCCATCCTTGCGAACAGGACATCAGCATTGTCAACGATGTCATTTGATATGAAGGATTGGAATCTAAGTTGCAATTGGCCGATTCATTATTTAACAAATCTAGTTCGGTGGATATTTTGCAAGATAAGGTTTGGGAGATTCTTAAAGAAGATATTATAACAGCGCGTTGTTTTTGACGGTTATTTCAAGGATATATAGTTTTTCTTAATGACTCACTGATGATAGGCCCACCTATGCAACGTAATTTGTTTTCAGTATGTTTGAAATTTTGTCAGCATTCGTTCGTTTTTACGGCGGACATTGTTAAAATGTTTCAGGGACTACCAGATAGTTTGGCTACCGTAACCTACGGAGCTGCAAGGGCTCCATATTTATCGGTTCGGGTGTTAGAACAATTAGCGCAAGATAACAGAGAAGAATGTCCTATTGCTTCAGAAATTCTGGTAAATGACTTACGTGTCGATGATGTCGTGACGTGTTGAGCCTCACTTGCTGAAGCAATTTTGAAAAAAGTGTTTAATCGATTTGCTCGCGAATGGTGGTTTAGAGCTTAGCAAGTGGCAAAGTTATTGCATAGAACTACTCTCAGAAAATTAATCTGTACAAAATGAAAACGTTTCACTCAGATTGGGTTAAGGTTCTCGGTTTGAACTAGAACTCAAAATTAGATTGCTTTTCAATTATTTTAAATTTGAAACAAAATAACCAGTTTCCCACAAAACGCCAAATCCTCAGTGATATTGCAAGAGTTTCTGTCCCTCGGTTTTCTTTCCCTAATGCAACTTTAAATTCTCTTTCGAGAGTTATGGCTTCAAAAGCTTGATTGGGACGATTACCCCCCAGATTCGTTAAGCAATGGCACAAATATCGCCTAGAAATCAATCATTTAACTGGAATTAAGATTCCTCGGACTGGCAGTATTGACTCTAAATTTTAATTGCACGGGTATTCGGATGCCTCATCAGCCGCCTACTCTGCCGTAATCTATTCACGTTACGTTTTGCCTAATGGCGATATAAAAACCAACATCGTCGCCGCAAAAGCTCGGGTTGCTACAATCTAGCAGTTAAGCATTCCACGCTTAGTGGATATGTGGGGCTTTATTGCTCACAAGATTACTCGTGGCGGTTTAAAATTCGCTAAAAATGACATTTTCAAAAGTTCTTGCGTGGTGTGATTTGCATATCCTGTTTGTCTTCCCCTCCTCGTCTTTGGGTTATTTTTGTTGGGAATAGAACTTCCGAAATTTTGAATACTTCACCTCGAAATAGGTGGTTTCATGTGAGGTCCGAACAAAACCCAGCGGATTGTGCTTCGCGCGGTATAGCACTTTCGATTCTTGTGAATCACCCTATCTGGTGGAATGGTCCACATTGTCTTCGTTGAAGTGAGAATGACTGGCCAATAATTAATTATTTTGAGGAGCACGCAGATTGTAAGCAGTAGAAGAAAAAACAAGCTCAAAAATCACTGTTGGTAGTGAACGATCGTCAACATCATATCGAATTGTTTTTATCTCGCATATCGTCTTGGTTTCGGCTCATTCGCGTCGTAGTTTTTTGACTCGATATATCTTAAAATGTATTCTGAAGCCATCAAACGTTTATTCTTATCATCTCAATGCATCAGAAATCTTCAGGGTCAAATGCGATATAATAAGGGGGTGCAAACTTTGGGAAAGATATTGCATATTTTAAAAAAAACATGGACACTTTGGTAAAAATTGCAAGATCGTTAATCTTAATCCTTTTCTAGATGACGATCAAATATTGCGTGTTGGTGGAAGAATTCAAAAGTCCAATATCTCTTTCGACGCAAAGAATCATATCATAATTCCAAGAGGATAAGATGTGAGAAGATTAATTGCTGTAGACGCACATAAATGGAATTGTCACCCAGGAGTTTCATTATTATTCACCATATTACTTCAGAAGTACTGGATCATTAGCTGTAGAAACTTACTTCGAAAGGTTACAAACAGCTACCAGGAAAGTTTTAGGCAGAAAAACCGAACAAAAATGCAAAAAAGAGGTAATCTTTCAGCTTAAAGGTAAACCTAGCACGCATTTCAAACATTGTGGATATGATTACGCGGGGCCTATTTCAATCAGAACTAAGATCAGGAGGAAGAACATAACAAAAGGCTACATTTCGCTATTTCTATGCCTCCCAACAAACGCCATACATTCGGAACTAGTCAGTGATTTGATGACAGAAGCATTTATTGCTGCCCTTCGCTGATTCCTATCTCGACGTGGAAAACCATCCAATACGTACTCCGACAATGGTACCAATTTTCGCGGTTCTGCTAGAACGGTAACGGAAATGCATCAGGACATTATGTATGAACTACATAACCCCATAGCAGCAGAATCAATTGCTCGCGATGCTATCACATGCCATTTCATTCCCCATTCTGCACCGCACTTATGTGGTTTGTTGGAGGCGGGGGTTTAATTTGTTAAGCAACATTTACGTCGTATGATAGGTTCTGACATTCTTAATTTTGAATAATCTTACACCCTATTAACTCAGATTGAATCACTTCTTAACTCTCGTCCCTTTTGTCAAATGTATGATCATGACTTAGACGCACTTACTCCAGCTCATTTCGTTTTAGGTGAGTCTTATTCGGCTGTTCCTGAACCATCACTAGAAGAAATACCACAAAATGGTGGTATTTCTCCTCGTAGCAGGCCTTACAAAGTAAAGTACAATTCTTTGGAAGCGTTGGAGTATGGAGTAACTGACAGAGGCCTCGTTGGATTCAAACATACCACCTGGAAAATGGTCGTTGGGGCGCATTATCGATGTCCATCCAGACAAAGACGATCATTTTCGAGTCGTCACCCTAAAACATCTGGATGAAACCTTGTCCGGCCTTAATTTCTATGAGGTGAAACTAAGTTCCAGGGGCGGGTAATGTTTAAGAATAGTTTAATCTTAACCGGAATTAAATAATTCATTTAAATTATTTTACTAAATTTTTATTATTCGCTTAATTTGTTTGAAGTTTGAATTCCAATCAATTCTCTTATTCAATAATTGTTAAAAAACTATGCTCAATTTCTCTCTATGCATAATGTATATACATAATTTCAATGGTATTTTATATAGCCGTTGGGTATGAGCTTCACTCATGCTCAAGCTCGGTCACTTCAATTACGACCTGCAACAGATAAGTACAAACATTGGATAAATTATAAATATATGTATATTGTTTAATTCTGATGCTAATTTATTTCTTCTGCTGCTGCTTCGTAAGGTGCTGGTCCTTCGTCGTTGGGTTATTTTTTTCCTAAACACGCATTCTTCTTCATAACACACACCACCGGAATAGCCCATTCGCTATGCCTAACTTTTTCTAAAATTCCTACTTTAACTAATCTTTCTAATTCTGCATTATATCTGTGGTCACAAGGAAAATCCGCTAAAGTCTGATTTACTCATTTTTCAGGAAAGAAGTTTAAATTTTTTTACAAACGCTAGAAATTACAAATGAATCTAATGGGCGTTTGCTAACTTTGATCGCGTTGAAAGAAACAGAAAGTAAAACAAAGATAATTTTACTCTTTCTTAGTTCAAAATCAAATTTTTGAAAAAAATAACTGTACACGATTTTATTGACAAAACTAATTCCTGGGTTGGGTACAATGTGCCGATTTTTAAAATGTCCATTTAATATAATCGACTGTCATAATGTCGAGTTTCAAAATGTCGGTCGGTAAAAATGCCGACTGATCAAAATGTCGAATCTTATAAAGTCGATTTTGATATATCGACTGATAAAAGATCGACGCATGCATGTGAACATCATTCACTTTGCCACTGTCAATAAACAAGCCGCTCTCGGATAACTGTTAATGTTTACAACAACATCAGTTTTATTTCATTGATATCAACCTCTTGCAATCGTAAGTAAAAATTAGTCATTCAATTTAAAAAAATTTAATTTAAATACAAAATGGAGTGCCGGGTTACATTACTTAAATCAAATTGATTGCAAAGTTGGCAAAGGAGTACCTTGTTGTCAAACAGACTGTTGACAAAGTAAAGAAAGGAGAGAGAAAAGAGTCCAAAAAGTCGATTTTAAAACAGGAGAAACAACGGTCAAATATCTTAAATGATAAAAATAATTATAATAAAATCAATTTCTTAAATAGTATTGCAGTCCATTTAACGTTGCAATGAAAAGTTTTGTGTATGTATACCTACACAATATGTATATTTTTGTATAAAGACATTATGAATGTTTGTTTTGTTTTGGATTTATTTGTCATTGAATTAATAAGAAAATTTAGTTTCCAAATAAAAGAAATCATTCTTATTTTATTTTACTGTATTTTGGATAGAAGTCGATATTTTTACCGACAAACTTATAATCGATATTTGGATAGTCTGCATTTAAAATGTCAACTTTTTTTTGTCGGTCAGACTTCAGTCGACATTTTAACTGTCGAGAAAATTTTCATTTGTCCAGTCGACATTTTTTTTGTCGACCATTTGTACGTTTCCCCTCTTTAAAGATAAAAACAATTATCCTTCTCATCGCTTTCTACACTCGCCTGTGCATAAAAAAGTAGTGATAACAAACTTGTAATAAAAAAAACGGTTCCCTTAACTAAGCAAAACATAAAATCAACAAGCAATCCTAACACCTTAAGACAGAGTGACGATCTTGCTGAAGCTTCTTTTAGTGTGAAAGCTTCGTCGTCTACGGGGAATAAAACAACTGCCGCTGGTCTGCCTACATTGCCATCTTCTCTGTCCACTGGTTCTGACAGAACTGATGGTGACGAATGCTTAATAATCATAACAACTGATTTAAAACGCACAAAAGATGTAACTGGAAATGAAGTTGTTGTTCTCGCCGTTGATGCTATTGCTGCTGATGCTGTGAAAGAGGTTGTTGTTGTTGCTGAAAGTGATGTTGTTGATGAAGTGTGTGAAAAAGCTGGTGTGGAAGATTTACTTGTTGTTGCTGATGGTGATGCAGTTGTTGCTGAGGATAATGATCTTCTCAATGAAGATGTTGCCAATGTCGTTGCTGCTACTGCGTTTTAGAAGGGTGCTGATGCCTATGGATCTTATGAAATAAAGAACTCCGGAGCTCATCGTTTAAACAAGGTAATGTTTGGGACTGCCGCTGATGTAGAAGTTGATATCACACTGCACGCTGTTCCTCGCTTACGATTTCTACATATTTTCCGCTTAGGTAATAATGTTTCAGAGGAAAATGTAATTAATTATGCTTCAATTAACTTAAATATCTCAAAGAGTGCTATACGCTGTTCTAAACTTATAGAAAAAGAAACTGATTCCTCTTCACTACGATATGGTAACATGAAGCTAGGGATCCCTGCAAGCCATTTTGATGCTGCCCCAAATGCATCAATATGACCTGAACATATACAAATTAAGAAATTTATAAATTTTCCGAAAAAGGAAGACAACAGCTAAATAGAGTAATCAATCCCAGACTTAGAGGAAAAAATATCTAAAATTAGGGGATTTTTTTCAAAATGCTGGTGGCTTGCAGACTAAAACAAACCAGCTCTTCTTGTCTCCTTCTCTGCATGAGTATCATGTTATTGTCATAGCTGAAACATGGCTTAATTCGAATTTCATGTCTTGTGAGCTTTTTGATTCATCGTTCAATGTGTATCGTAAAGATCGTTCTACAAATACAGGATGGATCGAGGAGGTGGTGTGATGATTGCCGTCCAATCAACTTTTAACAGCAATCAACGCAGTTTATTAAATGATGCAGAACAGTTGATTTTGTTATTGTGTACACGGGAAAGTTAAGGCATAAATACACGGTGGGCCTACCCATCTACGGACTCAATGAGAAGGCATGAGCGTTCCTTGCAACAAACTTCTAGCTATGAGCGGCAACACCGCCACTCATAGTATACGTGAATTTTATAGCAACCACAGCCACTGCGAGTTCTCCGAAGAGGCCAACCCAAGACTTGTATTTTTGGGCATTAGCTGGAAAACAGTAGGATACAAGTCCCCGCAGTACCGAATTACGGTATTACTGGAGTCTTTTCATCCACCTTAGTGAAGATTGCAATACCAAGTTTTCTTTGGCGAATGGCTACCCAGGAACCATAATCCTGCCCTTTTTTATGTTTTGCTGCTCAACCTAGGGACAAGGGAACCCTATGTAGAAATTATTCCTCACCATCGGGATAAACGGATCATCGTATTTCTACTAAAAGCAAGGCCATATAGACCTTGCCACATGGCTAGTATCCCACAACTAGCCATATTAAAGCTTCGTTCTTCGACAGGTGCAGAAATGCATCCAAAAGCAAGCTTGGTTCGTACCTGCACTACCTAAAACAACAATCTATCAGGATAAATGCCGAAAGATCGCATACAAGATCAATAAGCCGAATCTTACTCAAAGACTGCATGTATTATAGAAGATAATATATAACCTTACTTGCGCAAGGACGTGATGACACAAGTGCCACACATCTATTAATCTTCTAGACCTGTTTTTCTTGAATATGTAATTTTAGCTACACACACACATCTGTGATTACCGAACCACGTACGAAACTGCCGCGGCAGCTGCCATAAATTACTACGTTGTAACTGTGAAAACTTACGATTTACTAGGATTCACTATGCTGAATAAAATCAGCGAACTTCACCTAGTAATTAGTCTGTGAATACGTTCTTTATGCGGCCTGATTACCGTCTAGCAGTGTTACCATTTGCACCTACCTAATCCCCGATCAGCCCACACACCCTTAAGAGTGCTTTACCCCACTCTTCCAGTTCTTGGAATGAACAATCGTCCTCATCTTGGTAAGTAGGGGCTTCGTTTCCAGTTCCGCAGAACCTTCCGCTTATCGCTACCACCTCAGAGACAACGCCAGTAACCAGATAAATTAGCCGCCTGGTGCAGAATAGCCTCAAAAAGAGGACCAAACATTCCCGAACATTGCCGTCTTTCACCACGAAGAGGAACTATTTTGGCTCATCACGACGGACCAGGAAGAACGGCCCCATTGCAAAACAACTTCCCTTATATTCCCTTGAGGCCCGCCGATCAGATTTCCCGAAAGACATGAAATGATGCAGAAATGAATAAAGGCTTAACGTGGGCGCCTGAGAATTAACGCTTGAATCCCACGGTGGGCCTATCCATACTGTCGGGGTCAAAGCGTTGATCAACGCTCCAGGGCCAAAAATTTGTGCCCCAGCTCAACTTCGATTTAAGGTTATGGCCTATCCATCTCCCTTTGCTAAGGGCGAGGCCTATCTAACACTTCTACGTCAAGACGTCTGGTGCCTACTAACACCAGAAAAACGAACATGAACCGGGGGCTCCTGTCTCCCGTGGTACCAGAATATAGCTTCCGGTGGAGCTTCGCAACCGTAAAGGTCACTTTCGGATGAGTCCCTTAAAACTTGAGGCCCGACAACCTCATATATGCACACCCGGACCATCTACCGAGGCAGAGGACTATGGCCAAGCGCACATACCTACCTACATAGTCTCTCGTATGCTCAAACGGAAAAGACTACCTAACCATCTCACGAAATCGGACCCAGGCATATACTACCTAAGCCGTTCAATACCCACAACAAGGAGTCACTCTCCAAAAGGACGGCACCCCACGCCCCAGTCTCAGCATGGATTCAGTCCACATGCCACTGGGCTACAAACCCAGGACAAGAGGCACCTTCACCATTGATGAGTACTAGAACGTAGAGTGAACAAACCGCTGATATTGAGTGGGTCAGTCAGAATGCGACATTTAAGTCACCCTCCCGCTCTACCAGTCACCAGCCAGATGTTCAGGGAGTTAGATCATAGAGATCCAACTCTGGCAGAGAGCTGGGTGCCCTGGAAAGAACATAACCCGCAGGTGACCTTAGACCCACACCAATGATAAGCCATCAACTAAGATCCCATGTGAACAAAGAGTCGAGTCCAGCTACGAACCAGTCCAATGGGTAAACCCCTGGCAACACAACGATGTCTACAATATGACACGAATAGCTCGTCTAGACAGGCCCCAGTCACACTTCATCACTCTGCTAACTGCTGGAACTAAAGAGATGAGCTCCAATCTCACCTGTTTTAGATGAGGAAGGAAGATCATTCTCTCCCCGATGGTAATACCATGGTACTTGACCCGCGTCGCATACCTTATACCTATCCCACCAGCTCTAATACAAGGAGGGCGACTTAAAGAAAGCTTACCTTTCAACAACATTATTGATGTCTTATCTACAGCGACATCAACCCCCAAAACAGAACCCCAGGCATTAACCATGCCCATGGCCTCCGTGCCCCGGTTTTCCAGCTCAGCACCAGTCTGGCCTTCAACAAGGACAAGGAGGCCAGCACCTTTCCAAGTACTGGAAGGAGACTTATACCGCGATAGGCCCTAGGATTAGTCCTAACCCTATCATTCTACTTGAGCAGAATAATTACCTTTGCACATTTCCATTTCAGGGGAAAATAATTTTCCCTGAAACAGCACGAGTAAAGAGCCATCAGGTATTCGTATACAGCCGTCCACATGGCTTTCACCATGCAGCCGGTCAGTCCGTCGAAACACGGTGACTTCCTCGATCTAAGTCTAGCAATGGCATATCCAATTTCTCCCACATCCACCAGTAGTGGCCCGTTGGGCAACTCCGGAAGTGGGTCCGCAGAACGCACACCCTGGGGAAGAAGGAATTCATCAGGGGAGTCATACAATCCTTCAATGATGAGAGCACTATATCCCCATCATTGATGGCCCCTTAATCTAGAGCCTTCCACCCCCGGCAAACCCGGTATAGCTGACCCCAAGGATCATTCCGGTGTTCATCGGCGAAGGATCTCCATTCCTCATTTTTACTGCGGGCTAGCATCCTCTTGTATTCAGCCAAGCCATGCAGATAGGGAAGTCTTGACTGATCCAAGTCAGCAAACCCACGACGCCGATAGGTTTGGCAGTGTTTACGCAGCCTCAAATTGAATTAACTTAACCATTTTTTTAGTGTCGAGCACACGCCGTGGACACCGCAGCATTATATACTGGAAAGCCTGCGCTTAGCATGAAATGTCCAGCCGGGCTCCCAATCGGAATCACGGCAGTGAATTGCATTATTGCAAACTCGTTGCGAGTGACCCGACTGTCCACAACGAAGACACACCTATTCTTTGAGTCTTCACCCGTTACTGTAATGGCCCAGGCTAAGATACCGGTAGCACCATGAAACCATCGGCTTCTCCTTAACGGGAAAAGCGAAGTGCTTTATATAGCTCAATCTCCTTCTTAGTAGTATACCGGCTACCCTATGGCTGCAGTCGAGAACGACTTACGTCAACCCGTCACCAACCGCCCAATTGTTTCGAAGGAAGTCCTCCTTTTGGACTTCCTCCCTTGGAAGATCACTCAAGTTTAACTTGAGTAGATCCTCAAGTTTAACTTGAGTAGATCCTCAAGGAAGACTTCCGGAGAGATCCTCTTCTCCACCCTTGACACGATTACTGGTCTGCCCATCGCGGTATCTGCTGAAAAACCTACCTCCTCAAGATTCTTATGCCCGAGGAATGCATCCTTTTCCGCAATAGACGGTGTACGAACCAGAACATTATCCTGTTTGCCAGGGAGCACATTGTGCACCCTAACACCCACCGCAGGTACCAGCTCTTCCACCACCCTCTTTTTAATGACTCCAGCGGTCTCATTCGACTTCCCCCCTAACAACAACAGACCATGTCTCCGTCGGTTTGGCAGGCTCAACTACAGGTGCACGAACTAGAGTCCTATCCATCAAACCAGCGGGGACGGAGGCTGCGCTCGCTATCTGTGCGAACGAAGGACGTTCATTCACGCAAACTCCTACTGGGACACCCTTTGACTTCATAGCCTCAGGAGCCACAGCAGTCGAAGACTCCGAAGCTGTGGCAGAGGCTCCTCCTACATCAATCCTACCTCTAAGCCCTCTCATTGACACCAGAAAGGCCCAGCACCAAATCCTCATATCTGGCTGCAACTCCAGCTATTCGTCCACCAAATTGGGGGCAGTCAGCTATGAGTCCTAGCAGTTCTTTTTTTATATCCGTCATTTTTGCCATGACACTTTTCAGGCTGAGATTAGATTACGGTACCCTGCCTATGTCCTCTTTTCGAGGAAACTGGCTTGGAAGGGTCGTTCTTCTTCTGCACCTCCACAGAAGCAACAGAAGAGGCAGGTGTGTTCGTGAGCTTCTTCGTAAGCGTAGACAACACCTCCACCGCAGTCTTTTTAGGGACATTGGAAGGAGGGGGGGCAACGCATCCGGAGGACCCGTTTGTGACACCTTCTCTCCACCAACCACCGCTGCAACAGGCACAGCCTCGGAAGAGACCACCTCCATCAGTTCCTCACTAGCTACTCCTGCACTTACTACCTCATCGGACACTGGCACTACTTCAGAAATAGCCTCAATCGGAACAAACATCTCCTGTATTGCCCGTCCGACTTGACCGTCCGTTGACACCTGAGCTACCTGTTCAACCTGAACCTTCTCTATCTGAGCAGCCGATCCACCAGCTCTTTCACCATCCTCTTTTTAATGACCCCAGCGGTCTGATTCGACTTCCCCCCTAAAAACAACAACAGACCAAGTCTCCGTCGGTTTGGCAGGCTCAACTACAGACGCACGCACTAGAGTCCTATCCATCAAACCAGCGGGGACCGAGGCTGCGCTCGCTATCTGTGCGAACGAAGGACGTTCAGTCACGCAAACTCCTACTGGGACACCCTTCTACTTCATAGCCTCAGGAGCCACAGCAGTCGAAGACTCCGAAGCTGTGGTAGAGGCTCCTCCTGCATCAATCCTACCTCTAAGCCTCTCATTGACACCAGAAAGGCCCAGCACCAAATCCTCATATCTGGCTGCAACTCCAGCTATTCGTCCACCAAATTGGGGGCAGTCAGCTATGAGTCCTAGCAGTTCTTTTTTTTATCCGTCATTTTTGCCATGATACTGGCCAGGCTGAGATTAGAATAACAGTTGTCGCCAGCGGCAAACGGCAACGATACGGTACCCTGCCTATGTCCTCTTTTCGAGGAAACTGGCTTGGAAGGGTCGTTATTCTTCTGGACCTCCACAGAAGCAACAGAAGAGGCAGGTGTCTTCGTGAGCTTCTTCGTAAGCGTAGACAACACCTCCACCACAGTCTTTTAGGGACATTGGAAGGAGGGTGGGGCAACGCATCCGGAGGACCCATTTGCGACACCTTCTCTCCACCAACCACCGCTGCAACAGGCACAGCCTCGGAAGAGACCACCTCCATCAGTTCCTCACTAGCTACTCCTGCACTGACTACCTCATCGGACACTGGCACCACTTCAGAAATAGCCTCAATCGGAACAAACATCTCCTGTATTGCCCGTCCGACTTGACCATCCGTTGACACCTGAGCTACCTGTTCAACCTGAACCTTCTCAATCTGAGCAGCCGATCCACCACTGCACCAATGATAACCTTACGGCACACGGCTTCAGGGCTTGACAGGCCCTCGCTCTCTATATCCCCCTTCCTGGCCTTTACCGCCTCAACTACGTCTTCTGTCTTAATGGCGGACGACCCAGAAGAACGTAAAGACTTCCTCTTACTTTTCCTAACAGGTTTCTTCTTCGGGTTAGGTAACTGCATTACCTTCTTAGGGCTATCCCTCTTCAGATAGCTAGTCCGCACCTTCGGTAACTCCTTTTCCACCGCTTCGACTTCAGAGTCAAAATCTGAAGTAATGCTACCTCCATGTACATCTTCGGGAGCTGTTTCCCCTCCATACCCTTACGATAAGACTTCAATCCCTACTGTACCAGCTTTCACAATCGCGCTCCCTACATTACTTCCACTAATATTAGTGAGTCGAATCACAGGGGCCCTCTCGCCTGACACACTACGCAGGGTACTATCCCCTTCCATATCGAACTACTAAACTTCTATACTTAATATAATAATAAGCCCTAATATACCTAATAATACTATATTCCTAACAACACTCCCAATATACCTAGTATAATAACACAATACTCTCCTAACTATTATATTAATATACCTACAATACTAATAATATGCCTAAAGTTAACAATAATATACCTAGTAGTATAACCAAACTCACCTCGACAGAGTGTACTTACTCTGTACCTCTCCCACAACTACACTACACTGTGTCTCGAAAGTACACTCTGAGTTCTCTCTTTCTCCTAACACACTACACTCCTGTGTGTTCTAAAAGTACACAACTACACTGCACTACACTTTCTCTCTCAGACAACACTTCCTAATTCCCTACAATACCGAGCACTCCCGACTACTGCACTACGAATCGAAACTAATAATCTAGCTAAACTAAACACTACTGGAGGACTTACCTAAACACCGAACGCCACGGCGGCGGTCTCAAACTGAATGAGATGAAATGATGCAGATGAAATTGAGCAGCCTTGTAAGTTCAAAAGATTCTGCTGAAATTAAAAAATTTTTTTTTCTTAGTTATATCCGCCCTATGAGTGGAATAGATCTATATACATATCATGTTTCTAATGCTCAAGCAGTAGTAAATGAACTAACGATGCACCAATCTCCATGTATACTAGGCGATTTCAACGTTGGTGACATCGACTGGTGCTACATGGAAGATGATCAAACTTTGATCCCTTTTAATGTAAAAAGTGATATAGAGATCTTACTCGTTGATTCATTTTCTGCTATGGGTCTCTTCCAAATTAATAATATAAAAAATATGTAGTTTGGGCAGAATTTTAGATTTAGTGTTTATAAACAATGACTTAAAATACTACTTAGAAATTTCTGATTTCCCTCTTGTAAATAAATCTATTCACCATAAAGCTGTTTGTTTGACATTCGAATATTATGACCATGCTTCTGTTTTGCTTAATATTGAACTTAAAATTTATAATTATACAAGGGCAGATTTTATTGCGCTCAATAGCTTTTTTTATTCTGTAAATTGGAAGGATTCTTTGGAGAATAAATCCTTAGAAGTAATGTATACTCTTTTTAAAAGTATTATGTTTGAATGAATAGAACGTTTTGTCCCTACCTCAGTATAGAAAAAAACATTTAAACTTCCTTGGTTTTACTCAAGGATTACAAAATTAGAAAATGTCAAGAATAAGGCATTTAAGCGTTATAAATCATCAAACATTCTAGAAGAGTGTGGAAATTTTTTTCAGTTAAGGAAAGAATTTGATTTTTTAAACAAGTTTTTGCGTAGGCAATATATAGGTAAATAATACTGAATGAAATATAAAAACCAATTCCAAATCTTTCTGTGTGTTTTTAAACTCCAAGAGAAAGATTTCATCGTTTCCCCAAAATATGGAATATTATATTATATAATTTTTTTCAAACTTCATATAATAGTGACCATATCGTGGATACTTGTGGGCTATATCTAAATATAAATCTCTTAACCGACTTTTCGTTGGCAAGGTTTTCCCTACAGTATGTGCTGAAAAGCTTAAACGATATTTGGTTTTAATTTGAGTTCTCCTATTCTACTATTAAAATGTTCAACTTCTTTATGTTATGGATTAATGGAAAATTTCCTTCATTGATATACTCGTACATAAGTGGTCTTAAGCACTTAGTGCAAAATTATAGACCTATTTTCAAGCTTTCTACGGAACCTAAGCTTTTTGACAAAATGATTACTCAAAGACTCTAATTTTCTGTTAAGGAATTACTATCCCCATACCAACATGGCTTTTTAAGAGATAGATCAACTTGCACAAATTTAAGCCTTTATACAAATTTTTGTAGCGATCAAATGGAAAATGGTAAACAAGTTGATGTCCGACTTTTTTAAGGCATTTGACCGCATTCATCATGGTTTTCTCTTACAAAAATTAACAAGGTTGGGATTTAATAAAGCTTTCATCAAATGGTTTAAATCATACCTAACTAATAGAAGGCAGATTGTAAAGATTGATGCATTCACCTCAAACACTATGGAAGTTTTATCGGGTCTTCCAAAAGGGAGTCATTTGGGTCCTTTACATTTCATTATTTTCACTAATGACCTACCTGCTGTCTTACGATATTGTCTGTTTGATGTACACAGATGATGTGAAAATTTATATTTCAACGTCGTCTCAAACAGATTTTCTATTTCTGCAATTAGACATAACAAATCTTTTAAATTGGAGTAGCTAAAATCATTCTGAATTGAACTATTCAAAATGTAAAATATTTAGTGCTACAAGATCTACATCTCTTATGAGTTTTGAATACAAATTCCACGATCTTAGCCTTTTAAGATTCAATACAATAAACGATCTTGGAGTCTATTTTGATTCAAAGTTAGACTTTAGATCTAGAGGCAAATCTTTTTCAGGGTTTTTAAAACGAAATTAAAACGATTTTAAAGATGCGTATACGGTTAAGACCTTATACAGTCGAACTTCGATAACTCGAATATTTGATAACTCGAATGAAATTGCGGTTGGCAATAGCGCGAAGCCTGAAGTTTACATGTAATTTTTGCTTGATAACTCGAACTTCTATAACTAGAATGTCTCGATAGCTAGAAGATATTATTTGGCGTCACCTTCGATAAGTCGAATTTTTTAGTGAAATTAGCAAATTCTGTATATTTTTGCAAGTTCATTTCATAATGCGTTGCATTTGTGGGCACTGTGCTTGTATGTTCTATGACCTTGTATACATATGTGTGTGTTGAAAATTGTGATTCTCTTAAGTATGAGTAAAAGCTGTCATGTCCCGGTGCTAGAACACACATTAGGTGCGTTTTTTTGCAATCCCCGGGGGAATTAGTTGAAAAAAAACGACCAAGGCGCTTAAGTGAAACACTTGGTAGCACTATTTATTAATTTGCAAGATGACATTTGAAGAACAGCTGTAATGCAAGAAAAAAACAAACATCACTGTTTGCATCATCCTCATCCTTCTAAAAATCATCGGTTTGATTTGTATTGTGTAATTTCGATATATTTATTGAATTTAAACTACTTTTCTATTAAAATAACATAAAAAGAACCAAGTAAATTGTGATTTTCTTTTAATTTTAATTTTCACAAATACAGTGGTACATAGAATTCAACTACTTGAAAACTACCCCATTCGTCGGTCACTGGCGACATGATATTAGTGGACGAGTTGCTTATTCGTGACGGAACGCTCAGTTCCTATGTCATTAGGAATATAGGTCTGAGCAAGAGCGGACGACGATCAAGAAGATTTTTATTTAATAACAATTTCACAGTCAAGTTTTAATGTACATATAATCAAAATAATGGAGTCTGTCAGTCTGTCAGTCTGTCAGTCTGTCAGTCTGTCAGTCTGTCAGTCTGTCAGTCTGTCAGTCTGTCAGTCTGTCAGTCTGTCAGTCTGTCAGTCTGTCAGTCTGTCAGTCTGTCAGTCTGTCAGTCTGTCAGTCTGTCAGTCTGTCAGTCTGTCAGTCTGTCAGTCTATCAGTCTGTCAGTCTGTCAGTCTGTAAGTCTGTCAGTATGTCAGTCTGTCAGTCTGTCGGTCTATCGGTCTGTCAGTCTGTCAGTCTGTCAGTCTGTCAGTCTGTCAGTCTGTCAGTCTGTCAGTCTGTCAGTCTGTCTGTCTGTTAGTCTGTTAGTCTGTCAGTCTGTCAGTCTGTCAGTCTGTCAGTCTGTCAGTCTGTCAGTCTGTCAGTCTGTCAGTCTGTCAGTCTGTCAGTCTGTCAGTCTGTCAGTCTGTCAGTCTATCAGTCTGTCAGTCTATCAGTCTGTCAGTCTGTCAGTCAGTCAGTCTGTCAGTCTGTCAGTCTGTCAGTCTGTCAGTCTGTCAGTCTGTCAGTCTGTCAGTCTGTCAGTCTGTCAGTCTGTCAGTCTGTCAGTCTGTCAGTCTGTCAGTCTGTCAGTCTGTCAGTCTGTCAGTCTGCCAGTCTGTCAGTCTGTCAGTCTGTCAGTCTGTCAGTCTGTCAGTCTGTCAGTCTGTCAGTCTGTCAGTCTGTCAGTCTGTCAGTCTGTCAGTCTGTTAGTCTGTCAGTCTGTCAGTCTGTCAGTCTGTCAGTCTGTCAGTCTGTCAGTCTGTCAGTCTGTCAGTCTGTCAGTCTGTCAGTCTGTCAGTCTGTCAGTCTGTCAGTCTGTCAGTCTGTCAGTCTGTCAGTCTGTCAGTCTGTCAGTCTGTCAGTCTGTCAGTCTGTCAGTCTGTCAGTCTGTCAGTCTGTCAGTCTGTCAGTCTGTCAGTCTGTCAGTCTGTCAGTCTGTCAGTCTGTCAGTCTGTCAGTCTGTCAGTCTGTCAGTCTGTCAGTCTGTCAGTCTGTCAGTCTGTCAGTCTGTCAGTCTGTCAGTCTGTCAGTCTGTCAGTCTGTCAGTCTGTCAGTCTGTCAGTCTGTCAGTCTGCCAGTCTGTCAGTCTGTCAGTCTGCTAGTATATCAGTCTGTCAGTCCGCCGGCCGTTGCCGTGGCCTAGCCCCGACAATGATGTGTGCGTCATCCAAGATATGGAGTATACATTTCTACAATTTAAACACCCTCCCGCATCACGACCTAATCAGTTCATTGCCCCCCATTTATATAATATTCAATGACACACGA
Source organism: Philhelius pedissequus (assembly GCA_910595825.1). NCBI lineage: Eukaryota > Metazoa > Arthropoda > Insecta > Diptera > Syrphidae > Philhelius > Philhelius pedissequus. The sequence continues at coordinate 149,714,894 of OU343161.1, forward strand.
CCTCCTTACCACATACGTAATTTATTCAACTTTTTATATTACCCCAAACGCTAGCGCCATACCTTATCATACAATTTAGGCTTTGACTGTTTTCTTAAGTTATAAAGCAGATAACACTTTCGATTTCATACCATATGTATAGTAATGTTCTATGAGAACAGTATACAGCAGTTCAGTGAGCAGATAATAGCAGTAAAAAGCAGTTCAGCTCAGTTTGAGACTCAGTATTCATCAGTTAAGATCAGTTATCTTAATAAGTTTAAGACCTTTTGAACGCTTCTTTCATCAACTACGAAATATATTTAGGTATTTTTAATTTTTGGTTACAATTAAAAAATCTATTTGGGTTTGCTGAAGATTATAAAAAGATTATAGCAAATGCAAGACATGAACAAGTTTTAATTCGCGCTCGATCTAATGAGAATGCTTATTTTTCCAAAGATAATGAAGAATTAAAACTATCAATTTTTAAATTGCAATTAAGAGTTCCACACATCACTCTATCTGATTCAAATAAACTTAACTTATTGAAGTAAATTCAATTAAAACCCATTCAAATTCATTTTCGTAATTGGGAAATAGAATTCGTTAACCTCGAAGAAGATACCTATTGCAGATGTCCAAATTTAAAAGAACTTAAAAAAATGTATCCAGATATAACTTCCAAGTGTGGATATCATGGGAAATTATGTACACTTCAAAATGTTTATCTCTTAAGTAAATTTATTAGTGAAGCTAAGAATTATAATTAATAGTTAAATAAAACAATTTTGTATAATACTTGATACTTTTTCTTTTTATTATAATTTTTTTATATTTACATATCATTTTCAAAATCTATTCTATAATGACCCCAAGCTAGTGTATTGATACTATTACTACATATAAATCTTTTGTCGTCGGCACAGCTTAAACTTAATTTGTTGATACATTCAGTATATATAGTATGTTGTCTAGATCTTAAGTTTAACATTTTACTATAAAAGTTGCGCTTACGTAGCAAACAATCTCTATAATTTTGCAAAGATAATTTTTTTACAGCTGCCGATTTAACACCTTTTACTTTTATTTATCACGGATGCATCTTCAATGTCAATACTATACATTTTAGCTCTTAACCCAATAAATTACTTCATTATTCTTCCATTATTCTCATCCTTCATATAACCTAATTTTTTCACATTGAGTTGAGCAATATCATGGCGGTTATGTAGGGGGTAATCTGAAGTATCAAACATTTTAATTATATCACTCTTAATATCGCTGTAAAAGTCATCAGTTCGTATTTGATAAATAAATGAGTCAGTATCTATATAAGCCAGTTGTAGGTCATACATATGAAAGTCATACATTTTATACTTTGAAATCTCTAATACACAAAAACCCAAGTATATAGGCTTATTATAGATACAGTAAATTCGTTTTAACTGAATAGCAGCCATAGTTTCGGAAAATTCTAAAATGCTATGAAAATTAGGTTTAGCGATACCGAGATGTCTACCTCTGCTTTCTACTGAATCAACAATTCGAACATCTTTTCGTTTGTCTACATTCTCCATAATTTTTCCAAATACAGCATTATTACAGAGATTACGCTGATCCTTTTCAAACTTTGTAGTTGCTTTTTTTCTAAGTTCATTGTTTAAGTCAACATATTTTTTCAACCATTTGGATTGTTTGAATTGCATCACTCTGCGAATTTTCTTCAGCACTAAACCATTTTCAAGGCACTGGATTAAACTTTTGTAATGTATTATATAATTTACCTTATTATTTAAATCATCAATTAATTTTTTATCTGATTTGTTAGACAATGAAATATTTGAGGGACAGAAAGGAAGATCGTTATGATCATCATGTATTTCTTTAGGATATTCAAGATCAACTTCTAAAACATAACCAATGTTTATATTTGAAATTAACCATTCTTTAATCCCATCTAAATTATCTGGAGCTTCAACCTATTTAAAGACTGAATGTGGTAGATAGTCAGACATTGCCCAACCGTAAAGATTATTAGCATCTAAGTACATTAAATAATCAGATAGTTTACTTGAATTATAATCGGACATATATTTATCATTTGCTTTAGAACGTCGTAAGCTACACCGTGTCAAACCTCCTCTTATACCCTTAGCGAAAAAGTTATACATGTTTATGTCAGTTAAAAGTTCAAGTTTTACACCTGTTTCTTTCAACATAGCATCCCACGAAAAACCTGGTAATATATAATAGTGACAGGGGTCTAGGCCGTAAATTGTTCTAGAATCAATTCTGAATTTTTCGAAAATGTCTGCTAAAATTAAAACATCTGTTTTCAAATAGTGTTCTAAATATTCTCTTAAACTGTTACATTTAAATGTGAAAAAAAACTTTTACAGCGTGATTATAGTCATCTTGGTTGCAATCTTCTTCTATCAAAGAATTTCTAAAATATTCTATTAGAGGGAGCTCTGTCTCACTTAATTTGTCTATAGAGTCTAAATAGTCATAAAAGAAAACACCCTTACGAGTCATTAGTTGAAAAGATTCATCATCTTTGAAAAATGATGTTAAAATTTAAAATACTGTTTTTTTATCTAATGTTTTTGCTATACTATCAATACTCGAAGGTAGAAATCTAAATGAGTCTAAGAACCGTAATTCTAAAAACTCTCCTTGCTTACTATTTATTAAAATTTTTGATGGAATTGATATATATTTCTTTCTGTTGAGAGGAATAATATTTATAGACCCTTTGATATTACGCAGCTCTTTTATGAATAAATGTGAGTCATATCTGGTTAAGTTATGGAAAAGAATAGGAATACATTTAGGTATCTTATAATTTAAATTACATTTTGAATGTGCGGCGGCTCTGAATTTTCCAGTTTGATGGTCATTATCCCGAACCTTTAGACTCCCCCACACTGGTTTCTTACAGATATGACATGTTGTTGCTTGTTGAAATTTAATTTCATCCTGAGGTGTCATAGTCATCGGGATTTTCTTCCCCAAATGATTTCTATAAATATTTTGACAGTCTTCGAGCAAGTTCGATATAAAAACTTGTGTACAGTCTTCACCTAGAATAAAAACAAAAAATAATTATATTATATTACCAGACAATTTATATATTACATATGAAATGAGGTTTTAAGAATAATTTTTACTTACCGGTGTATTTGAAAAGTTTATTCAAAGATGTATTAAATGAACATTTGATAAAATAGGACACAGCAATTGGAACATGTTTTTTAATAGGTGTAGTTGATGAGTTTGATGGGTCAGGTTGACAGCTATCGATATTCACCAGCATACACTCAAAATCTGAATAGATGGCAAATTGCACTTCTAGTGATCTATGTTGATGTTCAAACTGTAGTATATTATTTGGAGCATCTGGTAGTGTTGTCACAGTTTTATTACATTCATTTTCATACTTCTCAAATGCTTCATCTGTATTGAACGTTTGTAGGCATGAATTACATATTCTTACTAATCGTTTGCTGTGATTCAGTTGTGCTCCTATTAATCTAGACATATTTTGTATCCAAACATAATTGCTACAACCCCCATCTTGTATCAGTAATAAATTAATATGTTGTAGTCTTTTGTGTTGAGAGTTGAAATATGGACCGACAACTCTATAACTTTCTCCAGATCCATTTTTTTCTACTCCGAAAACATTTATACTAATTGTGGGATTGAGTGCCTCAAAGATCGGTATGTGTTTAAGTTTCAAAGGGAACTCTAAATTTGTAAAGTGAATTTGAATTCCGCTCATTAAACTTATCACTACATGTTGAATGTTTTCAATCTGATAACTGATTGGTCTATTTGTATTTGTATCTACGGGGTAAAAAACTGTTATAACCACCCATTTGAAACAGAATTCATCATCATTTTGCACATTAACACAGGTATGTTTCAATTCTATGCTTTTTGGAAGACTTAAATAGCTCGAACCTCTGAAGGGTTTATACTCGTTAACATTTACTTCAATATGTTTTGTACACAATAGTGCCCATCCTAAATCTCTCTCCTGAAACTATTCACTTTTCACCCTAATTGTTGTAAACATATTTTCAATTACATCTTTCAAATCATCATTTTGTAAAGCTATTTGCATTGGACATTTAAACGATTTTATGCTTATTTCACTTTTTTCTGATTCTCCTTGTGTTGAAAGCTTTTTATTATCACATACCTATCCATAAATATTAATTTTATATCTTATCATTCTAGTAACAATGGAAATGAAATGGATTTCTTAAAGTTTCACATGTCTAACCATAAATTCTAATTAGAGATGACACAATTATCTTATCTTATCATTCTAGTCCTAAAATAAAAAAATTGAATTGAATTTTCTTTATTTCTTTATCTACCCATTGTCCGAAAGAATAAAAAAACCCATGAAAAGCAATTTACATACTTCCAAACATTTTTAATAAAAAAAAGCCTAAAATCAACCAACTGATAAAGTTACACATTCCTAGTCATAATAACTATTTTCTCTAACACATTTTTTAATCTTTATCATTCTTACTTACGATAAAAAAAACAATGGAATAATAACGAGCGAAATAAAAGAAACCTAAATTCAACCAACTGATATGATATGGATTTCTTAAAGTATCACATTCCTAACCATAAATATTACTTAGCCCTGACACAATTATAAGTCTTTATCATTCTCACAATTGAAATAAAAAACCCTAAATTCAACCAACTAATACGTTAGCGGCATACGTTATCATCCAATTTTTTTTCTTAATTTACTTCCCAAACTAAATACACCTTCAACCACAACCGCGGACCGCGCTACCGCCTCGCATCGCACCCGCCCCGCATCGCGACCTAATCAGTTCATTGCCCCAACTACTTGCCGTGGTGTAGCCCCGACAATGATGTGTGTGTCATCCAAGATATGGAGTACACATTTCTCCAATTTAAAAAAAAAAAAAATAAATAATTCTTAAGCCCCATAGTATATGATTCATACTTCATAAAAGCATTATTATCTCTTAGTTCTTTAAACAACATGTCGATTACCCAGTCTGTCAGTCTGGCAGTCTGTCAGTCCGCCGGCCGTTGCCGTGGCCTAGCCCCGACAATGATGTGTGTGTCATCCAAGATATGGAGTATACATTTCTACAAGTTAAAACAAAAAAAAAATAAATAAATAATTCTTAAGCCCCATAGTATATGATTCATACTACATAAAAAACATTATTATCTCTTAGCTCTTTAAACAACATGACGATTACCATGAAATCACTTCTCAAGCAGCATCATGCGATACTACTTTGTGAGCAACACCAGACAACCAGTATATAGGTGGCACCACCTGTACCACTGATCTAGTCCCCGTCTATTTGTATTATAATTTGTATTGTGAATTGTATTGAGGAAAAGTAAAATATTTATCTATCTATCTATCTATATGAATAGCTAATAATAAATTATACACACATATAGTTACAATATAAATATTAAACAAATAGCTTTTTGATTTCTTTCTTTTCAAATGATAATAATATACAATAATTGCCATAGGATAGTATTTGCACACTTAATCACATTTATATATGTAAATAAAGATTTTAGTTTCCGATCTTATATATCGAACTTAACAATAAGTTCTTATATACATATGTTATATAGATAGCACCTATCTATAGGGAAAGTTTTGCATTTGAAACAAAACTCGAGATTTTTATTTTTGTAATCGTTTTTTTTGTAGCACCAAAAATAACGGTACTTGCCATACAAATTTTTCTACCATCTTAATTTTCTCGAGACCAGCTCCAACAATTTTGATAACATTTAATTAAATATGCGTATTTCAAGAGTGTTTATTTGCAATAACCTTCTACCTAAAAACTTTTAATGCTGATTTTGGGAGTATCAAGAGTAGATTACAAAAAGTTATCAACCAAGTTTTAAGGATAACCCGTTCCAAAGATACACTCCAAAGTATTTTCAGATTATATATTTCAAAGTGAACAGTGAATAGCTTTTAGAGTATATCTTTGGAACGGGTTGTCCAATAAAGGCGAGCGATATATTTTTAGAATCAGCACTTCACACTCTCAAAGAAAGCATCAACATTTTTTTCAGAGACGTTGTGTTAAAAAAAAAATAGCTCCAGGAATACTCATACATCATTCTAAATATGCGTATTTCAATTTTGATTTTCTTCGAATAATCAAAAGACTGCTTTATACAATGGGAATTTATAAATTGAAAATAAATTTTGGAGAGCGATTTCGTATGCTTATAATAAGAGTTGTTTGTTGTAAAAAACGAAATCACTAAGCTGGTCATTAATAATAGAATGCAATTTGGCCTGCCCCTCTCGTAAGACGATTTAAGGTTAATTCCCGATAATCTCTGCGCTTTAGTTCATGCTAAGACGCTACGTTTTTCGTTGAGTTAGTCTTAAGCTATGGACCTCTAGAAAATTTTCAAGCTATTCTTATCCAGCCAAACAAAAAAAGTCTATGGGATTGCCTTAACAAACCTTGTGGTCATTTAGGTGGTTCTGCTACGAATCCAGCATGTTGAAGTGTTAACAATGTTGAACATCGACATGGTAGAAAATGCAAATATCTAAAAGGAACCAGCACACGACTGGATCGTAGGAACTTGCTCGTGTAGCTAACAACTTAATCTATCAATCCATTGACCCTGTTAGTTATTCTGTGTAGTTATCCTATGCATATTTAAAGCCGATATAGGTAAGATTACCTTGATAATTAGTATAATGAATTTTCCAATGGATGATTTAAGGAATAGTTACATATGCACCTAACTACAAATGTATATTTAAATCTATGGATTAATAATATCCTTACATAAGTTAGGTGAGTAATGTGTGCCTATATACATAGTTGGAAATTAGATATATAAATATGTACATACATAAAAAATGAAAGTGAAGGACGGGGTGGGTAGGTAGCTAATGTATAATAACTTCATAACTTATATATATGTAAGTATTTAGTGACGTACGCAAAAATGCATTAAATGAAATATAATTATGTAGAAAGAAATGGATGGCGCCTACACATAATAAAATCTTTTTCGATTGCTTAGTTTTTTTCTTTGGAACGGGTTATCCTAAAAACCTGGTTGATATCTTTTTGTAATCTACTCTTGATACTCTCAAAATCAGCATCAAAATTTTAAGGTAAAAGGCTTATTACAAAAAATCACTCTTGAAATACGCATATTTAGAATGATGTATGCGTATTCCTGGAGTTATTTTTTTAATACAACTTCTTTGCAAAAAAATGTTGATGCTTTCTTTGAGAGTATGAAGTGCTGATTCTTAAAACATATCGCTCGCCTTTATTGGACAACCTGTTCCAAAGATATACTCAAAAGCTATTCACTGTTCACTTTGAAATATATAATCTGAAAATACTTTGGAGTATATCTTTGGAACGGGTTATCTTAAGAACTTGGTTGATATCTTTTTGTAATCTACTCTTAATACTCTCAAAATCAGCATCAAAAGTTTTTAGGTAGAAGGCTTAGTGGAAAAAATGACTCTTGAAATACGCATATTTAATTAAATGTTATCAAAATCGTTAGAGCTGTTCTCGAGACAATTTAGATGGCGGAAGAATTTGTATGGCAAGTACCGTTATTTTTGGTGCTAAAAAAAACGATTGAAAAAATTAAAATCTCGAGTTTTGTTGCAAATGTAAAACTTTCCCCATAGATAGGTGCTATCTATATAAGATATATAAAATCGCAAATTAAAATCTGTATGTACATACCGTGAGCATCAAAAGAAAGTGTACAGCTATGAACTGCATTTTTACAACCCTGTTAAAACAAGGGGGTTCGATCTTTTAGTAAAATACTTAAGTTATTTTTTAAGGTAGTTTATTTTCAATGAATTGCCATATAAAACTTAATAGAAAATAATGAAATAAAAAAAAACAATACAAAAATAAAAAAAATATTTCAGTTTTAAAGCGTCAAAAAAAGGGTACATTATCCAATTAAAGTAAAAAACTTAAAACTAGTACTTTGTCTGCTTCCCTTTCGCCTTTAGAACAGCATCAATGCGTCTGGGCATTGACTCTACTAGCTTCCTTGTCAATCCGGTTGGGATTTTTTGCCACTCTTCAATTGAATTGACTTTAGTGACTCGCTGTTTGAAATGTTCCTCTTTCTGATCTGCTTATCTAGATACTCCCACAAATGCTCGATCGGGTTTAAGTCTGGGGATCGCGGAGTGTGATCCAGTTGCTTAGGTGTACGGTAAAGTAACCATTCCGTGACTATTTTCGATGTGTGCTTGGGGTCGTTGTTTTGTTGGAAGACCCATGAATCACTTAAACCCGGTTTCGCAACACTACTTGGCAAACTTTCTCTTAAAATATTAAGATAATCTTCTTTTATCATTGTACTGTCAATGAAGACGAGGTTCCCAACTCCAGATGAAGCCATACATCCCCAGACCACTACCGAACCGCCTCCGTGTTTAATTGTTGAATTTAATTTTTTTTTGTTCAAATTCAGTTTTTTTCGTTCTCCATATTTTTGGTGGTTTTCTTGAACCAAAAATCTCAAATTTGCTCTCGTCACTAAAGAGAACATTTCACCAGAATGAAGAACTTTCTTTTTAATACTTCTTGGCAAAAAAAAGTCTTCGCTTCTGATTTTTTTTCACAAATGTATGGTTTTTTGCGAGGAACTCTTCCATGTAGCCCGCTACTATGGAGGGTCCGCCGAATAGTGCTCGCCCTAACGTTGTCTCCAGAAGATTGGGTAATACTTTCAGCAATCTTTACTGCGTGGGATTTTCTGTTAATTTTTATATGGCAATTCATTGAAAATAAACTACCTTAAAAAATAACATAAGTATTTTACTAAAAGATCGAACCCCCTTGTTTTAACAGGGTTGTAAAAATGCAGTTCATAGATGTACACTTTCTTTTGACGCTCACAGTATATATATAAATGTGATTAAATGTGCAAAATTGAAAGGGCAAAATATTTCAATAAAAAGAAATAAATCAAAAGGCTATTTGTTTAATATTTATATTTATATTGTAACTATATGTATGTATAATTTATTATTAGCTATTCATGTAGATATATACATAGATAGATAAATATTTTACTTTTCCTCAATTTAATTCACATATTAATTTTGAAAAAAAAATAAAGAATAAAATATTTTAATTCTAAATAATTTTTATTGTAAATAGTAATATATGAAAAAGCTTAACTTAATAATAAAAATATTTTTACATAAAACATATTTTTAAATGACAATAAAACAAAACAAAACAAACTACCAAATATATTACAGTACAACATTATTATGCGTATTTAAAAGATTTTCTTTTACATCTATTTTTCTTTTAGTCATTGTGATATAATATATGGAACACATAACGTCCACAAAGTGTTTTATCTTTTTGAACTTTTTTTCTTATTAACAACACTGAACAACTGTTAACAAAATATACTGATTTACTAAGACCCTATAAATATATACATATAATGCTAACAATGATTAAGGAGCACAATGTTTTACTAATATTTATTTAAACAAAAAATTATGTTACAATAATTGAAATGTAATGTAATGCTTTTCAAAGAATGTCTTGCTTACACAAAAATACGACTGCATCAGTAAATGTAAAATAAATGTTCCCATAAATTTAAAATAAGAAATAATATGTAAAATATTCTTCAAAATAAAATACATATTTGTTATTTAAATAAAATAATAATAAATGTTTTTGTTTGCAAAATATATTCTGTATTCTTCGCAATTACAACACTATGAACTTTTCCACTATATTTGGTTTTTAAAAAGAATACGAAAACAAGGGCATTTGCTCAATCGTCAGACTTTTAGTGAATTATCCCTGGTCCATCCAACTAACCTAGCTGCAGTATTATTCAGTCCTATCAGAACCTCGAAAAACTGTGTTCAAAAAATCCGAATGGAATCGAAAAAAGCTTTGCCTCATTGAACGCTCCCACTCTCAATTTCGAAATCTGCTGTGTGACGTCAAATTACCTCCAATTATAAAGAAACAAATTTCAGTTCATATCAATTGTTAATATTTAATATAATTATTAACTATTACTTAAAGACGAAACAATAATTATTTTTTCACGGGTAACCTCAGAAAGTATTCAACTAATTTTATAATTTGTATTATTACATAAAGAATGTTTTATATTTTGTTTATATTTTTTATTTGTTAAACATATTTGTTGATTATTAATTTTAAAAAAAAAACGTAATATTTTTTGGCGAAATTGACCAAATATTCTATTATGCTCTTAAGCCGGCTTGATATTAAAAATATCATTGATAAAATGAGATTTTTGCTAAATATAAAGTCAATAGTTTTAGGCAAATATTAAGCCCTAAGTGATTTCTTAGCTATACTTGTAAGCTGAGAAATAATAGTATTTACAAATTATTCATCAAATGTTTCGATTTAATCTGAATTTCTGTCCACTTGATAGTTCGCTCATCGATTATCGTTGGAACAGCCTTTATCAATATTTTAAGCCTATATCAGTTTTTGGGGCGTAGAGGGGCATTTAATTATGTACCACAGTTTCCGTATTCGAAAAACAAAATAACAGATGTAGGAAAAATGGATAAAGGAGTCTTTACATGTATCTTCATCTTCATCTGCATTGACATCTGCAAAAAAAGAGCAAACAAAATAAAAAAATCATACTTGTGCGATAGAGAGCGAAGACCAAAATGGAAATCATCTTCATGTATGAAAATTATAGGAAGTATGAATCTGAAGATTGCAGATTAAGGAGGCTTTACATGGATCTGCAGCTGCAGATTTGAAGAAAAGTAGAACAGGACCATAATATAAAACAAACATAAAAGTAAGACAGGTTACACACTAATAACTTACTCGAACTCTGCTATAACTTTCTTGCCACATCTCACAATCACATGTTCTAAGCGTTCAGTAATGTAGCTTAGAGAAGAAAATGTTGGCTATTTTCGTTGTTTTTAAGCAAACTGAGGTGAAATACGAGTAGTAAAGAAAAACTTGAAAATTCGTTACCTGAACGGATCAAATTATGGTGCAGATGAAAATGCTATAATACAGATGAACATGTTCATCTTCACTATAATCTGCAATCTTCACATTCATACTTCCTATAATATTCATACATGAAGATCTTCTCCATTTTTGTCTTTGCTCTCTATCGCACAAGTATGATTTTTTTATTTTGTTTCCTCTTTTTTTGCAGATGTCGATGCAGATGAAGATGAATACATGTAAAACCTCCTTTATAGTGAAGATGAACATGTTCATCTTCATTATAGCGTTTTCATCTGCACCATAATTTGTTCCGTTCAGATAACGAATTTTCAAGTTTTTTTTTACCATTTCACCTCGAAAATTATCTTCTGAAAACAACATACCTGAACGCTACGAACATTGTGAAATGTGTAGAAAGTTATAGCAGAGTTCGAGTAAGTTATTAGTGTGCACCCTGTATTAATTTTATGTTTGTTTTAAATTATGGTCACGCTCTACTTTTCTTCAAGTCTGCAGATGCAGATCCATGTAAAGCCTCCTTAAAATTTGCAATTTTTGCAATGCCAACAAAAGAGCTCAGGAATTTAGTAGCATGTGTTGTGCTAATGGTAAAGTAGGCATTTCTTCTATTGTCGAGCCACCTGGACCCTTAACACGTATTATGAAACGAAAGGCAAAAAAACGATACCCAAGAAAACGATAGTCATGACATGGACCGATTATAATTTAGGATAATAAATATTTGCCAGATAAAATAAAAAAATCTATTTTTTTTAAACGCATCCAACTTCATTCCTCCAATACTACAACTATACATAAAGTAATGAGAAAACGAATATCGGTGTAAAAAAAACGACTATCGTAAAACGTAATCGCAAATTAACCATAACGAGGGATTTTGAATGATAATCGTAATATGTAATAATGGCCCTGAATCTTCAAAAAGTATGGCCAATGGAGATCATCCACAATCTAGGAATTTTGCTGCATTCCTTTCAAGAGTGGGCTCAAAAAATGATCCGTTTTTCTTCTTCCTAACAGAATTTAAGTTATAATATTGTATACCCAGAAGCTTTTAAATAAAAATAATTAAAATTAACATTTATGTAAGAATGTATATAAATTTTTTTGTTGGGTAATAATACAGAAGAAAGACGACCAGTCTCATTAAGCATTAGATATGATTCATGGTAAAAAATATATTAAAAGCTTGCGAATCAACGGGAGTAGGGGTCGGCTGGTAAAAAATATTTTGAATGAGATATTCTGGACGAAAATCACAATAGGGCTCAATATAATTTAGTGTTCATATCTGTTACTTACACATAAAACGGATTCCATTGCGATTGCAATAATTATTGCTGCAAATAACAGCTTAAAATCCAAACAAAATTACTGAGACGCATACAATCCATTTGATATGGACGAAAACTTGTACCTACTTTTAAAATAATTAAATCGAAACTTTTTCAGTTTTATAAGAAATTTCCGAGTGAAAAAACAAGCGTTCAAGTACCTACGTTTTAGAGGAGCTGCAACAGGAGTTTCAAGATGTTAGATTTTCCTCATCAATAAACTTATTTAGTCGGCTCGCTGATGCACTGAGATTTTTATAAGAAGGAAGCTACCAGCTTGGCGCTGGTAAGTATTCCGAAGTTGACATGCGCAGTCTACATTTTGTTTCAATTTAAAGAAAAGTGCTCTATGCACTGGAGAGAAGACTTTAATTTGAATAAAAATTCATTAAAAATACTTACATTTTTACTAATAGCGAGTTCCATTTAAATATCAAAGATCTCCACACAAAATCAAGATTTGATCTTTTCAATGAAACCTTATTTCCAGATTTAATTGTAGTGTTGGTGAATAACTAACTTACACATTTCTGAAAAAAAACATATGTATCTTCATCAGCAGATGACGAGGAAGACGAAGACAAAGCAATCAAAAACTCAACTGATTTTATAAAATTTAATTATTAGCTTCTTCGTTCATTATTTCTTTATTTTTTAGCACGGATTGGCACTAGTTCACAAGTTCATAACAAATTAATACAAAATATTTACTATTTGATCCTTGAAAGGAAAGACTTTTCATTATAAGATCACAAGGAAGACGAAGACGAAGTAATCAAAAACTGCACTGAATTTATAAAATATAAATTATTAACTTCTTCGTCCATTATTTCTTTATTTTTTAGCACGGATTGGCACTAGTTCACAAGTTCACAACAAATTAATTACAAAATATTTTCTATTTCATTCTATGAATTTCGAAATTTGTAGATAGATTTTTCAGGATTCGTAGCAGATTTTCGATTTATGATGGATTCTGTGATAGGGTCGCTTACATCTAAAATCGTTAAAAACCGGCGTCGTCGGGCAGACTGCGTAGCCATAATTGCTTCTCTGCAAAGAATCAGGCTCGCATAAGAGACAAATTTTTGAAAATATGGAAAGTAGTAGTTTTTTTTCAAGAAAAGATGATTCTGAAAATTGAATATTGTAAGAATGGCGCATTTTATTTGGTATTGCTTTATTTTGATTTTTATATTATCGGTCTTCTATACCAAAATGTATAAGCATAATGCAGATCATGCGTTGTTTTTAAGGCAATAAATCTTTTAGTCGTCATTACACCTCTATATCGCATTTTGCGGTTGAATTGGTGATTGAAGGTGAGTTCCTCGACCTGAATACAATAGGCACTTCCGTGAAAACGATGTACTACGTGGTTAAATAAAAATAATATATTTTTAAATTTTCATTTGTTAAAAAAGCCTTACGAACAGTGACGCTTATTCATAGGTGCGCGGTGTTCACCGCACACCCTGCCAAAATCATCTGTATTTTGCTTGTATTACCAAAATTCCTAAATGTTTTCATTTTAATTTGTTTTCCAACTACCTGCCTTATTCAAAGATTTGCTCATAACTTCAACGCAGCAATACCACTTTCAAAATTAAAAATCAAGACACGAAATTCATGCTCCCTTATAAATCTGTCTACAGCCCTTGGTGTTCACCCTCATCAGCAGCACCGTTTTCGTTTTCCTTTTTCGGACAGCAAGAGAATTCATTCTCAATAAAAACATACAAATGCTCATATTTGGGTGTTCTCCCAACATCAGGGCACCCAAGTCATACAAATCCCTATATTAAAAAAATATTCAACAGAAAGAGAAGAGATAATTGCCAGTGCAAGCCTATATTGTTAGGTGTTCAACAACATTCAGTGCACCGTCGTCGGCCAGCGTAATTCATTTCACCATAGGTTTTCGGTTTGGTAGTGCTAGAGAAGCTCAGTTCAGTTCAGTACACAGTACGAACGGAATTTGTAATTTGGTATTCATGTTCATTGAGCCTACTGTGAATGTGCGCCGTGGTGCGGATTCATTCTCTGTACCTGTACGAAAAAGTAACCTTATAGATAGATGTACGATCAGAGAATCCAGATATGCCAACCAATGCCATGCCATGCGACACGTGAAAAACAGGATAAAGAGAAAAGAAACCTTTGATTTCTTTTCACTTTTAGTGTCTGGCTCTTATTTTGTTCATTGCATGCTTGTGGTGTGGACTCATTGCGTGTACAAGTACAAACACAAACATACTCATAAGCGGCGTTCACGTATAAGTGTAAATAAAGCGACGTCGAAGATCGCAGGAAATACAAAATGATTGAATTAATGCAGTATTAAATGTTATTTCTGACTCTGATAACATTTAATGACAGTACTAGATTTCAAATAAATAACTTGAGAATGAGTTTTCATCATATTTTGGAAGCATCTAGAAATGCCATTGATCTTTTCCAAAACGAGGTCTAGAAAGGTTTGCACTGAGATATCGCCAATTATTTTTTTTTTAGACAATCTTCAAATTGCAGTGCTGTTCGAGTCGTTGACAAAATTTAAGTCACTAGCTTTACTTTCTACGAAAAACATTGTTGAGTATGGAAAAAAATGCCCTACTGAAGTTTTTGAATGCCTAAAGTGTTCATATTGTGCTTTTTTTTATTTTACAAGGCTGAAGAATGAATGAATTGTTTTTTTATGTTTCTTCAGCTTAAAAATATCTCCGTTAAGGACATCCCAAGATCGGTTGATGCTCTTGAATTAAAAGAAACTTTTTCGAGAACATTTAAACTAAATTGAATCGAACGTTCCTTTTCTGATCTTAAACACGTTAAATCGTATGATAGAAATAAAATGAAGAAGCAAAGATTATCGCAACTTGCAATTATGCCCCATAGAAAAATCATTTTTAAAGTTTTTTGAAGAAATCCCGACGAATTGAACTTTTATTGAAGTATTTCCTTTCTAAATTATAGTTTCCTTACAAAGAAAAACTCAAAAAAGTATAAAAACAAAATCTCAAAAAAATAATACAAAAAACACAAAAAAAAATCAAACAAAATAAAAACAACGAACTCGTATCTAAGAAAAGACAACATTTGAAGGAGAAGTTAGTGATCGCCTTGCTTAAAGCACCACGGCACGTCACTGCTTCCGAAATTCTTTAGCTCTTCGCTGGTCGAAAGGCAGTAATCGACATCCTCTAAACGGAACGGTTACCGTATGATGATACGGACATGATGATTTGTGAAAAACTTTTATGTCGGGCAGGAATATGTTCCATGTTGGAATCTAAAAACAAAGACAAGACACATTCAGTACAATAGATACAAATTGATTAGAACTAATGAGCTGTTTATCTATTTTGCATCTTTAAATATCAAAAATCAATG
Organism: Philhelius pedissequus; assembly: GCA_910595825.1. NCBI lineage: Eukaryota > Metazoa > Arthropoda > Insecta > Diptera > Syrphidae > Philhelius > Philhelius pedissequus. The sequence goes on from OU343161.1 coordinate 149,730,690, forward strand.
CCGCCGGATGTCAGACTAGTGCGTGGTGTTATTATTGTTAGTTGTATCCGTTGATAGCTGGTGATAAATGCTGAGACTGTTGTTGTTGTTGATTCTGCTGTTGTTGCTGCAGTAATCCTTGTTGTTTCATTATGTCGACATTTATACCTTGCGACAGCATATTCGTTTCAAAACCAGATCGATTTATTGCGTCTTGGGCATTATTTTCAATGTGGACATATTGTAGGTGCAGGTTTGCATACCCAACACTGAAATATTTAATCCGTTACCGTTAATGTGACTCAATGGACATTCATGTTTCGTTGACAGTAAGCCGGGCGATCCCAGTGATGATGTTTGTTCACACAAGAGTAACATTCGCAATTCCATTATTGAAATGTGATTTGCAAGGCTATTGGTGTTACTCGTGGCATTAATTACCAGAAATGCTTCTGAGTCCACTGAAACTCTTGATGTCACTGCATTGCAGTGCTGCTTGTGTTTCCTTCGCTGGTGTTCTCTATGGAAGTGTTATGCATTGTTGACTAACACAATAGAATAAAAGGTAAAGGGACATTGGGTGTTTACGTTTAAAGCGAGTTAGAGACGATGTTGTAGGGTGCACTGGGCCATTTTCTATTTGGTTCTTTCATTACTACTGTTTACTGTTTGTTGTTGCTAACGATGATGGAATACCCAGCCATTAATACGATCGTAGATAAACTCGTTTTCTTTCAAATCGGGTTCATGCGATAATTAAATGTACATCGTCCTTGATTTTATTCATCCCAAATTACTGAAAATGAATAATCAAATATCAAAATCAACATCTTTTCATTACTTTACTTAATTTTCAACTTACCGCTTGTTCCTTTGTGCTCGTTAATAATTGTTTCGTACAGTTTATGTAATTCTTTTGAAGAAAGTTCCCTTCTTTAATTAAAATAACTATTTAAAATTTAATTTAGTTTCAAAAGACGAAAGGCATAAGCAACCATCTTGTAAATATTGAATAATGACACTTTGTCAATATAAGTGTCATACATTGTTATACTGTTATACTCTGATTGTACCATTACAATTATTAAACTTCTTCTAAAGGAGTCAAACTTTTTGTACGAATACACTATCCAGTGTATTATAGAGATCAGTGGGTGGCACACCCATGAATACGATGCGACATTTTCTTCAGCTGGAATTTTGTGTATTAGTTTATTGCATATGTATACGGCCATATTTTCCAGGCCATCGCTATCTAAAGAGGCCAAATCTTCATCGCCTTTGTTGCCATCAGATTATTTGTTTTTATAAGCAAAAGCAATATCTGCAAACCGGTCAATGGCGCTTCCAAATCTGGGGTATCGAGGACCCTCATTGTGTCCTAAAAAGTGGGACCTTAACCTCAAGCGGAATTCCTCTCGATCAGGATGATCATGGAGGCCTCCTACTACTTAAATAAATTAACCAAATTCAAGTACAATTTAAAAAAAATACTCACATTTCAAGGCGAAATATGTCCATTTGTGCCTTAAAAGAAACACAATTTTCGCAACCGGATAAATCAAAAGATTCTGTGGCATCTTCTTGAGAAATAACAGTCTCAAGGCACACTTCTTCATTGCCTAGTACATAAGTATTTGCGTCTAACAGGGTTACCACTATTTTTTTTATTGTCCCTGGCCAAAACCATAGTTGACCGGCCAGATAAATCAGCGTTTCCCGTTGCTTTGTAGACTGTTGGTATGGAACCAGGTTTAAGGTGAGGGCTTTTTTAGCCGTGCAGCCTATGAAGATAGAATATATTTTTAATTAATTTATTATAAATCAATTCAAATGCAGTTACCCAATTCAAATTGGAAGTTATCGGTTCTAAGTCATCTGCAGTAAAGTGGTCACTAGATTCCAGCTGTTTTTGCATTAAAGATTAAAAGCATCCTTTCTTTTACAAAAACGAATCCAAATTTTCAACAGTACTGGAACTTTTGGGAAAGTGTAGTATGACATCATCTCTCCTTAACGTTTTGTTCTTATTGTTTTTATTGATGTTGCTATTACACCTACAAACATTACACCACATTTTTAGCTATTTCACAAAAAAAATATAAAATTTCAAAAACAAGCTTTTCTCGTTTTCAAATCTCGTGTGACGTCACGCGAGTTGTCAAAAATAACAACAAAGCGATAAAACAAAAGAGTCGTAATCTTATTTTCTTTCATTCATTAAAACAAACTGATTTTATAAGGAAAAATCTCAGAAATAGAACATTAGATTCAGAACAAATAATCGGGCCTAAAATGAACTGCGAACAGGTATCTATATTTTATGACTTTAAGTTTTTCTGTTTGAAAATTTTACTGCACTTATGTTATTTCCTTGTGTTTGTATTCGGGATTAAGTCAATCGATTTTTTTAATTCCACAATTAAAAAATCTGGAAATGGTACCCCACCCCTTATGTAATCCACCCTGAACATATATTCAAGTTAATACATTACTATATATATAATGTACTTAGACAGTAGTTGTGGGAAATGTAGACAAAAAGTTCCCCTTTAACGACACATCTATGTAAAGAGAGAACAATAAGTGGTGTGGGTTGGAAGTTTATTTGAAAGCTTTATTATTTTGGTTCCACTGAGATACCTATCCCAATAATAGAGAATGCATACACAGAAGTGATAGAGCTATGTACATTTGTACGACAGTTTGTTGTGTTTCACATAATGTAGAAATGACTATCCATCTAAAAATAATTTGTATGTGAATACTATTTCAAGTGTACCTACAAAAGTACGTTTTTTTAAACACTAGATGAACGGAACTTCGTTGCGCGCATGTTCTTGCTTTTTGCAGATATGCTGATACTATGTACGTTTTGGAATGAACTCTATTAAAGATTTACTTTCTAGTTCTGTAGGTATTTACAAGCTGGGAAACATAATCAGTAGGTATACCAACTTTTATACATAGGAAGATATGACTTGCTATCGGTTCGTTCGCGCGATTCGGTTGAAAATCATTCAATTTGCATGGGAATTTGTTGGTGGATTTATACCTATGAAGGCGAAAACCAAAATTGTATACGTTCATGGGTTGATGATTGGGATATCTGAGAATTCAATTTTGTATATAAATGAGAAAATATTGATTAAGAAATGACAGACACTAGTTAACTGACATTTGGCTAATTTTGTCCCTCACGAAAATCAGATAGCCTACTGATGACTTTAAGGCTGGGTTCCCTTTGTAACAAACTCAGAATTCATGTAAATGCATTTCAATGTATAAGTGGAAGAATATTATCATATTTATTATAGTTTGAGACTCATCGAATAATTAGGTGTTATTGAATTTATAACATTCAATATTCAGTTACTAATTTTTAATTTTGAAGCTTAATTTCCTAACCATTTGCTAAACAATTTCAATTCACCCTATGTTAAATTAAAAAGTACTCAAATTACCAGTTGTCATCAATTTATTTAACGTACAACAGTAATTTGTGTTTTTCTTTCTTTTGTATACTTGTATATATTATTACATATTTTGTACATACCAAACTTGCACTGCTTCTTAACTTGTAATCTAATGGGCATAGATCTCTTTGCAGTTCGATCATTGCCCAGGACACAACATAGGAAACCATCAAATATAATAGAGCAAAATCCCAGAGCATCCAGACCTTCCTTATTTTCTGATGGATAAAATGTATATGATAGAGTAGTGTTTGTACGGGCAGTTAACGTATGCACACCTGCTCTGCTAGCTCAGGCCGACGACCAATTCTCAGGTATCAGGTGTTAAATGCACGTAAAAGTGTTGCTAACTTCGCTTATATTCTGATGGTTAATTTTAACGTATGTTTCACGGGTTATTGTTAGAAATGTTGAAACACTACTGCCGGACACCTTCGGTCGGCGGTTTTTATAGCCAGACGCTTTAAAGGTCGTAAAAAATAAACATAATCTTACTTATAGTCTTATGCTTAATTTTTATATATGATAATTATTGGGCTATTTCAAAACTTTTCGTAAGCAGCCAGACTAGGGCTGGCAACGAGACCGAGACTAGTCTCGGTCTCGTCTCGGTCTCGTCAATGAGACGAGACTCATTTAAAAGTACCGAAGACGAGACCGAGACGAGAGCGAGCCGAGACCGTATTTTTGGTACCGAAATTCGACGAGAGTCTCGCTGGTCTAGGCGGTCTCGGTGGTTTGGTTTCGGTTTTCGCTATAAGAAAATTTTGTTTTTATTTCATTATTTTTTAGTATCTAATCACGTTCAATTTTTATAATATTCACAAGTTTTTTTTTGCGAAATATTATATGCGCGTTAACATATCAAACCATATATGTATGTACATAGTTATACAGAGATAGGCGCATTGAGATAATCCAGAGAAGAATACGTACGATTTATGTATGCATGGCGTTGCTTCCTTTTGGGTGACATTTGGTAAAAAATATTGTCAACACGTCAAAATATAGTTCGTTGCCTAACTGTCAGGCCATTAGCATTCAAAATCCAATAAAGGATGGCTCCGATTTAAATAGATTAAAAATTTTTCGATTTAATAAATTGCTCTGGAAAAAGTTGATTTTAGACTTTTTGGGTAACATTTGGGAAAAAAATAGTATCCAAATGTCAAGGTATAGTAAGTTACATACCTGTCAAGTCATGAACTGTCAAAATTCATCGAACGATCTCTCCGATTTAAGCGTGTTAAGAGAACCTCACCCTCTATAAAATTCAAATTTTGCCTCAAAAAATGTTTGCTCCGGAAGAAGTTGATTTTAAGCCTCTTGTATGGCATTTGAAAAAAAAATATTATGAAAACGTCAAAATATAGTTCGTTGCCTACCTGTCAAGCCATGAGCTGTCAAAATCCATTGAAGGATGGCTCCGCTTCAAATAGATTAAAAAACCTCTGGAACATTAAAATTTTACCTCGGAAAATTCGAAGTTTTTCCGATTTTATTTTTGGCCTCGGAAAAAGTGATTTAAGGCCTTTTGGGTGAGGTTTGAAAAAAATATTTTAAAAACGTCAAAACATACAGTCCTATTTTGTTAAACGTTTACGTGAATATTTGTATTCTGCTATCCGACGGAAAAAACGAATTGTTTCAAAATGTACATAAATTTCGATCAAACATAAATTTTGACAATTAGATTCTCTTAAGAATTAAACAAAAAAAATATTAGTAAAGCTTTGGATAGAAGGCATTTGAAAATATCTAAATAGTGAAAAATTGAGTGACATATTCACATGAATCGGAAGGTAGCAGAATAGGGCTGATAGTTTATTGCCTACCTGCCAAGCCATGAACCGTCAAATTCATTGAAGGATTGCTCCCATTAAAATGGAATAAAAAAACTGTACAAAATTCAAGTTTTATCTTGGAAATACGGCTCTTCAAAGGTGTCTGATAACGTTACTTCACAGCCTATTTTTTACGTTATTATACGCTTTCATACGCAACTAATAAAATTCAACTTAAAATCATAGTTTTCGATTTACAAAAGTAAAACTTACTCGTTTCAAGTGAAGTCTATGGCCTTAGCTTCATGGACCTACGTACTGCAGAACAAAATTTCTAGTTTATGATTTGTTTAGCATAAGCAAAGTACAAGGATATATCATTATTAGGTTCATGCAGAATTGACAAGCACAATAAAGTTGAAAAAGACGCGCAGATGCCAAGTATGATCGAATTCTTGAGATCCATATTGTACGTTGATTTTCACCAAGTTTCCCAAACTTGTTTTTTTTTTTCTATTGGTTTTGACAGTTAAATGTGAATATGTGTACCAATTTGTACGATTTTTCATGCTACCAAACACTAAAATCGGAGCAATCCTTCAATGGATTTTGACAGCTCATGGCTCGACAGGTAGGCAACGAACTATATTTTGACGTTTTGGTAATATTTTTTCCAAATGTCATACAAGAGGCTTAAAATCAACTTTTACCGGAGGAAAAAATTTTGAGGTAAAATTTGAATTTTGTAGAGGATTTGTAATCTATCTAAATCGGAGCGATGATTCAATGGATTTTGACAGTTCATGACTTGACAGGTAGGCAACTTACTATATCTTGACATTTGGATAGTAATTTTTTTCCAAATGTCACCCAAAAGGTTTAAAATCATATTTTAAGGGAGCAATAAATTAAATCGAAAAATTTCGATTTTTTTAGGTAAAATTTGAGTTTTGTAAAGGTTTTTTTTTAATTCATTTAAATCGGAGACATCCTTAAATGGTTTTTGACAGGTCGTGGCTTGTCAAAACCGGTTAATTTATTTTTTAAAAAATCGAGCGTTGTATGTAGGTACTCTTTTTTTTAAATATTTTATTTGTTTTTGCTATGAAATATATTAACTTACACAATTCTTCCAAAATATTATTTCTACTTAACTCAAAAAACAAAACAGACTCATGAGTTTGTTTTATACATTTTCCCGCATTTTCCTTACCGACGAACTGCTGAGATACCACAACCATACTCTATATTTGCAATCCAAACAATGCGTCTAATCTTTATCTTTCATCTTTTTACTACCAAAAAAACACGAAAGAAACCAAGACTAAGGATGATACCAAGACCGAGACCGAGACCGAGACGAGACCGCACATCAAAATTTTCTCGAGAAAAAGGCGGGACCAAGGCCGAGACGAGACTTGGTTAGGCGAGACCTGGACCGAAACCGAGACGAGACTGAATCTTTTCGATTTTGACGAGACCGAGACGAGATTAACAAAAGTCTCGCAAGGTCTCGTCTCGTTGCCAGCCCTAACCCAGACCAACCCCAGGGGCCAAACATCTCCCAGACATATTTAAAATTCCACTTTCAGCGAACTTCATACTTCAAACACTGTCTGTGTGGTTACCATTGTCAAATAGGTCAACCGGAAAAACATCATCTTTAGATTTGAGGTTATTATCTTTCCTATATTTTAAGACTACTTGACACTTTTTTAGTGTCTGTTCTGTAAACTATATCAAATTTCGATCAGTACGATTACAAAAAAACACATTTTAATAATTCTGCCATGATAATTTTAAAAACACTACAAATAATTTAAATTTAATCAGGACTGTTGCAATCGAAATGACTACTGAACTGAATAGACTCAACAAAATATTTAATACATATGTATATGCCTATATGGGTAAGTACATATGTATGGTATGTATATATCGTGAACGGTGACTATACTCCATCACAGAAAAATAGGCAGTGTAGGCAAGATAGGACGTTTGCCTCTCATTCTCGCTACAGTGGATTGCATAAATCTGTCAATCAATAAAGCTCTCACAGGGTTTTCGTAGTGTGTATTTTAAATGGACCCAAATATGAAAGAACAGTATGTAGGGTTAACGCTCTATTCTTCGATAGGAATTTTTATTTTACCGATTTGTTTATAAAATGTAAAACAAATTCATATTTCCCACACCACCATGAGGTAAGATAAAAGGTGCGTTTTTGAAGGGTATCCCCAGTAGACCTATTCGCTTTTAAATACAAAAGAAGCACAACAAAATTATTCATTATCAGATTTGTTTTTCTTTGGTGGCAAGTTTTGGCGCTTGGAACTGTTTTCGTTAAGAAGTCTGTAAGCTGTTCGTTCACCTACAGGAAATATATCCGTTACTTGCTTCAAAGCCTCTGTCTTATTTTGCAAGTTTTAATGAATTTTTTTGTCGCGTCAATAATTTCTTTTTTTTTCGGAACTAAAATCTTTTGAAAGCCTTGAAGTCATTTCGAACTAATAGTACAAGAGTTCGGTACATTGTACTGGAACAGACCGTAAGTAGAGGGAGATATTGATGTCCATCAGCATATCGCTGACACCCAAGCGGAAATAATGTACTTGCGCTCTTACTGAAAGTGTAATTTTAAATGTGTCTGGGAGATATCTGGCCCCTAGGATTGGTCTGGCTGCTTACAAAAAGTTTTGAAATAGTCCCCTAATTATCAGATATAAAAATTAAGCATCCGACTATAAGTAAGATTATGTTTATTTTTTACGACCTTAAAAGCGCCTGGCTATAAAAACCGCCGACCGAAGCTGTCTGGCAGTAGTGTTGCAACATTTCTAACAATATTCCGTGAAACATACGTAAAAATCAGCCATCAGAATACAAGTGAAGTTAGCAACATTTTTACGTGCATTTAACACCTGATACCTATGAGTTGGCCGTCAGCCCAGGCTGCACGTACAAACCTTACTCTATCATATATATCTTATCCATCAGAAAATAAGAAAGATCTGCGGGCACTGGGATCTTGAACTATAAATATCATTAATATTAAGACATTGTGTACCTCATTTATTATTTCTTCGCTATACATTTATATATATTGTTCAGGTTTTAATTTTTTCTTGTTGGTTTCGCTTTATTCTTAACAAATTTATGGTCCTTCTGCGTCGGATTTAATTAGGCCAGAATTCTTAAAAACTAAATACAGTACGATATAGTAATATAATATAATTAATTCGATTAAAACATAAAAAAAGTGATCATGTGTACTCGCTGATTTTTTATGTTTGCCTAAATCGTAGTTACATAATTGCATTGAATTTTTATTACACGGGACACGACTGTAATCGTATTAATAAGTGCGAAGACTATTAATAGAAAATTAATAAATTAATTTATGCCTAAATCGTAGGTACATAATTTTGCATTGACTCTTTATAACACGGGACACGACATTAATCGTATTAATCGTATCTGTTAATAAATGCGAAGACAATTCATCGAAAATTAATTAATTAACATTAGAGCATTTCCATACTGTTTTTTTCATCATGAGGTCTCTAAAACAAAAATACGGGAATGCTAATAGACGGTTAACTCGAACAAGTGATTTCGATAACTCAATCACGATTGCAGTTTCTTTAGAAATGCTAGAAATACGTCTTAAGGGTTTAGAGCAATCATGGGCATAATTTTGTGATTTTTATAAGCCAATTATAGAAGTGGCAGAAAATGCAGAACTCGAAGCATACGAATCCGAACTTGGCGATTACGAAACGCGGTTTCGTGAGGCTCATGGGATTTTATCGACTTCCATTTGGAAAAGACAATCGAGTTCCGAACCAGAGGTTGATGTTTCGGTTTTCGAAAACCTGGCTAAGCAGCAAACCACGCTTTTTGAAAAGCTTAACGCGACATCAGATAGTTGCTCAGTTCAGGTGCCAAAGCTAGTCGTTCCTCCGTTCTCAGGAGATTATAAAGATTGGCCGTCGTTCAATGGATTCCTTTACGAGATATGTTGATCAGAAAGAAAACCTTACAACGGTCCAAAATTTCCATTACAGTAATACGCAGATAAGGGCCTCTCGCTCATGTGCTTTACCCGCATAAGTACCTTTATTTTTTAGAACAAAACTTCTGACGATTTTTTCATATAAAACTCATTTTATAAGTACCATCCGCTTAACTTATTTTCCCGCCTAATTGCCTTTTAGTTTGTATACTTTTATTGAGATCTACCTGAAAAAAATTCTTTTAGTACACATTTGAAATTAGCTGATAAAATAAAACTGTTGTATTTTTTAATTTGTTTTATTCTTCAAAATTCATAAATAAAAAAGTAATAATCTTAATCTACTATAATGATTCGTGCACAAAAGTCCATTAAAATCTATTTTGAATCAAAAATTCAACACGCCCCATTAAATATATCAAACAAACACACCTTCCTAATTAACTATGTCTGGCCCAGGACAAAATCTTCCAATTTTAACGATTAAGAATTTTAATCTTGTTGGATATAGATGACATTGGTTTTTGTCAAAAACTCCATGTGAGATGTACTGAACTAAACAAAAAGTGTGGTACTTATCCGGGTTTTACTGTATTTGAAATCCTTTCTCCGAGATCGTGCGTTTGATCACATTAAACATATTCCTCTATCGGAAGCAAATTATTTTGAAACATTGGCATGTTTAGAAAACAGATATGATCGTTCACAACTTATTGTTCAATCGTATATCGAGACATATCTTTATATTCCTAATGCAATTGGTGGTAACGTGAAAGTTCTTAATCAAATAACAGATACGGCAGATCAGGTTGTACGTGGGCTTAACGCTGATAATTCTAATAATACTGACCCTTGGCTTATTCATTTGCTTTCAGCAAAATTAGACACTGATACTAAGCAAAGCTGGGCAGAAAAGATCGGTACGCGTAATGATACTACCATTGATGAACTTTTGACATTTTTGGAATCGCGATGTACTGCATTAGAATCATGTCAATCAGTAGTATCACGTTCGAGTGTTTTGCGGAATAAACAACAAACTCAAATACATTCACATTTTGTCGAATCGTAGCAGTCGAAACCTGGAATATAATGTCCCAAGTGCCAAGAACAACACAACTTATGAAAGTGCCCAAATATCGAATCTTGTCAGTCTTGTGTAAATGCAGTTAGGCGATTATGTTCTTTGGAATAAAAGGTTTTAGAAAGACAACATCCTGCATGAGTCGTACTCAAAATTCATGCAACAATATCTTAACATTGGTCATATGATCCCTATTCCCTCAAATGAGATTCAGGCACCTCAGGGAAAACATTTTTATCTACCACATCCCGCGGTTTTAAAATCCGATAGTTCCAGAACTAAGGTACGTGTTGTGTTCTACGGATCAGTTAAAGATTCGTTATGAAATTCACTTAATAGCCAGCTACTCATTGATCCTCCTATTCAAAGGGATTTGTTTGGAGTCTGCTTACGTTTTCGACAGCATTAATACGTTTTCAGGGCTGATGTTTTTAAGATGTTCCGCCAAATCTGGGTCAAAGATGAAAATCCCAATGATGAGATAGAACATTTTCGACTTCGAACGGCTGCGTTTGGCACGGCATCGGCGCCATTTCTCTCGGTTCGTATTTTAAAGCAGACTGCCACTACTTGCTAGATTACCTAGGGATGATTGTGAGTTCTCATGGTTTGATGCTGATCGCTCAAAAGCGATGGTACAGAAGACATCGCATATCATGGGCTTTCTACGCTTCATCTGTGACTTATTCTGCTGTTGTTTAAGTTTAAGTTTCTGAGGACGAGTATACAACTATGCTCCACTTCTTTCGCGGTTGCTGAAAATGATAAAATCTTCGATTTCGATTGACTCAAAGCTTTGTGCATGGTGTGATTCACAAATTGTTCTTTATTGGTTGTCCTCTCCGCCGGGTCGTTGGACTACTTTCGTCGCGCATCGTACATCTATAATCCTTTTTTTTTTTTTTTTTTTTAATTTAACGAGTTACTAAAGGGGTTTTGGCTACCCTTAATATGTTTAACCACAGTGCCAGCATTAGAAATAAGGAACGGATTTAAAAGGAGATACGGACGTTCATTGGTTTTGAAGTTCAAAATATCAAAATGGGAAGGGCAGAGCCGGGAAAAGCATTCCACCTTTGTGTTGTTCGGCTAAAGAAAGAATCTCTATACTTGGCCGTACGTCCGAAGTTGGGCTCAAGGGTAAACTGATGAGCAGTCCTAGAAACGCCAGTATTATGGTTGAATAGTTTAAGGGGAGGAATGCAACTGGCTACTTCGCTAGAACAATATTTATTAAAATAACGAAATACATGAAACATTTCGACGATGTCCGAGAGATATGATTGCTTTCATTATAGCTCTATCGCCTATCATTTTAAGAGCTCTTTTTTGAATACTATCCAGAAGATTCAAGTATGAATTATACTCCAGCTTTGGACGAATGTAAGCTTTATGGATTACAGCCAGACCAGCAGGGGAAAAGTATTTCTTGCATCTTCGAAGGAAGCCCAAACACTTTGCAGAGTTTTTGGCGACATCAAATATGTGTTCGTTCCAGAAGAGGTGGTCTGTGATGCACATGCCAAGGACTGAAAGCTGATCGTTTTTTTCAAAAACCCCTCATGGATAGCGGCATAGGGGGTGGTTTCTGCTTTAACGACAGAACACAGCACTGAGTTTTTGAAGCATTAAATTCTACGCGGTTTTTTATTCCCCATTGGACAATGCTGTCGAGATCAGAATTTAATGAGTTTATCATACGCTGCCGTTCCAGTTCCACATCCGAAGAGCAAGGAGGTGTATCTGAAAACGAATATGAAAAGCTGAGAGATCTATCGTCAGCAAAACAATTAAGTGGATTAGAAGTTCCAGATAAGAGATCATTAATAAAAATGAGAAAAAGGGTCGAAGACAATAGGGAGCACTGGGGCACACCAGCATTTATTTTGTGAATATCAGACTTGAAACCGTCCAATACAACTTGTATTGAGCGGTCCTAAAGGTAATTTCTAATCCAACAAATAAGAGATTCATCGATACCAAATGCACCCATTTTCGATAAGAGAGCTTGATGCCAAACTCTACCAAATGCTTTTAAAATATCAAGTGCAATAATCTTACTTCTGTTCGCTGAGATATACCATCAGATCACCAGTGAACCTATTGCTACGAAAGCCAAACTACCGGTCATTAAAGAGCTTTCGTTCTTCAAGATATTTCTTAAGCTTATAATTAATCATCGTCTCCATGACCTTGGAAAAAAGGGACGTAAGTGCAATTGGACGGTAATTACAGGGTGAGGAAGATTCGATTTTCTAAGGGACAGGCTGGACAAATGCTGTTTTCCATCTACTCGAAAAGCGACCTGTAGATTAGGAGATATGGGAAGCTTACACATTGGTTTTGCCAGCGTTAAAGAACACCTCTACAGATCGATGGGAGCGCTACTATCCGGGCCAGCGGATTTGTGTATATCAAGGTCTTTGAGGACTCTAGCAACTGCACGATTGCGAAAGAAGTTTTGTCCTATAGAATCGTATAAGCTCTCAAGTACTTGAGGAGTCATAACATTTTCTGGCAGCGTCGAATTAACAGCGAACTGCGCTGCAAACAAATTGGCTTTTTCCCGAGAACTCACAAAAGTTGTGTCATTATAGATGACCGTTGGAACCGAAGACGAAGTTGAATTTCGAATGTTTTTCACAAATGACCAATAATTCGTACTACCTTTGGGACATTGTAGTATTTTTTGCAACGTCAGGGATTCGTGTCGGCTCGCCAACAAGCTGAGTCAGTTGGTTTAACTCAGTAAGGACCTCATCATACCTTCCTTCGGGCGTTGTCTTGAGACAATTCCTCTGTATTCTTAGAACTATATCACCTCTTAATCAAATCCTGCAGATTGTGCTCGCGCGTCATTTTACCATCAGCTGTAAAAAATCATCCACTTTGGTGGAATGGCCTAACTTGGTTGTCATTGCCGAAGGAGCGCTGGTCAACATCAAAGTTTCCAGAACATCAGCCAAGCGAGACCGATATACGCGCATAGGAAAAAGGATCGTCGAAAGCTATAGCTCTTACTTCCACCACAGACTATATCTGGATTACCCTGCTAGCCGAATGAGTATCGTCATGGAATCGCCTTATCCGAGTTGTTGCCACGTGTAATAGATATATTACAAACCTCAATCCATTAGAGAGGAAATGCGACGGTCTGTCCTTTAGTGAAATTAAATCTGATAGAATCAGTGGCGCAAATTTATAAACAGCCTGATGTTAAGGGCTTAGCATGATACTACATAACAGTTTGCTAATACTTAAGCACTTTCCTAATATTTTCCTAGTTTTAAACACTTTTTAACAAGCACCATACTAAATCTATTTTCTTAATAAAGTCCAACTAAAAACGCCTAAGAGTGCAAAAAAGGAAGCCAACATAACTTTTTTGACGTTTGTAAATGTCAAAGTGGCATGTGGGTTTAGTACGATATTTGTGATTTTAGCTTTTGTTTAAGCCAACAACTTTTAATTTATTACAATGTACCTTCAAATGCAAAACACCCTATCCAAATTTCAAACACCCTATTCCCTAAATAAAGTCTACCATATTGCAAAATAAGCACTTTTTATAGCTGCTCACCTCTCCTATTGCATTTATTTTCCCACAAAATTATTCAGCATTCTTTAAAGGTGCTCGCCTATCCAATTGCATTTATTTTCCCACTGCCGAATTGCATCTATGTTAATTAGTATAAATAGTCTTACAAGGTTATAATAAAGTCACTTTTATTTCGAAAGCCAAACAGATTGTTTAATTGTCATTGCTACCCCCCCCACCCGAGGTAAGGAGCAATTCTAGACATAAGAAAAATCATCAGTCCAAATCAAAAGAGGCTTCGACTTTAAACATTGGTGACCCCGACGTTATATTGGTATAAGCATTGTCGAGTCCAAACCAGAGATCCAAGCATCCAGAGTTCCAGGTATCCAGTGTTCCAGAGTAGTACCAATCTTCATATACTTTGACATTGGTATAAGCATTGTCGAGTCCAAGCCAGAGATTCAAGTGTCCAGAGTTCCAGGTATCCACTGTTCCGGTGTTCTAGAGTAGTACCAATCTTCATATACTTTGACATTGGTATAAGCATTGCCGAGTTCAAGCCAGAGATCCAAGTATCCAGAGTTCCAGGTATCCAGTGTTCCGGTGTTCCAGAGTAGTACCAATCTTCATATACTTTGACATTGGTAAAAGTATTATCGAGTCCAAGCCAGAGATCCAAGTATCCAGAGTTCCAGGTATCCACTGTTCCGGTGTTCTAGAGTAGTACCAATCTTCATATACTTTGACATTGGTATAAGCATTGCCGAGTTCAAGCCAGAGATCCAAGTATCCAGAGTTCCAGGTATCCAGTGTTCCGGTGTTCCAGAGTAGTACCAATCTTCACATACTTTGACATTATTAAGTCTAGGTGTCCCTTGTCCCAGAATACATCAACAATCAGAACCAACTCATTGTTATTCAAATGGAAATGGATGAATTGCAAGTATTCACTATTGTTGCTAAGCAGAAGGCTATAACCGACGAACTACTGCGGCTTAAAACTAACATTAGTAAAGACAGCCCTGACCGTAAAACAATAGAATATAAGGCGAAAAAATTGCTAACTCTAGAAGGTCTTTGGTTGGATTTCTCAAACAACCATGACCAGATAAGAGCATATGTAAAACCAGACACGCCTAATATGCAAAATAATACCTATGACAAGGTAAAAAGGGCATACCTTGAGATCAAACAAATTCTAGAACCCATTGTACCTATAGATGGAAATCCTGATAAGGAAACTGGTGGAGCGGCTAGTTCAACAAAGCCAACAAGCCTTAAAGCGGATATTAGCAAAACCTAACCGGTAGATATTCCCCTAATATCGGAAATCGCCAGAATTATACGAAGACAAAAAACAGTCGCACAATCTCTACAGCGGTTGCTTTCCAGTCTCAAAACTACAGAGACTTGGAGTTCTACTTTTTGTACAGTAAAATTGAATAAGCTACAAAATTACTGGACGGATCTAGAAGAAATTCATCGCATGATAAACGAGCTTTCAAAAAATCCAGCCCAGGATGGATACAACATAAACGAATTTTATAAATTAGAAGATGAAGGCTCACAATTTATCATTTCATTAACAACCAAACTCGAAGAATCCATCAGACAACACGACATAGCTAACTGTCAGAAGCTGTTTTATTTGAAGGCGACGTTAACGGGTGAAGCCGAAAATCTAATAAGGCACTTTACAACATCAGATAGTAACTATAGTGCAGCATGGCAAGTGATTAAAGACCGTTATGATAATCCCCGTCTGCTTGTTACTGCACAGGTACAACGATTATTGATGCAACCGGTGATTCAAAATGAAAGCTCGAAGGCAATCAAGGTCTTGCATGATACTACACAAGAGTGCATGCTCAGTTTGAAGGGTCTCAACATCGACACTACTAATTGGGACTCTCTTCTTATGAGTGTTCTGATCAAGAGGCTGGAAATACTTTAACGCTTTGGGAGCAGTCGCTAAAGCAACCCAAAGCACTACCAGCCTTGAACGAGTTCCTGTCATTTCTAGAGTTAAGGTTCCAATCATTGGAAGCCCTGGGACCAAAAGTGGCAAAAATATGCTCAGACGACCTGAACAAAAGGACAAAGGTAGCTCTTGCTTCAACAACAAAAACCAATAAATGCCTAGTTTGTGGACAACAAAAACATGCCAGATATTTATGCCCCAATTTTGTCCAGCTCTCACCACAAGAGAGATTAAAAAATGTTAAATCACTTAAGCGCTGTACAAATTGCTTACGCTTGGGACACCAAGCTCCAGCATGTAGAGCAATGCACTGTACTAAATGCAATCAATATCACCACACCTTGCTTCACGTGGTAACAGAGAACCAAAGGCAACAAGCTCTGACTATAGACAACAGGACTAGCCTGTCAGCTTCATCCAGCCGAACAAAACCATCCACATATGTACTGTGGGGAACAGCTGTAGTAAACATACTTAATCGAACAAATAATGCTGTCAAATCAAGAGCATTGCTCGATTCCGAGTCATAAATGAGCTTCATAACTGAGAAGCTAGTTTCAAAATTACATCTCCTCACAAAATACGAACCCCTGGAAGTCTCATGAATGGGAAACAGACCAATCAAATTGAGCAAAAAGGTCGATGTATGTCTTCAATCCCGCGTTACTGGATATCAGACACAAATTCAAGTATTTGTGCTCGATACGATTACTGCGGATATCTCCAAGATGTATCGCCAAATACTTTTAAACGACAATAGTAAACGATTCCAGCGTATAGTTTGGCGGGAATCTCCTAATCAACCTCTGAAGACGTATCAACTAAATACTGTCACATATGGTACTAAATCGGCACCTTATCTCGCTATAAGGTGTCTCCATGATTTAGCAAAAGGAGCAGATCACCAACATTTACTTGGCGCAAATATTATGCAACAAGATATATATGGATGACATATTAACCGGTAGTGACAGTCTAAAAACCGTTACTCAAAAGCAGTCAGAATTAATACAACTTTTGGCTCAAGGGAAGTTCCACCTTCGAAAATGGTGCTCTAACACACCTTCACTCTTGAAAGAAATCTCACAAGAAGATTGTGAAGCTGAAACAATTCTTCACGACCAAGAAGAAGGTTCTATAAAAACTTTGGGACTAACCTGGCTACCAGCCTCAGACCAATTTCTCATCAAAACAAATTGGAACGAAATAACAAAGGTGACAAAACGATCAATATTATCCGACACTGTTCATATTTTCGATCCACTAGGAATAGTGAGCCCAGTCGTTGTGCTGGCGAAAATCTACATACAGGAAATTTGGGCTTTAAAACTCGATTGGGATGCCGCGCTACCGATGGAGATGAACACTAAATGGAAAACATTTAGAAAAGACCTTCTCAAATTGAACAACCTAAAAATTCCAAGACACATCATAGTGAACAACGCCACTTGGGTTGAACTTCATGCATTCTCTGATGCCTCTCAACGAGCCTATGGAGCTGTAGTCTATATCAAATCCACGAACCTTAAAGGAGAAGTTCACGTACAATTAGTGTGTGCCAAAACTCGAGTGGCACCAATAAAGCAACAAACAATTGCTCGGCTAGAACTGTGTGCCGCAAAACTATTGGTTCAACTAGTGAAATTTGTAAAAGAGAGCCTTCCAATACAAGTTAAAAAAACCACTTATTGGACTGATTCGCAAATTGTTTTATCTTGGATAAACACAATATCCCCACTGAAGACCTTTGTAGCTAATCGTATAGCAATAATCCAAGAGGAAACCTTAAGATCCCAATGGAAATTTATAAACCGGAGCTGAATCCAGCTGATCTTCTATCTCGAGGGTTATTTCCCGAACAACTTTTGAAGTCAACGGTTTGGTTTCAAGGTCCAACATTCTTGAAGAAGCCCAAGCTAGAATGCCCAAAACAAGCAATACGAACAGAGGAGGGACTAATTTTAGAGATGAAAGCTATAAAAACTATACTACTAGCAACACCGAATACCAACTCTTATTTTATTGAAAGAATTAATCACAAGAACTCGTTCAACGTTCTGAAACGGGTTACAGCATACAGCATACGTTTCATCAGCAACCTAAAACGAGCCAAAAATTACAGACTGGTGGGCACCGTTCTTTCTCCACAAGAACTGAAAGCAGCAACATACGCGATTGTTAAACGTATTCAATCAACCACATTTCAAGAAGATTTAAAATCACTTATTAAGTATGGTTGTGTATCTCAAAGTAGCCATATAACCTCTCTCACACCCTTTCTTGACAACAGAAGGATTATAAGAGTGGGAGGACGACTTGAGGCTTCTCATCTACCATATGAAGCAAAACATCAAATGATTCTCCCAAGTACACATAACTTCACAAGACTATTGATGTCCGAGCTACACAAAGAAAATAAGCACGCGGGTCCGCAACCACTACTCTCCATTACGAGACACACTTACTGGATAATAGGAGAAGAGCGACTAGCACAGTTCATAGTAAATAATTGCATAAAATGCTTTAAAGCCAAGCCAAAAAGTATTGAGCATTTAATGGGAAATTTACCGCCGGAATGTGTCCAACCTTCGAGACCATTTATTCATGTAGGCGTCGATTTCTTTGGTCCAGTATATATTCACTATAGAATAGGTGGTAAGCAATCCACCAAGGCATAAGTTTCAGTTTGCTTCTCAACAAAGGCATTTCACCTAGAACTAGTCACTGACTTAACCACTCAGGTGTTTCTTGGAGCCTTGAAAATATTTATAGCCAGGCGAGGATGTCCAGTCAAAATATTTTCCGACAATGCGACAAGCTTCATTGGAGCTCGAAATGAACCTAACGAGCTCAACGCAAAGGTTTTTACGGAAGAAGGACAAGAGTCCATAAAAAAATATTGTGCTGGAAGAACAGTTGACTGGAAACCAATTCCTCCACGTTCTCCTCACTTTGGAGGTTTATGGGAGGCAGCCGTGAAATCGGCCAAACACCACATGAAGCGGATATTTTCAAGTGCATCATTAACTCAAGAAGAACTAACTACAGCTCTTGCACAAATCGAAGCAGTTCTGAACTCCAGACCATTGACTCCAATGTCCAATGACCCTAATGATCTTGAGGCCATCACTCCTGGACATTTTTTGATTGGAGCACCCTTAACTGCATTAGTGGATCCAGAATGCACAAAGGCACCTCAGATTACACATATTGCTAGATGGAATCAAACTGATATCCAACCAGGTACATTAGTCTTGATTAAAGAAGATAATTTACCTCCCCTTAAATGGCTAATGGGAAGAGTTCTAAGTTTACCATTCGCTGACCGGACAAATTCGCCAGAGTGGTTGATATCCAAACTAGTTCAGGAGAATTAAGACGATCAATTGCTAAAGCTTGTCCCCTTCCAACTGAAATTCAACCACTTTCTACAACACATAAACCAGCATCTTTTGAAGCTCTTGATCGGTCTCTGCCTATAACCAACAATAAAGTTAAGCACCAACTTAAAGGTCGGCTCCTCCCAATAAGAGAATGCTCCAAGCAAAAATGAAATAATCCAGATACATCGCCTGTGCCAACTCAAAAAAAAAAGAGGAAAACAACTAGATCCCCAAACGACATCGAATTTGAGCTCAAAGATCTCAACGCCGAGGAGAATGTTTAAGCCAACAACTTTTAATTTATTACAATGTACCTGCAAATGCAAGACACCCTATCCAAATTTCAAACACCCTATTCCCTAAATAAAGTCTACCATATTGCAAAATAAGCACTTCTTATAGCTGCTCACCTCTCCTATTGCATTTATTTTAACACAAAATTATTCAGCATTCTTTAAAGGTGCTCGCCTATCCAATTGCATTTATCTTCCCACTGCCGAATTGCATCTATGTTAATTAGTATAAATAGTCTTACAAATTTATAATAAAGTCACTTATATTTCGAAAGCCAAACAGATTGTTTAATTGTCATTGCTACCCCCCACCCGAGGTAAGGAGCAATTCTAGACATAAGAAAAATCATCAGTCGAAATCAAAAGAGGTTTCGACTTTAAACAGCTTTAGCAATGTGTTAAGGAAATAGAACGATACTAAGCTGGTTTAAAATTAGCAAAATCCTCTTTTTATCCTAGTATCATTCTGAAAATTACTAAACATATTACTAAATCGTTTAAAATTTTGCACCAGAGTTTTTAAAATTCTGATAAGAACCTGCGAACTTCCCTGAAATCAAACCTTTTACGATATTCACCGTTCATTGATAGAAAAGGGCTTCTCCGAGTTGGAGGATGACTTAAAGATGATAATATTTCTTTCAATTTAAAACACCCAATAATATTGCCTAACAATATTGTCTATTCCATATAGTAGAAGACATTCATAAAAATCATCTTCACCCTGGCTTGTCAATGGATATGATTTTTATTGAATACCTAGATAGGTTTATGTATTTCTTTATTATTTATGTACATAATGCGTGAACATTTTGTTCGTCGGTCGAGATTTTCCAATAATTGAAGATTTTATTTCCTAATCAAATTTTGTTTTGACAATTCTTTTCGTGTGGCTGGTAAAAATAAAATAATCAAAATAAGTAGGTAGTGAAGGCTCACTAGTATTTTTTTCGGAATTTATGAAACTTTTCCCCGATATTGATGATTTTTTTTGTGAAATGTAGGAAAATAAATTTCGAAAGAAGTCGCAATTCAGGGATTGCTCTCGGCTGAAAATTTATTTAATTTCTTTATGTACCTAACCCAAAGTAAGTCCCTTTGTGAAAGCAGTCTAAGAAAATAATAATTTAATACCAAAAGGTATTTTGTTTGTACAATAATACACTAATGAAAAAAAATCAGTGACTAGCTTTTGAAAAATCGATTTTTGTCCAATTTTTTTGACAAATTGAATAGGTACATATGCAGTGTTATTTACAATGTCAGGGAGCATTTGCATACAAGAAATAATTTTAATCTGTTCATCCAATAGTGACAACCGTTAATAAGTACGCAAGATAAAATATTTGTATACTTAAAAGTGGACTTTAAAAATTTAAGAACACAAAATTCTTGGAGCCATTTTGGAGAAATACATTTTTTACTTGCGATTATAGTTACTATAAGGCAAGTTATGTTTTTTTTTTATTTATTTTTTTTTTACTTACTATATGCCTGTAAGACCTAAGGTCTTCTAAATATAACCTGAATTGCAGGGCACTAGTTTGATACAGTGGATTTGAGAACCAGGTATTGACTGTCTCATTTTCACCCATGGGTGGCATCCAATTAAAATTGGAGGTATAGAAAAGAATGCGCCTAGCGTGGGGATAGAACCCACACGTCTAAGTTTGCAATCAATCACTTTATCCACTGCGCCATTGCCACCCATGTATGTATGTATTCGTAAAAAAAATTCTAACAATCAAACATGACATTACGATCATAAAGATCATGTCTGTCTATCAGTCTGTCTGTCTGTTCTCGAGTCTACAGCTTAAACGATTTGATAGATTCGCTTCAAACTTGGTACATATTGTTTTTTTTTGTAATTCATTTTTATTGATCAGTTACTTATAACTAACTTAAAGCTAGCCTACTTATCAATACATTACAACTAACTTATTGGCCCTTTACGGGCAATCTAAGCTAAATTATATCTCTTAAAACTAATGTCTTTCGGATTAAAATCTGTTCTTATTAATCTATTTGAATTAATGCTAAGAATTTTTTTTTTATTTTTACCAAAAAACATGTTTTTAAGAAAAAAAACTTGGTATCATATACCTTTTTTAATATTATCTTATAAACTACCTAAAGTAAGAATTAAAATAATTAAAACTAGGTATAACTAACGTATACTAACTAATACTAACTAAAACTAACTTAAACTATTTAAGATACCTAAAAGTACATAAAACTACTTAAATCTACTTAAAGACTAGAACAGCCACTCCAGAAATTTTCTTTGGTTTGAATTTTTTTGTGTATATATTTTGAATATGCATACAGAAACACATGCAGATATACATATACATACATAAACGTAAATACATACATAGAGATATGTATACGCATATATTTAAACATATGCAGCCGCATACATACATAATTTTAATTTTTTTTGGTGCCACCCTGACTGTCCCTAATACCTAATTTTCCAAATTCAATGTAAGTCGGCTAAGACATACCATCTTATTCGACTTTAACTATCTGCGTGATACTCGTAGCATTGTAACCACCAGAACTGGTTCTCTTGCTTCGCGCTATCCTTGCGGTCCCGATCGGACACCGTCCTACTGAACCGAAGGCGCTCTTCTCCACATTGGTCGATGACATCTCGACCGTACAGGAGTCGCCTATCTACAGTTTTCCGGCTGACGTGGTAGGGGAGCGGAACCGCCACTCTATTTTGTATCAGCCCTCGACTGTCTAAATAGAGGAATGCCCCGGGAGGGATGTATCCACTTAACCCCGCACCCTCAAAATATTCATTATTGGGGTAGTAAGCCCCAAAAATTAAGCTGTTGGTTGAGGACTTCGCTCTTGCAATGTGACCCCGAATCAGTTTAAACAAAGAATTATCTATTCTGATTATGTTGGCTCCGTTGTATAGAACCTGGTTAGAATAATATCGTTGTACTCTGACTCTGGTGTTCTTTGTAATCCAATGCAACGTCTAAGACATTGCCTCTCAAACACCCGAATCTTTTCCATTTGAGATGGGGCAGCGTTGAACCACACCGGGCATCCATAGGCAATCATCGGCCTGATGAGGGCCATGTAGCAAATCAGATTCACCCTGCTATCAAGGCGGCTGCTATAAAACAATCGTTTTGTCAGGGCGAAGGCTCCCCTAGCCCTGGCCAGAACAGCACATATATGTCTATCGAAATACAAGTACTGATCCAACCAGGCTAAGGTACTTTACTACACTTTTACTCGCCAGTGGATGTCCATGTGGCCTTACGATCACCAGCTTGCGCCACTTTTTTCTCGTATCCCTTGAGACGCTAGACAATGGAGTCCCAAACAGAATAGTTTCTGATTTCTGGAAGTTGATTTTCAACTTCCAGTCATCACAATATCGCTGAATCTTGTCGAAGTCACACTGCAAAAGATTTTTGATGACCTCAACTGTATGTTCTGTTCTGTACCAAATTAGTTCGTCGGCGTACGCAATTGCCTGAGTTAGACTACCTATCAGAAGATAGGTAGAAGTTACATTGCCACTCTTGACAATAAACTTCCTACAATTTAGCATGTCATAAAGCATATATAATAGAGGTTTACTTATACCTTGTCTGGTTAGCTTTAGATAGAGACCTATCTATTTGGAGCTATCCTTTTCCTTTTTCGGGAGAGGATACACCACAGATGCATTATATGCATTATTCAGCGCATTGGTAAACAGTGTGTTATAAATATCAACTGCATGCTGGGGTAAGTTTCGTAGTACAACGTTGGATGTACTATCGACTCCTGCTGACTTCTTTTTCTTTCATGAATCGAAGATGACCTCGAGCTCAGTCTTCGAAATTAACAGGGAACTTGGCCCATTTCGCTCGGCGATTATGGCGTTCGTTAAATCTTCATCATTTTACCCGGTAAAACCAAGGTTCTCAGATCGCCATTCGGTTATATCGTTCGGGAGCCATAAGTGATGAAGCTCTGTTCTCCAGGTCATGATTCATGCGAATGCTAGCATTCACCTTGTAAACTTGCTGAAAAGCAGCCCCCACAGCCTCCACTTTCTCCTGCGCATTTTCGATTATATATAGGTCATCGCCCTATACGGCGTCCTCTGGGTCTATGCCTGCAGTAATTTTTGGGAACATACTCGGGTAGCTAGAGTTAACGGCCCGAATTTGATTGTCCAAAAACAAATTAATAGATAACCTATAATTTTCCTTGATCAATTGGTTGATGTTTTTGATCGATGATTTCAGTGTCCTAACCTAACAAGCGTTTTAGTCTTGTCAGTAGTCCACTTTTTTGCCTGTGTAGTGCGTCAATGGTCGCGTTACGGTACATGTCACTTGCGTTAGGTTCCTGGTATTTCGGTATTGTTCTGTTCATTGTTCGTAGAATCGTTTCGTCCATTTGTTGTAAGTATCTGTCTATTTCCGTATTTGTCAGGTTCCTGTCATTTGGTGGGGATATATCATTTGAGCGTTATAAGGCGTTGGAGAAGCGTGGCCAGCGCACCTTCCTGTAGTTGTAAGTATGCAGAGGCACATACTCCTCCATCACCATAAGCTTGTTCGGAAGTTGTATTACAGCGGCGAGTCCGCAGTGGTCACTGTCGTACTCGATCATTCGTAGACAATTTCTTGGTCGTTGACCCACAGTGTCAGTAATTGTTAGTAATGCGTCTGTAGCGAGAAGATCGATGCGATACTCAAGGCTGTATCGACCCATCCAATTAAACAGATGGTTACCTCGAGGATTTTGTATTTGATTTCCCCAATCTGTGTGTTTGGCGTTCAAATCACCAGCCAATATGTAAAAGTTTTGTGCCGAGCTCAGTCTTAAGCATTCAAAAAGCTTTTCAAGCTCTGTTGTAAACTGGGTGGGCTGAGGTGTTTCCGGTGCATAGGCAGCGATGACATACATTCGCTTCCCCTGTTGGAGATAAATGCATATGATGCATGCCTCTAACGTCCGAAATTTTCGCACATCATTATTATATATTACCTAATGACTAATGCCTTTACGTATAAAGATTGCGACGCCTCCTCCTTGAGTGGAGTTGGGTCGGTCTCTTCTTACGATATTGTAATTGCTGTTAGTCAACTTATGTTTCTGGTAAGCTTAGTTTCGCTAGCCAAAAACACATCTGGACTTAAGTCTTTAAACAATTGGAATAAATTAGCTCTACGTTCGGTCGTAATCAGTGAATTTATATTCACAGCAAGGATTTTAAAGGGCCTCTCCGGTTGCGCGCCCTTAACCTCTTAGCTGCGTGGAGCTTGGAAAAACAGAGTAGAGATAGGAAGGCGCACTATGGGGCGTTTCTCTACCAATGTTTGCTTTGGTGCTTTGTTATGTTTCATTATCTGAAACGTCCGGCATCCCCGAAAATTAGCGGGGTGTCCGTCGCCTCGGCAGAGTGCACATTTTAGCTTGATCCTATCTTCGACCCGTTCCTCCCCTAACTTGCATTCATCTGCCTTGTGGTTCTCTCCACACATAACGCAGCGTGACTACATTTCGCAGTTTGCCGCAGCGTGGCCGAACCTTTGGCAGCGCATGCACTGAAGCATGTCGCCGCGACTTTTTGGTTTATCCCAAGTTACAACCTGGTAGTTGAGGACGGAGATACTCCTCAAACTATCCAGTTTGCTGCTAGGTGAAAGCTGTACAAGGAAGAAGGGAAGATTCCGCTTATCCCGCCTAGGTCTAACTGTAGCGAACGGCTTTATCCCGATAAAATCGAGATCGTCATTCGCTTTTTGGCGGAGTTCATCTGAGAGCACCTGCGGTTCCGTGCAGGAATCTATGACCTTTAATAGGACCGTTTGAAACTTTTCGTCCTTAGGGGTACAGCTTAAGAATTCAGTGGTGGAATGTTTAAGCAATGGTTTTATTTTCTTATGCTGCTCCACTGTGAAGCAGTGGATAGCATGTCTATCTTTATTTAACCGCTTAATAGTAAAATTTTGACCTATAGCAGACTAACATAGATCTATGGTATCCTGGAGTTCCATTTTATATGTATTTATGGGTGGCACCTTTTCTTTTTTAGTAATAGGTGGCTGTGGCTGCTGCTGTTGATTCTGCTGCTTTTGTTTCTGTTGCTGTTGTTTCTGCTGGGATTGTGCTGCTGCGGTTGTTTCTGCTGCTTCCGTTGCTGTTTCTGCTGCTGGTCTTGCTGTTCCTGCTGCCTTTGCTGTTGCCGTTGTTGTTTGGCTGCTGCTGTTTACGTAATTCTTGCTGTTCTTCTTCTGCTTACTGATGCGCTTCTTTTTCTGCACCCGTAGCGGATTTTCTTAGCTCGAGTTCTTTTTTTCCCTTTGTCAGCGCGCCTGTTGTTTGTTTTTAAAGCGATAATAAGAGGATTAAGCTAGACCTTGAGGCGTACGATTTCAGCCTCCATTGCTTCAATTTTATTCACGATTATCTGCTCAGTTTGCTCCTCTGACGACGACGCCTCTGAGGTTAAAAGCTTTGCAAATGTATTGCTGTCGCTAGTGTAATGCCGTTCATCTTTCCCGGGCATGTACTGGATTTCCTCGTCAGATGGCGAGGTATTAAGTTGTTGTTGTATATTGGCTGCCGCTGTTGTATTGGCTATGCGCACCGACTACTTCACCCCCGCTGGCAGCTTAGCTGAAGTGGTGGTGGAGCGGCGCTTGGCAAGGTTCGGTGCACACCGAATCCTCTTCCTCCTTTTAAATGGCATATCGGCTGATATTGCCGTTACCATTTGCTGCACCCCTACTAGAACATCTTTCGATGTTCCCACTTTCGGCGCCATTGATGTTGTTGTTGCTGAAATATCTTTCGATGTCCCCACAATATTTTTATCTGCCATTGGCAGTTCTTCCACTGAATAAAACTTACAACTTCCCAGCTCTGTAAAAAAGCCTCTAAAAGTTTTATGCCCTGCTGGGAATCGAACCGGCGACCCTTACTTTTAGGGTCGGCTATTATCTCCACTGTTCTACTGCACTAATTAATTAACCGTTGGCTAAACTTGAATATGTTCACACCCGATATTAATTTAAAATCATGGGGAAAGCCGATACGTGCACTTGCTTCCACAGTTCAAGATGGACTGACATATTGTTTTTCGGTAATATGCCCACACGTTTTTTTAATTTTTTTTAAAGACAACAAATAACAGTAGCTCGTATACATTTTTTTTGGCCAAAAATAAAAATCTTATTTTTCTCAAAAACGGCTCCAACGATTTTTATAAAATAAATCAGTTCATTAACGAACGGAAAGGGTACCTTTTGACTGATGATTTGTCTTATGTCTTGAATTGCTCCTTACCTCGGGTGGGGGGTAGCAATGACAATTAAACAATCTGTTTGGCTTTTGAAATATAAGTGATTTTCTTTTAAATTTGTAAGACTAATTATACTAATTAACATAGATGCAATTCGGCAATAATTTTTGTGGGAAAATGAATGTAGTTGGATAGGCGAGCAACTATTAAGAATTCTGAATGATTTTGTGGGAAAATAAATTCAATTGGATAGGCGAGCACCTATTAAGAATGCTGACTAATTTTGTGGGAAAATAAATGCAATAGTAGAGGTGAGCACCTATAAAAAGTGCTTATTTTGCAATATGGTAGACTTCATTTAGGGAATAGGGTATTTGAAATTTGGATAGGGTGTTTTGCATTTGCAGGTACATTGTAATAAATTGAAAGTTGTTGGCTTAAGCATTCTCCTCGGCGTTGTGATCTTTGAGCTCAAATTCGATGTCGTTTGGGGATCTAGTTGTTTTCCTCTTTTTTCGATTGAGCAAGAATAGAGTGCCTAGGACCAAGCCAATCCCGAGTGCAAGATACCCAATAGAATATTGATGGATATCATGATGAGAAATTTTGGATGGTAATGCCTGTTGCGTTTTTTGAAAGGAGATCTTCTCCCTCAGAAGTGTTAAGTCATCTTCCCCTCGAATAATGATTTCGTCCTTCTTATGAATTTCGTCTTGGAGTAGTTCAATGTAAAACTTATCGAAAATAAGCTTAAGTTAAGCGTAGGTAAGAATGAGACTGTTGATTTTGATGTGTAGAAATTATGAGCATTAATAGTCATGGTTGGTTGCTTAATGACACAGTTGGTTCCCAGTTTCATAAGTCCTACGCCCTCTAGATTTGTAGTAAAATATCTGATCCGAACACTACAGATAATATTTCGTCGTGATGAAAGGCAAAAATCCAGTGATTAGGGTTATGAAGTTGAATCCATATTTTGTCAACGGTGGTAGATTTTAGTTCGCAATATGATGAAAGTTTCTTATTATGATTCAACATGTGCATTTCGCATTGGTTTTCAACTGAGTGTGCATTGAAGATAGAATGTCGCTGTTTACATAGATATTTCTTGTCATCAATATTTTTACAACTTTGGTATTCAGTTTGTGAAATCGCGAAATGCTGATCCCTGAATGGAGTTACTGCTAAGAATGCCGTTGATGGTTGTATGAATACGAAGGATGTGTTATGCTCAACTGGTAATTTTATTAATTTGAACATCTGGAACAACTGTGCATTTAGTAAAGGCAGTTTTACGAGAAATAATATTGCTGATGATGTAACACGTGCTTTATCTCGAAGAAGTTCGTATAGCTTAGGGATATTATGTTCGTAAAATCCAGGGAGTGTTAATGAGTTTGGTATCATCTTACGAATTTTATCCAGTTCGCCCAAAAGTTTTCTGGGTGAAAGAAGTATCATTTATTCTTCCTTGATGGGTATCTGAAATAGCTTCCAGAATTGCTATTTGAGTTTGTTGAAAACTGTCCATTATTTGAGTTACATAGATTGTGACATAGTTGAGGATTTCTCTTCTGTGTACCGTTTTATTTAGGTTCTCTATTGAATCATATGCGATCGTTAGCTGCTGTTTAACTTCACCAAATTGTTCTTTAAATGACGATAATGATTTGTTCAGAATGTTTGTTGTCGATTCAATTATTGAGGTTTGATTTTTGCTCAATTCAAGAAGATGCCTCTCATTATTATGGGCCATTTGGATGTGATCATCGATGTATTGTGCGTATTCTTGGTCAAGGACCCCGAAGAGCCTGTTGGCTACTGTATAATGTCAAATGGAGATCTTTTCTTTCTTATCGCCATGTCATTTCTGTAGTTCAAAATTTCATTTAAGTATTCAGATTCCATGAGACGCATTTCTAAATGATTGATGATGGCTTTACAAAGATTATTTTGAAATTGTTGTTCTTCACATCTGGTCCTTAGTTGGTTGACGCCTCTTCGTATTCCTTGGAATTCTTGCCAATAACTGGTCATATTGAAATAAGTGAACAGGTTCCATTAATCAGTCATAAGCCTTGCTTCCCCAATTTCTTCAAAATATAAGCCAGGGGTACTGTCAAACTGCTGAACTTCTACTGCAACTAGTTTAGCGCTTTGTCCGTAAATTGAGCCTAGTAAAAATATGCAAATCAATAATGTTTGGATTGAACTCATTTTTATTTTTTGAGTTGGCACAGGCGATGGATGTGGATTATTTCGTTTTTGCTTGGAGCATCCTCTTATTGGGAGGAACCGACCTTTAAGTTGGTGTTTAATTTTATTGTTAGTTATAGGCAGCAGAGAACGATCATGAGCTTCAAAAGATGTTGGTTTAGGTGTTGTAGAAATTTGTTGAATTTCGGTTGGAAGGGGACAAACTTTAACTATTGATCGTCTTAATTCTCCTGAACTAGTTTGAATATCTACCATCTTGCGAATTTGTCCGGTCCGCGAATGGTTCTTAGAACTCTTCCCATTAGCCATTTAAGGGGAGGTAAATTATCTTCTTTAATCAAGACTAATGTACCTGGTTGGATATCAGTTTGAGGATTGTTCCATTTATATCTTTGCTGAATTGCTTGTAAGTACTCGTTCGTCCATCTAAGCCAGAACTCGCTATGAATAGATATTACTAGATTCCATCTAGCAATATGTGTAATCTGAGGTGCCCTTGTGCATTCTGGATCCACCATTGCAGTGAAGGGTGCTTACCACCTATTCTATAGTGAATATATACTAGACCAAAGAAATCGACGCCTACATGAATAAATGGTCTCGAAGGTTGGACACGTTCCGGCGGTAAATTTCCCATTAACGTCTCAATACTTTTTGGCTTGGGGTCGTCGATATCGTACTGTGGAAGTGTTAACACGTCTCGGCTTCCCAGTTTTTCCAAATTAATTTTCGTGTGTGAGCTTAAGTTCAAAATTAAATCAAGATTTCATAAGTGGTGCAGTAGCACAGTAGTAGAGTGGCCGACCGAGAATCCGAGGGTCGCCAGTTCGATTCCCAGCCGGGCATCAGAACTTTATCAGCTTTTTTTCACAACCGTGAAGTGGTAAACTTTATTGGTTGGGAAAACGAACAAAGGAGGAGGAGTTTAAGCACCGGGGCATCGAAAGGTGTCCTAGGGCCAATGAGGCCAGCGATGGCATCAGCTGAGGGAACATCGAAAGAACATCATCCGATGCTAATCAAAAGCGCAGAAAGAGGATCAAGTGCGCACCAAATTTGGTAAAAAGGAGATCCACGGCCACCTCAGCAAAGCTGGCAGCTGGGGTGCATACGTCCGATATAGACGAGACGTCAGAGGCAGCAAGACAAACCGAGCTAGACACTTCACCCGAAGAGGGTATAGCATATATGTCTGGAGAAGGAGAAGGGCACTTCACGACGGGCGATAGTACTGCCTTCGTGAACCTCTCCACATCAGAGGCGTCAGCTGAGGAGGACGAGGAACAGAGAATGGTCGCCCAAATTAAAGCTTTGGAGGCAGAAATCGAAAAGATAAAAAGCAAAGTTAAGGCCAGCCAAGAAGCGCGCCGAGCGAGGCAACTTAGAGAACTCGACTAAAAAGAACAACAACAGAAAAAAGAACAATTACAAAAACAACAGCCACAGCAGCAGCCAAAACAACAACGGCAAAAACAACAACAACAGCAACAGCAGCAGACACAAGTCTTCACATTGGAACAGCACAAAAAAATTAAAGAGTTGCTAAAAGAAACTACTACCGAATTCTTTAGTTTCACCCCTAAAACCGAAAAATTTCAAACGGTCCTTTTGAAGGGCATAGATTCCTACACGGAACCACAGGTGCTCTTAAATGAACTCCGCCAAAAAGCGAATGACGATCTCGACTTTATCGGGGTCAAGCCGTTCGCTACAGTTAGAGCTAGGCGGGAGAAGTGGAGTCTTCCCTTCTTCCTTGTTCAACTCGCACCCAGTAGCAAACTGGATAGTTTGAGGAGTATATCCGTCCTCAACTGCCAGGTTGTAACTTGGGACAAATTAAAAAGGCGCGGCGACATGCTTCAATGCATGCGCTGCCAAAGGTTCGGCCACGCCGCAGCAAACTGCGAAATGCAGTCACGCTGTGTTAAGTGTGGAGAGAACCACAATGCAGATGAATGCAAGTTAGGAAAGGAACGGGTCGAAGATAGGACCCAGCTTAAATGTGTACTCTGCCGAGGCGCCGGACACCCCGCTAATTATCGGGGATGCCCGACGTTTCAGCTTATAAAAAACAATAAAGCAGCAAAGCAAACAGTGGTAGAAAAGCGTCCAACAGTGCGCCCTCCTACAACAACGCCCGTCAACCCCCAAATTTCTTACGCCCAAATGGCGTCAGGAAGGGGAAGCACGGTACAGCCTACACCAAAGGTCGCCCAACAGGCCCCCGTGCCTAAGGCGCCGGCGGCACAGGCGGATATTATAGGCGTTCTACTGGCCATCCAGGGCCAGTTGAACGGACTCCAAAACCAGATCAGGGAGCAGTCGACTAGGGTGGATTATCTCTACTCTGTTTTGCCGAGCTTAACGCAACTTAGAGGTTAAGGGCGCGCTGCCGGAGAGACCCTTTAAGATCCTAGCTGTGAATGTAAATTCACTGATTAGGACCGAACGTAGAGCGAATTTATTCCAATTGCTTAAAGATATAAGTCCAGATGTGTTTATGGCTAGCGAAACTAAGCTTGACCAGAAACATAAATTGACTAACAACAATTACAATATCGTAAGGAGAGACCGACCCAACTCCACTCAAGGAGGGGGCGTCGCAATCTTTATACGTAAAGGCATTAGTCATAAGGTAATATATAATAGTGATGTGCGTAAATTTCGGACGTTAGAGGCATGCAACATATGCATTCATCTCCAACAGGGGAAGCGAATGTATGTGATCGCTGCCTATGCACCGGAAACACCTCAGCCCACACAGTTAATAACAGAGCCTGAAAAGCTTTTTTAATGCTTAAGATTGAGCTCGGAAGAGAATTACTATATATTGGCGGGTGATTTAAACGCCAAGCACACAGATTGGGGAAATCAAATACAAAATCCTCGAGGTAACCATCTATTTAATTGGATGGATCGATACAACCTTGAGTATCGCATCGATCTTCTAGCCACAGACAGACCATCGTTCCCAAGAAGCGGTGCCTATCTGGATCTATTGCTTAAAGACGCAAGACTAACAATTACTGACGCTGTGGGTCAACGGCCAAGAAATTGTTTACGAACGATCGAGTACGACAGGGACCACTGCGGACTCTCCGCCGTAATACAACTTCCGAACCAGCTTATGGAGTTGGAGGAGTATGTGCCTGTGCATACTTACAATTACAGTAAGGTGCGCTGGCCACGTTTCTCCAATGCCTTATTGAGTGAATTACGTTCAAATGGTATATCCCCACCAAATGACAGGAACCTAACAAATACTGAAATCGACAGATACTTAGAACAAATTGACGAAACAATTCTACGAACAATGAACAGAACAATACCGAAATACAAAGAACGTAACGCAACTGGCATGTACCGTAACGCGACAATTGACGCACTTCACAGACAAAAAAGTGGACTACTGACAAGACTAAAACGCTTGTACAGGCGGTTTACTGATACACGAGACCTGGAGATTAGGACACTGAAGTCGTCCATCAAAAACATCAACCAATTGATCAAAGAAAATTATAGATTGGCTATTAATTCGTTCTGGGACAATAAAATTCGTGCCGTTAACTCCAGCGACCCAGGTATGTTCCCAAAAATTAATAAGATTTTTAGAAAAAAGGATCAAAACGATATTCCGTGTCTTAAGCTCCAGAGGACGACAAAGAACAGAGACGTACTTCTGACAGCAGGCATAGACCCAGAGGATGCCGTATTGGACGATGACCTCTATATAATCGAAGATCCGCAGGAGAGAGTGGAAGCTGCGGGGGCTGCTTTCCAGCAAGTGTACAAGGTGAATGCTAGCATTCGCCCGAATCATGACCTGGAGAACAGAGCTCTGCTTCATCACTTATGGCTCCGGAACGATATAACCGAATGGCGATCTGAGAACCTTGGTTTTACCGGGTTTAATGATGAAGATTTGGCAAACGCCATAATCGCCGACCGAAATGGGCCCAGTCCCCTGTTAATTTCGAAGAATTAGCTCCAGCTCATCTTCGATTCATTAAAGAAAAAGAAGTCTGCAGGAGTCGATGGTATATCCAACGTTGTACTACGACATTTGCCTCAAGAAGCAGTTGACATTTATACCACTCTGTTTAACAACGCGCTGAATAATGCATATTATCCAGTGCGGTGGAAGACAGCTGTGGTGCACCCTCTCCCAAAAAAGGGAAAGGACAACTCCAATCCGGCGAATCTCCGGTCGATAAGTCTTCTTCCGAGTATCAGCAAAGTATTTGAAAAGGTTATTAATAGAGCCCTGTTCAAGTGGGCGGAGGACAAAAATATCATCCCGGATAATCAGTTCGGTTTTACGGCGGGACATGACACAATTCATGCCGCGTCTAAACTAGTTTCTGATATCCAATGGAACAAAACTAAAAAGCAGTGTACTGGTGCCTGTCTGGTTGATTTGGAGAAGGCCTTCGACACCGTATGTTTAGAAGGTCTCTATCTAAAGCTAACCAGACTAGGTATAAGTAAACCTCTATTGTATATGCTTTATGACATGCTAAATGGTAGAAGGTTTGTTGTCAAGAGTGGCAATGTAACTTCTACCGCAATTTTTAATATTAATAATGGTCTTCAGCAGGGAGCGGTTAACTCGCCGATTCTATTTAGCATTTACACCAGCGATCTGACTAGTAGTCTAACTCAGGCAATTGCGTACGCCGATGATCTAATTGCGTACAGAACAGCTAATACAGTTTAGGTCATCAAAAGTCTCTTGCAGAGTGACTTCGACAAGATTTAGCGATATTGTGATGACTGGAAGTTGAAAATCAACTTCCAGAAATCAGAAACTATTTTGTTTAGGACTCCGTTGTCTAGCGCCTCAAGGGATACGAGAAAGAACTGGCGCAAGCTGGTGATCGTAGGGCCACATGGACATCCACTGGCGAGTAAAAGTGTAGTAAAGTACCTTGGCATCTGGTTGGATCAGTACCTGTATTTCGACAGACATATAGGTGCTGCTTTGGCCAGGGCTAGGGGAGCCTTTGCCTTGACAAAACGACTGTTTTATAGCAGCCGTCTTGACAGCAGGGTGAAGGTGATTTGCTACATGGCCCTCATCAGGCCGATGATTGCCTACGGATGCCCGGTGTGGTTCAACGTTGCCCCATCTCAAATGGAAAAGATTCGGGTGTTTGAGAGGCAATGTCTTAGACGTTGCCTTGGATTACACAGAACACCAGAGTCGGAGTACACAAGATATTATTCCAACCAGGTTCTATACAACGGAGCCAACATAAACAGAATAGATAATTTTTTGTTCAAGCTGATTCGGGGTCACGTTGCAAGAGCGATGTCCTCAACTAACAGCTTAATTTTTGGGGCTTATTACCCCAATAACGAATATTTTGATAGTGCGCGGTAAAGTGGTTACATACCTCCTGAGGCATTGCTCTATTTAGACAGTCGAGGGCTGATACAGGATGGAGGGGCGGTTCCGCTCATCTACCACGTCAGCCGGAAAACTGAGGATAGGCGACTCCTGTATAGTCGAGACGTCATCGCTCAAGGTGGAGAAGAGCGCCTTCGGTTCAGTAGGACTGTGTCAGATCGGGACCGGAGGGATAGGGCGAAACAGGAGAACCAGTTCTGGTGGCTCTCTGAACAGCATCATAATATTTCAAGTCGATTGGCCGACTTACATAGATTTAGGGTATTAGGTATAGGGAACAGTCGGCGTGGCACCAAAAAAAAAAATTAAAAATATGTATGTATGCGGGGGCATACGTGCATGTATCTGCGTGTCTGTACATGTATGTGCGTACGTATATGTATTTGCGTATGTACATGTATGGGTGGGTTGCATGTTGGTGTGTGTCTGCATGCATATAAAAAATAAACACAAAAAAAAAAAAAAAAAAAATGCTGCTGTGGCTGTTCTAGTTGTTAAGTAGTTTTAAGTATTATTAGGTATTTTAAGTAGTTTAAGTTATTTAGTTAGTATAAGTTAGTTTTATTTAGTTTTAATTATTTTTAATATATATTTAGGTTTATTAAAAAAAAAAATTAAAAAAAAAAAAAAAAAATAAGATAAGATACCAAGTTTTTTTGTGAAAGTTTCCTTGGAAAATAAAATAAAATAAAATAATTAGATTTAATTAAAATAGTTTTTAGGTCGAAAGACATTAGTTCTAAGAGTTATTGTTTAGTTTAGAGCGCCCGTAAAGGGCCAGTAAATTAGTTGTAAGTTATTGATAATTAGGCTAGTTTTAAACATTTTTGTCTAGCTTTAAGATAGTTATAAGTTAATATGAAATAAAAATGAATTATATAAAAAAAAAAAAAACTTTTTGGCTTGGCTTAAATGCATTTTATGCAATTATTTACTATGGACTGTGCTAGTCGCTTTCCTCCTATTGTCCAGTAAGTGTGTCTCGTAATGCAGAATAGTGCTGGCGGACCGCGTGCTTATTCTCTTTGTGTAGCTCAGACATCAATAGTTTTGTGAAGTTATGTGTACTTAGGAGAATTATTTGATGTTTTGGTTTATATGGTAGATGAGAAGCGTCAAGTCGTCCTCCCACACTTATAATCCTTCTGTTGTCCAGAAAGGGTGTGAGAGAGGTTATATGGCTACTTTGAGATACACAACCATAATTAATAAGTGATTTTAAATCTTCTTGAAATGTGGTTGATTGAATGCGTTTAACAATCGTTAAACGCATCTCTAAAATGGGTCCCTCCTCTGTCCTTATTGCTTGTTTTGGCCATTCTAGCTTGGTCTTCTTCAAGAATGTTGGACCTTGAAACCAAACCGTTGACTTCAAAAGGTGTTCGGGAAATAACCCTCGAGATAGAAGATCAGCTGGATGCACCTCCGAATTTATAAGTTTCCATTAGGATCTTAAGGTTTCCTCTTGGATTATTGCTATACGATTAGCTACAAAGGTCTTCATTGGAGATATTGTGTTAATCCACGATAAAACAATTTGCGAATCAGTCCAGTATGTGGTTTGTTTAGCTTGCATTGGAAGGCCCTCTTTTGCAAATTTCACTAATTGAACCAATAGTTTTGCGGCACAGAGTTCTAGCCGAGGAATTGTTTGTTGCTTTATTGGTGCTACTCGAGTTTTGGGACACACTAATTGTACGTGAACTTCTCCTTTAAGGTTCGTGGAGTTGATATAGACCACATGAATTTCAACCCAAGTGACGTTGTTCACTATGATGTGTCGTGGAATTTTAGGTTGTTCTACTTGAGAAGGTCTTTTCTAAATGTTTTCCATTTAGTGTTCATCTCCATCCGTAGCGCGGCATCAAAATCGAGTTTTAAAGCCCAAATTTCCTGTATGTAGATTTTCGCCAGCACAACGACTGGACTCACTATTCCTAGTGGATCGAAAATATGAGCAGTGTCGGATAATATAAATCGTTTTGTCACCTTTGTTATTTCGTTCCAATTTGTTTTGATGAGAAATTGGTCTGAGGCTGGTAGCCAGGTAAGTCCCAAAGTTTTTATAGAACCTTCCTCTTGGTCGTGAAGAATTGTTTCAGCTTCGCAATCTTCTTGTGGGATTTCTTTCAAGAGTTAAGGTGTGTTAGAGCACCATTTTCGAAGGTGGAACTTCCTTTGAGCCAAAATTTGTGTTTATTCTGACTGCTTTTGAGCAAGGCTTTTTAGATTGTCGTTACCGGTTAATATGTCATCCATATATATATCTTGTCGGATAATATTTGCGCCAAGTAAATGTTGGTGATCTACTCCTTTTGCTAAATCATGGAGACACCTTATAGCGAGATAAGGTGCCGATTTAGTACCATATGTGACAGTATTTAGTTGAGGTTCAGAAGTTGATTGGGAGATTCCGCCAAACTATACGCTGGAATCGTTTACTATAGTCGTTTACAAGTATTTGACGATACATCTTGTAGATATCCGCAGTAAAAACATACTTCTGAATCCGAAATCGCAATAGAATTGAGAATAGATCATTTTGTAATGCAGGTCCCGCATGCAAGATTTGATTGCGTGATATGTTAGTGGATGTCTTTGATGATCCATCAAATACCACTCGCAATTTTGTTGAACTGCTTTCAGGACGTAAAACGCAATGATGTGGAAGAAAATATTGAGGCATTGTTCGAGAAATTTCCTTAGTTTCAATCTCTTCCAATGCCTTAATGCAATATGTTCCCTCGTAATCTCAATATACTGCTTTTGAATTTCTGGCTTCTTTGAAACCTTTTTTCTAGTCAAAGAATCGTCGAACAACAATTTTTCTGGACTTTCTAGGCTACTTGCCAAGGGAAGATTTACAATGTAACGTCCATATTCCGATCTGGTGGTAGTTTTCAGGAAAATATCTTCACATTGACGTTCTTCTTTAGTAAGTCCTTTTCGGATCGTTTGTGGAGGAGTAGCTAGATTTTCTTCTAGGTCCCAGAAACGTTCAACCAGACTGTCTAGGGTAGGTGATGAAGTGTCTGCTCCTATGACGCAAAATAGAGTCGGCGGATTATTAGTGACGATTTCCCCCATAACTATCCATCCCAATAAGGTGTTTGTAAGGTTGGGCCACTGTTGGTTAATTTTATGTAGCCCACTGAAAGAAGTTCGTGGTAGAGCTCAGCTCCGATGAGAATATCAATGTCAAGTGGTTTATTGAAATCGTTATCTGCCAATTTGATGTTCTGAGGCATTTCCCTATTACTTGTGGCGATAAGTTCACTGGGTTGTTGTGTAGTTATCGTATCGAGCACAAATACTTGAATTTGTGTCTGATATCCAGTAACGCGGGATTGAAGACGTATATCGACCTTTTTGGTCAATTTGATTGGTCTGTTTCCCATTCCTGAGTCTTCCAGGGGTTCGTATTTTGTTAGGAGATGTAATTTTGAAGCTCATTTGTGACCCGGAATCGAGCAATGCTCTTGATTTGACAGCATTATTTGTTCGATTTAGTATGTTTACTACAGCTGTTCCCAACAGTACATATTTGGATGGTTTTGCTCGGCTGGATGTAGCTGACACGCTGGGGTGTTGTATATAGCCGGAGCTTGTTGCCTTTGTTTCTCTGTTACCACATGAAGCAAGGTGTGGTGTTATTGATTTCATTTAGTACAGTGCATTGCTCTACATGCTGGAGCTTGGTGTCCCAAGCGTAAGCAATTTGTACAGCGCTTAAGTGATTTAACATTTTTTAATCTCTCTTATGGGTGAGGCCTGGAGAAACTTGGGGCATAAATATATGGCATGTTTTTGTTGTCCACAAACTAGGCATTTATTGGTTTTTGTTGTTAAAGCAAGAGCTTCCTTTGTCCTTTTGTTCAGGTCGTCTGAGCATATTTTTGCCACTTTTCCTCCCAGGGCTTCAAATGATTGGAACCTTAACTCTAGAAATGACAGGAACTCGTTCAAGGCTGGTAGTGATTTGGGTTGTTTTAACGACTGCTCCCAAAGCGTTAAAGTATTTCTGTCCAGCTTCTTGATCAGAACACTCATAAGAAGAGGGTCCCAATTAGTAGCTTCTTGATCAGAACACTCATAAGAAGAGGGTCCCAATAGTAGTGTCGATGTTGAGGCCCTTCAAACTGAGCATGCACTCTTGTGTAGTATCATGCAAGACATTGATTACCTTCGAGTTTTCATTTTGAATCACAGGTTGCATCAATAATCGTTGTACCTGTGCAGTAACAAGATGACGGGGATTATCTTACCGGTCTTTAATCACTTGCCATGCTGCACTATAGTTACTATCTGATGTAGTAAAGTTCTTTATTAGATTTTCGGCTTCACCCGTTAACGTCGTCTTCAAATAGAACAGCTTCTGACAGTTAGTCTTGTTTTTAAAAACAAGTTCACTGAACAGATCACTGTATTGCTTCCATTTAATGTAACTTCCGTCGAACTTGGGTAAGGTTATCTTTAGTTGTTTTATAGTTTGGCTAGGACTACTTACTGAAGCAGGACTCATGTCTGATGGTGAGGGTTGTCTGATGGATTCTTCGAGTTTGATTGCCAATAAAATGATAAATTGTGAGACTTCATCTTCTAATTTATAAAATTCGTTTAGCGACTTATCGACTTACCGACTTATTGATTGGCGACTCTGGCTCGATATAGTTTGGTTGATATTGTGAATAAGCTTCGGTAAAATTGTAGCTATTTATTGATAAGTTTCATTTTTTAAAGTCACACCATTTATCAAAATTCAAAATAACCATTCGGAAATCATTTAGTCAAAGGTGAGCTAAGATTTTGATTCGTATTTAAGTGATTAAGCCCAATAAAAAATGAATGGCCTACAAAGAACTCCGCCGAAGAAAAATAACAACAATAACCCTATTAATAACAGTAGAAACAATAACGTCATACAATCGCAAAAACGACCGTGCATTGTTCTTTCACCCGAATTGCATTCTCCTCCACAATGCTCCAACACCGGGAATGACACCCAAACCGGTTATATGCAAGTTGTCGATATGAGAACCCTCGAAAACTCACTAGCAACAATATTTGACGATCGCATAAAAAACTTGGCCACAAAATCTGACTTTTCAAGTCAAGTTAAAAATGGAGTGTCTAGAACGTACTAATGTATTGCTACAATCAAAACTTCAGAAAGTCGAGAATAAGTGCCATATCCTGGAACGTCAAATAGATTATCTCGGAAGGAAATCTAATGAGAATAATTTGGTTCTGCATATCCCGCCTCAGGAGGATGATCAACATGTTATGGAGAGGGCTAGAAATGTTTGCTTGGATCTTTTACAACAGAATAATCCAGCAAAAATAGTGAAAACAAAAGTAAGCCAGGAACAACAGAATAGCGAACGTCATTGTGGATATGCAGCACAGCGACGATGTAGCGCGTATATTGAAGGCTGCAATAAAATTGCGTGGCACTGGAATCTCTATCCACCGCGATTACACCAAAATTGCTCGCGAAAAGCGAAAACACCTCTTACAAATAAAAACAAATATCAATACATTCAGCAAAAACGCCAAAGTGATAATTCGTGGACAAACGCTTTTATTCGAGAATAAAACATTCTATTTGGACCAAAACAACATCTTGAAATGCGACGATGAAGATGGTATAATTTTAATAAACAAAATTAAGAATATGAAAATGTCAATCTGTACTGACAGCTCTCAACTGACAGAAAATGCAAAACCAGCAAACATCATCGGCAATGCAGTACAACTGCCTGGTTCCAGTGGTGTCGGTAGGTGTGTAAATAGTTTTGTTTAGCAATAAAGCCGTCTGCCATACTATTAATAATAACTTATTATCAAATGACTTAATCTATATAAACAAATATTTCAAGATTTTATCTTACAATGTTTCAGGTCTGATTAATAAAGTTCTATTTAGCGAATTCTATAAATTTGTTAATAGCTTTGATTTAATATCCTTATATGAAACTTTTGTAACTGAAAATAACTATGCAAGTATTGAAAAGAAATTGATAGATTTTAAATTTAAGTGGATCTCGGCATTGCGGACTCATGCGCGAGGCAGAGCAAGTGGAGGGTGTTACTTTGGTTTAAGGAAAAGCTAAAATGTTTAAAATTCAATTTATGCACTCAAAACGACGTAACCTACGTCTATTTGGAAATTAACACCAAGTGCCTTTGGATACTACCTCTATATCTGAATTGTAATAATTGGGAATATGACTTCGAAAGAACAACGGAAATACTAAACGACAGGAGATCTTCAAACGCGATGCTGATTGGGGATCTAAAGCTAGAATTGGTCTGGAGAAAGAAATGATGAACGAAGTAAACGGAATATGTAGACAATCAAAAGATATGGTGTGTAATGGAAGAGGAAAGAAACTGCTAGAAATGTGTGATTCACTTGGACTCCGAATTCTAAATGGAACGAGTTCGAGCGATGCCTCGGGAAATTTTACATTCGTTAGCGGTCAAAGATCATCAATGATTGATTATGCAATTGTAGGAGAAGAATGGGCGCCTTTTGTGACTGATTTGGAGATCAAAGAACTTCCGTACTCAGATCATCTTCCAGTTGTTGTTACAACTGCTTATGCAACCAAATGATAAAACTGCAAACACGCACTTACTGCCAAGACTCAACTGGAAAAACTCTAAAGCAGCGAAGTATAGGCAGCAACTTGATCTCAAACTACAAGCACACCAAACCCCAGACTTCCTTATGTTAGAGCAGATCGTAAAGGAATCTTGGTTTGATGAAGATTGCCAAAAAGCGCGTAAGACATCTTTTTCTTTATGGCTTAGAATTTTTCGGAATTCTTCCCAAGGATCATCTAGATTGAACTACCTGGAGGCCAATACGAGATATAAAGAGCTATGCAAAAACAAAAAGAGGAAATATGAGGAACAGCAAGCACTGGCGACCTGTAAAAATGCAACAGATTTCTGGAAACTTGCATGGCAACTGAATGGGAAACAAATCGCTATAGGCAAAAAACTTTGTTCAAGCATATTTTTCACCCACTTCAAGGAGCTACTGAATCCTGAAACTACACTAACAAACTGGCATTATGCGATACCGCGATTCAACGACGAAATTTTGGACTCTGAGTTCACCTTACAGGAAATTGAACGAACGTTATGGACTCTTAAAGATGAGAAAGCGGCGGGTGCTAATGGTATTCCAGTCGAGTTTTACAAATACGGAACAGTCTCACTTAAAAAACATCTGCTAACGCAATTTAATAAAGTTATGGAGGGGAATCTATCAGCAGTTGAATTCCGGGATGCAATAATATTTCCGATACATAAAAAAGGATCCTATCGGATGCAGCGAACTACCGAGGAATTTCCTTTCTTAATTCAACATATAAGATATTTTCAACAATATTACATAAGCGACTCACAACGTGGATTGCAGCCCGGAACGTATTGAAAAAGTTTCAAGGTGGCTTTAGATCAGGCTACTCTACAATAGATAACATATTCATTCTAAGGAGTCTAGCGGAGAGCTTCAGTATGCAAGGCAGAAAATTGTAAGTGTTTTTTATAGACTTCAAAGCAGCTTTCGACACAATCTACCGAGGCGCTTTGTTTTACAAACTGTATGGTCTTGGATTGTCGCTGAAGTTCGGACGTGTGCTAGAAGATTTGTACAAAGGAACCAAGGCTGCAGTGTGGAATGGAAATGATCTTTCGGATTGGTTCGCAACCACTTCGGGATTGAGGCAAGGTTGCACATTGAGTCCCACCCTGTTTTCGCTCTTCATTAATGATCTCATCAATTACCTTCCTGGGGGTGTTGATTTCGCAGGGGTTCGTATTGACGCATTATTATTCGCTGATGATATAGTCATGTTTGCGTATTCCCCAGAAACTTTACTGCTCATGATTAATAGATTATACCATTACTGTTGTCTGTGGAACTTAATCGTCAATATTCAGAAGTCTAAGGTAATGATTTTTAAAAAAGGCGGTGGTCGAAACGCATCGAATAAAAAATGGAAGTTTAAAGGAGAAGATATTGAATGTGTCAATACATACAAAAACCTAGGCTTAATTTTTCGAGAAACTTGAGTATGGAGAAACGCCTAAATGAAAAACTGCATAAAGCCAAAACCGCTATTAATATCTCGTGGAAAAGGATTTTTATGAACGTAAATATAGCTCATAGCAGTAAATATAAAATATTTGAAGCGGTTGTAGAGAGTATCCTTTTGTATGGCGCTCAAGTTTGGGGATGTAAAAAGTTTCTCAAGGTGGAGAAACTTTTAACACACTACGTGAAGAGAATATTTCGCCTACCAACAAACACACCAAACTATGTTCTTATGTTAGAAACTGGTCTATCACCTCTATAAGTTAAAACCTTAAAACTGCAAGCGGACTATTTAGTGAAAGTTTTCAAGATGCCTGATTTCCGACTAGTCAGGAAAATAGTTATAAAAGGCATACAAAACCAACATAGCTGGTACAGGGAGTGGACATGTGTTGCCGAAGAATGCGATGTATTATTTAATTTAAACTTGGTAAATATATCGAGCTGCAAAACTCTCCTGTACAATTTGATATCTAAGATAGATATAAAATGTAGGGAAGAATATGTAGCTGAAGCCTGCACTTCCTTATTCAGAACGATATATAGCCGGTTGAACCATATACTCGCAGAAAAAAATTACTTCCGCGATTCAAATAAGGTAAACGTGATTGCTACAATGGTCAGACTTTGGAGCGAATTACTCAGCCTGAAATTCATACCGCCCAGACCCGATTTTCCTTTGGAGTGTAGTATTTGCAACTTGAGGGAAAGGGAAGACGTTATTCATTTCGTCGGAAGGTGCCCAACTCTCAGAGAAACACGAAGAAGTATTCTGGGGAATGACTTTCTGTCAGAGGAACAAGTTCTTGCCAGCCTGAATGAGATGGATGTAAATAAGCTGTATACTGCAAAATTGCGCTAAGATATAGAGCAAGAATTATGAATGATGACTTCTGATTTTTTTTTCCTTTGTTAAATATCAAAATCGTAGTATTAAATTCTTTTCAAATTACATAAAATTATGTTAGCTTATTGAAGTATTTGAATTTGTTTTAATTGTCAATCTGGCAGACGGCAAATGCCATATCATAATGATTTTTGTTTGTATAAATATCTACGAACTGTTAGGTTAAATTAATATGTAGTCCAATAAATAAAATCTAAAATTCCTTTATGTTGTACCCATCCTGGGCTGGATTTTCTCAAAGCTCGTTTATCATACGATGAATTTCTTGTAGATCCGTCCAGTAATTTTGTAGCGTATTTAATTTTACTGTACAAAAAGTAGAACTCCAAGTCTCTGTAGTTTTGAGACTGGAAAGCAACCGCTGTAGAGATTGTGCGACTGTTTTTTGTCTTCGTATAATTCTGGCGATTTCCGATATTTGGCGAATATGTACAGGTTGGATTTTGTTAATATCCGTTTTAAAGCTTGTTGGCTTTGTTGAACTAGTCGCTCCATCATTTTCCTTATTAGGATTTCCATCTATAGGTACAATGGATTCTAGAATTTGTTTGATCTCAAGATATGCCATTTTTACCTTGCCATAGGTATTTTTTTGTATATAAGGCGTATCTGGTTTTACATATGTTCTTATCTGGTCATGGTTTTTTTTAAGTTTGCAATTTGTTCGCCTTATATTCTATTGTTTTACGGTCAGGGCTGTCTTTACCAATGTTGGTTTTAAGCCGCAGTAGTTCGTCGGTTATGGCCTTCTGCTTAGCAACAATAGTGAATACTAGCAACTCATCCATTTCAGTAACAATGAGTTGGTTCTGATTGTTGAAGTATTCTGGGACAAGGGACACCTAGACTTGATAATGCTTATACCCATGTCAAAGTATGTGAAGATTGGTACTACTCTGGAACACCGGAATACTGGATACCTCGACTG
The DNA here is from genome assembly GCA_910595825.1 of Philhelius pedissequus. Taxonomy (NCBI): domain Eukaryota; kingdom Metazoa; phylum Arthropoda; class Insecta; order Diptera; family Syrphidae; genus Philhelius; species Philhelius pedissequus. The sequence goes on from OU343161.1 coordinate 149,775,074, forward strand.
GATACTTGGATCTCTGGCTTGGACTCGACAATGCTTATACCAACGTCAAAGTATATAAAGATTGTTACTCTTCTGGAACACCGGAACACTGGATACCTGGAACTCTGGATACTTGGATCTCTGGCTTGGACTCGACAATACTTTTACCAATGTCAAAGTATATGAAGATTGGTACTACTCTGGAACACCGGAACACTGGATACCTGAAACTCTGGATACTTGGATCTCTATTTGCACTCGACAATGCTTATACCAATGTCAAAGTATATGAAGATTGGTACTACTCTGGAACACCGGAACACTGGATACCTGGAACTCTGGATACTTGGATCTCTGGCTTGGACTCGACAATGCTTATACCAACGTCAAAGTATATGAAGATTGACACTACCCTCGAACACCGGAACACTGGATACCTGGAACTCTGGATACTTGGATCTCTGCTTTGGACTCGACAATGCTTATACCAATGCCAAAGTATATGTTACGTTTCGCAAATCTTATCAACGGGAAGAATCACGTCGGGGTCACCAATGTTTAAAGTCGAAACCTCATTTGATTTCGACTGATGATTTGTCTTATGTCTTGAATTGCTCCTTACCTCCGGTGGGGGGTAGCAATGACAATTAAACAATCTGCTTGGCTTTCGAAATATAAGTGATTTTATTATAAATTTGTAAGACTATTTATACTAATTAACATAGATGCAATTCAGCAATAATTTTTGTGGGAAAATAAATGCAATTGGATAGCCGAGCACCTATTAAGAACGCTGAAAAAGTTTGTGGGAAAATAAATGCAATTTAGGGAAAATAAATGCAATAGGAGAGGTGAGCACCTATAATAAGTGCCTATTTTGCAATATGGTAGACTTTATTTAGGGAATAGGGTGTTCGAAATTTGGATAGGGTGTTTTGCATTTGCAGGTACATTAAAATAAATTAAAAGTTGTTGGCTTAAACAATCTTGAATATTTAAAAAAAAAAATCTCAAATAAAAAACAATGGTACCTCCCATACAAATGTTAAGAACCCGTTAAGAAAAAAAATTGTTTCTCGAAAACGGCTCCAAGAATTTTTATAAAAAATGTGTGTGTTCTTAAATTAGTACAGTTCACTTTTAAATTTAAAAATATTTTTTTTGCGTACTTATTAACGGTACTTCCCATAGAACCACTTTTCATATTTTCGACTTTGTCAATATTAATATATAATATAAACTCATTAGAATAATTTTTTTGCTCCATAAAATTGTTAATAACACTGCGTACTCAAATTTTTAAAAAAAAAGTTTTTCGATTTTTAAAAAATAAATAATTTTTTTTTTTGAAAAATCGATTTTTCAAAAACCAGAAACAGAATTTTTTTAATTTGAATTTTATATGTATATTAATATTATTTTCAAAATTGCGTTTCAATTTCATTTTCTAAAAATGTTTTCAAAATTTTAAGAATTTAATGTACTAAAAACCGCTCTAACAAGAAACTACTAAATACGAACTTTCCAAACAATCAATTGAGTCGCTTTCGAAATTTTGAGTTGTCAAAAGTTGTTTTTACTTTTTGGTAATTTTTTTTTGAAAAAAATTGGTTCATGGTGTTAAGACTTTCTGGGAGCGGCTGTATAAAAAATTAAAAAATTAAAACAATGAACCATTTTGCAGAAAATCACAAACCAAAAAGTACAAAAAATTGCCATTTTTACAACAAAAAATATCAAAATGTACCGTTTCCTTTAATTAATGAACTGAGTTTTTTTTATAAAAATCGTTGAAGCCGTTTTTGAGAAAAATTTTGTTGTTTTTAGTATCCTTTTCTTATTTTAATTTTTAGAAAATTGACACTCCCGTCTAAACAGGAAGAGATAGACCCTTCCCCGTATTACAAAATACTTGCTTCAACAAGGATCCCTTTTTATTTTTTGACGCCTGAGTTATTTTACTCTCCCCAAATTGTCGGATAATATTTTAATGGTTTATTATTATTTATTGGACAAATCTAAAGAAATTATTTTGATACGTCATACTCATAAGTAAAATATTAAAAATGAAAACAATGAGCGCGTAGGTATTTCATTTCCGAACCCTGGAAATTGGCTCTGATGTTTGCAATTGTTTTAATTTAGAAAATTAAATTTAGAAAAAAGTTTGCAATTCAAAAATTGGTCTCAACTGAAAAATTTATTAAATTTTAAATATATAACTTACCAAAGTTATAAAAAAAATTAGGTACCTAATATGTACCTATATTGGTATTATTTTGAAAATAATTTACTAATAAAAATAACAATGGGACCTACTTATACCTACCTAAATGTTTTTCAGTTCTTGTGCGTGTTTTGTGAAACAATTTATGGAGATCTTTCCACACTCTACTCTTCCTATGTAAAACAAAAGGAAACAAATAAATAAATACAACGCATTCATATTTTGGCTACAAACTTTAACTTATCGCTCACTCTAACCCTTCTTCTATGGCACGTTCCACCATAGAAAACAAAAAGTGATTGATTTTCTCCCCCTTACTGAAATGGGTACCTAACAACATTAACATAACCTATATCGTAAAAAAAAAACAACACAATCTATTGTACAGAATTAATTGTACAAAAGAAGCAGAAAAACATCCAAGAGATAAGCCAATTAAAATATATCGGTATATACATACATGTATTACACAATATTCAACCAATTAACGATACCACCAACCAAAGTTACCCCGAACTTCCATCAAGTAGGTATACGCGTTGGCAAAAAAATATGGACATACATACATAGCTTGTGTCCTTCTTTATATGACTTCTTTTTTTTGCCATTCTAAAGAAAGATCACAAAAAATAACAAAATCATAAAAAAACAATACCTAGGAGTGATAGTACGCAAAAAATTCAAGAAAACTAAATATATGACAGGGAATTTGCGATACCTACACCTATATTTACCCATTTTTATACTTGCCGAAAGTTGAATCAAAACAAAAACTATGCTGTATACGATTGACTACGTCACACTCTAATCACGGTTTCATGCCCTGGCGTCATTATATATCTACCTACTAGAAACAAAAATTATTTCTAGAAATTTTTTTTTTATATTTTCTGTTATTGTATACTACACAAGCCCACAAAAAAAAACTACATGACCAAGTTACCAACAACAACAAGAAAAAACAAAAACAAAAATTAACTCTGAGAGAGGATGGTCATTGCAGTGGATTTCTTGGGAACTACAAGCTTCTTTGTGTGCGTTTGCAAAGAAGTTTGTTGTTAACAAACACAAAAAAGACCTCTTTTCTAAAATTAAAATTAATAAGCCCATGGTTCCAATTTATTTTTTGTAAATTGAATCTGATTTAGAAAACAAAAATAAATAAATATTTAATAGGATTTTCCGCTTTCAAAAAGCGAGTGCTAATTTGGCTATTTTGAATTAATATTTCAAGTAAAAAAAAATAAAAAAAAAAAAATAAAATAATAGGACACAAGACAATAAGGCAAACTATATATTTAAACAAAAAAATATATAAAAATTAAAACTAGTTGCCATGGCTTTGTTATAAATATGAAATATGCCACATTTTGAGGTTTTTCCCCTACCAAAGCTTTCAATTTAAAAAAAAAATTGATCGTTATTTTGCATAAAAACTGACTTATCGGAGCTTAAGCTATTTTAAAATTCTATAACAAACCTTATAGAATTTAAGGTATACAACATTTTACTACAGCATTCTAATAGGAGTTGCAGTTTTCCAATTGGCACATGGAATCACAAACTTCCTCGTCACATGCCAAGACAGGGATTTAATTGAGATTATTAAATGGATATGTGAATTGTCTTTTTTAATTTTCTTGTTTTTTGTTTTTAAGGTTTTTTTCAAATATTTGAAAATGAAAGTTTTTTACTACCAAAAATTAACACATAGCAAATATCAAAGCATTCAGCATTTGTTTTCAAAGCGCTGTGGATTTTAGTACAAGATCGGCCGTCGCGTCGCCGGCGCCGTCGACTGTCTATACTTGAATATTTTTTAAGAAATGTAGCAAAGCGCGGTAAATATTTCTCACTTTTAATGGCAAATGACTCTAATAAATTGGCATTCTTCTAGTGTCGTGCTATGATAAAAACAAATTCATGTTTTACTTTTGTAGCTGAGGCCCCCTTCTATTATTACGTCCGTGATTAGTAGTTTACTATATATGTAACTTGATATCTCGCTCGTTTTTTTTAAATAATCCCATAATATAATGAATGTTCCCATAAAAAGACTTAAACTTTATAAGTACGTGAGTAAAAGTAGAGGAAACAATAATGGTGTTATTGTAAGTATTAAAGGTTCTCTCATTTCAACAGCAGCCATATTTAAGGACGCAGAAAATATTGTCTGAGTATTTTGAGGGTTACCACTACATACAAAATGTGGATATGTTGAAATTAATTCCAAAAATTATTTATTTTATAAACTGTTTTTTTTACAATTTATAATGTGCTTTATAAATATCGCATCCCAAGTAACATTTTTCCTCTCATAACATTCTCCAATAACCTAATGAGTCTAATTTAAGGGGCCCAAAATAATCTTGAAGAATTCTTCTAGATTATTATAATACTGCTAAAAGCGTTAAATGGCCTAGTTATGAGAGCCTCTCTTTACTCCCTACCAGAGTTGTGTTGTTCTTACGGGATGACAGATATAGAATATAGAAAAAAGGCCTGTTATATGACTCTAATAAAGCTCTAATAAAGCTCGGCTAAATCTTGTTGTGAGAAAGCGTTTCTCGCAATGGGAGTTGCTAAAAGAGAATAGAGCAAATGAGAAGAGAATAAGCTCTAGCAAAATTATATCTTTCTCATTAAATTTTGTATGAAAGAAGCAAACTCTTTTAAAGTTTTGCCTATAATGTCATGGCTAAAAACTGATGGGCTTGATAGGTATTTGTGATAGTATTTATTTTGTAAGTCAATTATTCATTATTTTATAATGGCGATACATTATTTTATTTTATTGCTTGTTCGTATATGGGAGCTAAAAATTAATACGGTTGAAATTGTATCTACTAATTTATAGATTTTACCTCGAAAAAAAACAAAGCGCCTTCAAAATAATGCATATTTATATTATTTAATTTATACTTTTTATCAAGGATAGGGTTACCTTCGATACTTTTGGGAATCAATTTTTGAAATTATAGTGGATGATATGCAATCCTAAATGCATAAAAATTAACTTGTGAGTCAAATTAAATCTGAAAAGCAGTCCATATGTCACACTTAGAGCCTTAATGCTGCATGTACACAAATGACAAAATGTAATTGTTGGTACATATTTTAATGTCACAAAACAGAATTACCCAAGTAACACTTTTCATCTCACAAAAGTTTTAATAGAGAAACGTCGAAAAGCTAAAGTTATACCCATTTCGATTGCTAAATATTTTGTATCGAGACTAGAAAGAATCTTTTACATGCTATTGTTTTGCCATTTATGTTTGTGAAATATATAATGCACATAAATTGTTTAAAAAAAAGAGCTATTAAAATAATTTTTAGAATTAATTTCAACATATCCACATGTTGTATGTGTGGTAGTCCTAAAAATACTCAGAGAATATTTTCTGCATACTTAAATATGGCTGCTGTTGAGATGAGGGGATCCATTAATAATTACAATAAGACCATTATAAGAGTTTGGTTTCCTCCACTTTAACTCACTCTCACTCTCATTTACTAAGTTTATATTAAGTCTTCTTATGGGAATATTCATTATATTGTAGGATTATTTAAAAAAAGCGAGCGAGATATCAAGTTACATATATAGTGAACTTTAAATTACGGACGTAGTAAGGGTAGGGGGCCTCAGCTACAAAAGTAAAACCTGAATTTGTTTTTATCAAAGCGCAACACTAGAAGAATGCCAATTTATTACGGTTGATTGCCATTAAAAGTGTGAAATATTCAACAATGCGAAAATGCAACTCCTATTAGAGTCCTGTAATAAGATGTTGTATACCTTAAATTCTATAAGGTTTGTTATATAATTTTAAAATAGCTTAGACTCCGATAAGTCAGTTGTTATGGTATTGGAGATGTATGGGCGTTTAAATTTCATAACAAGATTCTTATAAAACTCTTAATTCTTGGAATCTTGTTAAAGGAGGCAAATTTGTTTTAAGTATAAGATTTTAATTATTTGAAAATTGTAGAGAGCTAAGTTCTTATAAAAAAAACGTTATGAGAATAATTCAAGTTTGGTAACAAGAAATTAACTCTAAGGGTATTAATGGGACCTAAATGAGGCTTACAAGATTGTTTTTCAGCTTTTGGGAGCTTAACACTGGAGAGTATGTTAGTTGGGATACCTACATAAATGGCAAAACATTAGCATTATTCGTAAAAGATTCTTTCTGATATTGATACAAGATATTTAACAATCGAAATGGGTATTAGTTTAACTTTTCGACGCTTCTCTATTGAACCTTTTTGTTACATGAAAAATGTTATTTGGGTTACGTTGTTTTGTGACATTAAAATATTTATTTTTTATTAATTTAAAAAATAACTGCTGTACATCAAGATTGACTTATAAATAGTACAGGATATAATACATTTTACTGATTAGGATAAATATTAAATATTAAACAATTTTACCAAAATATTGATAATAATTTAAGGTATAAAAATCAATTTAATAAAATTAAAAAGCAAAGCAAAGTCACAATAAGAAAGATAAGTAGACAAAAAAATTAAAGTACAAAAAGATTATATCAGTTCAAATTTGAGAAATATTCAAAACAAAGTTGATGAAACTTTCTATGTTCGATTCCAGACCGCATGTGACTGGGAATATTATTCCACAGTCTAACAGCATAACCGAAAAATTGCCTCCGTGATGTCAAACAGGTAAACCTGGGGAGCGCAACAAGGTAAAACGATTTTTAGGAACAAAAATCAAGCTTGTTAAATCTGTTAGGAGTCTTGTCAGCAATTAGTTTGAAGAAAGCTTCTAAGTTACAAAAATTAGTAGTTGACGAGCCTGAGACGAAACGTGATCGTACCTTCGGAAGTTGAAGACAAACCTGGCAATGGCATTGAATGCTACCTTTAGCTTACGAAGCGAATGTGAGTCAGGATCTGCAAATATCTCACACCCATATGCTACTATTGGTATGATAATAGATTTAACAAGATTCAATTTAACTTGAGTGGGCAGAATTGATCTACAAACAGATAGTCCTCGAAGTGAAGCATACATTTGGGAGATAACAGAGTCTATATGGGTATCCCACGTTAGTATATTGTTGAAAATTATACCTAGGTTTTTCGTATTTGTTACACATCAGATTTGGCAGGCGTTTAAGAAAAGGGAAGAAATGTTTTGAAGCTGGGGCTTATTTTTACATATTGGGATTGCTTTCGTTTTTTCCGGATTTAGTTTGAGTTCATTCCGAGTAAACCAATCGAATATTGAACCTAAATCAATGTTCATTTTTCTATAGCATCTTCAATCATACCAATAGGGAAGCTTATACATAACTGAACATCGTCCGCGTAGATATGAAACTGAGAGTAAGATAAAACAGATGGCAAATCATTAATAAACAAACAGAACAGTAAGGGTCCAATGATATATCCTTGAGGAACACCACCATTGACAGGAAGGAACGAAGACATTTTACAGTTACACGATACGGCTTGCATGCGATTTTTCAAGTACGAATAAATAAGATTTTTAGTTGTGTCAGAGAAATTGAAATAAGTAGTCAGTTTATCACAGAGAAGATTAGAGTTAACACAGTCAAATTCTTTGGAAAAGTCAAGTAAGGTTATCACAGTTGTTTAATCATAGTCTAAATTTTGTCTGATATCTTCAGAGACGTTTAAAGGGCTGAAATGCAGCTGTGTCCAGATTTGAATTCTGATTGGAGTGGGTTAAGAAGATGTGTGTCTTCAATATAATTTTTTATCTGGTTACTTAATATAGATTCCAGAGCCTTGGATAAAAAAGGAAGGATAGCTATAGGTCTGTATTCTATTTTCTTTCCCCGTTTAGAGCTGGGAATAATCTTAAATCTTTTCCAGGAAGTGGGATAGGTTGAGGTCATTATGGTGGTGTTAAAAATGTGTGTTATGTGAGGAAAGTATGAAAGGAAGAATGATTTTTAAGAAGTCTGGATGGATGTTGTCAAGTCCAGTCGATTTGGACTTAATAGAAAATATTACTTTACCTACTTGATATTCATATTCTGAACATACAGAAAAGCAGCGACTCTATCGTTCTCTGAGGCACTAGAACCAGTGGTGAATTGGCTTGGGAGAGTAGATAACTTAAGATTCAACTCCTATAAATCGATGTTATCGTCGGAAACAGAAGAATATCCCCTTAATCCAATATTCTTGACTTCTTTCCAAAAATACTTGGAGGAACGATCTGAGTTGAACCTGTTATTATAAAAATTATATTTAGTTGATTTTATTAATTTTGTTACAAAATTACGGAATGTTTTGAATTGTCGAAACATTTCTAGACAACCTAATCGTTTCCAACGACGGTATGAACCGTCTCTTGCTTTAATTGCATTAACGATCTAAAGAGAATGCCATGGACAACTACGCGATCTTATGAGCCGAGTCTTAATGGGAACGTGTTTGTTAAAAAGATAAGTTATTGCTAAATTAAGGCATTCGATTTGATAATCAACGTTTGATGTTGTAAAAATTGAGTACAATTCAATGGATGAGCAAACACTAAATAAATATTGAACATTTATGTAACAAAAATCGCGATATTCGTAGTAATGCGGAGATTTGCTCTCAAGATTTATATCGAGAGGTGCAAAAAAGATCATGATATGAAAACACTGGTACGGATGACTGACTAGAACATTTAACAAAACTAATATCACTAACAATGAAAACAGCAAGCAGAGACGGGACACAGTCTGGCTTAAAATGAGTCGGTTCAACATAATTTACAAAGGAGAGCCAAAAAGAATTAATTGACTTTGTAAAAAATTTAGAGGAGGGTTGAAGGAGATTAATATTTAAATCACCGCAAACAATTAATTTTGGTACCCGAAAATACATTTCTTCTACGATCGGTGTTATTAGACCAGAACTTGCGACTCTTGGTGGCATATATATAGTACCGATACTGCATTTATTGTCACCTTCGAGTATATCAATAAAATAATAGTCACACGCTTGGATACCATCAGAGCATTTTCGTGACTAGATGGGATATAATTCTTAATAAATATTGCAACGGACTGATTTCGATCAGCTCGGTATGGTTTTTTAAATCCAGTTAGTGAAAAAAGACTACTACTCAAAGACGGGTTGAATCAGGTCTCAGACACGCAAATAATATCAACTAAGCTATCTTCAAATATCATTTTAAACTCATCGAATTTGTTAACAAGGCTCTGTGCCTTAATATAATGGCAAATATGCAAACCATTATGATTTTTACAAAGAGTATTTAATAAAAAATGTTTTTTTCGTTTATACTGTGGAAGCCAGCACCATTGTTGCTGCCCGTTACAACAAAAGTCTAAGACGAGACTGGAATCGAAAACACAAATATCGTACACATTTATTTCATAAAGAAGAAAGAAAAAATGCAATAGAGAAACATTCTGAACTGAACCAACTTGAACATAAAATTTAAGTAAATAAAGGTAAAAACCTAGTTGCGACAAAAAAAGAAAGTTAAAAACAAACAAAAGAAAAACAAACAAAAATCCTTCCATTGAAAAATAAATTTTAACTACCATAAATTTGCAGATCATTGTTGGCGTCAGGCCCGACGGCATTCCTCAGATCCTCGAAATTATAAATGATGAATGATTTTCGTTGTTAGGTTTGCGGATGAAGACTTGACCATTGAATGTATGCACCGATGAGATTAGACTTTCGTTTCAGTCTTAATGCAAAGCGTTGCAGCTGGTAATTGTTTTCCGTTAGACTGTCGTTAATGAAAAAGCTTTTTGTTGAATAAAAGCGGGTATCATAAAGGCTAAGCGGACCTTTTTTTGTTTTGCGAAAGCTCGCTACCGCTTGTATACATTTTTATTTCCCATGCTTGTCCACAAATTTCAGTATGATGCTCGAGTCAATAGGAGAATGTTGGTTGTTTTTGGCGCGAAAGATTTTTTGTATGTTAGGGGCTGAATATTTACAGTGGCACAGATGTTGTTGTAAATGGTCTCTAGATTTTCTCCAGGAGTCTCTGTCACACCAGCAGCTATGTCATCAAACATATTTTCTCCCTCTCCAGTTGATCAACAACGAGTTCAAGCTGTTTGACTTCCTTATGCGCTTTTATCTAAGCATTTATGCGATCTTCCAGGGCGGCGAGTTTAGCATCCAGCGAATGACTAAATATCACCATCCACTCCTCCAACTTTATTTCCATGCGGCTCCACAGTTTGTCAGTATTGTCATTTGAATTGCTTCCACCATTATCTCTCGGAGAGGAATCACCGTCACTTTCTTGTTGTTGTACACGGAATCGCTTATTGTTTTTTGGTGGCATATTTAGATCGCGATAAATGTAAATGTAGAAAATGAAAACTAATGTTTATTTTAAATTAAAAATAAAAGTTGAACTTCGGAGAGATAAAATGAGATGCAAGGGCAAAATTATGGCGAAGTGTTGTGCTTTGTGCACTTAAACTGTGAGTTTAAATTAAAAAATAAGGAATAATTGGATGACGAAAACAAGCACGTGTAGTTATTTGCATTTTATTATTCAAACTGAACAAACTTCTTCACTCAAAGTTTACAATTTCAACTTTCGATTCTCAACTCTCGAGTTGATCAACTTCTAGTTTTCTCAACTTCAAAATCGTAGAAGCTGAGAGAGCAAATTGGAGAGTTTTCTGTCAAACTCAAATGTTTAATATATTTTGTTGCATCTTTTGTCAGAAGTTATTCTGATATGATTAATAATCTATACATATTAACACTCACTAAGCAATTTGATCACCCGCTTTTTCATTAATTTTGGATTCAATGTATCTTCTCTTTGTCTGAACACACTAGTTTTTATAAACATTTCGCGCTGTTTTATATCTATATCAATCTTCAAAGCATTCGTATTATCGGCCCTATCATGTAAAAATTTTCTCTAATTAAAAAAGAAGCAGCTCGTTGTATAGCGATCTTTTCATGTATTATTATTTTTAAGGAATTGTTCAAATCTTCATCTGCATTTTCAGAAAAATAGTTATTAAATTCTCTCACAAATCTATTTTTACTTGCGATTATAGGTACTAAACGGTGATTTTTTAAGAGCTTGGTTTTTGAAAATTCAAAAAAACACAGAAACTTGTAAAAAGTGAATGAAATTTTTATTTGGATCGATAAAACAATTTCTGCCATTTACTTTTTAAAGATAATTTCACTTAAATATTGCCCGTGGCTACGCTTCAGGTGGTCCATTCTGAAGGTCCAATTTTGGCAAACTTTTTCACACATTTCGGCCGGAATCTCACCAATGACGCGTTCAATGTTGGCGTCTAAGGCAGCAATCGTGTTTGGCTTGTCCCCATAGACAATAGACTTAACATAGCCCCACAAGAAATAGTCTAACGGGGTCAAATCACATGATCTTGGTGGCCAATTGACTGCGCCAATACGTGAGATCAACTGCTCACCAAATTCGCCTCTCAATTGATGCATGGTTTCGCGAAATAAAAAAATAAAAATTCTAACAATCAAACATGACATTACGATCATAGAGAACACCAAAAAAGTGGGTCCCCCAACTTCGTCTGTATGTCTGTCTATGTGTCCGCGAGTCTGCAGACTAAACGGTCGGATGGATTTGCTTCAAACTTGGTATATATTGTTTGTTCGGTAATATGCCCACATGTTTTTTTAATTTTTTTTAAACGACAAATAACAGTAGCTCCCATACATTTTTTTCTGGCCAAAAATAAAGAACTTATTTTTCTCGAAAACGGCTCCAAACATTTTTATAAAAAAAATCAGTTCATTAATGAAGCAAATGGGCACATTTTAGTAATTTTTGTTTTGGAAAAAAATTGTTACTTTTGGTACCTCTAGTAGTATAATTTTTTGGTTTTCGATTTTCTGGAAGACGGTTAATTTGATTTTTTTGCAATTTTTTACGTAGAAGCTCATGAAAAATTTAAGCACTATTGCAAGCCAAAATTTTTCAAAAATACATTTTTTTGGAAATTAAAAAAAAAACTTTTTTTTTGTTGAAAACTCAAAATTTTGAAAACGACTTAATGGATTTTTGCGAAACTTCGTATTTGGTAGTTTTTTGACATTATCTTGAACGGTTAAAAAAACTATATTCATAAGATAAAAAACAACGGTACCTCCCATACAAATGTTAAAAAAAGCCGTTAAGAAAAAAATGTATTTCTCGAAAACGGCTCCAAGAATTTTTTTTTTAAATGTGTGTGTTCCTAAATTAGTACAGTCCACTTTTGAGTATAAAAATATTCTTGTAAACGGAAGTTCCTATAGAACCACTTTTCATATTTTCAAATTTCTCAACATTGGATGAACCGATTAAAATATTTTTTTTATACAAATGGTGCCTAAAATTATTAATAAACTGCATACGAAAATTTTCAAAAAAAAAGTTTTCCGATTTTTAAAAAATAAATACATTTTTTTTTGATTTTTCAAAAACCAGTCACAGAATTTTTTTTTGAAATTTTAATTTTATATGTATATTAATAATATCTTCAAAATGACGTTTCCAAGTTTTTTTTTCTAAAAATGTTTTCAACATTTTATACATAATAAATTAATTTATTAAAAAACGGCTTCAACGATTTTTGAATTTTTTATTGATATATTCTTACTTATCCATGAATTCAACTGGCATCTTTGTTTTTTTTTTCAAACTATAACGACTAAGCAATATAAAAACATTTTAAGTGTGTGTATTATCCATTTATTTCAACCTTATTATTATTCCCTTTATACGAATTTTTGCCTACATCACTGATTACTAAATACAATGTAGGCCCTCATACATTTATATATACATGCATGTGTCTAAAAATCAAATGAATCTTATGTATACATAGTGCACCTAAATTATAAAGGTTTATGCATATATCTGCCTACCCACCTACACACAGAAAAATACACCAATGTAAAATTAACATGAAAAAATGTTGTTTTAAGATTGTTTTGTTATTTTACTTTAGGTGTTGATTCATCAATTTTTCATTATAAAACTACATTTTTAGCGTTGATACAAAGTAATTTTCATAATGATTTAACATTTGAAAATGTTTGATTTCGATTTTACTATAAGCAATGTCATTTTAACGCGATTTCGTCTTGAATTGAAGTTTAATCATTTTAAACCGTTAAGCCGTTTTTGAATTCTCCGGTATTTTTTTTTTTCTATTAGAGAGTTTGTCTGCCTCAAATTTATTTAATGAACACTGGATTCGCGTTAAATCAACATCCATCCGCGTTTAAGGGTTATTGAGCAGTATTCAAATAACATTGAATTGAACCAGAGTCTGTTATTTGAATTCGTGCATTTTTCCAAAACTTGTGTGCAATCGTGTAGAGCCCGTTGTTCAATTCATATCGAGTAATGGAAAGTTAAAAACATTTTTTTAATAAATGCAAATCTGCATAAGAACGACATAAGTCTATTCGATGCAGAAAATAGTGAGATAATTCCCACATTGTGCACAACAAATTGAATCTCCCTGAAGTTAAATATTATTTGTCAAGTAAGTAAAGTGAAACAATTTACGAATTCCTGAAGAGTTTTTGTGTAGCAGCGCATTAATAATTTTGGTTTTGTATTTTTTTATAGAGGCATCGATTACATATGAAAGTTTAAAGTACTTGTCCAAGGAGGACATTAAAGAAGCAATACCACCAATCGGACTAAGAGCATGTTTTCGTGAGAAACTATTTAACTGGATGAAAATCGAGGTATGTAAATAATTTATAGGTTAAAACTCCTTGAGGCTTCGAGTAACTTCAGACTCGATGAAACGGCATCCAGAAAAGGGAACTTTACACAAAACATTGTGAGTGAGTTTTAAAATAGTGAAATATACATTTTTCTAAGTACGAGGATGAGCGTTTGAAGTTTTAAAGTCTGAAAATTAACACTGTAGTTCTGGATCTATGACCGGAATAAGTTTCATGACTAAAGCGGATTTCTATAGATGAATGAAAAAGAAGAACATTCGGCGCGTTATTCCCGCATGATTTAAGCATTAGGCAAACAAAATTTTTGAAAAACAATCAATTATGAAGTACAGGATTTTACAAAGCAACAGTTTCCAAATCAGTACTTTGTTCATACAGTTTATGACTTAAAAAAATTATTGTATTACAGAATTATAACTTGCTGACGTTTTCGATTTATTTATACAAGTTACTAAATACTTTGTTTGTTTTAGTTTAATATAGACGATGAGACATTGTCTTTGTCGGTCTCAATCTCGTTCGATTTCCCAATGGCCTTCGACATCTACATCTTGTATTCCTTCAACAGATGGAACTTCCCCTACCCAATTATCTAAGGTACAATACACAAAAAAAAAACTTTTCAGTACATAATCGTATATTTTTTGTTTTTTAGAAACTTTAAATTTTACTACAAGAAAGCTTAAGACGCAAATCGATGCTTGAGTTCAATAACACCAATGGTGTCACCTTATAGATTCGTTTCGAATCGATTTAATAAACATTTTTGTTGAAGATATTTTTTTTAACAACGTTAAAGTTTCACCCAAAGATCTTCCACCGATCGTTAGAGAAATTTGGAACTGTTTCCGAATGAAATAAAGGTAATTTAAAAACCCAACTTTAGTTTCTAGAACACAACACAAAAAATCTTTAGCTATCAGTAAAAATTTCTTTTTAAAAAAAATTAAATTTAAGATTGCAGACAATTATTTACTGAAATTAAAATATTTAAAGAAACATATATTAAAGAAATTTTGTGTACATATGAATGTACAATGTTACGTACATAACCATAATATACTCTCAAGAATATTCCAATAGTACCAAAGTTTGACTTCCAAGAAAAACAATTCCGAAACATAAGATTTCATTTTTTTAAATTCTTTTTATTGTAAGGTAATATCATTAAAAATAGTATATTTTACTAGTATGTTTCAAGTTTTTGATATTTTTTGCTTTCTTTTGATATTTAAATTTCGAAATAACCATGGGTTTCTAAAATGATATTCGATTTTTACCAGGAATTTAATTCTATTCCGCGTGGGAGGAAAAATAACCCCGGTGGGAAGCTCTGGGATAAATACTCAAACCAAAGACGAAAACGTTTCGAAAGTTCAAACTGAAACTGGAACTCAAAATAAAATTGAATTATCAAAATGACTTGCTTTAAAAATATCTCTTTCGAGCGATTTTTCTAATTGGGACAGCGTCAAAGAAAAAAGGATATCAACTTTTGACTTGAGACAGCAAGAATTAAAGAGTTCGGCAACCAATTTCGATTTATTGTCTAACTGGTCACTCTATACAAATACAAAAGCTCACGAGCTAGTATGTTTCTTCTCAAAATGTGATATACAAACAAATATATATATTTTTTAACTTTTCATTTTTTTGCAGATTAATATTGATTTTGATCTCCTCTATCCCGAAAAAATCATTTACTTCTTAGCAAGTGGGAAGGTTTTAAATCAAAAATAAATACTTACTATAACCTTCATATTAATGACAAAAAATCTAGAGAAATTCTTGCAAATTCAAAGGGCGTAACAAACACGAGTAAGTTATTTAAAAATGTTTATATATTTCTCTTGGGTTATCTTTTACATTTTATTGACATATACTTTCGACTACATTATCACCACGCTATTAAATGCAGTTGTCTTGCCAACCGCAAATTTCAAATTTCAAAGAAAATTTCGATTCCGGATGCCACTGAACGCTTTGTTGTGCATTAAACGACTGTAAGTGATTATGAAAAAAAAAATATCAGAACTGTGTGGAAAGTATTATCGCAAAGGACTTACCGTCGAAAAATTTTTAATAGTTGTCGGACTTGGTATTTATGACCTAAAGGAGTTTTATATTTATTTTGACAAAAATTTATTAAAATTTGATTCCTTTCTAAAAAGCCCAAATATTTGCTTTAAATTGTTCCAAGTTTTATTATTGGAATATCCAAGACGCTCTTGTGGACCTTGGCTTTTTATCCAGCAATATTTTTATGAAATAGCAAATACAAACCTTTATTTTAAATGTTTTCTTGCTTTATATGTAACCTTAATATGGGCACTTTAAGGAATTTAGGACAACATTACCGAATTGTTCATTTTTTGAATTCGAATAGTGCGATTCAATGTACTCAGGATAATTGTACACAAAAATTTTCAAATTTAAAAACTTTTAAGTCTCATATTACTCGAATACATTGTAACGATAATAATCAACATTCCAATAAAACTATAACTCAACCAAAAATTCTAACTTCTGACCAATCTCATATTAATAATGAATTTAAAGCTACTGAAAATAAAACAACAACAACAACTTCTTATATCACTGATGCTGAAATAATTTCAAAGATTGCTGGTTTAAAAAAGAATGCATTTAATTTTTCACTTTTTTTATACTCTGAACCAATGATACCACGTAAAGAAATTTATACTATACAAAAACTAATGCTTAATATATTTACAAATCTTTCAGATTGCATTCGCGAAATTTTAGAAAACCAAGCCTTCAAAAATATATACAAATACTGGTAGAATTTTGTCAAAACCCTTTCGCAGATATGTATACCTACAGAACACAAATTTTTCAAAACAATGGCAGAAAAAAATCTTTTTGAACGACCTATTTGTTCAACTTTTTCAAATCAAATTGCTGAACGCATAAGACATGGAAATCCTGTTTTAGATGTTAAAACCTTTAGTTGTTATTACTTGCCGCCAGCGTTTCAATTAAAAAAAAACTTTTTGAAATACCAGGACTTTTAGATATAACACTATAAAATATGGATAAAATGCAATCACAGAATAAAAGAAAACATTTTCTTAATGGAGATATTTTCAAAACACAGCAAGCTCGTTTTCCTAATAAAGTAATTATTCCATTATTTATTTACGTAGATGATTTTGGAATAAATAACCCTCTAGGTTCTCATTCCAAATCCATTTCAGCGTGTTATTCCAGTTTGCCTACTTTGCCTCAACATATATTATCAAAGTTGGACTTTATTTTTCACTTGGGTTATATAAACAGTAGCGATATAAAAATGTTTGGAAATTCTTTTGTATTTCACGATTTATTAAAACAATTAAAAATATTGGAAAATGAATTAATTGAAATAGTTACAGCTATGAAAACGGTTCGAATATATTTTACTTTGTGTTTTGTAGAGTTTGTAGTCGTGAGTGTTGTGAAATGAAGGAAATTATAACTGCATTGAGAAATACAGAAAATTACGCTGCTGATATTTTTCTGGTCAATTTTCAAGAAACATGTGTAAGGGAAAATTGCATTTTCAATGAACTCCGTGCTTTTCATGTGACTGAAAATATATCATTATACTTAATGCATGACCTTTTTGAATGTATTTGCATTTACGACATTTGCAATGCGCTAACGCATTTAATTAATGAGAACATATTTTCCTTAGAAGTTTTTAATAGTCGTAGAAGCTTATTTCCGTAATGTGGAAGACGAGGTAGATAATATTGGCCCCGACATAACAAACGACAGACTTCGGAATTTTTGTCTAAAAATGACTTCTCGGGAACTTTGGGCATTAACAGATTTTATCCTTCTGATTATTGGTGACTTAGTTCCAAAATCAATTCGGCATTGGAATTTACTTATCGTCCTTGTAAACTTGTTGGACTGTCTTATGAAAAATGAATATAGTGACAATGATTTGGAGGCGCTACATTATTAATAAGCGAAGACAATAAAATTTATTTGATTTAAACCTAAGATGCGTTTCTTAGTACATTATGTAAATTTAATTAAGAAAAGCAGTCCTCCCAAATTTTCACGGAGCTTCAGATTTGAAGCTAATCACAAAAACACAAAAAAATATGTAAACAACATCAATTCTAGGATTAATGTTCGACTAACCCTTGGCACAAAAGTACAAATAGGATTTGCGAAATTTTTAATTGATTATCGTAACGGAAATCCAAATCTACTAGAATTAAGCTCAGATAATATAATTCATCCAAAAGATAATATAAATGATGTATTAATTTGATAGTGGAGATTTTTTAACGTGTTTATATTATAAATTAAAGATTTTATTTTTACAACTTAAAACACAAATTAATGTGTTTTAAGTTTTAAAAATAAAATCTTTAATTTATAAATGATGTATTCGTTCACATGAACGTAGATATACAAAATTTTGACTTTTACAACAAAATTGTATTTTGCGGAAGTATATATAAATAAAATTGTTATCTTAGTATTGACAAAGATTCAATAAATATATGTACAATTTTGTATTTTGCTATAATATCTTCTAAATTATACGTTGTATGCCATTAAATAAAACCCAAAATGTTTGATAACCATTTTCAATCATATGAAATGGGCTTTTTAGAAGATATTTTATATGTTAAAAGAATTAAATGAATTTACAAGTTCACCAATTAACTTTATTCCCAATAATAGTAGAAAATTATACTTAAGAAATAAATGTATATAATTATTTTGAAGATAAATGGTTTAAAATAAATAATTAAATTAAACTAAACCCAACTCAAACTTTTGTACTTATTTCAATTTAGTTAGGTACTTTATGGTTGTAGAAGATGTAAGTATACTTTAGTGATTTGAAAAATAGTTTTTCGTATAGTAATACCATGTACAGCTTTTTCTTGGTAGTACTAATCGAAAATCTAAACAAGTTGTTTTTTGAACCACCCGAGTGATCAGCATTTTAAAAGAAATAAAATGTTACTTCACTTGCGGGGAGTGTTATTTCAACGTGAACTATAATGTTATTTTAAAGTTTAAACAATTTCATGTTAAGGGTATTTTCATGTTGATTCAACAGGGATACCGATTGTTTTAAAAGGAATCATGGTAATAATTCATAGCGAAATTTATTTGATTTTAACAACACATTCACATCATTTTACAACGTTTCTCGCTTCGATTTAACAGGCATCTTCGTGTTATTTCATTACGAGGTTCGATTTGATTCAATATGAAATGTGTATAATTTTCACATGTGAACAAACATATTTTAACAAGGATTATGAGTTGAATCGTTATGCTATTCATTTCGATTTAAGTTTAATTCATGTTATTTTTACGTTACATTTCTGCTTATCCTTTTAACACGAAAACATGTTAAATTAACGCGAAACGACATGGAAGCAAGATAATAGCTAAAAAATGTTGAATCATATTTGTTTTAGTTGATTTTACATTGATATTTTTCTGTGTGTACATCACTCATTTTCATTATTATATGTACATGTTTACATACTTAGTTTCCATCTATATATGTAAGTACATACATTTTACTCTCCTAACTCACATAGTTAAAATCCATAACTTAGATTTAAATATACATTTGTAGGTAGTTACCTATGTAACTATTACTTGAATCATCCATTCAACAATTCATTATACTAAGAATCAAGGTAATCTTACCTACTAGTAGATAGGCTTTACACATGCCTAGGATAACTACATCTAAATAACTAAACCTCAATGGTTAGCCACATTAAAGTTGTTAGCTACAAGAGCAAGTTCGTACGATCCAGTAATGAAAAAAAAATTCAGTGACTGGTTTTTGAAAAATCGATTTTTCAAGTAAACAATTATTTATTTTAATCCAAAAATAAGTTTTTAACAAACTGAAAACATATGCAGTGTTTTTTTCAATGTTGAAACATTTGCATAAAAAAATAATTGTAATATGTTAATCCAATAGTGAGAAGTACCGTTAATAAGTAGGTACGCAAAATAAAATATGTGTATACTTAAAAGTGGACTGTACTAATTTAAGAACACACACATTTTTACTTGCGATTATAGGTACTAAATATAAGGCAAATTATGTATTCGTAAAAAAATTTTTTTTTCTAACAATAAAACATGACATTACGATCATAGAGAACACCAATAAAGTGGGTCCGCCAATTCCGTCTGAATTGATTCAAATTGTTACATATTGTTTTTTCGGTAATATGCCCACACGTTTTTTTCATTTTTTTAAGACGACAAATAACAGTAGCTCCCATACATTTTTTTGGCCAAAAACAAAAATCTTATTTTTCTCAAAAACATCTCCAACGATTTTCATAAGAAAAATCAGTTCATTAACGAAAGGAAAGGGTACCTTTTGATAATTTTTGTTTTTAAAAAAATTGTTATTTTTGGTACCTCTAGTAGAGCCATTGTTTTGGTTTTCGATTTTCTCGGAAACGGTTGATTTGATTTTTTTAATTTTTTTTTTAGCAGAAGCTCCTAGAGAATTTAAGCACTGTGTACCACAATTATTCAAAAAAATTTTGAAACTAACTTTTTTTTTGAAAACGACTTAATAGTTTTTTCTTCAAGAATTCGTATTTGGTGATTTTTTGACATTATCTTGAATAGTTAAAAATACCTTTTTTTCTAAAATAAAAAACAACGGTACCTCCCATACAAATGTTAAAAAACTGTTAAGAGAAAAAATTATTTCTCGAAAACGGCTCCAAGAATTTTTATAAAAAAATGTGTGTGTTCTTAAATTAGTACAGTTCATTTAGTATAAATTTCTTTTTGTACTTCCCATGGAACCGCTTTTCATATTTTCGGCTTTCTCAATATTGGATGAGCCGATTAAAATAAATTTTTATACAAATGCTCTCTAAAATTGTCAATAAAACTGCATACTCAAATTTTTAAAAACCAGTCACAGAATTTATTTTTAAATTTAAAGTTTATATGTATATTAATAATATCTTCAAAATGGCGTTTCAATTTTTTTTTCTAAAAATGTTTTTAAAATTTTATAAATAAAAAATTATATTACTACAAAACCGCTGCAACGATTTTTGAAATATATTTTGATATATTCTTATTAATGAACCAATTCAAACTGCATTTTTGTTTTCCCTCAAACGATGACGACTAAGCAATATAAAAACATTTAAGTATGTGTATTATCCATTTATTTCTACCTTATTATTATTCCCATTTTAAGAATTTTTGCCTACATCACTGAATACTAAATACAATGAAGGATCTCATACATTTATGTTTACATACATATATGCGTCTAAGAATCACATGAATCTTATGTAAGTTAAGTCGCCACTTTGACATTGAATCATAACCAATACATAGCTGACAAGCACATGTCGCAAAAATTATCAACGATAGTTTAGAACGCGGCGTTAAGAACCACTCGAAGTTTGGTGGTAGTACTTGACTCCTTGATGACTGTGTGGTGTGAAACTATATAGTGATAAAGTGAGATTATTCTGGTGTAATTATGAATGTCTATTTCTTCTATTTGTCCGAGTTCAAGGTACTCTGCAATACATTTGTTGTATTCTTTATGCAATTCAGGATCTTTAAGCAACTTTTGCTATTGTTTTAAAAACATATTGAGTGTGTTTTTCTGTGTTGATCTTAATTCTGCTCTATGATTTCTTTTGAAGGGCAGAGCTACTTCAAATCGCACTCCCGCCAACCTTTTGATGCTGTATAGAAAATGATTTTCACATGCTACATCTTCTTCAACTTCGGCTTTAGCATAAGGTGATTCTTCAATTTCCCAGGATTTCCTCATTTCTGTGTCAACATCATTGAGTGTCAACTGAGTGTATACTTGTATTTCGCATGTCCTTTCAACAGGAGCCCTACCCATGATTATCCAGCCGAATTCAGTTCTTTGTGCTATTGGCGCAACGATTTCATTACTTCTGATGACGTCTGGTAAGATCACTTCGCAGTATACATCACTGCCTAATAAAAGATGAATTCGAGCTGGTACATGGAATGTAGGATCGGGAAGTTTTAAACCGTGAATAAGTTTCAGTTTATCTTGTACAATTTCTTGGCTTGGTAGAAGTCCTGTTAGGGTTTTGAAAATGAAGCCTTTTGTCACTGTTACAAAGTCGGAACAGTTACAATGCAAGCTTAGTTCAACATAGTTCTGACACGAACCTGTCTTTTTTTGTCCTAAAGCAGAAATGTTGAAGGAAGTTGGGTGCTTTTTTTAACCCAATAGTTGAGCAGCTGATTCGGTTACGAAACTTGCTTCAGATCCAGCGTCAATTAACTGCCTTAGCTTGAAGAAAGTTCCATGAGCTGATTTCACTTTAAAATTTGGGTGTTTCTAATTACGTTTAGATGACAGCAATTAGAAGATGTTGAACGTTGCATATCATACGGATGAAAGACTGGAGCGTTTGGGTTGATTTATGTAGTAACGTTATGAGTTTGAGTGCGATTTAGATTGGTTGAATTTGATGAATTGAATGCATTATTTTGCTGAGCGTGGGTGAGTGTGTTTGACAGTATTTGAGTACGATTGAAATGGTGTGCTATACTTGAATTATTATTGATTGTGTTGTGTGGCATTTGATTGAATGAGTCTTGGTGGGTTGGTCTGTATTGCGAAAATTGGCGATTTAAATTATTGTTTTTTCCAAGATGAAGAAGCGAATTGTGATTTCGTTGGAAAAAATGACATCTTTTACTGCTTGGGCAGTTATTTGTTTGATGACTGTAAGCCAAACAGTTGAATCAATTGCCCTTTTGTTTGACAATTCGTTGTCGTGTGCTTGCATCCATCTTCAAAAATTTAGCGCAAGTTCCTAACGAATGCACACTTTTGTGGCATACCTTGCACGAAAAATTCTCTGTTTCATCGGTGTTGACATGAAACACATTCTTGTACTTCTTGTTAGATGAAAGTTGTCTATCAGTTTGTTGATCCACTATTTCTAGCGATCGGAATTTCGTTTCTAAAAAATCAGAAAATTCCTTATACGAAGGGATATTTTTCTTGGTTCCAAGCTGTGTTACCCATTTGGATTGCAGAGAAACCGGTTGCTTTTTTAAGAGCAAACAAATTATTATTGCATCCCAGTTTTGTACAGGCAGCTCGAGATTCTTTAGTGCATGCAAGAGTTTTGTAGCATTGTCTAATAATTCACGAATTCCTTTAGCATTTTCTTCTCGGACGACCGGCAGTTTGTAAAATAATTTCAATTCGTTACTGACCATAATTCTTTCAAAATCGTAGCGAGACTTTAACAACTCCCAGGCTTGGTCGTAGCTCGCATCGTCTACACTTATATGTTCATGCAAGGCGCCAGCACCTTCCTTGCAGCGCGATTTCAAATAATGTAAAATTTCATTTACAAGATTTATTGCTTGAGTTGATTGCCTTTTTTTCAGAATCTGCCTTAAACTTAACAACTTCATCTAGCAACATTGATGGATAAATCGTTTAGTTTTCATTGGTTTCGCTGTAACAGTCTTCGGCCGTTTTAAGAACTTCCGCCTTTAAGTCGTCGTCGTTAACAGCTTCATAATAGCGATCTTCAAGCTTTTTCCAATTGTTCTCGAGAGCTTCTAGACCAGTATTAATTTAGTTTTTTGTTCTACGACTTGGAGAAACAGTTTTCTTAAAATTCTCAAAATATTTTGAGATTTGGGTTGAAATGGTTTTTACTAATTTCGCAGCAGCACCCGTATCGATTTTGTGTTATATATATAATATAATATAATATATGTGTTTAATATATACTAAGAGAACAAAATTGTATTCAGTGTCAAATTATAGTTTTATATTTGCAGATGAACTGGCTGAGTGACAATGAATTTCAAGCAATTGGTGATGGGTCGCGGTTGGCGATGTGTGACGATGCGGCTGTCGCTGGGTGTAGTCTCCAATAATGAATTTGTATATTAATTTATTAATGATATTACTCGCATATTATAAATTATTAATTATTAATGTTTGTATATTTTATGTTAAATAAATTGTAATTTGTAATTTAACTCAATCAAATGTATTTAAACCGAAGATTTAAAATTAAATTGCGAACGAAAAAATGTCGGCACAATGTCTTTTTTAATTTTGGTACAATTCAAACTAAATTGTTTATTTGCACTTTAATTGTCTTCGCACTTAGTTCGCTTAATTGCTCGAAGGAGCAACATATTTGTTCACAAGATAAACTATGTAAGTAAACTGGGTTGAGTTGAATTTTATTGAGAAAAATGAATGGCTGTCGAAAAAAGGAAAATGAAACGCACTCTTTGTTATCCAAAAAAAAACAGTAAGTATTTTATTGTCCTTATTTGTCCGGTACTTCACGTCAGTGACAGCATCCAACACAGATGGTTTACTGTCACATGAGATCTGGAGATTAGGACACTGAATTCGTTGATCAAAAACGTCAACCAACTGATCAAACAAAACTATAGGTTGTCTATTAATTTGTTGTTAAATTCGAAGATCGAGCTCCAGTTCATCTTCGATTCATTCAAGAAAACGAAGTCAGTTGGAGTCGATGGTATATTCAACTTTGTTCTACGATATTTGCCTCAAGAAGCAGTGGACATTTATACCACACTGTTTAACAACGCGCTGAATATTGAATATTATCCAGTGCGGCGGAAGACAGCAGTGGTGCATCCTCGCCCTAAAAAGGGAAAGGACAACTCCAATCCGGCGAATCTTCGGTCGAAAAGTCTTCTTCCGAGTATCAGCAAGGTATTTGAAAAGGTTATTAATAGGACTATGTTCAAGTGGGCGGAGGATAACAATATCATACCGGATAATCGGTTCAGTTTTTATGCCGGACATGACACAATTCGTGTCATAACTGATCTAAGCTGATTCCTGATATGCAATGGAAAAAAAACTGAAAAGCAGTGTACGGGTGCCTGTGTGGTTGATTTTGAAAAGGCCATCGACACCGTATTGTTAGAAGGTCTCTATCTAAAGCTTACCAGACTAGGTATAAGTAAACCCTTATTATCTATGCTTTATCACATGCTAAGTGGTAGAAAGTTTGTTGTAAAGAGTGGCAATGTAACGTCTACCGCAATTTTTAATACTAAAAGTGGCTTCAGCAGGAAGCTGTTAACTTGCCAATTCTTTTCAGCATTTACACCAGCGAGGTGATAGGTGCGTACGCCGAAGATCTAATTGCGTACAGAACAGCTTATACAGTTGATGTCATCAAAACTCTTTCGCAGAGTGACTTCGACAAGATTTAGCGATATTGTGATGACTGGAAGTTAAAAATCAACTTCCAGAAATCAGAAACTATTCTGTTAAGGACTCCGTTATCTAGCATCTAGCGCCTCAAGGGATACGAGAAAGAACTGGCGCAAGGTGGTGATCGTACGGCCACATGGACATCTACTTGGAGTAAAAGTGTAGTAAGTACCTTGCCATCTGGTTGGATCAGTACTTGTATTTCGACAGATATATAGGTCATGCTCTGACCAGGGCTAGGGGAGCCTTTGCCCTGACAAAACGGTTGTCTTATAGCAGCCGCCTTGACATCAGGGTGAAGGTGATTTATTTCGTGGCTCTCATCAGGTCGATGATTGCCTATGGATGCCCGGCGTGGTTCAACGTTGCCCCATCTCAAATAAAAAAGATTCATACGGTTCAGAGGCAATGTCTTAGACGTTGCCTTGGATTACACAGAACACCAGAGTCGGAGTACAAACGATATTATTCCAACCAGGTTTTATACAACGGATTGGATATGTATGATCGAGACTTCATCGACCGAGGTGGAGAGGAGCGACTTCGGCTCAGTAGGACTGTGTCCGATCGGGACCGAAGGGATAGGTCGAAGCAGGAGAACCAGTTCTGGTGGCTATCTGAACAAAATACCGATACATAAATTCGGAAAATATTCCATAGAAAACAACTCGGTTAAGTGAAAAATTAAAAATAGGAAAAAAACGTGTGCCGAAACGTTTCATTTTTTTTGACAGTTCACCTCCACCACTTTCATTCATATGACACATGTAAATGCTAAGTTTTAAATAAAAGGGAAAACCTCGAAATTTCCATTTACTTACATACTTACATGGTTGTGTTTGTAACACGAAATGTATCTGTGAATAAAATAAACTGAACTCAAAGTAGAATTGGTTGAGTTTTGTGTTTACAATAGGATTCCCAATGTTGAACATTAGAATTTATGAGTATTGTGTTATGTGCAATATGTAATTTTGTAAACATTAATTTGCACATATATACACACATAGCTACAAATTCGTTTTGCTTAAAAATAAATTTTTTGTTTGTTAATTTATTTAAATAACACAAATTTAATTATAAAATCAATTGGTAAATATTTAACACTGGTTGTTTTCCAGCTGTAAGAGTGTAATATACAGGGTGGCGTACGAATCGTGCTACAATAAGAAATTTAAATAACTTATTTTAATCGATGTTCCTCATTAGTTTTTTTTATTGTATTAAAAATTAAATTTTATTTTAAATAACTAATGGATTTCAAAGATGAAAGACCGCAAATGAGCTCCACGTTCATCCACGCATATGCGTGGATCAGAAAATTGTTCATTGCGGCCTGAAGGGTTGAAATTGGGATCGCCTAAATTATTGTCTAAATGGACTGCTTCAATTTAGTCAAATTCTTGTGTTTCGTTTTGTATACTTGCTGCTTGACATAACCCCATAAAAAAAAGTCTGGTGCTGTCAGGTCAGGTGACCTTGGGGGCAGTTTCTGGATATCATTTTTTTGGTAATTTTCGTTGGAGCTCCGACATAACTTGTGTGGCTACGTGTGTACTTGCTCCATCTTGTTGAAACCAAATCCTGCTGAAAGGGATACGTCTTCGGCGTAGTTCTGGGTAATAAAACTCCTTCAGCATCTTTAACTAACGGTCCCCATTGACAGTTTGTGCTACACCGTTTTCTTCAAAGAAATATGGCCCGGCAATACAACTTGATGAAACTGCGCACCACACAGTGACTCGTTCTGCGTGCAGTTCCCTCTCATGGAGCATTTCTGGATTAGATTCATTCCATATACGGCAATTTTGCTTGTTAACATTGCCGTTTAAGTCAAAATGGGCCTCATCAAACATGAACAAACAATTTATCAATGTGTTGTCTTCTTCGGCCATTGCAATCATTTTTCGGCAAAATTCCAGGCGAAAAGGCAAATCCTGAGGGTTTAACTTGCTTGTAATTTGGACTTTTTCCGGAAACAAGTTTAAGTCATCATGAAGTATCCGTAATGACCGTCTGCTAACTCCAATTTGGCCCGATAAGTTTCGAGTCGAAACACTTGGATACGGTCTTCGTTCGGTGCTTCCGGATTCGGCAAACATGTTCCCCAGCCTCATAATGGTAACTCTACTCGGGAGAGTACCGCCAAACTCCAGCCTAAATTCCCTTTGGACGGAAATAACGGACTGCAAAGAATGGTATCGCTGCACTATCCAAATCCGTTTTTCAGTATCCCAAGCATTTATTTTGAAAAATCTAAATAGTAGCCTATAAAATAAGAAAAATAAGCCGATTAATCACGCTGATAAACAGTTATTACGTTTGATTTTTGTAGCACGATTCGTGTGCCACCCTGTATATGTAGTCAAAACTGTTTCGTGACACGAAGTCTGCCATACTGAAACATTTTTTCAGTTATCTGAGTCCCGTTTAAGTGAAATGTATTTTTCATTTATCCAAGATTCGCTTAACTGAAATTAAGCGTGAAACACCCGCTTAACTGAAAAAAAATTCCTGATTTTTCACCGTTTCGTTTAAGCGGGTTTCACTGTATATGTCATTTGGCTAAAAACTGATGGGCTCGATATGTATTTGTGATACAATTTATCTTGAAAGTCAATTATTAATTATTTTTTAATGGCGATACATTATTTTATTTTATATTTTATTGTTTGTTCGTATATAGGAGCTAAAAATTAATGAGGTTGAAATTGTATATACTAATTCTTAGATTTTACTTCGAAAAAAAAAACAAAGTGTCGTTAAAATAATGCATAGCTATTTAAAGTATTTTATTTATACTTTTTATCAAAGATAATTTGGGAATCAATTAATTTTTAAAATTATAGTGGACGATATGCAATCCTAAATGCAAAAGAAATAACTTGTGGGTCAAACTAAATCTGAAAAGAAATCGATATGACACACTAAGAGCCATTTTCTTCACTATTTGTCAACTTTCCTCAAACTTTGAAGTTGGTCAACTTGAGAGTTAATACAAACTTAAGAGTTAAGTGACAAGTTCAAATTTGTTTTTTTTTTCAATATTTTAAACATCAACTCGAGAGTTGAAATTTTAAAGTTAGCCAACATTGGTTTTTAAAAATTTCCCTGGGAAA
This sequence comes from Philhelius pedissequus, assembly GCA_910595825.1. NCBI lineage: Eukaryota > Metazoa > Arthropoda > Insecta > Diptera > Syrphidae > Philhelius > Philhelius pedissequus. Next base: position 149,803,416 of record OU343161.1, read on the forward strand.
TTTTTGACAGATACTATGTTTCAATTTTAGATTTGAATTTATTCTGTGAGATTTGAATTTATTCTGTAATATTATTTTGGCAAATCATATAATTTTGGGACCGACGGATTCGAAGCCATGATTTTTCATTTTACTTTGGGTCCAAATATACGTAAATTTTTTTTAAAAGTGTAGCTGTTCCTTTTATCATATTAGGGAAAGGTGATTTATTCAGATATTTAAAATTCTGTGCAGATTTTTGTGTCGCGAATTATATTAGGTGACTCTAAAGTGGAGTACGTAACAAACATACAAAATTGAGGTATAACATTCAACCAAACTCTCACCTGGGAATATGTATCATATCTTAAATATATTCGGTAAAACGTATGGTGCTTTTCGAGCTGTCATTGTTGAAGTGATTTGTTTGCCAATCAACTCTAGTGAAAACTTAGGGCCATTTTGTTCACAAGGTGAACTTAAAATTATGCTCACTTACATATATGTGCAGATCGCGCAAATTACGACCAAATTGCAAATTATTGACTGTGCTGAGGTATTATGCAGTCGGGTCAATTCAGTTGGCCAATGCTGATTTTATTGGCGTAAGTATTTCAACAGTGCATCGTATTGTGAAGCGGGTGTCAATAATTGTAATTGCTAACCTTGCGCCCCAGTTTGTTCGCATGCCCGAAACACGAACAGAACGGTTGCAAGCATAATACAACAACACAAGAAATCGCATTCCCGTGTCTATTTTCATTTCGTTCTGCGCATCCACGTACGGACACACAAATTGCCTTATATTTTTGCACTTTTTATAATAAATGATTGGTCTTTAGATTTAAAAAAAAAACAAGAGTACTGTTTTTATGATCAATATTTCATATTTAATTATTAAATTTACGTCAAAGAATTCCTGATATCAATAATAAATTATACATTGCAGTACCCACTGAGGAATTATTCTCGTTTCACCAATTGAATTAAATTCAAAAAGAAATTAATTCTTTACTGAAACCGCCGAAGAAAAAATATTTAAATTGCAGAAAACTAAATTTCAGTAAAATAGAATTTTTATTTTTACTTGAAAGACAGCCCGAAAAGCGCCATACGTTTTACCGAATGCATATATGATATTCCCATCAGGTAAGAGTTTGGTTGCATGTTATGCTTCACTTTTTTTACGTTTGTGTCGTACTCGACCGTTCCGTGGCCTAATATAATTCGCGACACATCACATTTGCACAGAATTTTGGAAACAAACTCGAATCCGTTGCGGTCGTTCCCAAATTTATATGGTTTGTTGAAATCATCGCACATAATAAACTCAAATCTCACAGAATAAATTTCAAAATTTTCCCAAGGAAATTTAAAAAAAAACACAAGTTGGCTAACTTTTAAATTTCAATCTCGAGTTGAGCTTTAAAATTGTGAAGAAAAACAAATTTCAACTTGTCATTCAACTCTCAAGTGTCAACTCTAGAGTTTGCGGCAAGTTCATAAATAGTGAAGAAAATGTCTCTTAACAACATGGAAATAAACTTAGTTATTTTTAAAAGTGATATAGAAGCCGCAAATGGTGTTATTGAAAGTGTTTAAAAAAAATAGTAATATTTCAAGTTTTGCGTATGCTGACGATTTTCCCTTGTATGACTACGCATTCAAGTTTCATCAATTGGTGCACAAATACTTGAAATGACACGGTGAAATCAATGAATACAAAAAATGATAGCTATGGTTTAAATTGTAAAATAATTATCTAATGTAAGGATATCATATTTCCTTCTCTCTTAAAAATACATAATTAACTTGTCGCTTAGTTAGGGCATTTTCCCGTAAGTTTGAAAGTTGTACATAATGTGCCGGTAAAAAAAGGTAACAATCGCTAAGAGCTAAAAGACTGGAGAATAAATAAGTTAGGTATATATATATGAAAAAATACTGGAAGTCACAATTTGTACACAACTAACTGCTTATATAGAACAAAAGAGACTTAAATGTGCTGAATAGTCTGGGTTTCGTCGTGCTCTTCGTGTAAAACATTTATTTGTTTCGTAATAAATGAATGGAAAAGGGAAATGCTGTATTGGTTATTTTCTTAGATCTCAAACGAGCATTCGAAATAATAGACAGAGAAAAATTAATTCAAAAGCTTAATAAATATGGAGTCCACGAAAACGAGCTTTGCTGGTTCAGGAACTACTCATCATACATCAATGATATTGGAAATTCCTTGGCGAGTTCTAAAATATGTTTTGGTGATGTTAACCATGTGTTTCTTTTTTAATACACTATACCAAAATCCAGTCGATAAATCGTAGAGTGTAGTATTTACCGATTGAAATATTTTCAATTGTATTTTTAATGTTTCATTTTTATATATATAAAAGCGTTGCTTCATTTTCACAAGTTCAATTGGATTGCGTTTGCCGGTGAGTGTTTTTTTTTTTATTTGCACAATTGAGGTTATGTCCAGTGTGTGTATGTGAATTCATATTTCCACGCACACACATTCATATGTATATATTTTTCTTGAAATAATTCAATTAGTAATACACTGTACTGAAAGAATACCACGTTGAAGACGAGCAAACATTGGCAGACGTTCATGTAAATCAAATGCTACAACGTTAAATGGAAGATCACAAAGTGAAGAAGATCCTGTTCGACGAAATGAAATGGAAACACAACAACACAGACGGAGAACTCACTTGCTTAATAGTGAAGTACCCAGAATCCGTCGTAGGCGTACATCCGTTTATGATATACGTCAAATGGAACGCGCGGCTTTCAATTACGATGCCACCATTGTTTACAGCACGCATGAGTTAAGGTCACATTTCATTCTGTATTTTTAAAACTGCAAGTAAGGCACTTTTATCGAAACATAATTGTAAGAAAACATAATCGTAAAAAATATTGTCATATAAATTGTACACTTAAAAAAGTCATGCTTAAGTTCTTAAATTCATAAGATTTATCTGGAATGCATAATCGTAAAAAAATATTGTCATATAAATCATAAGATTTATCTGGAATTCATAATCATAAAAAATCATTGTCATATAAACAAATCATAACTACTCACTTGTAAACTGATGACGATTCATAAAAAATCTCTTTGTTCATTATGCATTCCAATGTATCTGATGCTGTCCTCAGCATATAACGATATCTAACGTTGCCTTCTGCATCGTTCTGTATGAAATACGATAACAAAAAACAAACATTGTAATAGAATTTGGTTTGTATATTTCACATCACATTGAGATACATATCGATGTGTGTGACTTATCCAAAGGGCTTATTCTATTCTCTTATCTTTAACTTCAATCGAGGTGGGGATAAAAAAATACAATAGCGAGACCAATTCATAGTTTTAACTAGATTTAGTTTTCAGTTCTAATAAAGACGAGTTCGAGTAAAGACTCAAACTTTCAGTTGTTTCCATATAGAGAAGTTTTAAATAAACTATAAAGTTCACAAACTTCATTCATGCGTACATTGGCCAGATGAATATAGAATGTATACATTGGAAAGTATTTAAATTCAGAAACGAAACGCCTGACATGTGCTGGTGGGAAAGTCAAATTGCCCGTGCTAGAACTTCCGCCAGAACCTTTGCATTCATTGGTTTTTGGCAATTCACCGACGTCGAAGCATTTCCTCTTAAATATTCAAAAATACAATTCATGCTTTCAAATGACATCTTGTGGAGCTACAAATATTATAAGAAATGGATTTATGCCGACGTTTAAGGTAATTTCTTCGTATGGAATAACCAATATCATATTTAATTCCATGTTTTTACAAATTCAAATCCGTCGTCTATATATATATCTCGAACGTTACAGATTCAAGGTCAAATATACCATAGAGCTGGGTCTTTGCTACAATTCCCAGATGGCGATCATCAATTTTTGCAAATATATTTTATTGGTGATGAGAATCGTGAATTAAATCAGCGCTGTGAAATTTCGACGCATACGAGAAGATCAATCGTGAATGAATTGCAAACATTTTTCAATCAACACAATGAATTGGTGAAATTGTTTAAAGTGGCACTCGACCGGATGCCCACCGATGGCCACAAAATCATAATAAAAGTCGATAAAACACCATTTGGGGAGTACGCCAGACAATTCAATGTACCAACGATTGATGAAGTAGCCATTATTGTGGTTGGTGAACAGTTTCGGCCACGAGATATTGTTTTGTATCGTAGAAATGAGCAATTACAACGTATTTCAGAACTTCATCGCTGTTACGATGCATTGCAATGCCCCATTTTGTTTTGGAGAGGGACGATGGCTATCATGTCAACATACCAATGATAAATCCAACAACTGGTACGTACACATTTGATTTTCGCTTAAATGTGATTTTTAAATCATTATCATTCGCTAATTAATTTTTGCATTGCAGGTCCAGAATCAACAAAAAAAGTCAGTGCAATGAATTTTTATTCGTATCGATTGATGATTCGCCCTCAAGAAACCAATTTTATTTTGCGATGCAATCAACTTTCGCATCAATATATCGTCGATATGTACACCAAAATTGAAAGTGAGCGATTGAATTTCATCCGTCCCAATCAAGCCCGATTAAGATCAGAGGAATACATACATTTGCGTGACGCAATGATCAATGATGCAAATGTGAATGATATCGACCGTTTCACAATTTTACCATCATCATATGTTGGTAGCCCACGTCATATGCATGAATATACGCAGGATGCGATGACATATGTACGAAATTATGGCCGACCGGATCTATTCATCACATTCACATGCAATCCGAAGTGGGTCGATGTGGCTGATTGTTTATTTGATGGTCAGGTGCCAAAAGATCGGCATGACATAACGGCCCGTGTATTCCAACAAAAATTGAAAAAATTAATGGATCTGATTCTCAAACTCCGTGTATTTGGAGAAGTGCGGTGCTTTATGTATACCATAGAGTGGCAAAAAAGGGGCTTACCTCACGCACATATTTTGATTTGGTTGGTACACAAAATAACACCTGATATGATTGATACCGTCATATCGGCCGAAATTCCAGATCAAACCATCGACCCAGGATTATTCGAAGTTGTCACGAAAAATATGATTCACGGTCCCTGTGGTGATATTAATCGAAATTCACCTTGTATGATTGATGGCAAATGTTCGAAACGTTTTCCAAAGCAATTGATTACTGAAACAATTACAGGAGATGATGGATATCCACAGTATCGTAGACGATCAACTGAAGACAACGGCAAATTAACTGTAATTAAACTTCAAAATCAAGACGTTGAAATCGATAACCAGTGGATAGTTCCATACTCACCGATACTGTAAAAAATGTTCAACGCTCACATTAATGTAGAATATTGCAATTCTGTAAAATCATTCAAATATATTTGCAAGTGTGTGACTAAAGGCAGCGATATGGCTGTTTTTGGAGTGGCTCCTGAAAATAATCATGATGAAATTTTGCAGTACCAAATGGGCCACTATATTAGTACGAATGAAGCTGCATGGCGTATTCTATCATTTCCAGTTCATGACAGACATCCGGTTGTTGTACATTGGCAGTTCATCTTGAAAACGGCCAACGTGTTTACTTCACTGCTGCAAATGCCGAACAAAGAGCTGTAGAGCCACCAGTAACTACACAGACAGCTTATTACCAGTTATGTGAAACGGATGATTTTGCCAGGACTTTGCTATATTCGGAAGTGCCTCACTATTTCACATGGAATGCATCAACAAAAAAATTTCAGCGTCGCAAACAAGGCACAACTGTTGATGGTTATCCAGGTATTTTTCGAACAGATGCTTTGGGACGCATTTATACAGTTAGTCCAGCTAATGTTGAATGTTTTCACTTGCGACTTTTGTTGGTGAACGTACATGGACCTCAATCATTCCAACATTTACGAACTGTGAATGGTCAATTGGGCGCCACATACCGCGAAGCATGTCAACACTTGCATTTGCTAGAAGATGATACGCATTGGGATGCTACGCTTCGTGATGCATCAATTTCATCTCCACCAAATCAAATTGGTATATTATTTGCGATCATAATATCAACATGTTTTCCATCAAATCCACTGGAATTGTGGAATAAATACAAACATTTTATGGCTGAACACATATTAATTCGACTTCGACATCGTTCTAATGATCCTGCATTGCTGCTGACATTGGAAATGTATAATGTAGCCTTGATAATGATCGAAGATTTGTGCCTTACGATTGCAAATAAAGCATTCGTGCAATTAGGATTGACTCCATCAAATCGTCCAATGCATGATTTATTTGAACGAGAATTGCAACGCGAACAGCAATTTGATCGTGATGAATTGCGTGCATTCGTACAAACGTATACTCCACAATTAAATGATCAACAAAAACATGCATATGACAAAGTGATGCAAGCTGTCAATGATAACACTGGTGGATTGTATTTTTTGGATGCACCTGGCGGCACTGGAAAAACATTTTTGATTTCATTGATACTGGCAACAATTTGGTCGGAACAAAAAATCGCATTGGGACTTGCTTCTTCCGGTATTGCAGCTACATTAATTGATGGCGGCCGCACAGCACATTCCGCCTTGAAATTGCCATTGAACATGCAAGCAATTGAAACACCAACATGCAATATTTCAAGGAGTTCTGGAATGGCTAAATTCTTGAAACAAACATCCGTTATTTTATGGGACGAGTGTCCAATGGCCCATAAAAAATCTTTGGAAGCCTTAAATCGAACATTACAAGATTTAAGACGGAGTTCACAGCTGTTTGGCGGTGCATTAATATTGTTATCTGGTTATTTCCGTAAAACGTTGCCTGTTGTTTCGAGATCAACACCTGCTGATGAAATTAATGCATGTTTGAAAAGTTCATTTTTGTGGGCATACGTACAAAGGCTTTCGTTGATGACCAATATGCGTGTGCGTCTTCAAAATGATTCATCAGCACGTGAGTTTTCAAAGCAATTGCTGAAGATTGGCGATGGAAAGATTGCAAGTGATCAAAATGGGTTTATCACGTTACCGAATAATTTTTGCATAATTGTATCATCAAAACAAGAAATCATTGATCGAGTTTTTCCAAATATTGTACAAAATTACAATAACCATGATTGGTTACGAGAACGTGCAATTTTAGCATCAAAAAATATCAATGTCAATGAAATCAATTTCCATATCCAGGAAAAATTGCCAAGTGATTCGGAAACGTATAAATCTATTGATACTGCTATGAATGATGAAGATGCAGTCAATTATCCGGTCGAATTTTTAAATTCTTTGAAACCACCAGGCATGTCCCCGCATTATTTGAATTTGAAAGTTGGTTCATCGATTATACTTCTCCGAAATCTTAATGCACCAAAACTTTGTAATGGGACGAGACTTTCAGTGAAGAAATTGGCAAAGCAACAGGTGAAATTGTACTTATACAGCGCGTCCCATTAATACCAACGGACATGCCATTTGAATTCAAATGTCTTCAATTTCCTGTGCTTTTATCCTTTCCTTTGACCATTAATAAAGCTCAAGGACACACTCTTCAAGTGTGTGGTGTGAATTTGGAGGAACCGTGCTTTTCACATGGACAATTATACGTAGCATGTTCCAGAGTGGGAGGCCCAACAAATGTATTTATACATACACCATACAATCAAACAAAAAATTTTGTATAGTGTATACTATATGTATTGTATTGCATTGATGTACAACTTTAGCATTATAAATAAAATCCTTTTAAAGCATCGCCATTGAGTTGATTTATTACAAAATACATGTTTTGTCTTGGGCGTAGCAACGCGCGCCGGGTCCCGCTAGTACAATATATAATTGGCTGTATATGAACAAACTTATGGTAAACATTCGAAAGGCTAAATGCATGTGTGTAAACGGTAAAAATTTAGCTGTGCACATTCAAATAAGCAATGAACTCATTGATTGTGTAAATGAAATCAAATATCTAGGTGTGTACATTGATAATAAACTAAAATTTTACTTCTATATAAATAACCTTTGTTCAAAGACATGTCCTTTCAAGAATACAAAAATAACAAAAACAAGGCTTTAACCATATAAACACTACTATTTTTCCACATTTCAATTATTGAAATAAAGTATTTGACAAATTCAAATGTTATAAGATCACATCTAAAATATATATTATATAATAGTTTATTATAATTTTATTGTTAATTACATAAAAAACTAATAAATTCAATAAAAAAAATTAATAACATCAAGAATGCTCTTAAGAAAAAATTTGTTATGAAAGGCTTAGGAGAACCAAAAATATTTTTGAGAATAAATACCGAACGATCCAAAAAAAGAATTTTAACCATCAGGTCTATTTCAAAAGAGTACTTCAGCGTTTCAAAATGCAAGATTCGAATCCCACCGATACACTTATGGAAACTACACTAATTCCATGTGAAGTGGGGCTGGCGACGAGAGCAGATGATACTAACTGCCAAAATCCATTAAAGGATGTCTCCGATTTAAATGAATTAAAAATCCTTTACAAAATTCATATTTTACCTCAGAAAATTCGAAATATTTCCGATTTTGTTTTTCTTATATTCTTTTTTTTTATAATCTACACGCGCTCAAGGGATTATACTACCCTTTAAATGTTGCAACACAGCGCGGGCGTTATATTGTTAGGTAAGGAAGAAAAAGAAGGTTAGGAAAGATGTGTGGCGCTATTTTCTGAGACTGGAGGTGGTTGTTGTCTCAGATTTTATCTCCAGGCATGGCGGCTGAACTAATGCGGAGAAATTTCCGTATCTTATTTGTCTATGTCCCTTATAATTCGCATAATATTTTTTTATTCGTTGTCATATTTATCGGTATACTAGTTTTACTCAATTACATGTTGCTAGTTCTACGCTTAAACAGCATGTAATGAGTAGTAAGCCACCAACTCTTATGACATTTATTTTAGTATTGCTTTTTATTGCAAAAATAAGAGGACATAGACTACGGCAGGTATCGAACCTGTGATCATTAGGTTGACAGGCGAACACACAACTATCGTGCCACGGCCATCCCCAAAGCCTTTTGTGTGACATTTGGAAAAAAATTGTTATCAAAACGTCAAAATATAGTTTTTTGCATACCTGTCAAAATCCATTGAAGGTGTTTCGATTTGAATGGATTAAACACCCTCCACAAAATTCAAATTTTACCTGGGATATACGGCTCTTCAAAGGTGTCTGATTCTTATAACGTTACTTTGCAGCCTATTTTTTACGTTATTACACATCTTTGAAAACTAAACTCGCAGAAAATATGTGCTTTCCTCCGCAACTAATACATGTCTAATTTAAAGTTATCGTCTAAATTCCAAATCGTAACAAAAAATTGTTTTACAAACAAATCTGCAAATTGTTGTTTGTGGATTAATGGATTTTTTTCACATATGACGTCGATAAAAGGAGAAAAACAAAGAAGTGTCGTAATCTTGTTTTTTTTATTCATACTGCATTTCGTATAAAAAGTTGATTGAATTCCAATACCTAGTAGATATTTATAATACATACTATCTTATAGAAAATTTAAATTTAAAATATATTTTATACCTGCAAGTCGTTTAGAAGTAGGTTTTATTTTCAAATAATATTTAAGTAAAATTTAAATAAAATAAATAATAATGGCGTAAAATTTTAAACAACCCATTGTTAAGGGCTTAACATTTTACTAGTTAGCAATTTCATAAGTGCTTATTGATTCAATAATTATTTCAAGATTTTTAAACCTTTTCTAAACTAGTAAATTGCTAATTAAGCAAAAAGCTGAGCATTTGTAGGGTTTGAATTTTGATGAACACAATTATTGTTGTTATGTGTTGTAAATTAATTATATGCTGATGAAAACCCAACATGTGCTTTAAAAAGGTATAAGTTATTTCTATTTTCATCATTTTAAATTCATTATTTACAAAAAAAAAAACAAAAAAAAATTGTGCGCCAGCAGGACTCGAACCAGGACACCCCGCGTGCAAGGCTGATATACTATCAGATTCCATTATGGATTTAGCAAATTGCTAAAAGTTAAAGTAGCCATTCCGTGATTTTAAATTTAGTAAAATGTTAAAATCGTTTAAAATTAGTTCAATCATCTTTTTAGCTTAGTAAATTGCTAAAAGTGGTTTTAACATTTTACTAAATCGTTTAAAATTTTGCGCCAATGTGTTTTTAAGTGGACTTGGCAGTGGGTGAATTTAAATACATACATATTTGTTCAATTCATGGGACTAAACTGTAAAAATTTCATCTAAATCTTTAGAGCCGTTTCTGAGATACCAAATACATAAGATTTATTAGGTATAGGTATATAATATTTAGTTTATAGTTTATTTTTGCATAGGTGCACAAGGTAATCCTATGTAGTAAGATTTAGTCATCTATTAGAAATTAGAAATCTAATAGAAAATTGTTTTTGTTTTTACATTGTTGGTTTTTTTTAAGTCACTGAGCAAACCTTATACATATTTGATTTATCTGTGTATACCTTCGTCGGCAGCCTGTCACCAACTACATGCTTAAGCAAAAAAAAAATAAGAAGCCTTTCCAAAGTGCACATAATAAAGGTGGTTGCGCTCCAGAAATACAATTTTTTTCAAATGCACAAACAATCACAGTACAGGACCCAAAGCAAACAACAGAAGCGATGAAGTTATCCTTTGAGGAATGATAGTTGCGACCGAGAAATATGAATCCCCTGGAATACAATACACATATTCCCATAATATGTTGTTGTTGCAAATCGAAAAATTCGTATTTTTCGGTCGCAACCACAGTTATTCAGCCCAGTATGAAAAGAAGTGTGTCGTGTGGGTATGTTTTTGTTTTCAGTTTGGGTCTGATGTACGTCGATGGAGCCGGCGAAGATAAGCATGCAAGGGATGCTTGGTTGCTCTTTTGAAAACAAGATCACCATGTAATAAAAAATAAAATGCACGACTGGATCGTACGAACTTGCTCTTGCAGCTAACAACTTTAATGAGGCTAAACATTGACGCTGTTTAGTACGTAGGTAGTCTATTTAAGTTATCCTATGCAGGATTAAAGCCGATGTAATTAAGATAACTTTGAATCTTAGTATAATGAATTGTCGAATGGATGATTCCAGGAATAGTTACTCTAATGTATATTTTTATCTAGGCTATGGAATTTAATTATATAAGTTAGGAGGGTAATATGTAGCTACATACATAGACGGAACCTAGGTATGTAAATATGTACATATAATAATGAAAATGAAGGATAGGTGGGTAGGTATGCGTATAGCTTTATAATTTAGATGCAATATATGTACATATATAAGTTTCATGTGATTTTAAAAGATATGTATATAAATGTATTAGGGCCTACATTCCATGTAGTATTCAGTGACGTACGCATAAATTCGTGAAAAGAAAATACCTATAATAAGATAAGCTTAGTGTACACGATTCGTAGATCTTACAATATTGTCAGACCTAAAAAAGTCTGACAATAATTGTTAAAGCTTAATAAAACCATCGAGAAATACCTCTTTTCCTAACTGTAACCCGGGTTTTAGTTAGCGACCCGTATGTATTGTGGGACCCACTTTTTTGGTGTTCTCTATCATCGTAATGTGAAGTTTGATTAATTTCTCGTATTCCAAATGCAAAGCTTGCACTATAGCAACTATGTATATCGCAAGTAAAAATATAAGCAAAACAGACTAACAATATATTGAGCTGTTCTTACATTGTATCGAACATAAGGTCAAGTACGAGCGATCTAGTCGTGCATTTGACTTTGTATGCAACTAAATATTCTTTAAATTGCTCCGATTTAAGAATTTAATTTATACCGATGTTAATTATTATTGAAATATTAACAGATATAAACGTTTACAAAGTATATTTATGAATAATAATATAATATATGAACAAACTATTTATATAATTATAATTTGATATATAAACATAATTGAAGAAGTGATTAATTTAGTTAAAGTTAAATTATAAAACGAACGCTACAGTATATTAAATTGTTTCTTCCAATACTCATCCTCAACTTAACAACTTTTGTGTTCTTAACGTATTCCTTAGTTAATTAATTGTCTGGTGCATCTAAGCTCATCGCGAAGTTTGATGAACTGGGTCTATGGAAGAGCCTTAGTAAGCATAGCAGCTATTTTATTCTTTGTGTTGATATATTTGATAGTGAACAGTTTCTTCTCATATGAATCACGTGTAAAATTATATTTGATATCAATATGTTTTAATCTTTTATGTTCCCACTTAGAAAGACTTAGAAAGAAAGTGAGTTATTGATTGATTATTCTCGTAAATCGTTGGTGGAACATTACAGATAATCTTGATTTCTTCTAGAAGGTTTTTTGTGCAAATTAAATCGGCTGTTGCTGATGCTAAGCCACATATTCAGCTTCAGTGGAAGAAAGCGCATCCCAGGTTTGTCTTTTCGTACTCCAAGAAATAACATTACCGAATATTCTTACAAGAAGTCCAGAAGTGGACTTACGATCCATTTCGCTTCCAAAATCTGCATAGACGTAGCATGTTAAAAGTTGTTCTGATTTTGTGAATAGTAGAGCGAAATCAATGGTTCCTTTAACGTAACGCAGTATCCTCTTAAGACCTTTCCAACGAACTTCGTTTTGTTTGTGTAGGCATCTACTAAAGTAATTTACAGCGGAACTTAAATCAGATTTTCTAGCCAGCATTCCATACAATAAACATCCGAAAAGTTCACAGTAAGGCTTGGTATCTTGAATTTGTTCATCCTCTTCACATTAGGAATGTCAGTCAATCTCGTATTGTGGAGGTGTTAACACGTGTTCGGCTTCCCAGTTTTTCCAAATTAAATTTCGTGTGTGAGCTTAAGTTTTACATTAAACCAAGATTTCAGAAGTGGTGCACTAGCACAGTGGTAGAGTGGCCGACCGAAAATCCGAGGGTCGCCAGTTCAATTCTCAGCCGGGCATTAGAACTTTAGCAGCTTTTTTTCACAACCGTGAAGTGGAAAACTTTATTGGTTGGGAAAACAATCAAAGGAGGAGAAGTTTAATCACCGGGGCATCGAAAGGTGTCCTAGAGCCAATGAGCGCAGCGATGGCATCAGCTGAGGGAACATCGAAAGATGTTCCAATTACAAGCAGTGATTCTGCAGCAACAACATCAACAGCAATAACAACAACGGCAACATCATCCGATGCTAATCAAAAGCGCAGAAAGAGGATCAAGTGCGCACCAAATTTGGTAAAGAGGAGATCCACGGCCACCTCAGCAAAGCTGCCAGCTGGGGTGAATACGTCCGATATAGACGAGACGTCAGAGGCAGCAAGACAAACCCAGCTAGACACTTCACCCGAAGAGGGTATTGCATATATGTCTGAGGAAGGAGAAGGGCACTTCACGGCGGGCGATAGTACTGCCTTCGTGAACCTCTCCACATCAGAGGCGTCATCTGAGGAGGACGAGGAACAAAGAACGATCGCTCAAATTGAAACAATGGAGGCAGAAATCCAAAAGTTGAAAAGTGAAGTTAAGGCCAGCCAAGAAGCGCGGCGAGCGAAACAACTAAAAGAACTCGACGAACAAGAACAACAACAGAAAAAAGAACAATTACAAAAACAACAGCCACAACAGCAGCCAAAACAACAACGGCAAAAACAACAACAACAGCAGCAGACACAAGCCCAGAAACAACCGCAAGAAAAACAGCAGCAGCAGATTCAAAAGCAGCAGAAAAGTCAGTCTCAGCAGCAGCAGCCACAGCCGCCGATTACGAAAAAAGAAAAGGCGCCACCCATAAATACTTATAAAATGAAGTTACAGGATACCATAAATCTATGTAAGTTGACCATAGGTCAAAATTTTACTATTAAAAGATTAAATAACGATAGGCATGCATCCAGTGCTTCACACTGGAACAGCACAAAAAAATTAAGGAGTTGCTAAAAGAAACTACTACTGAATTCTTTAGTTTCACCCCTAAAACCGAAAAATTTCAAACGGTCCTTTTGAAGGGCATAGATTCCTGCACGGAACCACAGGTGCTCTTAAATGAATTCCCCCAAAAAGCGAATGACGATCTCGACTTTATCGGGGCAAGCCGTTCGCTACAGTTAGAGCTAGGCGGGAGAAGCGGAGTCTTCCCTTCTTCCTTGTTCAACTCTCACCCAGCAGCAAACTGGATAGTTTGAGGAGTATATCCGTCTTCAACTACCAGGTTATAACTTGGGACAAATTAAAAAGGCGCGGCGACATGCTTCAATGCATGCGCTGCCAAAGGTTCGGCCACGCCGCAGCAAACTGCGAAATGCAGTCACGCTGCGTTAAGTGTGGAGAGAACCACAATCCAGATGAATGCAAGTTAGGAAGGGAACGCGTCGAAGATAGGACCCAGCTTAATTGTGTACTCTGCCGAGGCGGCGGACACTCCGCTAATTATCGGGGATGCCCGACGTTTCAGCTTATAAAGAACAATAAAGCAGCAAAGCAAACAGTGGTATAAAAGCGTCCAACAGTGCGCCCTCCTACAACAACGCCCGTCAACTCCCAAATTTCTTACGCCCAAATGGCGTCAGGAAGGGGAAGCATGGTACAGCCTACACCAAAGGTCGACCAACAGGCCCCCGTGCCTAAGGCGCCGGCGGCACAGGAGGATATTATGGGCACTATACTGGCCATCCAGGGCCAGTTGACTGGCCTCCAAAACCAGATCAGGGAGCAGGCGACTAGGGTGGATTATCTCTACTCTGTTTTGCCGAGCTTAACGCAACTTAGAGGTTAAGGGTGCGCTGCCGGAGAGGCCCCTTAAGATCCTTAGGACCGAACGTAGAGCGAAATTATTCCAATTGCTTAAAGACATAAGTCCAGATGTGTTTATAGCTAGCGAAACTAAGCTTAACCAGAAACATAAGCTGACTAACAACAATTACAATATCGTAAGGAGAGACCGACCCAACTCCACTCAAGGAGGGGGCGTCGCAATCTTTATACGTAAAAGCATTAGTCATAAGGTAATATATAATACTGATGTGCGTAAATTTCGGACGTTAGAGGCATGCATCATATGCATTCATCTCCAACAGGGAAAGCGAATGTATGTGATCGCTGCCTATGCACCGGAAACACCTCAGCCCACAAAGTTTATAACAGAGCTTGAAAAGCTTTTTGAATGCATAAGATTGATCTCGGAAGAAAACTACTACATATTGGCTGGTGATTTGAATGCCAAACATATAGATTGGGGAAATCAAATACAAAATCCTCGTGGTAACCATCTGTATAATTGGATGGGTCGATACAACCTGGAGTATCGCATTGAACTTCTCGCTAAGACAGGCCATCGTTTCCAAGAAGCGGTGCCTATCTGGATCTATTGTTGAAAGACGCAAGACTAACAATTACTGATACTGTGGGCCACCGGCCTAAAAATTGTTTAAGAACGATCGAGTACGACAGTGACCACTGCGGACTCGCCGCTGTAATACAACTTCCGAACGCGCTTATGGAGTTGGAGGAGTATGTACCGGTGCATACTTTCAATTACAGTAAGGTGCGCTGGCCACGCTTCTCGAAAGTCTTATTGAGTGAATTACGATCAAATGGTATATCCCCACCAAATGACTGGAACATGACAAATACTGAAATTGACAGATACTTAGAATAAATGGACCAAACAATTCAACGAACAATGAACACGACAATACCGAAATACAAAGAACGTAACGCAACTGACATGTACCGTAACGCGACAATTGATGCACTATACAGACAAAAAAGTGGCTTACTGACAAGACTAAAACGCTTGTACAGACGGTTTACTGACACGCGAGATCTACAGATAAGGATACTGAAGTCGTCCATCAAAAACATCAACCAATTGATCAAATAAAATTATAGGTTGTCCATTACTTTGTTTTGGGACAACAAAATTCGGGCCGTGAACGTTACCGACCCGAGTATGTTCCCACAAATTAATAAGATATTCAGAAGAAAAGATCAAAACGACCTTCCGTGTCTTAAGCTCCAGAGAACGACACAAAACAGAGACGTACTTCTGATAGAAGGCATAGACCCAGATGGCGCCGTCTTGCACGATGACCTCTTCATAATCGAAGATCCGCAGGAGAAGGTGGAGGCTGTGGGGGCTGCTTTCCAGCAAGTGTACAAGGTGAATGCTAGCATTCGCCCGAATCATGACCTGGAGAACAGAGCTCTGCTTCATCACTTATGGCTCCGAAACGATATAAGCGAATGGCGATCTGAGAACCTTGGTTTTACCGGGTTTAATGATGAAGATTTGGCAAACGCCATAATCGCCGACCGAAATGGGCCCAGTCCCCTGTTAATTTCGAAGAATGAGCTCCAGCTCATCTTCGATTCATTAAAGAAAAAGAAGTCTGCAGGAGTCGATGGTATATCCAACGTTGTACTACGACATTTGCCTCAAGAAGCAGTTGACATTAATACCACACTGTTTAACAACGCGCTGAATAATGCATATTATCCAGTGCGGTGGAAGACAGCTGTGGTGCACCCTCTCCCAAAAAGGGAAAGGACGACTCCAATCCGGCGAATCTCCGGTCGATAAGTCTTCTTCCGAGTATCAGCAAAGTATTTGAAAAGGTTATTAATAGAGCCCTGTTCAAGTGGGCGGAGGACAAACATATCATCCCGGATAATCAGTTCGGTTTTAAGGCGGGACATGACACAATTCATGCCGCGTCTAAACTAGTTTCTGATATCCAATGGAACAAAACTAAAAAGCAGTGTACGGGTGCCTGTCTGGTTGACTTGGAGAAGGCCTTCGACACCGTATGGTTAAAAGGTCTCTATCTAAAGCTAACTAGACTAGGTATAAGTAAACCTCTATTGTATATGCTTTATGACATGCTAAATGGTAGAAAGTTTGTTGTCAAGAGTGGCAATGTAACTTCTACAGCAATTTTTAATATTAATAATGGTCTTCAGCAGGTAGCGGTTAACTCGCCGATTCTATTCAGCATTTACACCAGCGATCTGATAGGTAGTCTAACTCAGGCAATTGCGTGCGCCGACGATCTAATTGCGTACAGACCAGCTAATACAGTTGAGGTCATCAAAAGTCTCTTGCAGAGTGACTTCGACAAGATTCAGCGATATTGTGATGACTGGAAGTTGAAAATCAACTTCCAGAAATCAGAAACTATTTTGTTTAGGACACCGTTGTCTAGCGCCTCAAGGGATACGAGAAAGAACTGGCGCAAGCTGGTGATCGTAGGGCCACATGGACATC
Source organism: Philhelius pedissequus (assembly GCA_910595825.1). Lineage (NCBI taxonomy): Eukaryota > Metazoa > Arthropoda > Insecta > Diptera > Syrphidae > Philhelius > Philhelius pedissequus. Next base: position 149,820,702 of record OU343161.1, read on the forward strand.
CACTGGCGAGTAAAAGTGTAGTAAAGTACCTTGGCATCTGGTTGGATCAGTACCTGTATTTCGACAGACATATAGGTGCTGCTTTGGCCAGGGCTAGGGGAGCCTTTGCCTTGACAAAACGACTGTTTTATAGCAGCCGTCTTGACAGCAGGGTGAAGGTGGCTCTCATCAGGCCGATGATTGCCTACGGATGCCCGGTGTGGTTCAACGTTACCCCATCTCAAATGGAAAAGATTCGGGTGTTTGAGAGGCAATGTCTTAGACGTTGCCTTGGATTACACAGAACACCAGAGTCGGTGTACACAAGATATTATTCCAACCAGGTTCTATACAACGGGGCCAACATAATCAGAATAGATAATTTTTTATTCAAGCTGATTCGGGGTCACGTTGCAAGAGCGATGTCCTCAACTAACAGCTTAATTTTTGGGGCTTATTACCCCAATAACGAATATTTTGAGAATGCGCGGTTAAGTGGTTACATCCCTCCTGAGGCATTCCTCTATTTAGACAGTCGAGGGCTGATACAGGATGCAGGGGCGGTTCCGCTCATCTACCACGTCAGCCGGAAAAATGTGGATAGGCGACTCCTGTATGGTCGAGACGTCATCGCTCAAGGTGGAGGAGAGCGCCTTCGGTTCAGTAGGACTGTGTCCGATCGGGACCGGAGGGATAGGGCGAAACAGGAGAACCAGTTCTGGTGGCTCTCTGAACAGCAGCATAATATTTAAAGTCGATGAAGATGGTATATCTTGCCGACTTACATAGATTTAGGGCAATTAGGTATAGGGAACAGTCGGGGTGGCACCAAAAAAAATTAAAAATATGTATGTATGCGGGGGCATACGTGCATCTATTTGCGTGTCTGTACATGTATGTGCGTACGTATATGTATATGCGTATGTACATGTATGGGTGGGTTGCATGTTGCTGTGCGTCTGCATGCATATAAAAAATAAACGAAAAAAAAACAAAAAAATTTAAAAAACCAAAAAAATGCTGCTGTGGCTGTTCTAGTTTTTGAGTAGTCTTAAGTATTATTAGGTATTTTAAGTAGTTTAAGTTATTTTTAGTCAGTATAAGTTAGTTTTATTTAGTTTGAATTATTTTTAATCTATATTTAGGTTTAGTTTATAAGTAAAAAAAAAAAATTATAAGATACCAAGTTTTTTTGTGAAAGTTTCCTTGGAAAAATAAAATAAAATAAAATAAAATAATTAAATAATAAAATAATTAGATTTAATTAAAATAGTTTTTAGGTCGAAGGACATTAGTTCTAAGAGTTATTGTTATACAAAGAAGTACATATAATGACGTATGTAATGTAAAATTGCTGAACCATGAATCAAAGTTCGAAAAACGCAACGGTGACGTATGTACAATTGCAAGATTGCTCCGTAATGGGGGTGTATTTATGCAGGTACTGGGTTGGTATCCAAAAATGGTAGAACAGATTGCTTCAAATTAGGGAAGTTTTACTTCTAGTGTGCGTACATACATATCTAAATACAGACACTTTTTTTTAATTATAATAATGAAAGTGAAGAATATAGGTGGGTAAAGGTCAGGCTATATGCATATAACTTTATAATTTAAGTGCAATATACTACAATCTCAAGAACACTCTAATCTATCAAAATCCATAAATTATAATATAAGTTGCTATAAGTTATGGCTAAAAAAATTAAGAATAAATAATTTGATGAATTAGTACGTTTTTTATATGAAAATAAATTGATTGAAATTAATAAACGCATTTTTGTTTATCCAACGGTAATCCTCAGCATTTGAATAGCATGGAACTGGTGGATAATTTTGTTTAATTATTAACGTGGCACTTTCTTCTCTAGTCTATATAAATATCTGTTCAGCTAGGGCTCCGATGAATGTTGCCAAATTCATAGGAGAATGTTCTTTCAACTTTAGACCAATAGTTTTTCATATGATTGAATAAAAATAGCGCGAACAGTATTAAGGCGTTTTTTTCGACTATGGAAAAAATATCTTTTGGTTAAAAAACAAATGCTTGTGTTAAAAAACAATTACAGTGTTGCGGTTGGTTTTGGATTAGCGGCAGCATTTAAAGAACTCGCTTCATTCGATGCATCCTGACGACTTTCGAAACTATTGTTTGTACTACATACAAACAATGGGGTACGGCCCCAGCCACTTAAACAATGGATGTTGCTTTCAAATAGTTCTATATTACGAGTATCAGAAACAAATCCCAACTTTTGTATTCCTGCCAATTGATATCGATGTCATGTTCAATATAAATTAACACAACGAAACTTTCTTTGCAATCAAAGAAGAGGTTTTTTGGGATGTAGTTATTTTCACGGAATGTCCTGGAGAATTCACTGTCATGAAAGTATATTAAACTCTTCGTAATGATTTTCAGGGTCAACTTTTCAGACGATGAAAATTTTAAAGAAAATTCATGTTAATTAAATATTTTTGCGTTAGATTTGATAACAACTTATGTTGCCGAACGGCAAATGCATTTTCCTTTTTACATCATCACAGGAACAGTAAATCGCTGCCTATATCCAGCATATTTTGCCAAGGTTATGAGTTCACAAATTTTTCCACCATCGTAAAGATCCTCGTAAATAGTGTTGTTGTTGTGGAAGGCTAGTTGATGTGTTGGAAAAAGGGGCATACGTTTGAATACCATTCGTAGGTCCATTTATAACCGGGGTTGATAATCCATTTGTGATGACAGAACTTCGCTTTTACGCAACCAGGTGTCGTGTTAGTATCTGTGTATTTTTTACTTTTACCTAAAAGTAAGTCTATATAGTTAAGCCTTAATATGCACTGTTTGTGTTTTGGAATGTGGATTTAATTTTGGCCATCCGTATGCTCTTGCACACACACCAAAGTAATAGCCTTTTCAGACCTAACCCAAAACACGGTTTCGCGAAATTATCGGTTTTGGCTGAAAACCTAAAGCGAAAATACAAGTTTTCCCGTACATATTTGATAAACCACAAGTTTTGATAAACTACAAGTTTTAAATAAAACCTGTCGAAAACACGTAGGATTTTTATGGTATGTGGTGTCAAAATAATTGAAATCTCAAACGAAAATTGTAAATGTTCAGTGTGAACGTTTTTTGAGTTTTCGTAAACTTTTAGACGAAAACCCCGTTTTGGGTTTGGTGTGAAAATCATATAAATTTGCTAAAAAGTGAAACGCTTTTCATTGCTCTTACAATTCGCCATTTGTTTTTACCATCTAGATTGTCTTTTTTCCGTACGACTCAAATTGGCGAATTGTATGAGCTTTTAACTTGGTGCAATTATCTACTGCTTAAGCATATCTTCTATTTGTCTATCAACTTCTTTGGTATGAACTTCAGTGTACCTGCAAGGTTTACTTAAGATTGGAATTTCCGTTTTGGTTTTAATTGGATGCCTTATTTTACTTGTGAATGGAAGATTTGAGTTTTGAAGCATCTTTTATATTTTAATGTTTTGCAAAAATTTTGTCGTTTTTTTTTTTTTTATTTTTTTTTTTATAACCTTGCACGCGCTTAAGGGATTATGAATACCCTTTATATGTTTTTTCTTAACACAGCGCGGCATCCGGTGGGAGAAGAGAAAGAAGGATAGGAAAGATGTGTAGAGCGATGTTCTCAGACAAGTGCTGGTTGATGTCTCAGATTTATCTCCAGGGATGGCGGATGAACTAATGCAGAGAGAATTACCGTGTCTTATTTATTTATGTCCCTTATAATTCGCATTATTTTATTTATTTCGTTGTCATATTGTATGGGTATGCTAGTTTACTCAATCACATGTTGTTAGTGTTATGCCTAAACAGCATGTAATGAATGAGCAAAGCAGCAACTTATTTAGTGACAATTTTTAGAATTGGTTTTTTAATGGAATATAAGAAGACATAGACAAGGGCAGGAATCGAACCTGCAACTACGAGGTTGACAGGCGAGCACACACCTACCGCGCCACGGCCACCCCCAGATTTCAGATTCAAAAAGCTCGTTACAAAAAATATTGAAGGACACATCCTCCTAACATTGATTGGTATACATTTCTTCTTCGATATTAAAATAGATTGTTAGTTTTGCAGAATCTGTTTTCCGTAACCGGTTTTTATAAGCTATCACTGAGTTCAGTTCCATCAGTATATTAAAACCGATTAACCCATAGAAATGGTCTGGTAGTCAATGAAACTTGAAAGGCGATTGGGTTTCTTGAACTCTTTAAAAAACGCACTTGTTTCAACATTATGGTCGAGCATTTTAAGGGTATGTATGTATATTTTCTTGAGTGAATTTCCCACTTTGGACTACATAACTTTTTATTAATAACACTTTACTCGGCACTATGTGTTATAAGGGTCTAGCAGTTAAAATTAAAAAAAAATCGAAATTCGAATTCTTAAATGATAATTGAATATAGTTAAATTATAATGATTCGTGTTTAGGGTGACCAGCAAAGTTTTTTTATTGGTTTGAATCGGTCCAATTAAGATGATAGATGAAACTAAGAAAGACAAACGAAATAAAGAAAACAGAAGGGTTCGTTAACTAACACTAATACATGCATTGGTATGGGTTAAATAATGTTTCCCGCATTTTTTATTTTAAGAATTTTGACCAAAAATCTACAATTTTGATACACCTATTTTCAAAAAAATCGTAAATGAATTTTAATGTCAAAAATGGATTTTTGTGGTCAAAATTCTACTCGAAAAATTACAGGATTTGCAACCGGATTCACTTCCATCTTTAAAATATCTCGGTAACTGGTCGCGTGGGTACATACGGCAAAATGTGAGAGATTGAAAAAAAAAATTAAAAAAAACTTAGTTGGGTTTGACAGTGTGTGGGAGTTGGTCGTTTGTGGTACCAAAGTCAGAGTCTTACCTTAAAGAAAAACAAAAACGGTACAGTCAGGTCACCAAAAGTGTGAATTTTATTGTTGCGAAAACGCGTATTTAATGTAATAGAAATACAAATCGATAATTTTAAGTAGAGGGGAGTGCATGAAATGCACGATTTTTATCAAGCGCCAAATTAACCCACATATTTTTACCAAATCTAAATCTGGGATCGAATTCATAAAGCTATTCCCATAGAGGCTACAAAATACAAAAAGCATTCGAAAAACCCAATAAATCCCCCAAAACCTAGTGCCATATTTGTTTCTCGTCTCTTAGGTCTTACTCGAAACTAAGAGGGAAGACTTATTCGATCAATGGTTGCTACTAAAGGTATTGAAAATTCATCATGTGTCAAACAGTTTCGTCGCCTCTTTCAAAATAATTGCTCCCAGTTCTCTCTTTGAACCCATACTTAGTAGTTCTTGGCCTTTTCACCAGTGTGGTGAAAGAATTTTTAGCACCCTTGGGAAAGAAATCTAATATATATTCGGCTTCTAGTTTGAATTAAATAGAAGCCCGAGTATTACGTTTGAATAGTTTAGGAGAAAGAATGCAACAGGCTACTTCGCTAGAACAATTATTATAAAAATAACGAAATTCATGAAACATTTCGACGATGTTCAAGAGATGTGATTGCTTCCGTTATAGTTCTATCGCCTATCATTTTAAGAGCTCTTTTTGAAATCTATCCTAAAGATTCTAGTGAGTTTCGGGAGCTCCTGCCCAAACGTGTGAGTTATACTCCAGCTTTGGACGAATGAAAGCCTTATTGATTACGGCCAGATCAGACGGGGAAAAGAATTTCTTGCATCTGCGAAGGAAGCCTAATCACTTTGCAGCATCTTTAACGACACCAAATATGCAGTTGTTCCACCAGAGGTGATTTATTATGCATATGCCAAGGTCTGAAAGCCGATCGGTTTCTTCAATGCAAGTACCCCGTTCATGGATAGCGGCACAGGAAGTGGGTTCTGTTTTAACGACAGAAGACAGCACTTTTTGAAGTATTAAATTCTACTTATCATACGCTGTAGTTCCAGTTCCACATCCAAAGAACAAGGAAGTGAATCTGCAAACGAATATGAAAAGCTGAGGGTACTATCGTCAGCAAAACTATTTAGTGGATTAGAAGTTACAGATAATATCATTAATGAACATGAGAAAAAGAGTCGGAAACAGAACGGAGCCCTCGGGCATACCAGTGAATGTCAGACTTGAAACCGTCTAATAAAACTTATATTGAGCGGTCCGAAAGGTAGTTTCTAATCCAACGAATAAGAGATTCATCGATACCAAATATAGGCATTTTCGATAAGGGAGCCTGATGCCAAACTCTATCAAATGCTTTTGAAATATCAAGCGCAATAATCTTACTTTCTCCAAAACGATGTGAGGATTTGTGCCACTGTTCGGTGAGATATACCATAAGATCACCATAGGACCTATTACTACGAAAGCTATACTGCAAGTCATTTAGGATCTTTCGGTCTTCAAGATATTTCTTAAGCTCATAATTAGATTCCTTCACCTTGAAAAGAAGGGACTTAAGTCCAATTGGACGGTAGTTAGAGGGTGAAGACGATTTGCCTTTTTATGGACAGGCTGGACAAATGCTGTTTTCCATCAATTCGGAAAGAGATCGGTAGAGTAGGACAGATGGAAAAGCAGTGGTTTTGCCAGCGTTGAAGGGCACCTCTTCCGAACGATGAGAGGAATACTTTCCAGGCCAGCGGATTTGTGTATATCAAGGTATTTGAGAGCTCTAGCTCCTGCACGAGTGCGAAAGTAGATTCATACAATAAAATCATTTAAGCTCTCAAGTACTGTAGGAGTCATAATACATTCTGGCAGCGTCGAATTAACAGCGAACTGCGCTGCAAGCAAATTGACTTTTTCACGAGAACTGACAAAAGGGGTGTCATTAAAGACGATCATTGGAACCGAAGACGAAGTTGAAGTTCAAATGTTTTTTACAAATGACCAGAAATATTTACAACCCTTGGGACATTGAAGTTTTTTTTCCTTAAGCTTTGGTCATGCAAAAATTTGGTTCTGAGAATGTGAATATTGTAAGCCTTTCTAGCTTCTTGAAACTTATTCCGACTACTTACTTGCGTACACGTATTTACTTGCGTACACCTACTTACTTGAGTAAACCTTCTGAAATCTGTGAGAGATTTGCAAGTAATTACAGCCAATCCTTTATCGATTCTCCTGTTGTTGTCGAAGAAAACTATTTTCATTTTTTATGAAATTTGTAACAAAGTGTTACATGCTACCTAATTTTCCTCGTTTCAATAAATAATTCCACTCTGCCGACACCCACTAAGATATATTCAGCATAAATTGCCTTTAATAGCAATTCAATTCACACTCGGTAGAGCATGTGACGTCAGCAGAAAAGAATCAGTAATTGTTATTTTCATTCGTCACCCTCACAGTTCACATTCAGTGTTGACTGAAAACAAGAGACCCCTTCGACCACACTTGAAGTCGTGCGTTATTGGTAAATTTGACTCATTCAGTCAGTTTAGCTTTGACCACCGACGAGGTAGGTCGATTAGGTCAATTGTAGCTTTGTTGCTCGGAACTTCCCCCCACCAGTGGTAAGGGGTTTCGTTGCAAGTTAGGTAATTGCCACCAGGGGCTTCGGCACCTGCTGATCTACCAGAGCTTTTGCCTGCTGTGCGCCCCCAGGGGCATTATACCTGCTGATCCGCCACCAGGGGCATTATATCTGCTGATCGATAACAGGGGCCTTATACCTGCTGATCGCCACCAGGGGCATTATACCTGCTGATCGCCACCAGGGGCATTATACCTGCTGATCGCCGCCAGGGGCATTATACCTGCTGATCGCCACCAGGGGCATTATACCTGCTGATCCGCCACCAGGGGCATTATACCTGCAGATCGCCACCAGGGGCATTATACCTGCTGATCCGCCACTAGGGGCATTATACCTGCTGATCGCCACCAAAGGCCTTATACCTGCTGATCCGCCACCAGTGGCATTATACCCGCTGATCGCCACCAGGGGCATTATACCTGCTGATCGCCACCAGGGGCATTATACCTGCTGATCGCCACCAGGGGCATTAATACCTGCTGATCCGCCACCAGGGGCTTTATACCTGATGATTGCCGCCAGGGGCGTTATACCTGCTGATCTGCTACCAGGGGCATTATACCTGCTGATCGCCACCAGGGGCATTATACCTGCTGATCGCCACCAGAGGCATTATACCTGTTGATCCGCCACCAGGGGCATTATACCTGCTGATCGCCACCAGGGGCATTAATACCTGCTGATCCCCCACCAGGGGCTTTATACCTGCTGATCCGCCACCAGGGGCTTTATACCTGCTGATTGCCACCAGGGGCGTTATACCTGCTGATCCGCCACCAGGGGCATTATACCTGCTGATTGCCACCAAGGGCATTATACCTGCTGATCCGCCACCAGGTACATTATACATGCTGATCGCCACCAGGGGCCTTATACCTGCTGATCCGCCACCAGGGGCTTTATATCTGCTGATCGCCACCAGGGGCATTATACCTGCTGATCGCCACCAGGGGCATTATACCTGCTGATCGCCACCAGGGGCATTATACCTGCTGATCGCCACCAGGGGCATTATACCTGCTGATCCGCCACCAGGTACATTATACCTGCTGATCGCCACCAGGGACATTATAACTGCTGATCGCCACCAGGGGCATTATACCTGCTGATCGCCACCAGTGGCATTAATACCTGCTGATCCGCCACCAGGGGCTTTATACCTGCTGATTGCCACCAGGGGCGTTATACCTGCTGATCCGCCACCAGGGCCATTATACCTGCTGATCGCCACCAGGGGCAGTATACCTCTGATCCGCCACCAGGGGCATTATACCTGCTGATCGCCACCAGGGGCCTTATACCTGCTGATCCGCCACCAGGGGCATTATACCTGCTGATCGCCATCAGGGGCAATATACCTGCTGATCACCACCAGGGGCATTAATACCTGCTGATCCGCCACCAGGGGCTTTATACCTGGTGATCGCCACCGGGGGCATTGTACCTGCCGATCCATCACCAGGGGGCTAAGAGCCCATACCGACACCAGGAGCAACTGACCAGGAACTAACCAGAAACCAGAATACCCAGAGGTAGCACCAGATCCAGAAACAACCCCCAAGGACTACTTAACCAAGACTTAAATACACTTTATTTGAAGGACTATCAGTACTGCCACTTTAAACCAGAACACCCGTATAACCAGAATTTACCCAAACCAAATATTGTACGAGTAAGTTGTGAATTAATAAGTTGTTTTTAATAAAGATTTTGATATTAAAGTTTTAAGACCTTTCATTTGAAGTTTCGTGTTTTCTTCATTTACGACCCTGGCTATCCGACGAGCAAAACTTCGGCTGAGAAACAAAACGTACATCACAAATTGTCTTCTAGTATTATTTAACAATGTAACAATAGAGGCCGGCAAAATATTGGGCTTTTTGTCACATTTAGAAGAGGACTATTCTATTGAAATTTAATTAATACCAACCGCTGGCGCCGTTTAACATTTAGCTGTAATAGCTCTACTAACTCGTTAGGTTGTTTCAGAATACGGAATATGACATTGAGTTGCTGAATGGCATTATAGAAATTCTCGAACAATTCCGACGGTTGCTAATGTGTATCAAAAAGTTTTCTCGAGAGTTCAGAAAAAATTTCTAAGTTACAAAACTGCTCTAACAAGGCTAATTTGAGTGTGTCCCGACTGATGCCGACTGATCCATCGAAACTTCAATCCTTATTGAGTAGTTTTTAAGTAAAAAAAAAAAAAAAAAAAATACTGATACTGAGTTTTTTGTAAAAAAATTTTCTTGGTTTAAAAAAACAAAATAAATTAATTAGATTTAACTAAAATAGTTTTTAAGTCGAAAGACATTGGTTCTAAGAGTTATTGTTTAGTTTAGAGCGCCCGTAAAGGACCAGTAAATTAGTTGTAAGTTATTGATAAAAAAGCTAGTTTTAAACATTTTTGTCTAGCCTTAAGATGAATATGAAATAAAAATGAATTTACAAAAAAAAATCCTTATTGAGTCACAGGAATACCTTAAAATAAAATTAACATAACAGATAACTTTAATCTTTTCTCACATTATTCTGTTGATTATCTCACTATGAGCAAAAATCTTCTTAAAAATGAACAACCACCCAGGCTAACCAATGGGAAAACAAACTGGGAAGGTTTTAAGAAAGATATAGAGGATACGTTGAATTAAAGGCATCACTACAAACGCCTCTCGAACTTAGTAGTAGATAACTTCGTTGATATCGTACAACAAACGAGAAGCACGTACGGAATGGCAGCAAACTCGAGCTCCTCAACACAAGGTAAATTTAAATCGCTTGTATAATTTAATAAGAAAACACTATAGCAGAATTCAAAAATTCTTAAGTTGGAAATTATCTTGAAAGCTTGACAGCAGGAAGAAAATCCAACTACTCATTTGGAAAGCGTTTAATGTAACGAAGAAACCAAAGCTCCCAGCGCATCCGATTAAGAATGATCAAAACAAATGGGCAAAAAGATACAAAGAGAAGGCAAACGTTTTCGCGGATGACCTGGAGATTACATTTAAACCTTTTGATGGGCAACGATTCAACGAAAATTTAAATATACGTTCTAACTCAAGCGAAAATTACATAACAAGAAATGTTTACCCTTGTAGAATTAAGTAGAGAAATAAGGAAGCTTAAGTATTAGAAAGCTCAGGGAAATGACCTAATTACGGCCGAAGTTCTCAAAATGCTTCATTGCAAGGTGTTAATTTATCTTCGTTATAATAAATCGTCACCTGAGTTCTATCTTGTTCTATGTCCATTTTTCAATATGTTGGGAAATCGATTTTTAACGTTAAGATCGAAAGCTTTTTTTTATTTTACCTAATTTATTTTTGGAAGTTATGTTTTTTCTGAAAGCCTTAATAATTTTGTTTTAAAAACAATTTACAAATTTCTTTTTTCGTTTGTTCTAAATAATGATAAATAAAAATCGAGGCAAAGGTCATTCTGGATACTGAACAAAGTTATAAATAAAGTAAATAAGTTGATAAAATTGGTGGATATTGAACAAAAAAACTTAATATTGAACAAGACAGAAATTAACAACAATGCTATAGGAAAACAGAGGCATTTTGTATTAAATTGAACAAAACCAGATTTCATTATTCAAATCAGATTTCATTATGTTATCTGAATGGTATTAATGGGAACAGTAAAATTTTGAATACTTGGTATGTTTTTCTCAGCAGAAATTAAAAAAAATGATTAAGGTCTTAGAAAAACATTGCCTCTATATTCGATTTATCTGCAATCTTTGAAAGACGCCATTTTAAGATCCAGACTAGTTTTATAAATATTCAAAAAATGTTATATACAGTTAAATTATATACAACATTACGCCTTTAGAAGTAACTCGAAACATTAGGTTTCCGTAGCGAAAAAACGTTTTGCATTACACTATTTTTGTTTTTTTGATTGATATCAAGCTGAGCCTTTGCTTAACTATGATTACTGCGATGAACGTTATAATCTCGTTTTTCACAGGTATTCGAAATTCTTGTTGCTTAATAACTTTTCTAGGTTTAAAAAACAACAAATTGAATGATTCATTAAAAACTTTCCTATAAATATTCTGATTTATTTGATAAATTTTGCCTGCATCTGTAGAGAATGCGTACTCGTGTCATTATATTTTGTTGCAAAAAAAATAGTGAATCCGATTTTGCGAAATGTTGAGTTGAAAAAAATGCTTGGCAGACATCAAATGTTTCGTTGGCCAAAGAATACATAAAGGTAAACTTTTTCCGAGACACAACTACTGTTTTTTTCTTTTTGGTTGAATTCTTTGCACGACTTTGTAATAAAAGTGGCCATTCTCATTGTCTTTTAATCAGAGTTGCGATTTTTTTAATTAAAAAATCATTAGTCTGTAGATGACTTAAAAAAATTTAATTCATAAGTTAGTTAGTGACTTATGAATGTAAAAAAAATTATTCATAATCTAGTTAGTGGATTATGAATAAAAAAAAATAATTCATAAACTAGTTGATAGATTGGAAATTCTTAAACTTGTTTTTAGCAGAAATATCAAACCAAAAGGAGAACATGCAAAAAAAAACAGATGAATAAACATAAGAAGTTGCACTAATCGAGGTAACACTTCCTAACATTTGCACTTATAGAGTCAAGACATGCTACGAATGCTACAACTTTAGTGTTGCGAAAATAGAGGAGTTGCACGAATCTAGGGTTGCGTTAACTGAGTTCATACTGTATTTTTGATGTCGAAAACATTTTAAAACTTATTGCTTTGAAATAAACGTTAAACAAAACTTAATTTCTATGAAAAGTTCAATATTCAACATAAAAGTGACGTTCAAATTAAATTATTCTATAGATTATATTTTCTAGATTGAAAAATTCGATGTTGTATATATTTGAACTTGAATTTTATATTAAAATTAAGAAAAAAGAGTTGACATCTGTCATTAACTGAGAAAGTCAGATTCTGTGTGCGGTCCTCTTTTCTAACTGATTTATACTTTTAAAATTGTTCAATTTATTATAAAAACTTTTAAAATCGTTGAGTGAATCTGTTTTGCGGGAAATGCACGTCTTTGTTGTTTGAACTACACATTTAAGATACAAAATTCTTAACTTTTCTCGGCGACATAATCAACAGTGCACCGTTAACAAAATTGCATATGCCGCTTAAGCGAGGTAGAGAAGAAAACTCACCAGAACTTTCAATCAACTCAAAAAAGGTGTACACTGGAAAAAATAATTATATGGCAGTTGGAAATATGTCCATTGATAAACTAAAGGATATGCTGTTCAATTGCATTAACGAATGCGTTATCCCAAAATTTGAAGACATTGCTAAAAAGGATGATATTCAAGCAAATGCATCACAAATGCAGTCACTCAAAGCACAAAACGAACATCTTATGCAACGAGTAACTGCAATGGAAAACTATTGCCAACTGTTAGAACGTCAACTAGATATTATATCACGTAAGAACTACGAAAATTCTGTTGTGGTGCACTTTCCGGCAGAAGGGAAGACCAATAAAATTGAGTATGCAAAACAAACTTGTATGGGTCTTCTTCATCTGCAAGATAGTGCAGATTTGCCGATAAAAAGCACACAAGAGTTCACAAACAACAATACGAACAAATCCACTGTGGTTCTAAAATTTCACCCGGGAGACACTGCAAATAAAGTTATTAACGCAACGCCAAAACTCAAAAACTCTGGTATTACGATTCATCGTGAACAGTCTTTCATCTCGCGCCAAAAAAGGAAATCACTCTACGGAATCAAAAACAATCTACTCGCCATAACACCAAGCGCGAAAATTTTGATAAAAGGAGTAAAAATTCACATTAATAACTATGCATTTTCCTACAACTTTGCACGAGGATTGATTGTAAACAATGCGGAGGAATATTCTTTTGTCAAAAACACATTTGGAGATAGTGGACTACGATTTTTTGACAGCTACAACAACAATAAAGACTCCTATACGATATCAGTGCCACCCAACAGTCAACATCAACAACCAGGATCCAGTCAACATCGTCATCAATTGTAGGATAGTGTTGCCGTCTGCCAAGTAATTTTCAATGTAAAAATTTTAAGTTATAATGTATCTGGTCTTATAAACAAATTAACAATTCCAGATTTTTTCAAGTTTATATTAGAGTTTGACATTATTATTCTATTAGAAACTTTTCTTGATGATCGTCAGGAAGCCCAATTTGTTAAGTTTTTCAAAGATTTTCTTATTAAATTTATTCCCGCCACCCGCAATAGTAGTCTTGGTAGAGCGAGTGGAGGTTATTTGATAGCTATACGAAGTATTTAGTTTAAAAAGTTTTATTAGTATAGGCTCTGTAAATAGAAGGACTGTGATAATGTTAAATCATAGGCATGAACAATATTACATTCTTCCAACGTATTTGAATTGTACTAATTGGATTAACGATTTTAATGAGTTGCATAGTTTAAGAATATTTTAATATTAGGTGATTTAAATGCACGAATCGGTGAATTTCAAAACCCAGCTTCTTTGATGAACAATACCTCATACGCGTTTGATAGTTTGAGAAGGTCTCTGGACGTAACTGTTAATAGATATGGCAGGCGTTTAATGGAACTGGCTGAGGACTTCGGTTTAATGATTTTGAATGGAATTACAAAAAGTGATAGCAGAGGTGAACTAACATTTATTTCTGATCAGGGTTGTTCTGTAATTGATTACTGCTTAGCTAGAGGCGATTGGCTTACTTTTATAGAGGATTTTGAGGTACAACCCGCAATCTATTCAGGTCACCTCCCAATAGTGGTATCCATAAAATTTCAAAACTTCGATTCTATGCTGACCGAATCAGTTCGAAAATATAAATGGGTCAATAGTCAGGTAGCTGTGTACAAGCGTAGACTCGATGCTCAAGTAAATAATCTAGCGAGCCATGTATCATGGTCCTGCGAGCAGTCGGCTGGTGAAATAATAGAAGTCATAAAGCGTTCAGCCATGCCACTCAATGACAAACAAAATTTTGCTGTTGAGTGGTATGACTGGGAATGCATTAAACTCAGGAAAAAATCTTTTGCAATGCTTAACATTTTTAGGAAAACCAAGTCCAATTTCTTTAAATCGCTCTACCTAGATGCAAACAAAAAGTATAAGAGTCTATGCAAAAATAAACAAAAAACTTTCATGGACGGCAAAGCAGTAGGTTTATCAAAATGTAAAGATTCGAAATCGTGTTGGTCTAAGATAAGATGTTTAAGTGGGGTTAAGAATTCTCCAGCAACGACAATAAATATAGAGTCACTAGTAAACCATTTCATGGAACTTCTTAACCCTCCCACAAATTCACAAATTTTTCAATATGCTTTACCCTCAATTGCTGTTTCAGACCTAGATGAGCTTATTACAATAAATGAATTGCAAGCAATTCTTAAAAATATGAAAAACAACAAGGCAGCCGGGCTAGATGGAATTCCAGCCGAATTTTATAAAAACTCCTCTCCGGCGTTCCTAAATCTTCTTCTTGATTTTTTTAATAAGCTTCTTGAAAAAGAAGAAATACCTCAGGTATTTTTGATGTCAAAAATCTGTCCAATTTTTAAAAAAGGAGACCCAAGCTCACCTGCAAACTATAGGGGCATTTCGATTCTACCTTGTGTAAGGTATAAATAGAAAGAGAAGAAGCAAAGTAGGGGCAGTAAGTTACGAGCGTTTGAATTGAATAAATAAAACAATCTAAACGGTAAAGATTTTGTCTTTCTTTATTTTACTTAACATATCAGAAGTGGATAGCAAACCCAAACGCGAGAACGGTATTGTACCAAGGTTTTTTTTCTCTTAGCTCGTTTACTGTATCACAGTGCATATCACGCTACATCGTACCACCGAACAACCCGTTGGTTAATCCGTTCCTCTACATTTGATTGAGTTGATATTTGCGAAGAGTCGGTTCTTTTCATCATCTAAGCTCGCGGAGATTTTTTTTTTCTTTTTTCGTTTTGTCGGTCACCAGCAGCAGGTATTCCTGATTCGTTCGGTTGACATTGAAACGACACTACGTCGTGTGCTGTAATATAAGAGGGTTTATTATATTTTTGTTTTTTTTTTTCGCTGGTTTTTCCTCGACTGTGGAACACTTACGAACACGGCAGAACAATGAGTACTACTGCGGACCTAGAAGCAAATTATGGCATGCTAACCAGGGATGAGCTTCGAGAGCAACTCAAAAAGCGAGGACTAGAACAGAGTGGCCTTAAAGATGAGTTGCTTGCACGAATAGTACAGGCTACGAAACAAGGTATAGATCTAGAAAATGGTCTTGAGGGGGCGACGAGGAACGATGCTTCGGGTGGTGGTGATAGTGGAGGCAATGAAATTCTGCAGTTGCGTAGCGAGATGCGGCGATTAAATAAAAGGCTCTTAGAGCTCACGAGAGCTCACTTGGCAGTTGACACTAAGATGACTAATACAGAGGAGCTTAAGAAAACAGACAGGGTAAGCTCGGGGCATGATCTGCAAGCGCAACATAGTGTTCATTCTCCAGTAGTTGGTGGGTGCTGCCCCAGGGTGATGTATTCAGTGCGAGATGTTGCGGATATGGTGCCGACATTTAACCCGAAAGCAGTGTTCAGACTATCATCAAGTGCATGGAAGAAGAAGGTTAAAGATGTTCAAGGCATTTATGGGTTAGATGAGAAATTAGTTCTCATGGCCGCGACAACAAAGCTGGTGGGCGCGGCCCAAATGTGGAGTCGCAGTACAACTCCCGAGTCGTTGGAGGAGTTCTTTACAGGGCTATGTCGAACTTTCCCTAGTGGGGACGATGACGTTGACATACACGACAGGCTGAGAGACCGAAAACAGGGTTATGGTGAAGATGTTGAGGAGTACGTCTTTGAGATGAAGGCAATTGCAAGTCGAGGAAACATTCAAGAAAGCACGTTAGTGAGATATATAATCCAGGGTATACGTGATGCCGAATGTCAAGAGGCATTTCGGGCGGTGAAGCCAACATCGGTTGATGACATTCTAAAAAGAATCCGGTGGGTAATTGAAGTCAGAATTAAGAGTCGGCACGGAATAGAGGAGCCTAGGGGAGTTGAAGTAGAAAGGCGAGGTGACGGACGGGCTGGTAGAGCTGGTAATGAGGTTAGGTGTTTTCGTTGCCAGGGTGTAGAACATTACAGGAGAAACTGCCCCGTACCGCACGTGGAAAATAGACGTTATACAAATTCTGTTCAGGGAACCGCAAGGCAGAATCAGTTGCTCATACGAGAGGAGGAGAGCGAATATTCAAAAGAAGCGACAGTGAACGGGCATAAACTGATGGCTTTCATCGACCTAGGCAACGACTGTGTTACGATGCGAAAGTCAGAGGCCGACGCTGGAAACCTTAATTACGCCCCATTTGAGACTCAACTGCGGGGATTCGGTGGTGGGAGTTGTGTTACGTTAGGGCACATATATGCTGAAGTATCAGTTGATCAGCTTAAATCATGGTGCGAAGTTCTAATCGTTTCCGACGAGAATCAACCATATCCGATTATAATAGGACGAAAACTTCTAGACCAACCCCATGTAAAGGTGGAAAAATTGTTCAAAAAGTTGTCGATAGTGGACGTCACACAAGACATGCCACAGTTGACTCTTATGGTCAGAGATGAGGGCTCAAGAGGGAAAAGGTTGTCGATCGCAGACTTGGATGTGAGAGAAATTGGAAAATCGAATGAAGAGAGATTGCAGGAGCTTGTTGATCTATATCGGACCTGCTTTGCCGTAAATACGAAAGAGTTAGGTGAATCAAAACTAGGCAAGTGTGAGATTCATTTTTCTACATCGGTGCCAGTATACGTCCAGCCGTATAGAATTCCTTTCGCCCGACGGGCAGTTGTCGACGAAAAAGTCAAAGAGCTACTGAAATTAGGTGTGATTCGGCCGTCGACATCCGACTATTGCTCACCTATCGTGCTTACGAAAAAGAAAGATGGAACAGACAGGTTTTGTGTCGATTTCCGGGCACTAAACAAGGTCACCATAAAACGCAAGTTCCCAATGCCAGTGATTGACGAAGTACTTACATCTCTTAGCGGAAACGTATTTTTCACCGTACTTGATTTGGCATCTGGTTACCACCAAATTGTGATGGAGGAACAGAGCAAGAAATTCACAGCTTTCTCGACAGACAAAGGGTGCTACGAGTTTAATAGGATGCCGTTTGGCCTCGTCAACGCTCCAGCTCATTTTCAAGCCTGTATGAACCACGTGAAAGCAAGACTGCGAAAGGGTGATGCGGAGGTCTATTAAGACGACACAATTATTGCCAGCAAGACGGTTGAAGAGGGACTAGATAAGCTGCAAAGATTTCTGGAAGCTTTAAAAGAGTTTGGACTTACTCTCAATGTAAGTAAATGTGCTTTTTTTAAAACTAACATCGATTTTATTGGATATCAGGTGGATGAAAAGGGGGTTACACCAAGGCAGCGAAAGACGAAAGCTATCGTCGAATTTCCTACACCACGCAATATTCATGAAGTGCGCCAATTCCTCGGACTTACGGGGTTCTTTCGAAAATTCGTCGAAGGCTATTCGCTAGTTGCGACTCCACTGACGGATCTAACGAAAGCGGACCATGACTTCAAGTGGTTAATAGAACAGGAAGAGGCATTTAACAAACTGAAAGGTGCCATCAGCAACCCTCCAGTGCTGGTGTTGTTTGATCCAGAGTGTGAACATGAGGTACATACCGATGCATCAGCAGTAGGGCTCGCTGGAATTCTATTCCAAAGAGGGAAGCAAGATTCAGCACTACGTCCGGTGATGTTCTATAGCAGAAAACTTTCTGATGATGAAAAAAAATATCACTCTTACGAACTCGAGGTGTTGGCCATCGTGGATAGCCTAGATCGATTTCGGGTCTATCTTTTAGGCAAAGATTTCAAAGTCTTCACGGACTGCGAAGCAATAGTGGCTACGAAAAATAAACCAAAGATGATACCCCGAGTAGGTCGATGGTGGTTAAAATTACAGGAGTTTTCATTTGAGACGGTGCATCAACCAGGAAAGAGGGCTAGCTATGTAGATGCGTTGAGTAGGCATCCAGTAGAAAATGAGAGGGTGATGGAAGAGGCCTCTTTGCATATGTTAAACTTGCATATAAGCGATGACGATTGGCTGGCGACTATGCAATGGCAAGACGATAAGTTGCGGGCAATTATCAAGGAACTAAGTTTGGCCGAGTCAACTAGCCTAAAGCGACAGTTACAGCAAGACTACAAATTGAAAGGGCTGCGGCTTTTTCGACTGGTGGGAGGCGTTGCGAAGTGGGTGGTGCCACATGCAATACGTTGGCGAATCTTAAAACTCTGTCATGACGATGTTGGACATCTTGCTGACGAAAAGACGTTGTCGAGAGCAAGAGAAACGTATTGGTTTCCGAGGATGAGAGCATTCACTCGCGAATACATAAAGGCTTGCGTTGAGTGTGCCTACTCGAAGAGGAGGGGCGGCCGACTTGAAGGGGAGCTTTATAGTACTGACCGGGTACCCATACCATTCGACACAATACACATTGACCATCTTGGACCATTCACCAAGGGGAAGGGGGCACCAGGTATGTTATAGCGGTTGTGGATAACTTCACGAAATATGCGGTACTGCGCGCTGTGAAGTCAGCAAATACGAAGGGCGTACTCAACGTACTGACCGACATCTCTGGGTACTTTGGAGTTCCAAGACGAATTGTTTCAGACCGTGGAACAGCTTTTACATCAAAGGCGTTTGAGCAATTCTGTGAGGAAAATGTAATACAGCACATCAAAAATGCGGTAAGGACCCCTAGGGCAAATGGCCAGGTTGAGCGTTTGAACAGAACTATTCTGGCGGCACTGAAATGCGCATACTCCGCGGAACAGGACTGGGCTGACCACCTGCGGATGATTCAGTGGGGGTTTAATACGGCACGACATTGCACAACCAAAGCTAGTCCACATCAGCTGCTTTTTTCATATACTCCACGAGACATCCAAGGAAATAAGCTGTTGTTGGAACTTGAACAAGAAGAGACGGTTAAAGAAGAGGAGATAGCGAAGAAAAGAGAGCTTGCGATACACAATATTGCAAAACAACAAGTTGATCAAAAGCGTAGGTATGACTTACGACATCGTAAACCATCGAAGTTCAACGAAGGTGACTTGGTGTTGGTGGAGAATGAAGCGGTCGCAACAGGTGAATCGCGTAAGTTAGAACCTGCCTATAGAGGTCCCTACATCATAAGACGTGTGCTACCTAATGACCGCTACGGCATAGAAGATATACCGGGTATGCAACGGAACCAGCGAAAATACAATACAGTCATGAGCTCGGATAAAATGAAGCGGTGGTGTGAGCTACCTGGCGATAGCATTGTGGGCAACGAGGGTGACGACTTAATTTTTGAAGATGAGGACTGTGACGGCAGCGTAGCCAAAGCTGAAACTGCTGGAGAGCCAAGGGTTCCAGATCGTGAGGACACGATCAATTGAGGATGGCCGAATGTAAGGTATAAATAGAAAGAGAAGAAGCAAAGTAGGGGCAGTAAGTTACGAGCGTTTGAATTGAATAAATAAAATAATCTAAACGGTAAAGATTTTGTCTTTCTTTATTTTACTTAACACTTGTCTTAGAAAAATATTTATCCAAATTCTTTATTGTAGGCTTATGAGGTGGGTAGAAGAGAACAAATTGCTAAGCTCTTTCCAAGCTGGTTTTCGCTCTGGTCTTTCAACTGTGGATCAGATCTTCGCACTCTTCAATATAGCAAAACGATTCATCGATAACAAACAAAAACTTTATGTCTTTTTTATTGATTTTAGGTCAGCATTTGATAATATCAACCGGAATTCACTACTGTATAAATTATCAACTTTAGGTATATCGACGAAATTTTTAAGACTCTATAAACTTCTCCTCACCAATACTTGCGCCGCTGTTGCAAATGGGAGTGCAATGTCCAGCTTCTTTAGTACCAATAGCGGTGTGCCCCAAGTTTGTCCCTTAAGCCCGATTATGTTCGCCCTTTTCATTGATCATGTCTCGCGTAATTTGCCTGGGGGTGTTCGGTTTGGGAATCTTCTTATTAAGGTTCTACTTTATGCGGACGACCTTGTCGTTTTGTCGGACAACCCTATCACATTACAATTACAAATTAATAGACTCAAAAGCTTTTGTGAGAAATGGGACCTGAATATAAACACCGCGAAGTCGAAAATTATGATCTTTGAAAGTACCCGTCGAAGGAGAAGCCCGCGAGAAGCATGGTTTCTGGAGCGTGAACCTATAGAGGTGGTTAACCAATTTAAATATTTAGGTG
Organism: Philhelius pedissequus; assembly: GCA_910595825.1. NCBI lineage: Eukaryota > Metazoa > Arthropoda > Insecta > Diptera > Syrphidae > Philhelius > Philhelius pedissequus. The sequence continues at coordinate 149,841,562 of OU343161.1, forward strand.
TTCTTTTTCGTAGCAATCTAGATTTCCATCCTCATGTTAAAGATAAATGCTTGTCGGCAAAAACTGCAATAAATCTTATATGGAACAAAATCTTCTGCAACAAATACATAGGCATCTCAGCTAAATTTAGAGTCTTTGGAGCCACTATAAATTCATGCTTATGCTATGCCAGTCAAGTTTTTGGTTACCAAGATCTCGATGAATTTGAGATCGTGCAACGCTTCTTTTTTAAACGAATTTTTAAACTTCCAAATGCTACACCAAATTATGCCATACATGTGGAATCAGGTATCCCTCCAATCTATCTTAAAAATCTTAAATATAATGCCGACTATATAATAAAGGTAATGCAAAGGTCAAGTGAAAATCTTCATAAGCAAATGATGGATTTTGCATTCTGAAGGAATTTGTCTCCATTCAAAGAATGGCAGGAGATAGCAAATGCACACGGATTTAATCTAAACCTTAGTGCAACTTCCCTTGCTAGTTGGAAAGGTAGGTTTTATGATTGTATTGCAATTGTCCATGATTCATTGTATCTCAAGTTTTTGAATAGGGCTCAAACCTCTCCAAGCAGATTGGTCTATAAGCAACTTAATCACACTCTGGTTGTAAACAATTACTTTAATAGTAAACTCTCTGCAAATCAAATAAGTACTTTGTTTAAGGCAAGGACTGAGATGCTAAATTTGAATTATAAACCTCACAGAAATGATAATCCTAGGTGTAACCTTTGCAATCGAAATGAAATCGAAGATGTCAACCATTTTTTAGCCGTTTGTCCTATTCTGCTTCGAAGACTCTATTTCTCAAAGAGCTTTTTAAATAAAGAGGAAGCGAAACAAATTTTAAACGGAGAGTGCGGTTGGAAGGTCCTTATCAGTTTTATTGATCATGCCTTAGATTACCGAAACAGTTCTTTAGAGTAAATTCAAAATTTTAAATTTATGTATGTATATTTATCTATCCTTGTATTATTTATTTATATTTACTTTAAGCTTATTATAATCTTAAACTTTCTTTTTTATTTTTTTTAATTCTCAATAAATGTCAATATGTCAATTTCAGGCAGACGGCAAATATTTGTTGCCATGCTAATGTTCTTAAAATTATTTTAGAATAGGTATATTTAAAGTTTTGGTTAAATAAAGAATTCATAATAATAATAATATTAATAATAACTAAGAAAAAAAAGAAAGTCTTGAGAAATCAAAAATTTGGTGATATTTCTTCGGAAGTATTTATTATCATAATTTTTAAAAGTACAATCAAAGTATATATTATACTTATTAATTCTTGACCTGCATTTTACTTTTTACTTTTATATTTTTCGATAAGTTTGAGTTTAAAATTTTTAATTACAACCGTTGGCAAAACTGACATAAAGACGAGTTATCATATAATTTTAGTTTAATTATTTGTAATAAATTACATAATGCTTTCAATAACAATAAATTGCATTAATAATATTTTTTTTTCTTTATTTTATTTATTTAATTGTTGCATGTACATTCACACATTCTTCGCGCTCAGATAAAGTTTTTTCTATACCAGTGTTTTGCAAGCATCTGAACACGCCCGTTTGATTTTCCACAAAACGCCGCTAGCTAATTTGACATAAACAATATTTTTTTTTGCATTTTCCCATGAATGGAAAAGATCCGTTGGCTCTTGCAAACCCTTTATATGAGTACTACAATACAATGTGTATATGTTCCATTGATAGTTTCGGTTCGGTTTTCGTGTGTCGCGTCGGTTAAATGTTATGGGTCATTAGTAAATTGAAGTGTGTATTAATTTTATTTAATTGTAAGTTATTTTATTTAAATTGTAAATTTTGTGTGTTCTTTGTTTTAATTAAAGTGTTAGTTGTGTTTAAATTTTAATTAAATTAGTTAAATGTTGTTTGTTTTAATAAATTGAAAAGTGTCCATTGGCTTGCGAGGAGATAACACAAGTGACTGTTTGTTGAATATGTACTTTGATTACATGATTATTATAGTAGATATATATGATTATTTTATTATAATTTTTTAATTTTTATTCGATAATTTCATAAAACTGGCTTTTATGCACATACGCTGGTGCAATTATATACGTATATACATTGAGTACATACGATGTCGGTAAATTGGGTGCAAATATATATATATATATTTTTTTATGATAATTAGTTTAAAAAAATATAGAATCTTGTGTGTGAAATTCTGGTGATTTTGGTTTTAGTGACGTCAATAATTTTTACATTTATTTTAAATATTATTTTGTTTCGGATTTTGAGATCGCGATTGACATTGAATTTTAATTTTAAATGTTGGGTGCATTTGCGATTTGAAAGTGGCCATTTTGAATAAATTTATTTTGTTTTGATTTGTTTTCATTTTGGTGAAAATAATTTGTTTTTAGTTTACCTATAACGCGATTAATTTATATGTTACAAATTGTGTTAGTTGATGATAAAATTTTCATCTGCGTCTTTATATTTCGACAAATGCATCGATGTAATTTTAAGAAGTATTTTAATGGAATTATATGCCTTGGCAGTGAACATTGTTTACATTTGAATAATTTTGGTTTTTGTTGATTTAAATTGTATTTTGTTTAATAAACGTGATGTAAACTCGGATTTGTTTTTTATTTAATTTAAGTTTGTGGATTGTTAGTGTATATTTTGCTTATAATTTTAGTTTTATTTAATTTAAGTTAACATCATTTTTTTTTATTGAAAATTTTGTAAATTATTTTAGGAACATTTTAAATTTTAATAAAGTTTTAAGTTTTAAATTAAATTGGTGTTTTATTTTATACATATTTTGGTTTACTGATTTTCAATTTTAAGCTGGTGTTATTTTGAATTTCGAAATTTTATACGATGCTGGATTGTTGTGGTGTTTCGTTCGAAGGTAAGCGACATATTTTTGCAATGGGGCGTTTAATGCATCCTGTTTTTGTTTTGACCGAGACAACGCGAATTAATCCGTCGGATCCAGGGGGAGTTTTTTCAATACGGCCTAAATTCCAATTTGTCGGTGGAAATCTCTCATCCTTTATTAAGATAGAACGATTTTGTCAACTTCGGGCATTGTTGAAGTCTGGAAAAGTACTAAGAACACCATTTACGCCAAAATGTTTCGGTCATTGACTAGAGTCGCTTCCATCTATCCATGTATGTGATGTTGATGTCGATGTCACCTTGTGGCACAGCATGAAGACTTTCGCCGATCACCAAATGTGCTGGGGTTAGCACATCCAAATCATATAAGCTATCGGAAATAGGACACAAGGGTCTCGAATTCAAGCACGATTCTATCTGAGTAAGAAGTGTTGTGAGCTCCTCAAAAGCTTGTCTCTCCATCCCGACAATCCGTTTTAAGTTTTAAGTTTTAAGGTACTTAACCGATTTCACTCTGGGTTCCCACAATCCACCGAAGTGGTGAGAAGCGGGAGGAATAAAATGCCATTCCGTACCTTGATTTACTAGATTTACTAGATTTTCAGCAATTACTTTCCAATCATGTTGTGAAACTTTTAACATCTTATCTAGTTCTGAACTAGCACCAACAAAGTTTGTACCGCAATCCTATGGATTTGCTTACAAGTCCCTCGTCTGGCAGTGAATCGCCTGAACGCGGCCAAAAATGCCTCCGTCGTCAAGTCTGAAACGACTTCTAAATGGATGGGTTTTGTCGCTAAGCAAATAAAAATCGCAAAATATACTTTAAGGATCTTGCTTCCGCGTGCCTTCCAGGCTTTGATTTCGATGGGGCCTGCGCAATCTACTCCGGTGTGACAAAATGGCCTAGAAATGCGAACTCTAGCAGCTGGTAAATTTCCCATCAATTTCTGCGTCTCTGCTGCCTTCTGCCGGTAGCAAAATGTACATTTGTGTAGCTCATGCTTTACACTTCTTCGAATTTTACCAATCCAAAATCGATGACGTATATTTGCAATCATTGTTTGTATTCCGCCATGCAACGTATTTTTATGAGCATCTTTTGCCACAAGTTTTGTGAAATGATGGGTGTTTTGTAACAAAATTGGGTGCTGCGTTTCATAAGGTAGCAGTGAATTCTGCAATCTACCACCAACTCTTAAAATACCATTGACATTAATATATATATTAAGTGATTTTAATTGTTTTGAAATGTTAACCTATTTGTTGCAACTCTTTTATTTCGTTTTAGAACATATCGGGTTGAGCTGTCTTGCTCGCCAGCATTCGAGATGCCTCTAATTCAGAAGCGGTTAATGGTCCGCTTTTCTTGCGAACACTCATCGATTGTTGATCGTTGTGGGAATGTTTTCTTACCCAACGCATATAAAGTAAGTTGTTTTTGTAACGAAGCCACCATGCGATGATACGAATTACTTTGAGTAAGCTGGAATTTTAATGAATTATGATACTTATCACCTCTCTTTTCACTTGAATAGTGTGAGTTTTTGCCGGACGACATTCTTCTTCCGTTTCGAAGTTTTCCACTTAATCGGACACATGAAAATCCCACGGCGATCTCAAGAATGTTGGACCATTCCACCAAACATCTAAGGACTCCAAGGCTGATGGATTAAGTCACGAGATGCTATATCTGCTGAGTTATGATGTGTTGGAACATATGACCAACAATCACTGCTTATTAATCGTTGTATCTCGGATACTCGATTTGAAACAAATGTTGTCCATTTAGCTGGAGTTGCTCTAATCCAAGAAAAAGCAATTGTTGGATCTGTCCAAGCAAAGATACGAACATCGGGAATTGCTAGAACATTGAGGGTGTATTGTAATATTTTGGCTAAGACAACTGCCCCACTAAGTTCCAGAAGTGGCAAGGTGATCGTCCTTTTGCTGGGAGCAATCTTTGTCTTTGCTAACAGTTAGTTGGTGTGAATGTTTTCCTTGCTATCCAAGACACGAACATAAACTACAGCCCCATATGCTTTCATTGAAACGTCGCAAAAGCCTTGCAACTCGATTGCTTTATTTAATGTGCTGATTCGGTTCCACCATGGTATCCTCACTTTCTCAGTCATTGGAATCTCTTGTTGGAAGGCTTCCCAATCTCTTTTAAGGTCGTCTGGAATTGGCTCGTCCCAATCACATCTGAGATCCAAGTGGATTGAAAAGTTTTGGCAATGGTTGATAAGATCGTTCGTTTTGTAATAAGTTCCTATGATTTTTATAGATTCTTGTAAGAAAAGAAGTCGCAGCTTGGAACCCATTTGTCGTCCAGTTTTGAGGTGATTAGATGGATCAAAAGGAAGCTCGAAATCATGTTCGCGGTCTAGAACAATATATTTTCCATCAAATCTCTATGATTTGCTATCCACTTCCGTAAATTGAAACCGGCTGACGCCAAAAGTGGTCTCGCTTCATCTCTTTTTCTTTTTGCTTCTTCTGTAGAGTCTGCACCGCTGATTACATCAATCACATACATATCTTCTTGCACGACCTTCGCCCCACAGGAAATTTTGCGTGTTCATCTATGGCGAGACGTTTTAACGTTTTTTTGGTTAAATATGGAGCACTTGCTGTACCAAACGTTACAGTATTTAGCTTGTAGAGCTTCAGAGGCTCTGTTTGTTCATTTCTCCACACAATGATTTAGTAAAAAGAGTCTGGTGGAATTACCCATATTTGTCGATACATCTTCTCTATATCCGCCGTGAAAGTATATCGATTAGTCCGCTATCGCAAAACAAGATCTATAATACTTGTTTGTAATTTTTGACCTATCAACAGACAGTCATTTATCGACTTCCCAGTCGAATCTTTCGCTGCGGCGTCGAAAACAACTCTTGTTTTAGTGGTTGTCCTGGATTCCTTTATCACTGCATGATGTGGTAAAAGAAATGATATGGCGTGTGAAGAACTTAATTGTCGCTACTGATTTCTTCCATGTGATGGAGTGTCTCATACTCTGTGATACATTTCGTGAACTCGATTTTCAGACTTGGATTTGTATCAAGTTTTTCTCGAGGTGAAGAAACCATCGATATGCCATGTGTTGGCTGGAACCCATCTTTGGCAGCTGTTCATCTTTAAATGGCATTTTAACTTCATACAGCACCCCAAAGCTCCCAAAAAACTTAAATCTATGGAAAAAGCACAAACGAAAGAAATAAAAATCCGAACGGGGATATACGTTCGTAAGTCGCCAGGTGTCACGACTGCCGGCGGTTTGTCCGCAAGGAGACAAGTCGCCACTGACTAACATAGTTAAGAGTAAAATGAGTAGGAGATTTGTGACCGGTTCTCATTTAAAACCGGGCGCCAGTACGGCGTCTAAGCTGTCTGTTGATGTAGGTCCTGCGACACAGTGTAGTGGAGGGATTGTGGCTTCTCTTGGCCCCTCTACAAGCGATGTTTGCAGAGCGAAAGCAGTAGGCATAACTCTTCTTAGAGATGGTCGTGCGACTAAGGACTCACCTGGTCCTTCCATTATCTCTGGCGCCACAGAGGTTAAACCTCTTCCCAAAGACATAAATATTCGAAGCAGTAGGGGCTCTAAGGTCATACCTGGTACGCTTGCTGCTTCTAGCACCCCGGGAGAACAGCGGAGTCGTGCTAGCTCTAAATCATTATACAAGAATCGTCGCAATGCTGAGAGATCTCTGAAGCGTATCGGTGCAATACAGGAAAGCACCAGAACCTCCCTGCAAGCGAGCAAGCGAGCAAATAATCATAGGGACTCCACGTCGAAAAGGCAAAGGTCGATGGAGGACGTGTTACCAGGTCCTAAGCGACCAAAGGGTAATTCCTCAAGTAATCCATCCGCCGGTAATAACCGAAAATCGTTATTGACAGGACCGATCCGGTTGGCACGATCTCGTCCGAGCAATAGCAGTTAGCTTATGGAAAGCTCTCGGCTGGCTTCCTAGATATTATGGAGGCAAACCCTGGCCCTCCACCAGTCACTAGTGATGGGGGCTGGCATCAGGGTCATGTAAAGCTGATTGCCTGCGAAGATCAGCTGTTTGTTTAAACTTGCTGTCGGTAGCTTAGGCGAGGTCTGGCCAGGTGCGAGGCTGGAGGTAGTTGCAAAGAAGGACATCCCTAGCATGCCTCGGGCTCATACATGGCTTCCATTAGACCCCTCCTCATTTGATGCTATCACCAAGACTTTAAAGATCTGCCACACCCTACTACCGACTCACAACTGGAAAGTCGACAATAAGGAGTCCCTTCCTCATTTGGCAAAGACCAAAGTTGTGGTTAGGTATGGGCTTGGATCTATAACACTCAAGGCATACAAGAAAGGCGAAATCGAGGCAGGTATTACTCCTCCACATCCTTCGCTAGCAGAGACGGAGATGCAGAGTTTGGATGCGTCGACATCTTCGTCATCCGAGACCAGGAAGATTACTTTCCCCTCCATGGATGGGGAGGATGGCGATGCGTGGGACTCTTCATCTTCAACCATTAAAACGTCGACCGATTTCATAATTGGCGAACAGTTGGTGATGGAAACGGAAGACTCTCTAAAAAGTCTTTTCGACGAGGATGAACTTCTTGGTTCATCTTCAGGTACGGGAGAACTCAATACTACCGTAGTGGAGGCTTCTCTGCCTAATTGTGGCGAAGATGCTCCAGTTAGTTCAGATTAACATCCAACACTCCAAAAAGGTTTCGGCCTCTCTCCTCCTTTGGCTGTCAAACACTGGGGAGGACATAGTTCTGGTTTAGGAACCATGGATATATAACAACCAGGTTCGTGGACTTAGGACTCCAGGACTACACACCATATGCTTCGGATAAAGGTAATCTGAGATCATGCATCATGGTGAAAAGTAGCATTAAATTATTTTTACTCCACAACTTGAGCGACCAAGATACTACTGCTGTAAAGCTGGAGACGGACAAAGGCAATTACTGGCTGGCTTCGGCATATCTTGCCCATAGCCAATTTATCCCTGGTGACAACATAGTCAGAATTGTCAAGGAAGCTGAATCCTCACATACTGCCCTCATCATTGGTAGTGATGTCAATGCCCATCACACGGTGTGGGGCAGTACTGATATAAATAGCAGAGGTGAGTTACTTTTTGATTACATCTTAAGTACTTATCTTATCGTAAGTAATATTGGCAATGAACGAACTTTTATTACTAAAAACAGACAAGAAGTACTAGACATTACTCTTGTCTCTGATTTTATCTACTCTTTAGTTAACAATTGGAAGGTATCTTCGCAACACCCATTTTCAGACCATAGGTATATCCAATTTAAATTAAATGATGATCCTACAAGCCAAGAAGTGCTCAGAAGCCATACAAAACTGATTGGCTAAAATGTAGGGACACATTGAATACCCTTTTAGACAATGATTTCTTAAAATCTCCAAGTGGCACCCTGGATCTAGACAAGAAAGTCAATGATTTGACTTGGGCCTTAAACAATGCTATGGCTGGCTCTTGTCCTCTAACTAAGCCAAGAGGTAAAAGGAACAAACAAACAGAACAAAACGGTAGAACACTGTTCAATAAAGCTAAAAGCTCAAGAAAAGAAATAGACTGGGAATCCTATAAGGAGTCCCTCCAATTGTATAAAAAAGAACTAAGGAAAGCGAAAAGACGGCCCTGGATGCTTTTCTGTGGTAATATAGAGGAGTCTCCGAGGCATCAAGGCTGAGGAAAATTCTCTCAACAAATCCATTAATACCGAGCTATCTGTAAAAAAACATACAGCTCCTGGACGACCTCTAGCCAAGAATCGCTCGATCTACTACTAGACACTCACTTCCCTGGTAGTTCCGTAAGCAGAAGTTTGCATTCAAAGGCGTCAATTATTCATAGAATCCCAGAAGGTCTGATCAATAGAACAAACTCCTTTGGGCAGTGAACAGCTTTAAACCCTACAAGTCAGCGGGACCAGATGGCATAATACCTGAGGAAGTTCAGAAATCTTCTGATATTATTCTACCGATGCTAGAAAATATAATGAGAAGCTGTTGTGAATTGGTATATATTCCCCAGTCGTGGAACAAGTTACGGTGGTGTTCATTCCAAAAGCGGGCAAAACTTCCCAAACAAATCCCATAGATCTAAGACCGATTAGCCTATCTTCCTTCCTTCTAAAAACCTTAGAACGATTGATTGATATATAGTTATATATATATGCAACAACATTGACACTAGACTGTTGTCTACGTCTCAACATGCGTACTGTAAAGGGAGATCGGTGGAAACTGCAATACCCTCACTTGTTAGCATTATCGAATATTCCCTCCATCACAAGGAATACACATTGGTAGCTTTCCTCGATATAGAAGGCGCTTTTAGCAACGTGGACACAGATGCAATCGCAAATGCACTCTCAGGTCTAAAGATGGATCGCTCACTTGGCGAGTTGATCAACCAAATGCTGATAAGTAGGTTAGGTTCCAAATGATTTTATTTCATACAAATTACAAAAGTTTAGTGTATCATTCATTTTTTAATCATGGCATACGCCGTCTGTCAGTTGACAATTATTAATACTTAATTATTTAATTTTGTTTAATACACAAAATTGAAACATAAAATTTAAAAAGTTCTTTTAAGATCCGTTTTCTGTAGTTAAGTGCTAGCTTGGTGTAGTTGTAAAGGGGTTGAAAGTCTAAAACTCCGTTTAAAATATCTATGACTCCCTCTTCACTGAGGTAGTTTTTTCCAAGTGTACTCCTTCTGGTTTCCACCAAAACAGGACATATTCCAACGAAATGGAACACGTTTTCGCGTTCTCTAGTGTTACATAATCCACACATTTCTTCCAAATCACTCCTATGAGTAACATAGTTCAGGGGAAGTATCTCCCCTCTTGCTTTTAAAACCAGTGACATGAGATCGGTTGGATACTCCGGCCTGAAGTAGTTATTTCGTAACAGGTTATAGTTTAGCCTTGCATATATGTCCCTTTGTAATGAACTTCTGGCTTTCATAGTATAATCCTCTCTCTTTCTTTCGTCCAGTAACGATATGAGGCTATAGAGTTCGCTTTTCCACGTTTCCATCCTATCGCTTCGGAGTAATAGTGGATATCCACAGTACTCCGCTAGATCTCTCCATGACTCGAACCATGATATTTGTTTTTGAATCACAAGCATCGTAATTTTCGTTGGAAGTCTCCTATCATCCATTGCTATAGTCTTTAAAATATAGTATATCTCTATTTTCAGAGTTGAAATAAATAAAGATGGTAGACCTGTCTCTAGCATTAGTATGTGATTCGCAGTACTATAAGGTATTTTCAAGATTCTTTTTAAGAAATAGCGCAAAAGTTGCTCAATTTCATCGAACTCCTTATGGCCCCAAACTTAAGCTGCATAACACATGATCGCTTTCGCTGTGGTTTCAAAAATACGATATTTGGATTCGTAGTGAACATCTTTACAGTGAACAACAGTCCTCCATGTTGCGTTTAATGCATGCTTCGATTTGGCCAACTTATCAATCAAATGATTTTGCCGGTTTAGGTTTCTAGATATCCGCATACCAAGATAGTTGTATTCATTTACGACTTCGATGTTTTGAGCTCCAAATTTCCAGGTTTCACTGCGTCCGTTTCGGCCGCCTCCTTTACGAAAAATCATGACTTTAGACTTCTCTAGGTTCACCTGGAGCCTCCATTTGTTGCAGTACTCGAACAATCTATTGATCATCAATTGGAGACTATCAGGCGACTCCGCTAGCATCACAATATCATCAGCGAACATTAGTACCTTGATTAAAAGATTCGCTGAAACACGTGCTCCACCCTGCAATACCTCTTCTGAGTCATCTATAAATAGAGCAAATAATAAAAGACTCAGATTACATCCTTGCCTCATTCCTATTTCCACTTCGAATTGTTCGGATTGTTTGGATCCAAAAGCGATTGCAGAAGTTGTTGAGTTATAGAGGTTTTCCAAAACGTTCAAAAACTTTGACAATACTCCTTTGTTACACAGCTTCAGCATAAGTGTTTTCCTGTCTATGGTATCGAATACCGCATTGAACTCGATGAAAAAACCGTACAGTTTTCTTTTAGATTTTATAAAGATTTCAGCTATATTGGTAAGCGAATAGATTTGATCTATGGTCGAATAATTCTTTCGAAACCCAGCTTGCAACTCGCTTAGTAAGTTGTTATGAACCCAATCATAGGGCCGTTTGCAGAGAAGTTTCGTATAAATGTTCATAGATGAATTTAGCAATGATATTTCTCTGTAGTTGGCAGCATCTTCCTTGTCACCTTTTTAAAAATTGGGCAAATGATGGCTTCTTTGAAATAGAACGGTAAATAAGCTGAATCGTATGCGTGGTTTAAAGCTTTTGTTAGAGTCACTATAAAAATAGAAGTGTCTATTTTATAGAACTCTTGAGGTATGCCATTCGATCCTGGAGACTTGTTGTTTTGGAGCTCTTTCAATACAAGTTGAACCTCTGCACAGGAAAAAGTTGCATCCAACTCTTCGTTCTCATTAAAAGGTTTGGCAAATTGGAATGTGGAAGAGAAATTGTCTTTTGTTAACGTTTTGAAGTGTTTCGCAAGGTCTTCGATTTCAATGGGTGAAATAACTTGATTGTTACGCTTTTTACTAATTTTTCTAACTACTGTCCAAAACTCAGCGGCATTTCTGCAGTCTGCAAGGTCTTGAGCAAGTTTTCTTGAGTAGGTTTGACGTTTATAGCTTAGTACCTCTTTGTATTGTTTGTTAACTGCAAGATATTGTGCTTTAAAAAAAATGTTCTCTGGAAAACTTCTTAGTAATCCTAGCCAAGCAAAAGATTTTCCACGAGCTACCATACAATCATTATCAAACTATTTTTCGTAGTAGTGGATAAAGTTGTTGTTTACCTAACATTGCACCGGAATAGACTTAAGGACAATATTGTCCAGCTCTGATAAGCTAAGACAAAAAGTTGAAGATGATGTCGCTTGAAGGAGAAGACTATTATTCGAACAATGTGAGTACCTTTCGGTAAAAACATTTTGCCACCTGAATTTTCCCGGAGTTACAGAGTCTTCTGGTTGCCTCTGGTTTCTGTTTAGTTGGATTGGGAGGTGATCGGAATGTATTTCTGTTATGACTTCAAAATCGTCCATCATAGCACTCCAGTCTCCTGACACCATTGCGTAATCGATTACTGATTTTCCTTGTGGTCCTATAAAAGTGAAGTCACCTAATTTGTCTCCTTCCGCAGTACCATTGTAAACACTCAATCCAAAGGAATTACATAGATCGATAACTTTTTTACCTTCTCTTTTAATTGTTGTATCTTTTGAACTACGATTCCTATTTTCTATAAGCTTACTTTCACTTTCTAGCGCTCCAGTTCGGGCATTGAAATCTCCAATAAGCATTAAATTGTTAATGTCCATATCAAATAAAATGTCTCCAAGCTTAGTGAATTCACTTTCCCAGCTGTTGCAATTTAAGTATATAGGGATGAGATTAAGTGAAGATCGATCAGTTTTAATTTCAATGAAATGTGTGTCTCCTATTTGCTTGTATTTGCAACTGACGCCTTTAAGATTATGTTTAAAACCCATGAGAATTCCTCCACTAGCCCTTCCTTTTCGGTGATTTTTAAGTGCTGGTATCCATTTTAGTTTGTATTGGACGAAACTTGATTTAAAATTTTGTGTATGCTGTTCAGTTAAATGTGTTTCAATTAATATAATTATATCATACTCATTTATAAATTGAATAAAATCTAAAACTGCAATCTTATTTTTTAAACCTCCAATATTATAAAAGTAAGACGATCAACTCAAAACTGGGTGTTACATCTTCAAGAAGATCTGTTAGTAGAGGCACTCCACAAGGTGGTGTTCTGTCCCCTCTCCTTTGGAACTTAGTGGTGAATGAACTGTTAAAAAAACTGGAAGAGGAGGGAGTTAGAGTGATTGCCTATGCGGATGACGTTACTATTACGGTTTCAGGAAAACATCCAATTACTCTCTGTGAACTCCTTCAATTTACACTTAGTAAGCTAACCAACTGGACAAGTAGTTGTGGCTTAGGTATAAACCCCCATGAAACTGAGCTTGTCCTCTTCACCAGGAAACACAAAATTCCGCACGTTGATCCTCCATCCATAAAACGTATAAGTCTTAAATTCTCGGACGAAGCAAAATACTTGGGTCTTATTTTTGATAAGAAATTAAGCTGGAAGTGCAATATACAAGAAAGAGTTAAGAAAGCCACGGTAGCACTTTTCTCTTGCAAGAAGGCCATTGGCAACAAATGGGGTCTAGAGCCCCGTGTAGTCCATTGGCTATACACGGCGGTTATTAGACCAATTCTTACTTACGGAGTATTCGTTTTGAGGACTGCTCCAGACAAAGCAACAAATAAAAATAAACTGAGTAGAGTTCAGCGCACTGCCTGTATGTGTATAATTGGTGCCTTGCTTGAAATACTTTTTAATCTGACACCCCTAGATATTTTCAGCAAGCAATCCGCAGCCTGCACAGCTATTCGCCTGAAGGCGACCTCACAGTGGAAAAACAACTGTTTTGGTCACGCTAACATAATGAACACGTTCAATATCCCACAAAAAAACATAGACTACATCATACCCCAACCACTTTTTGATAAAAACTTCCAGGTAAGTATACCCTCCAGATCACAGTGGGAGGATTATGCTTTCTTGGAGGATGAAAAAATTCAGTTTTTCACCGATGGATCAAAAACAAATGATGGTGTAGGGGGTGGTGTTTACTCTAATAGACTAAATCTTAGTCTCTCCTTCCGTCTTCCTAACCATTGTAGCGTGTTCCAGGCGGAACTAATGGCAATTAAGGAGATTCTATACTGACTTAAAGAAAACGTGATATCTGCTAAGGATATCATCATTTTCTCTGACAGCCAGGCAGCGCTGAAATCCCTGGATTCAATCTCCACTAACTCCAAAACAGCCCTCGACTGTCGATCATCTCTCAAAGATATGGCGGAACAGTTCATCATTCACCTATGCTGAGTGCCAGAGCACAGAGATATTCCGGGAAACTACAGGGCCGACGAACTCGCCAAACAAGGAACAACACTACCCATTTCAACTGACTACAGCAACCTGAGTATTCCAATCGCTACATGTAAATTGATGCTAAGGCTAAATGCTATGGAGAGGTCAAATCTTAGGTGGACTAGTGGTAACACGTGTCCAGCGACAAAAAAGATTTGGCCAAAGCTGGATCTTAAACGCTCTAAAGCTTGGACCTCTCTATGCAGACGGCACATTAGCTCAACTATAGGTGTCATCACAGGACACTGCCTCATAGGTAGACATGCTGCAAGACTCAGCGTGCTCGCAAACGACTTTTGCGGAAGCTGTTTAGATGAGGAGGAGGAGAAAACTATTCTTCATCTCCTCTGTACATGCCCTGCACTGTCTAACAGACGAAGTCTTCTTCTAGGAGACTTCTTCTTGAGCGACATTAGTGAACTAGCACACTTAGACATTAATTCTCTCCTCCGCTTCATAAGAAGCTCAAAATGATTTTAAGTTCTTTCTTTTGGGGCAAAAAACCCTGTAGTACCACAAAGGTCCTTTTTTCTTCGACAAAGTGTATTAGTTTGTTATCTTTAACAGCTAACAGCCACTATAACCTAATTTAACCTAACCTAACTTGATACCGGCCATCAGGTAAACGGGCAGTATGTTTTTCAAAATGTTCCTCACAGGCTACATTTTTTTGGTTTCATGAGCTTGAAACGGCAATTCTTCTACTTCCCAGAACTTCTGTAGTTGAGCGCTCAGATCGATCGGACTAAATTCGGTTATTTGCATAAAACTACGTACTTTTTGAGAAGGATGTGTAGAAACTCTTGCTAGAATAATCCAGCCTAACTCCGTGTTTTGTGCCATCGGTGCGACGCCATCTTGCGATCGTTTGATTTCTGGAAGAAATATTTGGCACAAACGTCACTACCTAACAACAAATCGTAGGTGCAGGCTTGTGAAGACGTGGATCTGCCAACGGAAGCCCAGTTAAGTGATCCCATTTATCTGGTATCATTCGTTGGGTCGGAAGAATGCCAGTAAGTGACTTGAAGATTAATGCCTGTATGGCAGTTTGAAACGATTAATGGCAAGATGTGATCTGCACCTTTACAGCGTTCTGCGTAGTGCCACTACTGACCAACCCCAACCCTGATACATCAACACATGTCCGCCACTTTCGAAGCTTTAAAAGTTGTGCAGCTGCTTCTGTTATAAATGAACTTTCAGAACCTATATCAATGATGGCTCGTAAATGATATACTCGGCCGTCTGAAGCACGGGCCTTGATAATAGCGGTTGCTAAAAGCACTTGGTGAGATAAATCTGGATCGCCGTGTGACGTATGATTATTCAAGGCTGTTGGATTATGAACATCATTGTTTGGCTGAAATTCTGGTGCGGTTGCATTCATAGTTGTTTGAATTCCATTTGAGGTGGTTGCTCTCTGTTGAGTTGGAATTTTCGAAGACGACTGTGCAGAATTTGTCATAACATTATTTGTATCATTTTGTTGATGGTTGACATGCAACAGATGATGTCTTTGCTGGCAAAAGAAACAGCACAATTGGCTTGGGCATTCTTGTAAGGAATGTCTATATGAAAGACAAATTTCACACACTTTCAATCTTCGAACAACGTCTTTTCGCCCTATAATATCCATATTTAGGAATTGTTGACATCTCTTCAACGCATGTTCTTCTAACTTACATAATTTGCATACTTAAACCTCCGAAACTGTTGGTTTGGCAGGCTTAAACTTCTGCTTAGCATGTAAGACTTTTGACTTCATTGGAAACCGCAGTTTAAAATTAGCTGACGGATCCGATTTGGTGTGATTCGAAGTACTTTGGTCTTTTTGATCCAAAACTTCAAGAGTTCGGAAGCGTTTTTCCAAAAACGAGGTAAGTTCTGTTAAATTTGGTAATTCTTTTTTGTCACACAACTTTTCTTCCTAAAGCTTTTGCGTAATTGGAGGCAATTTTTGGTTAAGGAACCAAATCAAAACAATGTCCCACTTGTCAACTGGAAGTCCCAAGTTTTCCAAGGCATGAAAGCACTCTTTTGTTGTGCATAAGATATTTTTCAAACCGGAAGCAGTTTCACGAGGTAATTGAGATTGACCGAACAGTTGTTGCCTTTGAATATGCACGAGAATACGGTTGTGGTCATATCTCTCTTTTAAAAGCTCCCACACCTTGTCATAATTGGCGGCTTCAACAGACAGATTATGTAAGAACCGTTTGGCATCATCTACTAAGCACACTTGAAGAAAGTGAAGCTTATCTAAATCACCAAGGTTCGAATTATTGTGAACCAAAGCCTGAAACCTATCATAAAAGGCTTCCATGTGGTATACGACTCATCAAACTTCGGCAGATCAATACGAGGTTTCCGAACCAGAAGCCGTTGATATCTTCGGAGAAAAAAATTTGTCAAGCGTTTCCACCAAAATTGCTCTATACTCGAGGTAATTATCATTTATTTGGTCATAAACCTCCACTAAATCTTCTAATTTTAGCCCCTCCTCCAGGCAGCTTTCGCCAACAATTGCCTCATGGTATAATTTAGCCGATTTGACATCTTCTTCTAGCTTTACTAATCGCCCCGTCATGTACGGTTTAGTCAAGTGGTCCTTAGGTGATTTTTTGAAATTCATATTGTCTTTTACCATTTTATTGAGAATTCCCTTTTGGAGGTCTCCACATTTAAAACCCTTTGGAACCATTACTTATTTAAATATATATATATATATATATATATGTTTACAGGAAAGACGTTTTAATTGACCAGTTTACAACACACATAAAGGCAACACTTACTGCGTTATATGTTGCTGCTGCTGCTCTCGTCGTCTTGCTTCGGCACTGCGTTTCTCTTGGTGGCTCCGGCGATCGCTGCACAAGGATCACAGCAATTTTTTTTTTATTTCTGTGATTAGCACGGTTAGTTTTAAGCACTTTGCTTTTAAGCTTTTAATGTTTTATGTAGATTAAATATATTTATCAATGTATAAATTTACGTTTATAGGTTAAGTAGGTATTAAAATGTTTTATTTAACCCTTATTCTTATAAACTTTATATTAATATTGTCTCTTAACATTATTTATTAAAAGAGAACAAAGGCTCGAAGGACCATGTATATATTTGAACTTGAATTTTATATAAAAATTAAGAAAAAACGAAAGTCTTAAGAAATGAAAAATT
The DNA here is from genome assembly GCA_910595825.1 of Philhelius pedissequus. Lineage (NCBI taxonomy): Eukaryota > Metazoa > Arthropoda > Insecta > Diptera > Syrphidae > Philhelius > Philhelius pedissequus. Next base: position 149,858,731 of record OU343161.1, read on the forward strand.
GGAAGTATTTATTATCATAGTATACAATCAAAGTATATATTACACTTATTAATTCTTGACCTGAATTTTACTTTTTACTTTTATTTTTTTTTTCGATAAATTTAAGTTTGAAATTTTTAATTAAAACAGTTGGCAAAACTGACATAAAGGCGGGTTATCATAAAATTTTAGTTTATTTATTTGTAATAGATTACATTATGCTTTCAATAACAAAAAGTTGCATTATTAATAATTTTTTTCTTTATTCTATTTATTTAATTGTTGCATGTACATTCGCACAGATGTTGTTATCCGGTTGTTTAACAGTGAAGTAAGTTTATTTGTCTTGCAACTAATTCCGTGTTTATCTGGAGATTGAAAAATAGGCTCCAAGTAATTAAATATTTTTTAATTCATAAGTCACCAACTAGCTTGTGAATTAAAGTCAAGCTTAAGCTAGAAAGTGACTTAAGCATTTGCAACTCTGCTTTTCATACAAAAAAAGCATTGAATATTTGTAGACGCTCCTCATAGGAAAATTTGGAAAAACAAATTCATTTCTTGGTAGGAACTTACACGTATTCTGAGTTCATCTCTTATAACAACGCACTACACTTGCACTGACGTTCGAGTTTTGAGAGATCAAAACACTAAATGAGCATATACTGAAATCAATTGCAATAATAGGCGTTTTTATTTTTAGCTCCGAGTAAAGAACTCGGCTTTCAAAAAGATCTGTATTTCTTTTTTTTAAATTAGATACTTCTAATCGCTAAACTTTTGTATCTTTTTTCAATCGGAGCTAATTCGGAGCATGGCATGCTTCATAGTAGCTCAGAATAAAATGACCGATCAAACAGAGAAAAGTGCTTAGCGCTGCTAATTTTACTCATAATTTTGACAAGAATCACTGTTTTGACGATACAAACAATTTTAAAAAAAACTCTAAATGAATTGAATAATTAAAACAATTAAAATTACTATTGTGAACTATTTACATTTGGTCTAAAATTTGAATTTCCCGCCCATCCGGCCATATTAAATTGTAAAAATGAAAAACAGTAGAATAAGAAGAAAAAGAATAAGAAGAATAAAATTATTCCAAACCAAAACTCGAAACTATCCGCACGCTTTTTTCTCAAAAAAACAAAATCTTTTTTCGATTCGTTTATTTCAACAAACGTTTAAATTTTATCGTTAGCTTTAACCAGCTAGTTTGTAAAAATTATTACAAAGTTTTCATCACAATATAAAACAGATTAAAAACAAAAATGCATTCAGAAAACGAAAGCCTGGGAACTACTGGTAAATAAGTTTTAATAAAAAAAAACAACAAGTTTTAATAATTTATGAAAATTCTCCACTTAAGTTTATTTCAAAACTAAATCGGAGAGCTCTAGCAAACTAGGTTAACTCAGGTTCTGTTTAGTGATCTGCCCGGAGATAAAAAAGAAAAACGCCTAATGGTGATCAAAAATGGTCTGTTGAACAAGATAGAACTCATGTGACCAAATGCAACTCTAAGGCTAGAACACGTTTTGAGCCAATGTAAGGTTGCGGAAGTTATAACGGTAATCAAACCAGGAAAACCATCACATGATAAGAAATCTTATAGACCCATTTCGCTTTTGCCCGTAATATCTAAGGTCTTTGAAAGAATATTACCTCTGCGCATGCAGCCAATAATGGAGAAAAGCGCCTTATACCTGAACAACAGTTCGGATTTAGAAACAAGCATTCGACAATTGACCAAGTGCATAGGATCACTGACGTCATTGAGAAAACTCTGGAAAAAAGAAAATTTGCTCGGCGGCCTTCCTAGACGTTTCGCAGGCTTTTGATAAGATGTGGCATGAAGGCCTCTTTTCTTTTAAATTTATTAGGGCAAATTTATTAATAGGTGGCATTCAATTGTATAATTGAAAGTAATAGGTGAATAACTTCTAGAAAAAGATAGAGAGTGACACTTACGAACATTTAACAAAAGTTGGTTTGAAGAACACCATTCGGATAAGTACCGAAGGTCACATTGAAGCAGAAGACAATCTTGAGGAGATTTTATACATTTATATAACAATTTAAACAATTTACAATCGGAAATCTTAATTTATTTTCTTAATTATTTTCATAATAACATTTTTTAATTTGGTTTAATCTTCGCTTTTTCTATTTTACATACTATGAATACTCATTCTTAATAGTATTAGTATATTCATATATTTTTTATTTTGTACTACACAAACCAATACAAACAATAATATATCAAAAGTGGTGTTTTAATAGTTTAAAACCCATGTACCACAGAGCTTCAAGTCACCTTTGCTACTGATAACAGGCTGCATAAGGGAAAAAAAGAGCTCTCAAACTCAATGAATTAGCGAAATGTGAGTTTGATTTTTGCTCTAAATCCACATATATAGCTCCTTGCTAAATAAACAGCTTTAAGATTTAGCTCTTGACGGACTATAAATGTTTTTATGCAGTTAAAAATGTTTCTTGGGTTATCTTGGCGACCATGCAAACATGATTGCAAGCATTGCACGCGCCAAGAAGAAAAGGAGATAACTGCCATTCAGAGGCTAAGAGTTGATCCCATTTACGGTTGGAACAACGGAGAATTGAAAACGGCCCAACAACAAGATTCGGATATCGAACCCATTCTTGCATGGAAAGAACATGAAGAAAAACCAGAATGGAGTGAAATCTCTTATATGAGCCCAGTTCTCAGAGCCTATTGGGCACAATGGGACTCACTCCATATGCAAGAAGGTATACTACGGCATGAGTGGGAATTAGCAGATGGCAAATCTTTTGTGATGCAGCAAATCTTACCTCAGTCAAAAGTCAATGATGTTCTACGAGAAATGCATGATGGAGCTTCTGGGGGACATTTAGGTATAAAAAAACATTGAAAATGTGCGCCAGCGGTTCTACTGGTTACATGCAAAAATCGATGTCGAAAGGTGGTGCTGTAAATGTAATACCTGTGCTGCGAGCAAAGGAACAGGCCGGAAAATTCAAAGTAAAATGCAGCAGTACAATATGGGAGCACGTTTTGAAAGGATTGCACTGGACATCGCGGGCCCTTTCCCTGAAACTGTTTGAAAGAAAAGTGGTGTTTAATTAATTTTGAAGTAAATAATTTGAAGTCGTTAAAAGGAAATAGGTTTTATTTGCAAACCCGAGTGAAAATATTACATTGGTGTCAGAAAAGCGGAAAAAAACTTATTTCATGTATGTATTTGCATTGAGATAATTAAGGCAGACAAGAAAATTGTGTATCGTGTAGTTTTAATATAAAAAGTGGCTGTGTCTAAAGAAAAATGGGTAAGACTGTGAACGACTCAAATTTGGTCGAACTTAAAGCAGAACAAAACAAAGGAGGTCTCCCTTTTGCTGGATCGAAAAATGACCTTATTATTCGTTTGCAAGAACATTTAAGACAAAAAGAAGAAAATCCAGACACATTTCAATTTAACAATGAAATGTCGGAAGAACACGTAAGTAGTGGTTTTGACTTCTCAAATATGATGGCTGTTTTGCTCGCCAAATTTGATGAACAAAAGAACGAACAAAAGCAGGTTCTCGAACGATTTGAGAACAACGCGATGAACAAAAGAACGAACAAAAGAATCTTCTCTATCGATTTGAGGAACAACGCAATGAGCAGAAGAACCTTCTAGAAGATGAGAAAAACCTAATCGAAGGTAAGCTACATGCATTTGAGAACAAATTCAAAAGCAATTCTCAAAAGCAATTCTCGAAAGTAGACGCACAACTTGAAAATGTTCATGGAAAGTTTGAGAAAGTGGAAGACAAAATTGAAAATGTAACAAAGGAATTGGACAAAGTAAGAAAAATAAAGTTTCAAGAAAGTTCTGGCGACTATCCAAAGAGAAAAGAAATGCATCCACCAACCATTGATGGATAAAATTATTGGTCGATCTATAAAAAGCATATTGAGGCAGCCGCAACGACAAATGGCTGGGATGACGAAGACAAGTTTATAGCGCTGACACTAGCACTAAGATGTTCTGCTGCTGAACTTTTGCAAACTATACCAGCAGATAAGAATGGCAGCGTTAGTGCTCTTGTCCAAGCCATTGACAAACGCTTTGGAGATGGACATATGCAAGAAGTTTACCGAGTTCAACTCAATACCAGAGTCCAGGAAAGTGGTGAAAGCCTTCAGCAACTCCAAGCAGACATCGAGTGACTGGCACACATGGCATATCCAACCGCAGGAGACGAAATCATTAGCCAGTTTGCAACGGAAGTATTTGTCCGTGCCGTTTCTAACAGAAACCATCAGCGAGCAATCCGAACATCTGGAAAACATACTCTTTCTAAAGCATTGGCATTCGCTTTGACAATGTAAGCAGCAGAACAGGCTTCTCAAGGGGTACATCGGGTAAGAGAACTAGAAGTTGAGGAGTGCTCTTGTCAGAGAACTGAGTTCTAAAGAAGTAAATGAAATGGAGCTGCTCGATGCTGGAATTGTAACAAGACCGGACATCTCCAACGTCAGTGCAGCAATTTGAGGCAGGCGCAACGACAAATGGCTGGGATGACGAAGACAAGTTTATAGCGCTGACACTAGCATCAAGATGTTCTGCTGCTGAACTTTTACAAACTATACCAGCAGATAAGAATGGCAGCTTTAGTGCTCTTGTCCAAGCCATTGACAAACGCTTTGGAGATGGACACATGCAAGAAGTTTACCGAGTTCAACTCAATACCAAAGTCCAGGAAAGTGGTGAAAGCCTTCAGCAACTCCAAGCAGACATCGAGTGACTGGCACACATGGCATATCCAACCGCAGGAGAAGAAATCATTAGCCAGTTTGCAACGGAAGTATTCGTCCGTGCCGTTTCTAACAGAAACTAGCAGCGAGCAATCCGAACATCTGGAAAACATACTCTTTCTGAAGCATTGGCATTCGCTTTGACAATGGAAGCAGCAGAACAGGCTTCTCAAGGGTTTCATCGGGTAAGGGAACTAGAAGTTGAGGAGTGCTCTTGTCAGAGAACTGAGTTCTAAAGAAGTCAATGAAATGGAGCTGCTCGATGCTGGAATTGTAACAAGACCGGACATGTCCAACGTCAGTGCAGATTGCCACCAAAAAGAGTGTGTCAACATTGTGGACACGGAAACATTAGAGAACAACCTAGCAATACAGTCAACACTCCTTATCGCCCTGTTTCCCAGACGGGAAACGAGTAAGAACCAACTTCGAGGACCAGAAGCTGATTTCTGGTATCGATGGCCCCAGAACCACCATCAAGGTCTCACAGACTAAACGCAACAACAAAAGTCTGACAGTAGAATCAATTTTAAACAACACAAAACACGTGGCTACAATTGACCCTTATGCCATTGCCTCAATTGTGCGTAGAGGCTTGGTCAAGATGACATGGCTACACAATACCAATAGCTATCGTCTGAAAACAGCGACAGGAGAGGCAGCAAGAGTTTACGGAGAAGTTCGTCTGAAGATCCGATTAGCAGAATTGGAGTTTTCACATCTATTTCTAATAGCATATATATGTGATGAGTGCATCATTGGAGTGACTTTATGAAAGAGCACGGAGTAATTCTGGATAGCAGTAAGCAAGTTCTTAAGTACAGAATTATAGAAATTCCTATGAACTACGGCAAAGAAAACTCATCAACTCTAAGGACTGCAGTAATCAAAGAAGAAATATGTTAACCTCCTTCTTCAGAAGTGTTTTTTTGGACAAAATTAAAGGATGAGTCGGGTAGCCATCGGTACCTAATGGTGGAACCAGATTCTGAGCATTGTTCCCAAAACTTGATGGTAGGGCAAACTCTGGTGACACCAAAGAACAACATGGTGCCTGTACGGATACTGAACATCAAACCGTACGAAGTTAAGAGATGTAGTTGGGAAATGTGAATCTGTGTCCGCAATAACGAAGATCACTGAAGTGGACAACCAGAAGTCGGTGAACCCCGAATATTTGAAGACCATAAAACTAAAATTTTCAAGTCATCCAATCTAAGTGAACAGTATTGCTGAGCGCCTTTTTCATGCGTACGGTGACATATTTTCTTCACCAAACGGGCAGTATGGTCGAACACAGCTTGTGCAACATCGAATCGACACAGGAGACGCGAGACTGGTTCGTCAACCAGAAGACGTCTCGCATTGACTAAACAAGTAGATGTACAAGAAATTATATCGACCATGAAGAAAATTGGCTAATCGAAAATTCAAAAAGCCCTTGGGCATCACCTGTGATTTTGCCAAGAAGAAAGATGGAAGCACTCGATTTTGTGTAGACTACCGTAGGCTGAATGATGTGACAAAGAAAGATAGCTACCCTCTGCCCAGAATTCGCGATACTTTGAATGCAATAGAAGCAGCTCAATGGTTCTCAACTTTAGACTTGAAAAGCGGCTACTGGCAGGTAGAAATCCACCCAGAAGTTCGGGAGAAGGCAGCTTTCTCCATAGCAAATGGTCTGTGGGAATTTAGAATGATGGCGTTTGGACTATGTAAAGCTGCGGCAACATTTGAGCGTTTGGTCGACAAATTTGATGAACGAAAGAACGAACAAAAGCAGGTTCTCGAACGATTTGAAGAACCACGCGATGAACAAAAGAACGAGTAAAAGAATCTTCTCTATCGATTTGAGGAACAACGCAATGAGCAGAAGAACCTTCTAGAAGATGAGAAAAACCTAATCGAAGGTAAGCTACATGCATTTGAGAACAAATGCATTGCTCTTAATGAACGTAGGGAAGGCGTCGAAAAGCAATTCTCGAAAGTAGACGCACAACTTGAAAATGTTCATGGAAAGTTTGAGAAAGTGGAAGACAAAATTGAAAATGTAACAAAGGAATTGGACAAAGTAAGAAAAATAAAGTTTCGAGAAAGTTCTGGCGACTATCCAAAGAGAAAAGAAATGCATCCACCAACCATTGATGGATAAAATTATTGGTCGATCTATAAAAAGCAATTTTAGGCAGCCGCAACGACAAATGGCTGGGATGACGAAGACAAGTTTATAGCGCTGACACTAGCACTAAGCTGTTCTGCTGCTGAACTTTTACAAACTATACCAGCAGATAAGAATGGCAGCGTTAGTGCTCTTGTCCAAGCCATTGACAAACGCTTTGGAGATGGACATATGCAAGAAGTTTACCGAGTTCAACTCAATACCAGAGTCCAGGAAAGTGGTGAAAGCCTTCAGCAACTCCAAGCAGACATCGAGTGACTGGCACACATGGCATATCCAACCGCAGGAGACGAAATCATTAGCCAGTTTGCAACGGAAGTATTTGTCCGTGCCGTTTCTAACAGAAACCATTAGCGAGCAATCCGAACATCTGGAAAACATACTCTTTCTAAAGCATTGGCATTCGCTTTGACAATGGAAGCAGCAGAACAGGCTTCTCAAGGGGTACATCGGGTAAGAGAACTAGAAGTTGAGGAGTGCTCTTGTCAGAGAACTGAGTTCGAAAGAAGTCAATGAAATGGAGCTGCTCGATGCTGGAATTGTAACAAGACCGGACATCTCCAACGTCAGTGCAGCAATTTGAGGCAGGCGCAACGACAAATGGCTGGGATGACGAAGACAAGTTTATAGCGCTGACACTAGCACTAAGATGTTCTGCTGCTGAGCTTTTACAAAATATACCAGCAGATAAGAATGGCAGCTTTAGTGCTCTTGTCCAAGCCATTGACAAACGCTTTGGAGATGGACACATGCAAGAAGTTTACCGAGTTCAACTCAATACCAAAGTCCACGAAAGTGGTGAAAGCCTTCAGCAACTCCAAGCAGACATCGAGTGACTGGCACACATGGCATATCCAACCGCAGGAGACGAAATCATTAGCCATTTTGCAACGGAAGTATTTGTCCGTGCCGTTTCTAACAGAAACCATTAGCGAGCAATCCGAACATCTGGAAAACATACTCTTTCTGAAGCATTGGCATTCGCTTTGACAATGGAAGCAGCGGAACAGGCTTCTCAAGGGGTACATCGGGTAAGGGAACTAGAAGTTGAGGAGTGCTCTTGTCAGAGAACTGAGTTCTAAAGAAGTCAATGAAATGGAGCTGCTCGATGCTGGAATTGTAACAAGACCGGACATGTCCAACGTCAGTGCAGATTGCCACCAAAAAGAGTGTGTCAACATTGTGGACACGGAAACATTAGAGAACAACCTAGCAATACAGTCAACACTCCTTCTCGCCCTGTTTCCCAGACGGGAAACGAGTAAGAACCAACTTCGAGGACCAGAAGCTGATTTCTGGTATCGATGGCCCCAGAACCACCATCAACGTCTCACAGACTAAACGCAACAACAAAAGTCTGACAGTAGAATCAATTTTAAACAACACAAAACACGTGGCTACAATTGACCCTTATGCCATTGCCTCAATTGTGCGTAGAGGCTTGGTCAAGATGACATGGCTACACAATACCAATAGCTATCGTCTGAAAACAGCGACAGGAGAGGCAGCAAGAGTGTACGGAGAAGTTCGTCTGAAGATCCGATTAGCAGAATTGGAGTTTTCACATCTATTTCTAATAGCATATATATGTGTTGAGTGCATCATTGGAGTGACTTTATGAAAGAGCACGGAGTAATTCTGGATAGCAGTAAGCAAGTTCTTAAGTACAGAATTATAGAAATTCCTATGAACTACGGCAAAGAAAACTCATCAACTCTAAGGACTGCAGTAATCAAAGAAGAAATATGTTAACCTCCTTCTTCAGAAGTGTTTGTTTGGACAAAATTGAAGGATGAGTCGGATAGCCATCGGTACCTAATGGTGGAACCAGATTCTGAGCATTGTTCCCAAAACTTGATGGTAGGGCAAACTCTGGTGACACCAAAGAACAACATGGTGCCTGTACAGATACTGAACATCAAACAATAGCAATAACGAAGATCACTGAAGTGGACAACCAGAAGTCGGTGAACCCCGAATATTTGAAGACCATAAAACTAAAATTTTCAAGTCATCCAATCTAAGTGAACAGTATTGCTGAGCGCCTTTTTCATGCATACGGTGACATATTTTCTTCACCAAACGGGCAGTATGGTCGAACACAGCTTGTGCAACATCGAATCGACACAGGAGACGCGAGACTGGTTCGTCAACCAGAAGACGTCTCGCATTGACTAAACAAGTAGATGTACAAGAAATTATATCGACCATAAAGAAAATTGGCTAATCGAAAATTCAAAAGGCCCTTGGGCATCACCTGTGATTTTGCCAAGAAGAAAGATGGAAGCACTCGATTTTGTGTAGACTACCGTAGGCTGAATGATGTGACAAAGAAAGATAGCTACCCTCTGCCCAGAATTCGCGATACTTTGAATGCAATAGAAGCAGCTCAATGGTTCTCAACTTTAGACTTGAAAAGCGGCTACTGGCAGGTAGAAATCCACCCAGAAGTTCGGGAGAAGGCAGCTTTCTCCATAGCAAATGGTCTGTGGGAATTTAGAATGATGGCGTTTGGACTATGTAACGCTGCGGCAACATTTGAGCGTTTGGTCGACAAATTTGATGAACGAAAGAACGAACAAAAGCAGGTTCTCGAACGATTTGAAGAACAACGCGATGAACAAAAGAACGAGTAAAAGAATCTTCTCTATCGATTTGAGGAACGACGCAATGCGCAGAAGAACCTTCTAGAAGATGAGAAAAACCTAATCGAAGGTAAGCTACATGCATTTGAGAACAAATGCATTGCTCTTAATGAACGTAGGGAAGGCGTCGAAAAGCAATTCTCGAAAGTAGACGCACAACTTGAAAATGTTCATGGAAAGTTTGAGAAAGTGGAAGACAAAATTGAAAATGTAACAAAGGAATTGGACAAAGTAAGAAAAATAAAGTTTCGAGAAAGTTCTGGCGACTATCCAAAGAGAAAAGAAATGCATCCACCAACCATTGATGGATAAAATTAATGGTCGATCTATAAAAAGCAATTTTAGGCAGCCGCAACGACAAATGGCTGGGATGACGAAGACAAGTTTATAGCGCTGACACTAGCACTAAGCTGTTCTGCTGCTGAACTTTTACAAACTATACCAGCAGATAAGAATGGCAGCGTTAGTGCTCTTGTCCAAGCCATTGACAAACGCTTTGGAGATGGACATATGCAAGAAGTTTACCGAGTTCAACTCAATACCAGAGTCCAGGAAAGTGGTGAAAGCCTTCAGCAACTCCAAGCAGACATCGAGTGACTGGCACACATGGCATATCCAACCGCAGGAGACGAAATCATTAGCCAGTTTGCAACGGAAGTATTTGTCCGTGCCGTTTCTAACAGAAACCATTAGCGAGCAATCCGAACATCTGGAAAACATACTCTTTCTAAAGCATTGGCATTCGCTTTGACAATGGAAGCAGCAGAACAGGCTTCGCAAGGGGTACATCGGGTAAGAGAACTAGAAGTTGAGGAGTGCTCTTGTCAGAGAACTGAGTTCTAAAGAAGTCAATGAAATGGAGCTGCTCGATGCTGGAATTGTAACAAGACCGGACATCTCCAAAGTCAGTGCAGCAATTTGAGGCAGGCGCAACGACAAATGGCTGGGATGACGAAGACAAGTTTATAGCGCTGACACTAGCACTAAGATGTTCTGCTGCTGAGCTTTTACAAAATATACCAGCAGATAAGAATGGCAGCTTTAGTGCTCTTGTCCAAGCCATTGACAAACGCTTTGGAGATGGACACATGCAAGAAGTTTACCGAGTTCAACTCAATACCAAAGTCCACGAAAGTGGTGAAAGCCTTCAGCAACTCCAAGCAGACATCGAGTGACTGGCACACATGGCATATCCAACCGCAGGAGACGAAATCATTAGCCATTTTGCAACGGAAGTATTTGTCCGTGCCGTTTCTAACAGAAACCATCAGCGAGCAATCCGAACATCTGGAAAACATACTCTTTCTGAAGCATTGGCATTCGCTTTGACAATGGAAGCAGCGGAACAGGCTTCTCAAGGGGTACATCGGGTAAGGGAACTAGAAGTTGAGGAGTGCTCTTGTCAGAGAACTGAGTTCTAAAGAAGTCAATGAAATGGAGCTGCTCGATGTTGGAATTGTAACACGACCGTACATCTCCAACGTCAGTGCAGATTGCCACCAAAAAGAGTGTGTCAACATTGTGGACACGGAAACATTAGAGAACAACCTAGCAATACAGTCAATACTCCTTCTCGCCCTGTTTCCCAGACGGGAAACGAGTAAGAACCAACTTCGAGGACCAGAAGCTGATTTCTGGTATCGATGGCCCCAGAACCACCATCAAGGTCTCACAGACTAAACGCAACAACAAAAGTCTGACAGTAGAATCAATTTTAAACAACACAAAACACGTGGCTACAATTGACCCTTATGTCATTGCCTCAATTGTGCGTAGAGGCTTGGTCAAGATGACATGGCTACACAATACCAATAGCTATCGTCTGAAAACAGTGACAGGAGAGGCAGCAAGAGTGTACGGAGAAGTTCGTCTGAAGATCCGATTAGCAGAAATGGAGTTTTCACATCTATTTCTAATAGCATATATATGTGATGAGTACGGAGAGCACGGAGTAATTCTGGATAGCAGTAAGCAAGTTCTTAAGTACAGAATTATAGAAATTCCTATGAACTACGGCAAAGAAAACTCATCAACTCTAAGGACTGCAGTAATCAAAGAAGAAATATGTTAACCTCCTTCTTCAGAAGTGTTTGTTTGGACAAAATTAAAGGACGAGTCGGGTAGCCATCGGTACCTAATGGTGACACCAGATTCTGAGCATTGTTCCCAAAGCTTGATGGTAGAACAAACTCTGGTGACACCAAAGAACAACATGGTGCCTGTACGGATACTGAACATCAAACCGTACGAAGTTAAGCTCAGAAAAGGAGATGTAGTTGGGAAATGTGAATCTGTGTCCGCAATAACAAAGATCACTGAAGTGGACAACCAGAAGTCGGTGAACCCCGAATATTTGAAGACCATAAAACTAAAATTTTCAAGTCATCCAATCTAAGTGAACAGTATTGCTGAGCGCCTTTCTCATGCGTACGGTGACATATTTTCTTCACCAAACGGGCAGTATGGTCGAACACAGCTTGTGCAATATCGAATCGACACAGGAGACGCGAGACTGGTTCGTCAACCAGAAGACGTCTCGCATTGACTAAACAAGTAGATGTCCAAGAAATGATATCGACCATGAAGAAAATTGGCTAATCAAAAATTCAAAAAGCCCTTGGACATAACCTCTGATTTTGCCAAGAAGAAAGATGGAAGCACTCGATTTTGTGTAAACTACCGTAGGCTGAATGATGTGACAAAGAAAGATAGCTACCCTCTGCCCAGAATTCGCGATACTTTGAATGCAATAGAAGCAGCTCAATGGTTCTCAACTTTAGACTTGAAAAGTGGCTACTGGCAGGTAGAAATCCACCCAGAAGATCGGGCGAAGGCAGCTTTCTCCACAGCAAATGGTCTGTGGGAATTTAAAATGATGCCGTTTGGACTGTGTAACGCTCCGGCAACATTTGAGCGTTTGATGGAGTGCGTTTTGCAAGGACTTACTGTTTCTTGCCCTGTGTACCTGGACAATGTCATCGTTTACGGAAAAACATTTGATGAACATTGTGAGAACGTTAAAGCCGCATGAAAAAGACTTCGGGAAGCCCAGCTCAAATTGAATCCCGATAAATGTGCGCTTTCAAGACCGAAGTTAAATTAAATACCTGGGACATATTATCTCGTCCGATGGAGTAAAAACTGATTCAGGAAAAGTTGACACCGTCAAGAACTGACCAACACCTTAAGACAAACATCAATTCCGAAGCTTTCTTGGACTTTGCTGGAATCGCTAAGAGTTTACATGAGCTTAGTGAAAAGGGGAAACCATTCAAATGGTCGGTGCGCTTATGTAACGGCCCTTTGCTGACTTATCCGGCTCCAGATAAACCTTTTATCATCGACGCTGATGCGGGCAAAGTTGGAGTAGGAGTTGTACTGTCCCAAGTTAATGACGGAGAAGAAAAAGTTGTCGCCTACTATAGCATGGTACTCTCGAAGCCTGAAAGGATTTATTTCGTGACTAGGAGGGAACGTGTGGCACTCATATTGCGCACGCAGCACTTCCATAAATACATCTATGGACAGAAGTTCCTTCTGCGAAGAGATCTTGTCGCACTTAATTGGCTTTTAAACTTCAAAAACACGGAAGATCAAGTAGCAATGTGGATCGAGAGACTACAGACATACGACTACCAGATTCAACATCGGCGACGAAAACTGCACTCAAAGGCAGGTGCATTATCTCGGCGACCATGCAAACATGATTGCAAGCATTGCACGTGCCAAGAAGAAAAGGGGATAGCTGCCATTCAGACGCTAAGAGTTGATCCCATTTACGGTTGGAACAACGAAGAATTGAGAACGGCCCAACAACAAGACTCGCTTATCGAACCCATTCTTGAATGGAAAGAACATGAAGAAAACCCAGAATGGAGTCGAAAGGTGGTGCCGTAAATGTGATACTTGTGCTGCAAGCAAGGGACCAGGCCAAAAATTCAAAGTAAAATGCAGCAGTAGAATATGGGAGCACCTTGTGAAAGGATTGCAAAGGACATCGCGGGCCCTTTCCCTGAAACTGTCAGCCGAAACAAATACCCTCTCGTGGTCATGTATTATTTCAGCAAATGGTCGGAGGCGTTTGCCATCCCAAACCAAGAGGCCAAAAAAATTGCCGACCAGCTTGTGTTTAATTCGGTGTACCTCTGGAACTCCATTCGGACCAAGAGAGGAATCTCGAATCTAACATCTTTCAGGATGCTTACTCGCTTCTTGGCAGTAAAAGACGAGGACAACACCACCTCACCCACAGGCGAATGGGATGGTTGAACGATTTAACAGGAATAATAATTATGTGTGTTTTTTACCAATTCGAAGAAAAATAGACAATGTTCACATGTCAGATCGGAACTTATTTTCCACAAATTATTCCTGTCGACTATAGAATCCACAAAATTTTGCTCCACTTTAAAATCAGCAAGAGAAGATTCCGAAATGGTATCATCCACAGAAACAGTTCAAAATCACTCCTCGTTTTTGAAAGGTTCGAAAAATAAATAAACATGGCAACGAAGCGACGCTATAAAAAGTCACTAAATACCCTGGTCGCCATTACTTTTTTCGTCCTATCTGGACCACCCTGTTCTTAATAAGATGCGCATACCTATATTATAATAATCCCTTCCAAACGAATGTCGCAGCTATATAATAATCGGCAAATAAATACAACATTTTTCGCTCCTCACGTTCAACTTTCCAAAGTTGTAAAGCCTAAATTGGTTTCCATATATTATAGGAATGTCAGGGGCTTACGCACAAAAAACTTCTGAGGTTTACTTGAACTCTTAAAAACTGCCATTTGATGTATTTGCTCTCACTGAAACTAATCTCACGCCTGACTTTAATAGTAATGAACTCTTTACTTCTGATTACAATGTTTTTCGAAAAGATATTTTGATGCCCGATGTTTGCTCAAATAATTCTTCCACTGGTTGTGGTGTCCCTTTGGCACTGCACTTCAAACGTGACTCATCACTATTATCCATTCCTAACACTCTTAATCTGGAACTTGTTTCTGTAAGAATTCATTTATCTAAGCGTTTCCTGTATATTTTATGTTGTTACATACCCCCAACGCAACCAACTAGTGAATACTAGCTATTTGTAAATGCAATTGATTATTTGGTTGACAATACAAGCTCGGAAGATGATCAATCTTCCTCGATTAATTTGGGATGTTTCTGATGAGATTGTTTCCTCTCATCCAATGCTTTTTCTGAAAAAGAAATCTTATTTACTGACCGTCTTGTTTCTTCTAATCTCGCTCAAATGAGTGGTGTTAAGGATTTATCTGCTTTCAAAGCTCGGCAGTTACCAGCCCCCCATTTCACTCACGTTCGCTTACGAATGTGATATTATCCACCCTTACTCTCTCTCGATTCAAAATTTCAATTTTCGTAAAGCGAACTTTGATAAGCTTGACGATCTTATTGGAAACATCAATTTTGAATTTACTCGTATATTTAATGAATCTAATTTCGACATTGTAATTGACACCTTTTATACCCATATACAAAATTGTATTTCACAAGCCATCCCACTTTTACCACACACAAAATTTACCGCTTCACCCTCATGGTATAACAAAGAACTTCGTTCACTTCGTAACAAAAGAAATAAGCTTTGGAAACAATTTCTCAGGTCGAAGTTAAATAAAGACTTTCTAACATATGTTTCCGTTCAAGATAGCTTTTCAAATTTGTGTGAATCTCTCTACTCCAGACACATAAGCCAAACTCAATCTGATCTTATGTCTAATCCAAAACACTTTTTTTTCAATTTATCAATTCTAAAAGAAAATCGGATGTTTACCCTTCAACTTTGAAATACGCGGATGTTTCATCTGCTGACCCAAAAATTATCTCTAAACTTATCGCTGATTTCTTTAGTCAGGCATTTTCTTCATATAACACAGATATAAATCATAACTACTTCAACTTTATGAACGGCTGCACTAAAACTACCTTATCATCGATTATCATTTTCCCTTCTTCAGTAGTTGATAAAATACACCTACTTAAGAAAGACTTCTCCTCTGGCGCCGATGGGATTCCTCCTATTGTCCTTAAAAAATGTGTCTTAAAACTAGCCCAACCGCTAACAGCTCTCTTCCAACTATCTATCTCATATGGCGTGTTTCCAAAATAATGGAAGAACTCTTTCATTATCCCCGTTCATAAAAAAGGATGTAAAAATAATGTTTCTAACTATCGACCTATTGCCAAACTCTCTTGCATACCTAAACTTTTCAAGAGTTTAATTCATGACACCTTGCTCCCTCATTGCAAGCAACTCTTTTCTCCGAACATGGCTTTCTTAAAGGAAGGCCTACGATCACTAACCTTACTGAGTTTGTTTCTAATACCATTTTTGCTTTAGAAGATGGTCATGAAGTTGATGTAATTGCAACTGATTTTAGCAAAGCATTTGATAAGATCTCGCATAACATTATTCTTTTCAAACTTACGGGTTCCCTCCACTGTTTATATCTTGGATCCAGTCCTATCTAAGCGATCGTCAATACACAGTTATTTTTAGATCATGCAATTTTATCCCTATTAATTCATCACCAGGCGTCCCGCAAGGAAGTCACTTAGGACCCTTATTTTTCCTATTAACAATTAATGATGTGGAGCATATTCTCTCAAAATCTGACCTTGAGATTTACGCAGATGATATGCGGATATCAAAACACATTTTATGTATCACAGATACTCATTTGTTACAAAGACATTTAAACTGCTTCTTTATTTGGTGTCAACATAACTTCCTCGAGCTTAACGGAAGTAAATGTCAAGCCATTACCTATTCCCCAAAACGCCCGCCATTGTCGCAACGACAATATTTTATAAATGATCAACCAATTCCGATAATCACCTCCATTTGTTACCTAGGTGTAATTTGTGACAACCAGCTCAACTATCGTCAACATATAAACAACGTCATTAATAGAGCAAATTCTACTCTTGGGTTTATTAAACGATGGTCAAGAGAATTTTCAAATCCCTATGTCACAAAATCCCTTTATATTGCCTTTGTTAGTCCTCTTCTTGCATATGCCTCCCCAGTCTGGTAACCTTATCATCATGTCCATATTCAACGTATTGAGGCTGTTCAACGTAAATTCATCAGGTTTGCTTTACGCGGGCTTGGATGGGAATACCCTTTTAACTTACCTGTTTACGAAAATCGTCTTAAGTTAATAAACCTACAAATGCTATACCGTCGTCGTGAAAACGCTGATATAATTTTTATACATCAGCTTTTGAATGGTGGTATTGATAGCCCAGCTCGACATGAGAAAATTATACGGAACGTAAACCATCGTCGTCTCAGGTCCATACCAATGTTTTGGATCCCCTTCCATCGTACGGAATATGGCCACAACGAACCTATCACAAGGAAGCTTCGAAAAGCTAATAATTCTACAATTTTCGATCTAAGTCTATCTAAGCTCTCTTCATAAGGCACTCCTAACTTAATCCATCTTATATCCTTTATTATATTCCACTTAGTTTTAATTTAGTTTTAAGAATTCAATTGCTTTCTAGTTTTTAAGTAATTGCTTGTATTAAGCTTAATAATAAAATAAAAATAGAACCCTCAAAGAACACATTTCGAAGGTTGTGGGCGATTACCAACGAGACTGGGATCGACACAGTTCAACAGAATATTCATTATCGGAAATTCTGTTTTGAACAACAATAAAACTGCCGAGTGATGTTAAATTTGGATGGCCGACAAATGAGCCTCATAGAATTGAGGAATATGTGGAAATCCTCAAAGAACGGCAATCGCGAAAGAACAAGGACCAAGATAAAGGTAGCTAGAGATCGAATGAAAACACGATACGACATAAGAGCAACAACAGCAGGATTTGGGCAGGAAATCTTGTGTGGCTTTACAACCAGCACCGCCAAAAGGGATTGTCTCCGAAACATCAACAAAATTGGGAAGGCCCTTATACTGTTGATACAAAAATCAATGATGTCGTTTACCGTATTCGGAAAGGGGCTAGAGGTAAGCAAAAGATAGTGCACTGTGACCGGTTGCATCGATATAACGGTGATAGGAATACTGGATTTGTTTGAGACGAACAATCGTAGGAGGGGGCAATGTAACGAATTGTGTTAACTGAATAATATTGAAATCCGAACGGACTATTTTATACAAATCATAATACCTGAAGTATGCTACAAACTCCAACCAACAACTGGAAGTATGCTACAAATTCTAACCAAAACAACAACTCAATTATGCTACAAATTACATACCTATTCTCCTTGGTGGAGATTTTTCAATAGCAGAAGACGCAAACATAATAAGCCATTGGAAAGGAAATTGCTAGAACCGTTTGACGAGAACTTTCATGGTATATCTAGAAAGCTTAAACAAGTATAAATACCGGTCCACTAACTGCGAAACGGGACAGTTTAGTTTTGAAAGCGCAAGCATTGTATTTATATCTACATAGTACTACCATGGAACATGAAAATCTGTTTATTAGCGCGCCTGTTCAGATGGCGCTTGTGTCGAAAAATTTGCCTTTGCCGACAATTGTTTGAGAGCGGGGTAGAGAAATAAAAGAGGGAAAAGAAGAGATGAGGTAGTTTCATTTCTGTTCTTATAGCAATACTGAATAAAATCGAGAAAACCAAATGTGGTATATTTTTTTGACATCACATTTGTAGTTTACTATTTTATATGAGAATAAGGCAAAGAGGAATATAAATACAATGAATTTATGAATGGATTTTATTTTTCGTTTTGCCTTAATGTAGCAAAGTAAGTAATTTTGTTACTTCCATCGCTTATTGATTCTTCATACGTGAATACGTACCTACAACGATATATACGTATTATAAGTTAGGTACTGAATTGTTGGGGTAGTTTGGATGTGTACCTACATGTTTGGATTTTAGTTTTTTTATGATTTGGATTTGGTGAAAAGAAGAAATTATTCTAACAAATTTTAAGTACTAGGTATTATTTTATTTAGCCTTTTAGAGTTGATTTCTTCTGATATATGGTAGGTACTTTACCAAAAGCGGCTCAGTCGCGCTTAAAACAATCGTAGGTAGGTAAATTAATATTTATAATGTATAAGACAAATGTACTTACATACACACCTAAGTATTCTTACTTACGATTATAGGTAGGTACTAGGCAAGTTATGCATTCGTAAAAAACAAGAAAAAAATTCTAACAATCATTACGATCATAGAGAAGCCTCGACAAAAAATGTCTGTCTGTAATGTATAACGAGCTGCAGCCTAAACGGCTTGAGCGATTACCTTCAAATTTGGTACGTGGGTATTTGTTTGGCATTCCTCAGAGGGGAAATTGAAATTTTATTTTTAGACCTAAAAATGAAGGTACCTGCCATACAACCGTTAAGGAAAAGCTTATTTTTCTCAGCTCCAACGATTTTTTGCGTTTTTCGGTAACGGTATACATTGTATTTATCTCAAATTTTATATCTGAGAAGATCTAGGTAGCTAAACTAATTCTGCATATCAAAATTTGAATAAGTTTTTTTTCTAATTACCTAAAATTAATTTTTGAATGAATTTTATTTTTTTATTTAAATAGGCTGCATGTGGGTGATGTATGTCCTAGAAACTAGGTCACGTATCATGTTAAAGCTATTATCTACTATAAGTGCTTTCCTGTTATGTTAAATTATTTTATGTTTTTTTTGACATATTTAAGGTTGTTAAGTATAGGTAGGTATTAAAACTTTAAAATAAGAAAAACTTAAAAAAAAACATATTATTAAAATGCAGTACCTATATTAAAAAAACAGGAATGGATAAGGAAGGCTTAATAAACGTTTAGGACTTATTCCATATGGTGTGTGCAATAATACAACAGAATTTCTGATATTTCACATTTAAAAACTTAGTCTTTCGCTAAACCATCGAAGACGGTGGTTTAGTGAAGGAATAAGAATTGACATTAAGATAAAAATGTACATGGACAGATTCAAATCAGGACTGGATCGTACGAACTTGCTCTTGTAGCTAACAACTTTAATGTTGCTAAACATTGACGCTGTTAGTAGGTAGGTATAGCATATGCAGGTTCAAATAGAATAATAAATTGTTGAATGGTACCTACCTACAAATGTATATTTAAATGGA
Organism: Philhelius pedissequus; assembly: GCA_910595825.1. Taxonomy (NCBI): domain Eukaryota; kingdom Metazoa; phylum Arthropoda; class Insecta; order Diptera; family Syrphidae; genus Philhelius; species Philhelius pedissequus. The sequence goes on from OU343161.1 coordinate 149,878,480, forward strand.
TTTATTTTTAATTATTAGGAAGGTAAAGCTATATTTTATGTACATACATACATAGAAGGAACATATGTATGTAAATATGTACATATAATAGTGAAAGTGAAATATATATGTAGGTGGGTATGTATCAGTGGCGAGGCGTGAATAATTTCAAAAAGTAGGTCGAAGAAAATTAGTCACCAAAAATTAAATTTCGGAAGTTTACTTGAAATTATTTCGTTCAATGCATAAGTTAGTATAAAACCATAAGGTTCAGCAATTTAAACCAAATTTGTTATACCTTAAGTCATTTAAGTTAAATGTAACAATGAGCTTAATGCATAATAAAAGCGGTTTCGCAAGAAAACTTTTTGGCGGATGCAAATACAATATCTTAAATAAATTTATTGTTAAGTTAAAAATTTGAGGGAATGTATCACGAAATATTTCGTTTTCTTAAAGGTTATGAAGTGCTAAAACGTCAAGTTGTCGAAGAGAAGAAATTGTATACAAAACTTTAAGTTCATTTTTTAAAGCTGTAAAATCAAAAAGCCCAGGGCGAAAATTTATTAAAGAAGATATTTTTAAATTTTGATTGGAAACTTCGAAATTATCATATTAGAATTTACTAAGTAAATCTAAAAAAATAAATTCGTGAAAGTTTTATATCTTGTATTTATTTGGGATATAATACTGTCTTTTATTTCTACAAAACGACGTTTGTAACGTGTTTTGCAATCAATTTCGAGCAATTCTCGTTTTTGTGGTGTTTCCGCGCAATCGCTTATGCTTTCCAAAATGGATTTAAATTTATTAAAAGAGTCAGAGCTATGCCAAGACTCAAAATTTTCGATTTCTCTTTTTGCAAATTCAACATCCGTTTGCTAATTTTGAACCAATTGTAAAGAAAGTCAGTCTTAGCAAAAATTTCAGAAATAATATTAAGAAAAAAAAATCTAGTGCCTCTAATATAATTAACAAGCTCTCGGCAATAGAAAGAGTGTCAGTGTCCCATTCACTAGGGTTGTCTAATATTCTAATAAGAGTTAGAATTATATCTAATCTACAATTTAAAATGGCGTTTATTATCCCCGAATGATAATACCAGCGAGTTGCCGATAACCCAGGCTTTCATCGGTTGGCTATTTGCTTTAAAAGTTTTGAACATTTAGTTGATTTGTTAAAAAAAAATGGACAATAGTATTAACACTGCCAAGAAAAACTTTTAATTCCGATAAATTTTAAGTGATCGGGATTAAACTAAATTTAAAACGTGAGTTAGCCATTGGACAAGCATCAAGGACTTTCTTTTTAACACCACCCACTTCCCCAGACATAGCTGCCGTAAGATTCGCCAATTAGTTTGTCCTTGCAGGAGAATATATCAAGTACATATATTTAAAAATATGTGGCGAGCCTCACTAACGTCAAAAAAAACCAAGAAACCTTTCTTCAATTCCGCCCTCCAAAAGGAACAGTAGAACAGCACTCCAAGCACTTGGAGAGTTGGAAAAAAGAGGTTAAGGAAACAAAACGTTTTATTTAAATTACAAACCCTTTCAATCAAGTATATTTATATATATAAATATATATAAGTATACTTTTGTTATAATGAAACGTTAAAATAGGAAACGATAAACCATCTTTTCGTGCTTAATCTATTTTCATGGAAGGTTTGAATGTTTTGAAAAATTTGAAAACAATCAAATGAACCGTTTTACAGAAAATCGAAAGCCAAAAAATGTTTTTTATTAGAGGTACCAAAAATAACCATTTTTTTCAAAGAAAAGATTACCAAAACTACCTTTTCCCTTAATAATGAACTGATTAAAAAAAACGGTGTATTATTTTCGAAAAAAATTGACTCATGCTGTTATGAGCAGACTCCATAAATATTAGAACATAATTTAAAACAAAAACCAAACAAGTAAATAAATATTAAATTAGAATTTATTGATAAATAAAACAAACAAAATAAAACAAAAACCTTTTTTTTAATTGCGATACATTTGGTGTATATATTTAGGCACAAATAAAAAAAAATGTATATACTCGTATTAAGATTTTCATCAAACTCAGCATTCCAATGCTAGAAGCTGAAGCGATTTTCTTCAAACTTGGTAGACACATACTTACATAGTTTTGTTTTGTTCATCATTATGAAAATCCAATCGATTGTTAGAAGAAAAGCGAACGTATTTTAATTGATTGATTTTGACACATGGAGTGAATATTCTACTGAACTATTCTCTTAGTTATCGGTCGAAAATCCAACTCGATTTTTTTAAATAAATGTGTGAAAATTAGTAATAGAAATACGCTAGCTTTCAGTGGAATTCCCCGTTGGTTATTCATAATAACGACAATATTAACTTACGCAGGCAAACTCCAAGTTCTAGTGCATACAAAAAAGAACCATGGAATCATTTTTTTACGATTTTCGAAATCCTCGATATGAATCAATTTTTTTTTGCATTTTTGAAAAAAGTTAAAAATATTCATAGGCAATCTTCCGAATAGTTTTTAAAGTCAAATCCAATCCTGGTTGCAATAGGTGCACGTGAAATATAATTGTCCTACTGGACAAAGAGATAAATGGTTTTCTATTAAATATCTGTTATTAATATATAATGGAAACATTTTTGAATTTTAATTAGAAATGTTTGTAAATGAATAAAATATTTGCATATGTAGGTATTCCTTTCTGATCTATTTACATTATATTTCAATTCAATTTCAAGGCTTGATATATAATGTAATACGTGCAATTCAAATTTCAAATATGTAGGTATATAGGTATAGAACCATTTTTCATATTTTATCATTTTTGAATGAACCGATCAAAATAATTTTTTAAAAATGGAAATGCTTCCAAAAATGTTTAATAATTTTGCATATTCAAATTGCATATTCAATTGAAAACTAGAATACCTACTTTCTAACAGCTTCAATTCTTACCTACATTAAAGTTGTTAGCAACAATATCCAGTTTGTACGATCCAGTAGTGGCGCATTTTATTATTATAAGAATGCATTTTTACTCACTGCAGGTAGGTACATACATACCTAGGTATTTTGATCTGAAAAAAATATTTTTATGTACCTACCTACCTATAGGTAGGTAACTACTCTATAGGTATAAAGATATTCACAATTTGTTCGCCCAACATCACGAATTAACTTCAACTTCACAAACAAAAACACTTTATCGCACAGAAATAAAAAAATACCGAATTGCATTTTTTTTACACACAACCGACGGAAAAATATATTTCACACACGTACCTACAATCGCCAAAGAAAAATTACACAAAATCTTGGTTAAAAAAACCAAAACAAAGCGAAATATACATACCTATGTATATCCTAAACAAAAGTAGGTCGAACGGGATACTTACAAATTGAAATTGGGATATTCTTCCTACATAGGTATTTTCTCCAGTTTATGATAAATGTGAAAGAAAAATGCAAAAAATATATTTTCTTTTATCCTGCTTTAGCTTTTTGCATTCTTCTCCCTCATTATCTATTGTCTTACCTTATTTTTTATTTGTCAATCCTTCAAATTCTCGCTCTCTGAGAGTCTGCCCAATCAGCAGAGTTGTAAATCTGAGCGATGTCACCAGAGGGCGCCTCGGACGTTCCGCTTCATGATAGTACTATGTAATATAAATACAATGGCGCAAGTGTAAGAAAATATATAAGTTTGTAATTCCTATACTTTTATTATAAGTGGAATAATAAAGCGTTTTGTGTGTTTAGAGGATAGATATTCTTGAGTATCACTTTTTATCCATATTATTGTGTATGACTAGGTAGGTAGATTTTTGTTTTCCGATTTTTATAAATCTTAGAGGTGTTAAAGTATAGGATACGATAGATATATACCAATAGGACGGGGCAGAATTTAAAGTTTTTATATTGCTGTTTTTTAACACAGAAATATGGAAGTTAAATAGGGTTTTTATACGTACTTTTCTTATACAAATGTTAAGGATGAACAAAATAGTTTTATGATTGCTTTTCTGCGTAATTATCTATTTATTTACTTATTTCTCTGTTTTTATTTTATCTACTGTGTTTTTATTCTCTTATCAGGCTTACATCCATATGTTCTTATTCATTTCTATGATTTTACATCCTTAATTTGCTTTATATATTTTTTCTATTTTCATTAGGCTTACATACTTAATTTTTATATATTTCGTTTTCTGTTTTTCTTCTATCAGGCATACATTTATATATTTTTGTTTATTTGTATGTTTTTATTTTATCAAGTTTTCATTTATTATGCGTATTATTGTATTTTACTGTCCAAGGCTAAGTAGATAGATTTTTGTTTTACCATTCTTATAAATTTTGGGGGTGTAAAACGTATAGGATAGGATGGAAGCCAACAGAATGTATGGTTTTTGTATGGCTTTTTTAACATAGATCTGTAAGTAGGTATGTGTATGTGTTTGATATGGCAGGTACTTTTCTTATGCAAATGGAAAGGTTGGTCAAAATATGTTTGTGTTTTCTTTTATGGGTTATCTATAGGTATACACATTTCTTACATACTCGTAGGTATGTGGTTGGAATGGAGATACTTTTTTATATAACTATGATAACTTGGGGTGAACTATAGATTTTTTTGGTTTGATTTGCGAGTAATTGTGCGGGGTATTTTTAGGTAGAAATGTATGTATAAAGGTCCAAAGTATTATATTCTGATTGTTTTTTTATTATAGATAGTTTGTCAAAAGATATTTATTCTTGTAATCACTTTTTATCTATATATTACTGTGTTGCAAGACTATGTAGATAGATTTTTGTTTTCCGATTTTTAGAAATTTAAGAGGTGTTAAATGTAGATATAGGTTACGATCGTTAGATACCAACAGAATGTATGCCATACAAAAAGGCCTTTTTTTTACCCTAGAAAGCTAACGTGTCTAGACTGCAATGAAAAGCTAATCATTCGACTTTTTGACGAACATTTAAAAAAATTTTTTTAGTAAGTTATTACTTTTTATTAAAGGTAATGATGATATTTGTACAAAATTGGGTTTTAAATAAAAGGAAATTAAAGTTAAAATAAATATTTACTTCAGTTTTTAATACTAAAATTACATTTTTCATAGCACATGTTTTTTTTTAGATCAAAAAGTTACTATCTTACTAAGATTTTTTTAGGAAATATTATTAAAAATGACGAGTAAATTGTATATATACAATAAACAATAACAATTACAAGAAAAACGCATCCACCACGCGAGACATACCACGGGCGGCTGAGTTGTCGTGAAAGCACGATTATGTAAGTCAAACAGTAAGGAAGTGGGAGGGAAATATTTGATCGATGTGTGCCATTTTGACGAAGGTTAGCTTTCTAGGGTTAACATAGATATCTACCTATGTGTTTTGAACATTAGCTACTTTTCTTATACAAATGTTAAGGATGGTTAAAATAGTGTTATGTGTTCTTTTATAGGTAATAATAATGTTGAAAAATTTTTAGGTATATGCATATGTGGTTGGTATGGAGATACTTTTTTATACAACTCTGATAATTGAGGGATGAACATTTTTGATGGTTTCTTGGGTTAGTAATTGTGCGGAGATATTTTGGTAGGTAGCTAGGTATATTTATTTAGATCCAAAGTATTATATGCTGATTGTATTTTTTTTATTATAGGTAGTTGTTCAGGGCATAGATATTCTTGAATATCACTTTTTGTCCATATTATTGCGTATGACTAGGTAGGTAGATTTTTGTTTTCCGATTTTTATAAATTTTAGAGGTGTTAAAGTATAGGATAGGGTAGATAGATACCAATAGGACGGGACAGAACTTAGAGTTTTTATATTGCTTTTTTTGTAACACAGATATATGTAACTTAAATAGGCCTTTGACACGTCAGGTACTTTTCTTATACAAATGTTAAGGATAAAATAGTTTTATGATTGCTTTTCTGCCTAATTTTCTTGAAATTTTTTTAGGTAAATAGGTATGTCGTTAACACGGTATGTACTTTTATATACAAATCTGATAAATCAGGGATGGACAATAAGTTTTGATGCGTTCTTTGGTGGGTGATTGATATTTGTATGTAGGCATATATAAGGTCCAAGGTATTATACCTATGCTGATTGTATTTTTTATTATAGAGAGTTGCTAAAAGGATAATAGTGATAGGTATTCTTGTAGATCTTTTTTTTATCAATATAAGTAATTTGTATTTTACTGTGCAAGCCTAGATAGATTGTTTTTTTTCCATTTTTATAAATTGAAGGGTGTTTAAAGCATACGATACGTACAAAAACAAATAAAAATCAAATACGGCCAACGCTTTATTTATATAATGAGAAGTACAGGAATAGTTACGGAATAGTCAATACATTTTTCTAAGGATTAGTGTAAGCAATTAAAACTATAATTGGAAGTAATAAATGTAGCAAGGACGGGTGATGGTATTAAATAAATGTGGAGGGTCTACATCAAGGGTACGCCGATTTATCAACAAATACAAATTTACGATTAGGAAATCCACATGAGTAGATAACACTATTCTTCCACTGTTATCATCCTTGCGGTTAGCCATAACACACCTTCACTTTTTCTGTTTATAATATTGTAAACATTTTTATTTATGTACATGTTTTACATCCATTAATTGGTTATTTATTTTTTATATTTAATCAGGTGATCATCCACAATCTTTATACATTTATTTTTCTATTTTTCTTCTATCAGGCATACATTTATACATTTTCATCTATATCTTCTTTTTTATTTTATGAAGATTTTATTTATTCTTTTTTTATTTATTTCAGGCTTACATTTATACATTTTACATATTTATTTTTCTCTTTTAATGTGGTCAGGCTTACATTTATACTTCTTATATATTTGTTTTTCTGTTTTAATGTTGTCAGGCTTACATTTATACTTTTTATATATTTGTTTATCTGTTTTCTTTTATCTTCTTATTTAGGAATCTGTTTATATTTTATCTACTATTTTTTTTATTCTTGTATTAGGTTTACATCAACATTTTTTCTATTTTCATTTGGCTACACCCTTAAGTTTAATATAATTATTTTTCTGTTTTTCTTCTATCAGGTATGCAATTATCCTTATTTATTTATTTCTACGTTTATATTTGATCAAGTTTTCATTTCTTCTTGTTTTATTTATTTCTCTACTTTTCCTTTATCAGGCTTACATACGTTTATACTCTATATATATTAATTTTTCTGTTTTCTTCTATCGGACTTACATTTATACTTTTATTTACTTATTTATCCATTTTAATTTTATCAACTATGTTTTTATTCTTTTATGAGGCTAACATCTATATGTTCTTATTTATTTCTATGATTTTACATCCTTAATTTGTTTTATATATTTTTTTCTATTTTCATCAGGCTTATATACTTAAGTCTTATATTTTCGTTTTCTGTTTTTCTTCTACCAGACATACATTTATACATTTTTATTTATCAAGTTTTCATTTATTATTTTTTTAAATTTATATCTCTGCTTTTCTTTTATCAGACTTAGATTGATACTTTTTACCTACTTATTTCTCTATTTTGTTTTTATTAAGTTATGATTATACTTCTTTTATATATTTATTTTACTATTATTATCTGATTTACATCCATTTTTTTAATTAGTTTATTTTACTTCCTTTATAAGGCTTACATCAATACTTTTTAATTTATTTTTATTCTTTCATCAGGTTTTATTTATTTCATCCATAAGTTTTTATTTATTTCTCAGTTCTTATTTAATCCGGGTTACATTCTTAACATTTCATATACACACTTCAATTTTTTTATAAAGCTTACTTTCATAAGTTTTTATATATGCATTTTTCTGTTTTTCTTATATCAGGCTTACATTTATACTTTTTATCTACTTATTTTGTTTCTGTTTTTCTTTTATCAAGTTATGCTTATACTTTTTATATATTTATTTTCCTGTTTTTATGAAGTTGTGATCATTCTTTTTTTATTTATTCATCCGTTCTTTTTTTTTTGTCTTGCTTACACTTCATTTTCAAGTTCTATTATGCAGAGTATTTATAAACGGTGATTTTTTAAGAGCTTGGTTTTTGAAAATTCAAAAAAACACAGAAACTTGTAAAAAGTGAATGAAATTTTTATTTGGATCGATAAATCAATTTCTGCCATTTACTTTTTAAAAATAATTTCACTTAAATGTTGCCCGCGGCTACCCTTCAGGTGGTCCATTCTGAAGGTCCAATTTTGGCAAACTTTTTCACACATTTCGGCCGGAATCTCACCAATGACACGTTCAATGTTGGCTTCCAAGGCAGCAATCGTGTTTGGCTTGTCCCCATAGACAATAGACTTAACATAGCCCCACAAAAAATAGTCTAACTGGGTCAAATCACATGATCTTGGTGGCCAATTGACTGCGCCAAAACGTGAGATCAACTGCTCACCAAATTCGCCTCTCAATTGATGCATGGTTTCGCGTGCAGTGTGGCATGTGGCACCGTCCTGTTGGAACCACATGTCGACCGAGTTCAATTCTTGCATTTTCGGCAAAAAAAAATCTGTTATCATCGAAAGGTACCTTTCTCCATTGACCGTAACCCTGCGGCCTTCATCGTCCTTGAAGAAGTACGGCCCAATGATGCAGCCTGCCCATAAACCGCACCAAACAGTGCATTTTTCGGGATGCATTGGTAGCTGCTGAATTGCCTCTGGCTGCTCTTCACTCCAAATACGGCAATTCTGCTTATTCACGTATCCATTTAGCCAAAAATGAGCCTCGTCGCTGAAGACAATTTTGCGATAATTTCATAATTTCAACATTTTTCACAGAGCACGAATTTTGATAATAAATTTCAATAATTTGCAAACGTTGTTCAGGCGTAAGTCTATTCATGATGAAATGGCAAACAATACTGAATCGAAATGTCAAATGTTCGTGGAATTTGTCATGTGCGATCTGTCAAAATTATAAACGTCAAAAACCAAGTAGCAAAAAAATCACCCTTTATTATTATTGCATGATTATAAGCCAGAACAATTTAAATTTAATTTGGTGATATATTTTACAAAAACATTTCTTATACTTTCTAATATGTTTTCATTTGATCAGGTTACATTTATACTTTAAAAATATTTCTTAGAAAATTATGTTATCGTCTTGATCAAACCATGATGATGTCGCTCTCAGCTTAACTTTTAAATATTATTTGTAAATGCTTAAAGTCAACCGGTGGTAGGATAATGAAGTGGTATGTGCTAGTAGTTCCATAGCTGTTTTGATTTTCAAACGATTCCAGTTTTCACTATTTATCATTCTGATGTCTACAATCAATCACAAAAATAGGTAGGTACTTGGGATTTGAATTTATTCCATTTCAGCAATGGATATGCTATAATAATTTCTTCTAAACTCACTATGCATTTGATACAGGATACCAAAGTTCGTTTGTTTCTTATTTGTCCTTATGAGGATATACATTACAAATGAGGTGTAATTTTAAGTCGTTAAATCACAATGATCAAACGTTGTAGGAACATCAGATATTTTTTCCAGTTTGTTGAATAAATACAATGATGTATCGACGTTTTTCTTTTTTTGTTGCTTTCTACTGTCTATACGTTCTATAGATATCCCAGTTTCGGAAGGCAATATTCATGAAAGTGTAAGTAACGGGTGATTTTTTTGCTACTTGGTTTTTGACGTTTATATTTTTGACAGATCACACATGACAAATTCCACGAACATTTGACATTTCGATTCAGTATTGTTTGCCATTTCATCATGAATAGACTTACGCCTGAACAACGTTTGCAAATTATTGAAATTTATTATCAAAATTCGTGCTCTGTGAAAAATGTGTTTCGTTTATCGTTTATCGCAAAATTGTCTTCAGCGACGAGTCTCATTTTTGGCTAAATGGATACGTGAATAAGCAGAATTGCCGTATTTGGAGTGAAGAGCAGCCAGAGGCAATTCAGCAGCTACCAATGCATCCCGAAAAATGCACTGTTTGGTGCGGTTTATGGGCAGGCGGCATCATTGGGCCGTACTTCTTCAAGGACGATAAAGGCCGCAGGGTTACGGTCAATGGAGAAAGGTACCGTTCGATGATAACAGATTTTTTTTGCCGAAAATGCAAGAATTGAACTCGGTCGACATGTGGTTCCAACAGGACGGTGCCATATGCCACACTGCACGCGAAACCATGCATCAATTGAGAGGCGAATTTGGTGAGCAGTTGATCTCACGTTTTGGCGCAGTCAATTGGCCACCAAGATCATGTGATTTGAACCCGTTAGACTATTTTTTGTGGGGCTATGTTAAGTCTATTGTCTATGGGGACAAGCCAAACACGATTGCTGCCTTGGAAGCCAACATTGAACGCGTCATTGGTGAGATTCCGGCCGAAATGTGTGAAAAAGTTTGCCAAAATTGGACCTTTAGAATGGACCACCTGAAGCGTAGCCGCGGGCAACATTTAAGTGAAATTATTTTTAAAAAGTAAATGGCAGAAATTGATTTATCGATCCAAATAAAAATTTCATTCACTTTTTACAAGTCTCTGTGTTTTTTTGAATTTTCAAAAACCAAGCTCTTAAAAAATCACCGTTTATAATATAAGTTCATATGGACGATCATGAATGAAATATTGTACAATTTCTGCTAATGTCTAATCTTTTTTAAAAGAATATTATGCTGGAGTTTTACTTTGTAGATACATAATACAAATTGTAAAACTATGGTAGGGTAGATTATTTTATAGTATATGTATGGAAGGTAGTTTGAGAGTTAAAAAAAATAATATTTAATCAGAGATAATATGAAAGAAATTTTAGTTCTAGATGGTCGTGAGAGTAGACATTTTTTAATGTATTTTATAAAATAACATGTAGGGGAATTAATGTGTTTTTTGATATTGATTTTTGAATTGTTTGTAGATTCCTAGAAAGAGATATAAGTACTATGTAATTTTTTTGTTCGCCCAATAACAGATGTGTATAAATATTATGTAATATTTATAAGTATATTGAGGATATGTAAATATTTTTCATGATTTTGAATCTTTGAAGTTGATGATTGTCAGTGAAATTAATATTTCAAAATAAAAAACGACAACACATTTTGGTATATTGGTTAAATTGCTGATTGATTAGTTTGAATTATATTACAGAGGTATCCAATTAGATATAAGAAATTAAAGCATTTTTAAATTTTTGGTTACATTATGCACTTATTTTACAATTATGTATGTGTAAAAATTCCGTTTGTTGCTGTTTCAACGATTTAATAAATTTTGTTTAAAATTTGAATTTAAAAAAATTCTTTTAAAGGAGCAACAAAAATATTAATGTGTATGTATTGCAGTTGTGTAGATACTAGGGAACAGTACACCGACGATATACACTCTGTATCCTGCTTCCTGGTTATGTTATTTTTGTTATTCAAAATGTGCAAAGTTTCTAACGTATATCGTTTCGGTGTACGTTTTTCCGTTTGCACATTTTTAAAGTCTTGAACATGATTTCTTTCTAAGCAAGAGCTGTTTTTTGAGAACTTTTGGACTTGATATCAGATTTGTGATTTGAGATCATTTATTTTAAAAGCTGTTTGGTAGTGTCAATGTAACATAGTTCACACTTTTCTCTTTCATTGCCTAAGCAATTGATCTTATAAACAACGTCTGTACATTGATCCTTTTTACTATTCTTGCTAAGTTTTGTAAACAGTGTGTTAAGCGTTTGGATGGATTTGTAAGCAACACTAACATCTTTAGCTTTGCTAGCGATGGTTTTCTTAAAACTTTCAGCAAGTTTCTGGACGTAAACCATACTTTGGAAAAATCTGCTATTTCATGTTGGTGATTGATTATCTAGCGGATTATCAATAAGGATTTTAGTTATTTTCTCTTTGTTGGCGGGATTTCTTGTCTCTAATCGTAAGAACTTTTTCATAAGGTTGGAAGCCGTGTTGGCTTTAATATGTTTCGCTCTATGTAATCGAAAATTGACGATTCTTCCGGATGCTGTCTCTTTCTGATGCCAGTCAAAGATGAGTCTGTTCCTCTCACGATTTATTTTTAAGTCCAAAAATGCTTTCGTTTTATTTTTTCCCTTTCCACCGTGAATTGGATTTTGGAGTTGAATGCGTTAAGACATTGCAAAACTTTGTAAATCTCACGATTTTCCATTACTGCAAATATGTCATCAACGTATTTGGTGATGAATTTTGGCGGAATCATTGAATTGAACGTTTCTTCTAACAAAAAATCTAAGACAAGGTCGGCGATGGTAGGTGAAAGTGGATTCCCCATTGGAATTCCATGTATTTGTTTATATATGTTGTGTTTATATTGAAAAAGGTTGTTAACATTCAAACAGAAGTCAAACATCTCCAAGAATTTATTTAAGCTAAGGCTTGTGTGTTCACTCATAATACTCCACTTTTTCTTTATAATGTTTATCGCCACCTGCACCGGAATATTGGTGACACCGCATAGAAAGAAACTAAGACTTCATGTAGCAGGCTCCAGGTCAATAAAACACGGTGTTATATGGTGTACAACGTTTCGAGCAGGAATACACTCTTCATCGGGCTTTTTTATTAAAAGAAATTAACTTTACAGCAACAAAAATTCGAATTAATTATACAGCATTTATACAGGCATTGAAAAAATATACTATAAAGAATAAAATATAAGCTATAGAAACAATTAAAACATTTAAATATTAAACTAACTTTTAAAAAAATATATTAAATATATAATATATAAAAAAAACTACTCAATATTTTCTGAAATTTATTTCTTTATTTGTAAGTACAATCATTCCGGCAAATAATGGAAAATAATTTCATTCAAATGGCTGCCTCGGCTGGTCATGCAGTAGCCTACACGATCGGTCCAATTTTTAAGCACATTATCGATTGTGTGCAGCTGTATTTCACCAATGGCTTCACGAATATTGTCCTTTAAAGCGTCTCTGGACCAAAATCCGCACAAAACAGTGACTCGTATTGGGTGTATCGGCTTTTCAATGCATGCGTGCGGGTTTTCTGTGCCACAAATGCGGCAATTTTGCTTGTTTACATACCCGCCAAGATCAAAATGAGCTTCATCTGAAAAGATTTTTTTGGCAAAATCGGCATCTTCTCTAAGTCGATCGCAGGCCCACTTATAGCAGCGAAAACGCATTGGATGGTCAGTTGGCTTTAACTCCTGAACCAATTGGACTTTGTATGGCGTCATACCAAGGTCTTTATGCAAAATTCGTCTCAATGATGTCTCCGAAATGTTCAATTGTTGACAACGACGCACGGTGAATTGATGTTGATGGCGCTTCACGCACACTTTCTGCCACAGCAGCAATATTCTCGGGTGAACGAACTGTTTTTATCTTTTCGCGCTTTGGTTTATCGATGAGGATGCCAGTTCCTTTCACTTTTTTCACAAGATAACGAACATACGGAGCTGACGGTGGTTTTCTTCTTCCAAAATCCGTACGCAATTTTCGCACACATTCTGCAACATTACCATGATTTTCAAAGTAATGTCGCAATATTTCCCAGCGTTGTTCAAGCGTATACACAACCATATTCGTTTAGCGGAAGGATGAAACTAATTATCTGTCAAATCAGACATGAGCTAAGTGTAACCATTCACGAAATAAGCACTAGTTGAAAAAAAAAGTTAGATGGCTGACCCTTTATTTCCCCTACTGTCCATCGCTTTTAATTTGTGACTGTGTTTCACTTTTTCCTTAACAGCTGGCTATATATAATACTTAGGTTATCACAATCAGATCTCCTATTCATTGCTCCCTCAGAGTTGTTGCTGTGCAGCATTTCCAACAACATTCTCTTCTTTTGATGCTTTTTCCCTACCAATACTCTTACATTATCTAGGTCAGGCTTGTGGTCCTTCTCTATACAATGGAGCGCCAGTGAGGTTTTCTTTTAATAAAAAAAGCTAGATGAAGAATGTATTCATGCTCGAAACGTTGTACACCATATAACACCGTGTTTTATTGACCTGGAACCTGCTACAAATATTTTATCAATTAAATATTGGAGGTCACAAGCAAATTTCTATAAATATAAAAACGGAGGGCACGCCATGAACATCTGCACAGTTGGAATTCTACAACGACATCAAAATCAAATATGGTGGCAATGCTTGCAGCACTCTTAAGAGATTTAGTAGACTCAGTATTTCGCACATAAAAAACTTCAACTCGCTGATTTTCCTCTCGAAATATAGAAAGCTTGGTGTGATTCCCAAATTTATATGCAACTCATCTGCAAATATCAACCGGTTGTTTGAATTTTGCGATCGAAGCTCGGAAGAGCTTCTAGAGAAAAACTGTTCACACATATAGATAATTTTCATTCCAAACTTTTGAATACAACCATCTCTCTCAAACATACACAAATTAGAAAACAAAAACTTTCCCTACTGAAGTCCGAAGAACTCACTTCTACCACATTACCAACACATGAATGCTCAACCTTTTTCAACAGTCAAAACCTTACACTTAAGAGAATCAATCGAGAAACAAAAAGTAACCAAACGAATAAATTGGAAAAACTTAAGGAAAAATGATATAAAATCAAAAATGGGCCCTTAATTCAATGATAAGTGGTTTGTCAACACAACCGATGTTATATTTTCAGATGATATCAAATGGTTACTGTCATTGGAACACAAGTTCGCATTACCGATATCCAAACCAGTCCTACCCCTCTTTAAAATTATAGCGGATCGATAGGAGATGATAAAAACTCTGGAACAGAGTGACCTTGAAACAGCTCGTGCTAGTTTTACTCGAATTTTGCAAAATTATTTTCGCTCATCTACACCACTTCCTTTTGATAAATTTATCAACAAAATTTCACGCGATGCAGTCAAATTTCTAAAACAACATAAAGAAATTTTCATAGTTAACGCAGATAAAGGTAATGTCACAGTGGCTATTTACAAAAAAGATTATTTGTGAAAGATGAGAGACCTGATGGCAAAAAGGAGTACTTATAGAATTCTTCGGACTAATCCCACACTTTCACTTCAATCTAAAAATAATGGGTTTGTTAAAACTTTATTTAGCGAAAATGTTATCAACGAGTTCGAAAAGAAATGTATGACTACTTATACTGCCAACAATCCTCGAATATACGGATTACCTAAAATCCATAAAGAAAATATGCCTCTTAGACAGATTTGTGCTTCAACATCTGTTTCATGCTATGAAATATCCAAATTTATGGCCAAAATATTGAAAAAAATGACGGAAAACTCTAGATTCAATGTCAATAATGCAAAACATTTCATTGACGTTATTTCACCACTAAGCATAGATGATGATGAAATATTGGTATCATTTGATGTTGGTTCCTTATTCACTAATGTTCCGGTTCATATGATACTTGAAAAAGTGGAGAAAAGGTGGAAACAAAACAGCAACCCAATCACCAACAAAGCAATAAACATGAAAGAGCAGGTTTTTATATGCCGAAACTTGCTGAAAGTTTTAAGAAAACCATCGCTAGCAAAGCTAAAGATGTTAATGTTGCTTACAAATCTAACCAAACACTTAATACACTGTTTACAAAACTTGGCAAGAAAAGTGAAAAGCTTCAAAGTACAGACGTTGTATATAAGATCAATTGCTTAGGCAACGAAAGAGAAAAGTGTGAACTATGTTACATTGACACTACCAAACAGCTTTTAAAACAAATGATCTCAAATCACAAATCTGATATCAAGTCCAAAAGTTCTAAAAAAACAGCTCTTGCTAGTCACAGCTTGGAAAGAAATCATGCTTCAGACTTTAAAAATGTGCAAATTCTGCAAACGGAAAAACATACATCGAAACGATATACGTTAGAAACTTTGCACATTTTGAATAACAAAAATAACATAAACAGCAAGCAGAATACACAGTGTATCTCGTCGGTGTACTGTTCCCTAGTCTCTACTTAACTGCGATACATACACACATACATTAATAGTTTTGTTGCTCCTTTAAAAGAATTTTTAAAACAGCTGTTGACTAAACTTCTAACTAAGAAGAAGTGTTTTTTATTTAAATATTCAACTATAAACTACTATTTTTAAAATGTTTATATATAATATATGTAATTTTATAATAATAGTTTCGTTTATATAATTGTAAGTGTAAGATCTTAACAACTAAATGTAAACATACAAATTTTCTCTTATTTTGTTCCATGGTTAATAAAGTGCCCCTGAAGAAGACTGAAAACTCAGTCGTAACGTTGGGCAAACTAATGAATATCTTTCATTAATAAATTATCACGACCAAAAAAGCCAAAGAAGTGAAATCTTCAAATTTTAAAATTGAACATACTCGTATCAAATTGGTCAAAAAACTTTCAATTAAATATAAAATAATCCGCCCTACCATAGTTTTACAGTTTGTATTATGTATCTATAAAGTAAGACTCAAGCATAATATTCTTCTAAAAAAGAGGAGACATTAGCAGAAATTATAGACTTTTCATACATGATCGTCCATATGAACTTATAATATATTTACACTTTTATGAATATTGCCTTCCGAAATTGGGATATCTATAGAACGTAAAGCCAGCAACACAAATAGAAAAACGTCGATACGTCATTGTATTTACAAAACAAACTGGAAAAAATATCAGTTGATCCTACAACGTTTGATTATTTTGATTTAACGACTTAAAATTACACCTCATTTATAATGTATATCCTCATAAAGAGAAATAAGAAACAAACGAACTTTAGTATCCTGTATCAAATGCATAGTGAGTTTAGAAGAAATTATTATAGCATATCCATTGCTGAAATGGAATAAATTCAAATCCCAAGTACCTACCTATTTTTGTGATTGATTGTAGACATCAGAATGATAAATAGTGAAAACTGGAATCGTTTGAAAATTAAACCAGCTATTTAACTACTAGCAAATACCACTTCATTATCATACCACCGGTTGACTTAAGCATTAATCAATAATATTTAAAAGGGAAGCTAAAAGCCAAATAATAATGGTTTGATCAAGACGTTAACATAATTCTCTAAGAAATATTTTTAAAGTATAAAGGTAACCTGATCAAATGAAAACATATAAAAACAGTTTTTGTAAAATATATCACCAAATTAAGTTAAAATTGTTCTGGTTTATAATCATGTAATAATTATAGAAATACTCTGCATAATAGAACTTGAAAATGTAGTGTAAACAAGACAAAAAAAGAACAGATTAATAAATAAAAAACGATGGATCACAGCTTCATAAAAACAGGAAAATAAATATATAAAATGTATAAGCATAACTTAATAAAAGAAAAACAGAAACAAAATAAGTACATAAAAAGTATTTTTTCATTAATAAAATTTGAATAATAGTGTACATTCTTTAACTGGGCAGTTAGCGACGAATGACACATCTAATTGAAATATTTAATAATAACTAATGTGGGGTGACAATCAGTAATTTAAGTAAACAAGAAAAAAAATAATGATAATAATAGAAGGAAAAGCTTGCTAGCAACAATATAGAAAAAAATATATTATAGATAGAACTTATAATTCTTGAACAT
This sequence comes from Philhelius pedissequus, assembly GCA_910595825.1. Lineage (NCBI taxonomy): Eukaryota > Metazoa > Arthropoda > Insecta > Diptera > Syrphidae > Philhelius > Philhelius pedissequus. Next base: position 149,896,061 of record OU343161.1, read on the forward strand.
TCATACATTTAATAACAGTGGGTATGTATACAAAATTTTATTATTTTTCGATTATTTAATTAAGAACTAAATTAATGATTCAATGTTATCAAAATTCAAAGTGAATAACCAGTCTTTAATCTTTTTAATAAAAGTTGAAAATCGAAGCGTTTCTCTTATTGATAAGGGCAACTTATTAAAAATTTTTGGATCTGTGTATGTGAAAAAATGATTGAAAAGTGTCTTGTAAGCAAAAGGTACATTGACTAAAGTCATATTGTTTACACGTAAGTTATACTTTTGATAATTCCTACTAGGGATGTTTCCGCTTTGTTTAAAAAATTCTCTTAAGACTTTGAAAACATATAAATGTCTCATTGGAAGAATTTGCAATTCTCTAAATAAAAACAAACTTTCGGCCATCCTTTTTTTATTTAAAACAATTCTAACTAAATGTTTTTGTGCTATTAATAAAGGTATAAAGCTATTAGCGTAAGATCCACCCCAACTAGTAATACCGTATTGTAACTTCGAGTTTGCAAGACCAAAATCCATCATTTTCAAAACTTTTTGAGAGCAAAAGGGTTTTATCAAATACATTTTTCGTGTGACCGTTAATAAATCATTTTTGATCATTTGAATATGAGCTTTCCAATTCAGGTTGTTATCAATTATAGCTCCTAAGTATTTAAATTGATGAACTACTTCAACTTTAAAACAATTTTTTGAGCATTGATATTCGGATTTAAAATTACTTATTCCACACTTGTGAATAGGTAAAGAATACTGATTACAATCGTGAGCATGGAACAGTAAGATACTCGTAAAGTCATAAACGCTATTACCAGACACCTCAAAACACATCAATTTAGTTTTTTCACTTATAATTAATTTGTGATAAGTAAACCATTGCCTTATGATTTCAAGATCGTTTCCAATGTTTGCAATACTATCAAAGACAGTATTTGAAGAGTATGTGAATACTATATCGTCAGCAAAAGCAGTCGAAATACCATTTAGTTTAAGTTTGAAAATGGAGTTTATATAAATTAAGAAAAACAAAGGGCCAAGCACTGATCCCTGAGGAACGCCATTTTTAAGCAGTCTTGGTTCACTAAATATTCCATTGTTGTTGACTCTTTGTTTTCTAATTTTTAAATAAGAATTGAGCAAATTAAAAAAATTACCGCGAAAATCTGCATTATAAAGTTTGTTAAGCAACAGATCGTGATTGACTAGATCAAAGGCTTTAGTCATATCTATGAACAGGCCCATAGTTATTTTATTACTATTTAAACTTCCATAAAGTTGACTACATACCCTTAAAATAGCATCTTCTGTTGACAAACCAGCTCTGAAACCAAATTGATTATTACAGAAGAATTTAGTCTTTTCCAAGAAGGACATAATTCGGACTTTGATTAACTTCTCAAAGATTTTTGAAAAAGTTGAAAGTAGTGAAATTGGTCTATAATTTGATATAAGTTTTCTATTTCCTTTTTTAAAGAGCGGTATAACTTCGGCACATTTAAGATGATCCGGAAAACAACCAGTTTCAACACATTTGTTAAATACAAACGCTAGTACGTCCATAACATACCAAGCAACATTTTTCAACAAATGGCTAGATACACCATCACTAGTACATAAATGTTTGTTTTTTAAAGACATAATAACATTGAATACTTCTCTTGATGTTATCGCACTAAAAACAAAACTATTCGGTTGCATATCATCTGAGTATAAATGTAAGTCTCATATAAGAAAACAGAAAAATACATGTTTATAAATTTATGAATGCCAACTTGATAAAAATAAAATGCACGACTGGATCGTACAAACTTGCTCTTGTAGCTAACAACTTTAGTGTTACTCACTGACGCTGTTGGTAGGTGGCTAATCTATTATAGTTATCGTATGCAGATTTAAAGCCCATGTAGGTAATATTACCTTGATTCTTAGTATAATAAATGGTCGAATGCATGATTCAAGGAATAGTTAAATAGGTACTTACAAATGTATATTTAAATGGATTTTAATTATATAAATTAGGAGGGTAATAATGTAAATATGCACAAGTACATACATGTATATAATGAAAGTGAATAGTGTATAGGTGGGAAAAAATCGTTTTTTAAATTATTTAAACTGCCAAAATCATCACTTAATCGGTTTTTCGAAAAATCGAAGAACGCCATTAGATGCTACGGATCAATGAAAATTTTATAAAAAAGTATCTCGAAAATTGTTTTGATGAAATCCTGTTTTTATTATTTCGTTTTTCGAAAACAAAAATTTTTTTGAAATTTTGGTATGCAATTTTTTAGAGACTATTAATGTTCATGTTTAAGTCCCTTCGGGTAGGGGAACAAAAAAGAATATACCCGAGGTAAGGGATGCCTATCGTAAGAGGCGACTAAAATCCAACCTCCGAATACTTATAGTGAACGTATACATAAATATGCAATGAGTAAAACAAATAGATACATTACCCCAGGTGGCAATCCAGGTTCACTGGAAAATCCACCCTCTTCGGAGGTCGGCTCTACGGATTCTGGGGAAAGCCAATTATTGCATTTACTAAATTCCTTCTTAAATAAAGCAAGGGTTGCTCGATCACCTCCATCCCAATCGAGTGAGAACGGTAAGAAGAGTTCGCCGGTAACTCCAGATGCGTGCGAAAAAAGCACTCAATGAAAACAGAAATTCTTGAGAAAGATAATAATGAACTTCGTCAAAAACTTGATGAAGTAGTAAAACTTTATCAGGAGTTAAAGAAAGAAGTTGATCTTCTTCGTAAAGAAAATGGGGTGCTGAAGAATAAACACCACAATGAAGCGAAAAATGTCATTTATGAGACTGATGAAGAAGAGCTAACCCGCGAAACAGATAAGTCATCAAACAAAAGGCCGAGTAAGAAACGCAAGGTTGGATCCTCACCTGATGGCGCCTGTTTTCCTGAAAAAATTGCATCACCAAAAGATGCCAATATTAAAGAAAAACCTATTAAAATTAGTCCTCCGCCACCAATTAATGTTGTCGGTATTGCGGAGTATACCGGCTGCAAACTATCTTAAAGACACCATTAACACCATCAGACATTAAAGTTATTTCACTTAATAACAACAAAAAGTTTGCGTGAAATATCCTGAAAGTTATCGTCTCCTGTTGCGAAAACTAAACGAAGAAAATGTGGAAGGGTACACTTATGAGAATAAGTCGGAAAGACCTTTACGTGTTGTAGCGAGAGGTTTGCACCCATCATGTCCAAAAGACGATATTATTAACTATCTAAAGAGGAACTATAAGATCTTAGATGCTGTGAACATCGTCAAAAGAGAAACACAAAAAAAGATAGCGAAACAAATGTGGTACAGCGTGGTTTTCCACTATTTATTCTTACTTTTGATAAGGCAGAGGAAATAGACGATATTTACAAAATTAAAACAATCCTCAATATTGTTGTTAAGATCGAACCTTTAAGAAAGAGTTCAAGACTGATTCCGCAGTGTAAACGCTGTCAAGAATTCAATCACACGCAAAACTTATTGCAAAAAAAACCTAGGGGTGTAAAGTGTGCCGGAAATCGTCTTACTAAATACCGCAGCTCAGATAGCAAAAGTGCAGCAACGTGCATAAATTGTAATAAAAGTCATCCGGCCAACTACAGAGGCTGTGAAGTAGCAAAAGAATTACAAAAACGGCGATCAAAATTTACGCAGTCACAAAGAACACCACCAATCCAAGTAGAAAAGCAAGGTCTTAAGACCCCTTAGAGGTTAAATGCCCAAATACCCAAAGCAAAAGATCAATCAACACAACCAGAGCAAACACCAAACAAAGGTAGTGTAAACACATATGCCCAAATAACGGCTAAGAATATACCTTTACAAAAAGATACTGCTAGTGATTCACTCACGAACGTCTTAAACATAATCCTTTCGAAAATTCAGGAGCAATGTGGTACAAATAAACTTATATTTGATAGGCTAACTAAACTCGAAAACAGTTTTCGGCCAAAACGTCCTACAAACAGAAAAACATGATGGAAAAGCTCAAAATAATTACTTGGAATGCCAACGGATTATGGCAAAAACTTGGAGAACTGGAAACTAGATTATGCATGAGAAAGATATTGATATTTGTTTGATATCGGAAACGCATGTCAAGAAACAATCAAATAGTAAGATCAATGGATATTTAGAATACCACGCAACTCATCCGTCGAACAAACCAAGAGGTGGGGCATCTCTATTTATAAAAGAATGCATCGAACACACGATAGGCCCAAAAATAGAGGTTGAGTCAATGCAATTAATCGGTGTACAGGTTAGAACTCAGAATGTTGTACTGACTGTATCTTCCATATGGAAAAACACCCCGTACCATAGAGAAATGCCAAGCTTCAAAAACCTAAAATATCCGCAGGAAATAAAAGATTTAGTAAAAAAGAAACGAAAAGCACGTAAGAAATGGCAGCAAACTCGAGCTCCTCAACACAAGGTAAATTTAAATCGCTTGTGTAATTTACTAAAAAAGACGATAGCAGAATTCAAAAATTCTGAAGTTGGAAATTATCTTGAAAGCTTGACAGCAGGAAAAGAATCTAACTACTCACTCTGGAAAGCTGTTAAAGTAACGAAGAAACCAAAGCTCTCAGTGCCTCCGATTAAGAATGATTAAAACGAATGGGCAAAAAGCGACAAAGAGAAAGAAAACGCTTTCGCGGATTACCTGGAGAACACATTTAAACCTTTTGATGGGCAAGTACTCAACGAAAATTTAAATATAAGTTCTAACTCAAGCGAAAATTACATAACAAGAAATGTTACCATTATCGAATTAAGTAGAGAAATAAGAAAGCTCCGGGATATGACCTAATTACGGCCGAAGTTCTCAAAATGCTTCCTCGCAAAGGGTTAATTAATCTTCTTTATATAATAAATGCCACTCTAAGGCTAAAGTACGTTCCGAGCCAATGGAAGGTTGCGGAAGTTATAATGGTTCTCAAACCAGGAAAACCATCACAAGATAAGAAATCTTATAGAACTATTTCGCTTCTGCCCGTAATATCTAAGGTCTTTGAAAGAATATTACTTCTGCGCCTGCAGCCAATAGTAGAAGAAAAGCGCCTAATACCTGAACATCATTTCGGATTTAGAAGCAAGCATTCGACAATTGACCAAGTGCATAGGATCACTGACGTCATTGAGAAAACCCTTGAAGAAAAGAAAATTAGTTCGGCGGTCTTCCTAGACGTGTCGCAAGCTTTTGATAAGGTGCGGCACTAAGGCCTAAATTTTAAATTAAGACAAATTCTGCCTAAAGCACTTTATACGCTTCTAAAAGCATATCTAGAAAATAGACTTTTTAGAGTAAGACATTGAAACGATTCCTCGGATCTCAAAGAAATAGTGGGTGGGGTACCACATTGAAGTGTTTTAGGTCCAATACTGTACCTATTATTTACACGTGATATACCTCAAACAGAAGACACTATCGTAGCCCAGTTTGCTGACGACACTGCAATACTAGCAGTGTGCCAAACGATAAATGATTCTACGACAAAATTACAAAATGCTCTGAATAATGTCAATGATTGGACTAAAACATGGCGGATACCGCTCAACGAAGTAAAATCAGTCCATGTAGATTTTACGTATAAGAAAATTAATAGATTACCGGTATTTGTTAATACGGTTCAAGTTCCGTTTGCTAACGAAGCAAAATATGTCGGAATGACTCTAGACGCTAAATTAAAATGGAAACCGCATGTTAAAAAGAAATGCGAAGAGTTAAATAATAAACTCAGAGATATGTACTGGTTGCTCGGGAAACACTCTAAGCTCAGTATCGAAAACAAGCTAATTTTGTACAGGCAGGTGCTTAAGCCTGTCTGGACTTACGGTATACAAATCTGGGGTTGTACGCGAGATTCTAATTTAAATACCTTACAAACATTTGAAAATAAACTCCTAAGATCATTTGTAAGCGCACCTTGGTACATTACAAACGAAGATCTCCACAGAGATCTCGGGGCTCCCACGGTTCGCGATGAAATAAAAAATTTTGCCCGAAATCATAGAAAAGGGCTATTACAACAATGCAATAGTACTATAATCGAAATTATCGATGAGACGAATTTAGTACGCCGCCTGCGAAGGACAAGGCCTTCCGATCTGGTGCACTAAACGAGAATCTGCTTTAAAATCGCGGTATAAGCAGGAACTATCACCGGATAGTTACCTGCAACACGTTAATTCAATTCGTTAAAAATAAATTGCTAGATAAATTTCAACTTAGTTGCAATCGGGAATTTGAGGTATTTTTAGTGCAGTAAGAATCTCACACTCCTATGAGCACGCGTTTTTGGTCCTCATAGAGCCTTTTGAAGGTTTTACACCTACCCACTGGAAAAAAAAAATGTTCATGTTAATATAAAATTTAAAATTATTTTTTTTGATTAGTTTTAAAATTATTGATTTTTCAAAAAAAAAAATTAATAAATTGTTATAATAAAAAAAAAAAGTTATTAAACATTTTGATATGCAAAAATCATTAAGCTACTTAGATCTTCTCAAGTATAAAATTTGACAGAAATCCAATGCACCCTTACCGAGAAAGCCAAAAATTAAAAAAATCGTTATATGAAAGGTACCCTTAATAGACTTTTCTTGTAAACTTGGTTCATATCAAATGATAACTATTGCCGTCAAAAAATTCTCAAATTTTTTTATCAAAATCGTTGGGGCCGTTTTAGAGAAAAATAAGTTTTACCTTCAAGGTCATATGGCAGGTACCTTTATTTTTAGGCCTAAAAATAAAATTTCAATTTCCCCTCTGAGGAATGCCAAAATAATCACACATACCAAATTTGAAGGCAATCGCTTAAGCCGTTTAGGCTGTAGCTCGTTATACATACAGACTGACAGACTGACAGACTGACAGACTGACAGACTGACAGACTGACAGACTGACAGAGTGACAGACTGACAGACTGGCAGACTGGCAGACTGACAGACTGACAGACTGACAGACTGACAGACTGACAGACTGACAGACTGACAGACTGACAGACTGACAGACTGACAGACTGACAGACTGACAGACTGACAGACTGACAGACTGACAGACTGACAGACTGACAGACTGACAGGCTGACAGACTGACAGACTGACAGACTGACAGACTGACAGACTGACAGACTGACAGACTGACAGACTGACAGACTGACAGACTGACAGACTGACAGACTGACAGACTGACAGACTGACAGACTGACAGACTGACAGACTGACAGACTGACAGACTGACAGACTGACAGACTGACAGACTGACAGACTGACAGACTGACAGACTGACAGACTGACAGACTGACAGACTGACAGACTGACAGACTGACAGACTGACAGACTGACAGACTGACAGACTGACAGACTGACAGACTGACAGACTGACAGACTGACAGACTGATAGACTGACAGACTGACAGACTGACAGACTGACAGACTGACAGACTGACAGACTGACAGACTGACAGACTGACAGACTGACAGACTGACAGACTGACAGACTGACAGACTGACAGACTGACAGACTGACAGACTGACAGACTGACAGACTGACAGACTGACAGACTGACAGACTGACAGACTGACAGACTGATAGACTGACAGACTGACAGACTGACAGACTGACAGACTGACAGACTGACAGACTGACAGACTGACAGACTGACAGACTGACAGACTGACAGACTGACAGACTGACAGACTGACAGACTGACAGACTGACAGACTGACAGACTGACAGACTGACAGACTGACAGACTGACAGACTGACAGACTGACAGACTGACAGACTGACAGACTGACAGACTGACAGACTGACAGACTGACAGACTGACAGACTGACAGACTGACAGACTGACAGACTGACAGACTGACAGACTGACAGACTGACAGACTGACAGATTGACTGACTGACAAACTCACAGACTCTCAGACTGACAGACTGACAGACTGGCAGAGTGACAGACTGACAGACTGACAGACTGACAGACTGACAGACTGACAGACTGACAGACTGACAGACTGACAGACTGACAGACTGCAGACTGACAGACTGACAGACCGACAGACTGACAGACTGACAGACTGACAGACTGACAGACTGACAGACTGACAGACTGACAGACTGACAGACTGACAGACTGACAGACTGACAGACTGACAGACTGACAGACTGACAGACTGACAGACTGACAGACTGACAGACTGACAGACTGACAGATTGACAGACTGACAGACTGACAGACTGACAGACTGACAGACTGACAGACTGACAGACTGACAGACTGACAGACTGACAGACTGACAGACTGACAGACTGACAGACTGACAGACTGACAGACTGACAGGCTGACAGACTGACAGACTGACAGACTGACAGACTGACAGACTGACAGACTGACAGACTGACAGACTGACAGACTGACAGACTGACAGACTGAAAGACTGACAGACTGACAGACTGACAGACTGACAGACTGACAGACTGACAGACTGACAGACTGACAGACTGACAGACTGACAGACTGACAGACTGACAGACTGACAGACTGACAGACTGACAGACTGACAGACTGACAGACTGACAGACTGACAGACTGACAGACTGACAGACTGACAGACTGAGAGACTGACAGACTGACAGATTGACATACTGACAGACTGACAGACTGACAGACTGACAGACTGACAGACTGACAGACTGACAGACTGACAGACTGACAGACTGACAGACTGACATACTGACAGACTGACAGACTGACAGACTGACAGACTGACAGACTGACAGACTGACAGACTGACAGACTGACAGACTGACAGACTGACAGACTGACAGACTGACAGACTGACAGACTGACAGACTGACAGACTGACAGACTGACTGACTGACTGACAGACTGACAGACTGACAGACTGACAGACTGACAGACTGACAGACTGACAGACTGACAGACTGACAGACTGACAGACTGACAGACTGACAGACTGACAGACTGACAGACTGACAGACTGACAGACTGACAGACTGACAGACTGACAGACTGACAGACTGACAGACTGACAGACTGACAGACTGACAGACTGACAGACTGACAGACTGACAGACTGACAGACTGACAGACTGACAGACTGACAGACTGACAGACTGACAGACTGACAGACTGACAGACTGACAGACTGACAGACTGACAGACTGACAGACTGACAGACTGACAGACTGACAGACTGACAGACTGACAGACTGACAGACTGACAGACTGACAGACTGACAGACTGACAGACTGACAGACTGACAGACTGACAGACTGACAGACTGACAGACTGACAGACTGACAGACTGACAGACTGACAGACTGACAGACTGACAGACTGACAGACTGACAGACTGACAGACTGACAGACTGACAGACTGACAGACTGACAGACTGACAGACTGACAGACTGACAGACTGACAGACTGACAGACTGACAGACTGACAGACTGACAGACTGACAGACTGACAGACTGACAGACTGACAGACTGACAGACTGACAGACTGACAGATTGACAGACTGACAGACTGACAGACTGACAGACTGACAGACTGACAGACTGACAGACTGACAGACTGACAGACTGACAGACTGACAGACTAACAGACGGACAGACGGACAGACTGACAGACTAACAGACGGACAGACTGACAGATAGACGTACAGACGGAGAGAATTTTTAGACCATCTTTTTTCGTCTTCGCTACCATCGTAATGTCATGTTTGATTGTTATCTCACAAATTTTTTTTTCGACGAATGCATAACTTGCCTTATAAATAATACCTATAATCGCAAGTAAAAAGGAATAAAAAGACATACCTACATCTACACATTTACTTATAATACATCTATTTATTATAAAAAAAAGGACAGGAGTTAACGAATGATTATAAAAAAAAATAAAATTTTAATCTCACAAATGTATTTCATATACAAAAAACAGTACTGTAAATAACGCTTATGATAACTGCAAAATGTAAAACAAGTTTCTTATAGAAAAAACACGGCTAGAATAAACAGAAGTTTCTTATAAAAAATGTAGAAAACGCTTACTTTTATTTTTAAATTATAATGATAGGTGATAGAGCAATAACTGAAGCAATTACATCATTTGAATACCGTCGCAGTGTTTCATGCCTTTCATTGTTTTATCGTTATTTTATAGATAATGCTCTAATATCTAATAAAATAGCCAGTTGCATTCATCTCCCCTAACTGTTTAACCGTAATACTCGCGCTTCTGGGAATGCTCATCACTCAGCTTACCATTGAGCCCAAGTTCAGATGTCCTGTTAAGTACAGACATTCTTTCGTTAGCCGTACAACTCGAATGTGGATTGGTTTACCCGGCTCTATTTTTCCCTGCCAGTTTGATATTCAGAAATTCACAACCATTGTGCATAGGTATCTCCTGTAACATCCTTCCCTACATTCCTACTTTTCCTGTGCTTGATCATTTTAAGAGTAGTCAAGTTCAAGTTCAAGTTTCAAGTCCAAAAGAATTTTATTTCATAAAAAGTAAAGTACATAATTTACAAATTTTCCATTATTTAACATGGCTTACGCCGCCGCCGTCTGTCAGTTGGCAATTTATACTACATTCATGTTTCAAAACTTAAATTTGATTAAATAATTTAACATTGATTTTTTTTTGTATTAAAAAAGTTCTTCTAAGATCCGCTTTCTATAACGGATTGCTAGCTTTATATAGTTGTACAAAGGCATCCAATCCATTTCACCGTTGAGTATGTTGATCATTTCAACTTCATTTAAATAATTTTTTCCGAAAGTACTCCTTCTGGTTTCAGCAAAAATAGGGCATCTACCTATAAAATGAAAAACATACCCTTTCCCTAAGGTTGCTTAACCCACAAATTTCTTCTAGGCCGCTTCTATGAGGGATATAATTCAAAGGAAGTATCTCACCCCGTGTTTTTAAAATCAGTGACATGAGGTTAGTTGGATACTCCGTCCTGAAGTAGTTTTTTGTTGTTAGATTATGATTTAGTTTTGCATAGATACTACTGTGGAATGAGGTTCTGGCTTTCCAAATGTAGTGATCCCTTGTTTTTTCATCCAATAAGCTAATGAGGCTGTAGACCTCGCTTTTCCATGTGTCCATCGAATCATTTTGGAGTGAGAATGGATGTCCACAGTATACAGCTATATCCCGCCAGGACTCATACCACGAGATTTTTTTCCGCATCACCAACATCGTAATTTTCTTAGGAAGTCTTCTATCATCCATCTTGATAGTGTTAAGAATATAGTCCACCTGCATTTTAAGCGTTGGGATGAATAAGGGGGAAGGCCTGTTTCTAGCATTAGTATATGGTTTGCCGTACTGTTTGGTAGTTTTAAAGTACGTTTTAGGAAGTATGTAAGGAGCTGTTCCACTTCATCAAATTTTCTGTGACCCCAAACTTGGGCTGCATATCACATTATGGTTTTGGCCGTGGCTTGAAAAATTCGACAAGATTCGACCGCCTCCTTTGCGGAAAATCATTATTTTTGATTTGTCCAGGTTCACCTGTAGCCTCCATTTATAGCAATACTCAGATAATCTGTTGATCATTAGTTGGAGATTTCCGGGCGTCTCTGCTAATACCACGATGTCGTCAGCAAACATAAGGACTTTGACTAGAAGATCAGTTGACATACGCACTCCCCCTTGCAGTACCTCTTCTATATCATCTATAAATAGAGCGAAAAGCAGGGGACTCAAATTGCAGCCTAGTCTCAATCCTATTTCCACCTCGAACTGTTCGGACATTTTGCTTCCAACGACCACTGCAGATGTTGTTTTATCGTAAAAGATGTCCAAAATGTTTACGAACTTTTTGAAACTCCTTTGTTAAAAAGCTTTAACATTAGTGCTTTCCTGTCTATCGTGTCGAATGCTGATTTGAAATCGAGGAAGAATGCGTAAAGCTTCTTTTGGGAACTTATAAAAATGTCAGCAATGTTGGTAAGGGAATAAATTTGGTCAATTGTTGAGTAATTCTTTCGAAAACCAGCTTGTGCCTCGCTAAGTAGATTATTATTGTGAACCCACTCATAAAGTCGTTTATAAAGAAGTTTTGAAAAGATTTTCATTGACGAGTTAATAAGTGAAATACCACGATAGTTTCTAGGATCTCCTTTGTCCCCTTTTTTGAAAATTGGGCATATGATTGCTTCTTTGAAATAATTAGGCACACAAGCTGTATTATATGCATGGTTTAGGGCTTTAGTAAGAGATGATATGAAAAGATCATTGCTTAATTTATAGAACTCTTGTGGTATTCCATTTGATCCCGGAGATTTATTGTTTTGGAGTTCGTTTAATACTAACTGTACCTCTGCAAAAGAAAAACGTGCATCTAATTCACAATTCTGGTATAGAGGTATGGCATATTGAAAAGTTGAAGAAAAATTATCCTTTGCCAGTCTTTTGAAATGGTCTGCTAAGTCTTTCGCTTCGAATGATGCAGCGAGTTGTTTCCTTGGTTTTTTATTTATTACATTTATAATCTTCCAGAATTCAGTTGCATTGCTGCATAATGCTAAGTTACGCGCAACATTTTTTGAGTAAGTCTGGCGTTTATAACTTTAGTAGTTTTTTAAATTGTTTATTTACTGCCAGATATTGCTCTTTAAAATATAAATTCCCTGGAAAACGTCTTAGTAGTTTTAACCAGGCAAAAGACTTCTCTCGTGCTTGTAAGCAGTCTTTATCAAACCATTTTTGACAATACTGAATAGAAGTGTTGTTACTTTTTGTTTGGCATTGTATTTGTATAGAATCCTTCACAATTTCTAAACTTAGAAGAGATGGTACAGATGATGTGGTTCTTAGAAGGATAGCATTGTTCAGAGAACTGGTATAGCGGCCCGCATACGCATTTTTCCACTTGTATTTGGTTATTGCAGCTGGATCTATATCTTCTCTTGGGTTGCCGTTGAGGTTTATTGTCATTTGGATTGGTAGATGATCAGAATGTATTTGCGTAATTATTTCAAAATCGTCCATCACCGCAGCCCAGTCTCCCGATAACATAGCATAATCGATAACTGAGTTTCCTTGCGATCCTACGAAAGTGAAATCACCTAATTTATCTCCGTCGGTAGACCCATTGCAAACGCTTAGTCCAAAGGGGTTGCATAGATCTATAACTTTTTTACCTCTTATATTGATTACGTTATCTCTTGATTTACGATACCTATTCATTTGTGTATTTTCGCTCTGTAGGGTTCCAGTACGTGCATTGAAGTCTCCAATAAGCATTATATTTCTTAAATCACTAGCAAATAAGTTATCTTCAAGTTTATTAAAGTCGTTTTCCCAGCTACTGCAGTTTAAGTATATAGGGATGAGGTTGAGTACATGTCCTTCTAATTTTATTTCCATAAAAAACATGTTTCCTTGTTGCTTATAAGTGCAGCTAGCTCCTTTAAGATTTTGTTTAAAGCCCATTAGAATTCATCCGCTTGCCCGGCCTTTTTGGTTGAATTTAAGTGCTGATACCCATCTTAATTTATATTCAAAAAAAACTTGATTCAAAATGTTCAATATTATCTTCGATTACATGTGTTTCGATTAAAATAAAAATTTCATATTGATAGATAAAATTTATAAATTCTAAAATTTCAATCTTATTTTTCAAACCTCTTATATTATAACTTAAAATTCTTAATTTTAACAATTCGTAATTTTGACAGACGGCTTTTACCTAATTACGTCGATTTAAATTGAAATGTGCTACGTTGCTTACGCCTGGATCCGGAGAGACACAATCAATTTTGTTTTTTAGTTAAAGTTGACGAACTGCCACTACCTTCTGTTGACTCTCCTTGATCATTGTTTTTGTTTACATTTTTGACGTAATAGGAACGTGTATGTTGTAAAAACTTTGAGCTAGCATTTTTAAAGAAGTCTTCTTCAAGTTTATATCTTGCTTCCAATGTTTCCAAACCATGATCTTGATCAGTGATAAAACCTTTTTGTTCATCACTGCATTCCACGATTATGTCATCAATTAGTAGCTTATCATCACGCAGTGAAGTTTTTACGCGGGGTTTATTTATTCGAATTAGTTTGCGCAATTGAAGTAGCTTGCTTCGCTTCTGTCGCATCTTTAAAGGATAGTCACGGCTTATAGATATGCCAGTCCCCTTAAGCTTATTTACATTTTTAAGAACTTTGAATGCATTTTGCTTACATCTAAACTCCGCTAAAACTGTGACAATATCGTCATCAGTTGCAATTTGTCTCAATGCTTGTGAATTTATGATATCATCTGAATTTGATATATTTTTACAAATGTTTTCAGCTTGTTCTAGTGGGTTCATATGTCCCTTCTTTATTCGAACTATCAGGTTGCGTTAGTTAGTTAAATAGCTTTAGCTGGTCAATTTGATTTTGAAGGATGTTGCATTTATTGCTTAGGGCATTTACTGTGTCCTTCAATTCAACGTTTTCCCTTCTAACCTCATTTAATACGCTTCGCAAATCCAAGATGTCATCCTTCGTGGCAACATTTTTGAGATTGTATAAGAATCTAAGCACAGTTTAAAATGATTAGAAGGCAGTAGTAAGATAGAAGGCGGTTTGGTCATACAAATAACACATAGGAATGTGGAATATATTGTTGCCAAAAACTGTTCAACAGTATACAATTATCGATTTCCTCCGGTTGTTTCTCTTCATCCCAAAGAATATCAGAAGCAAGAAGACTATTTGTTTTGTTGGAAATTTGCTTCAAAAAATCCTCTATTGAAATTTTTCCTTCATAAAGTCTAACAGTAGCTTTTTTGCTTATTGAGCTTCTATCGGCGTATTTTCTCTTTTTTCGCTGAAATATATCGAAAGTTCATTCAGTTGCCATTATAAAGTCTCGCGAAATGATTTGGTTCTCATCCAGAAGGCAATCAAGGAACTTAAAAAAATTCCCTTTTTTTATCAATTTTCTTCCAAAGAGCACTTGTTGTTCGAAAAGCTTTCTTGTGCACCTATATACTTTGCGGTGTTTCGTACGATTTTTTACGATTATTTTATCACATTTTTCAAAATCTTCAAAAAAAATCTTATATTATATGATATGTGATAAATAATTTTTGAAAAATCTCACATCATAGCGTAAGCGCTACAGTTATTGACACTCCTAAGGATTTGTTCAGTTGACGCAGCTGGCAAATATATTCGATATGAATACATGACACTCTGAG
Source organism: Philhelius pedissequus (assembly GCA_910595825.1). Taxonomy (NCBI): domain Eukaryota; kingdom Metazoa; phylum Arthropoda; class Insecta; order Diptera; family Syrphidae; genus Philhelius; species Philhelius pedissequus. Next base: position 149,911,353 of record OU343161.1, read on the forward strand.
TACATTTCTAATTACATTATTCAATTGACTTTCATGCTATTTGTATTAAAAGCGAGTAAGAGTTTCGTAATATTATTAAATGTTCATATTTCTAAAAGCCTATTAAAATATGTAGTAACTGACACTCATGTACACTTATTGACACCACATAACTGTATAGTAATGAACACTCTATCTTGTTCTGAAGTTTCTCACGAATCTGTTCTGTACTATCCTGTTCTGTTCTATTCTGTTCTAACTTTTTCGTCACTGAACAATCTTTATGTTACTTTTATGGATCTCCTAGATTTTCCAAAGCGTTCGATACCGTAGATCATAATTGTGCTATAAACTTATGTACAACTATTGACACCACATATGTGTACAAATATTTACATATCTTTGAATAGACAGTAAAGAATGAAAATAGGGATCGTTTGGTTGAGGTTGGCTTAAATCATTTTTTTAAACCTGTGTGTTGCTTTATTATACAAATTTTAAAAACTAAAAATATAAAACTTAAAAAAAAAATAAAAATAACACTTATATTCATTTGTGTAGGCTGCCAACACGGTTTTGCCCACAGTAAAAAATTGATTTCATCAATATTAAAAACTTTGGTAGCATCGCTAAAACGGCCAACATATTCTGCTCCTCAAGATATTTTTCTATTAAAATAAACCACGATCATTTGATGTCTGGTAATCCAATGGTTGCACTAAACGATGTAACCGGATCTGGTGTTCTAAACCTATTGAAGGGTGTCGACTCAAAAACGCCTTAAACCAGTTATTCCCTGAAATGTTTTGTGGCCCAAAAGGATGTCTTCTCCAAGAAAATCCTTGACGGCATGAAGCACATACTTTTTCTCTTCGGGAAAACTTCGCTGGGATGGTGTTATTCATTGTTCCAAACACTCTTCTTCTAAAAATAGAGACTGACAGATTGTGTACTAGGCCTTAGGAACTTAGAACTCAATCGAAATTATAAGTGTAGTTCTTGTTTAATAGTTTAAACTATAATATGCCTGAAAGACCCAAGGTCTTTTAAATGCAGCCTGAAATGCACAGCACTGAAACCGTCATTACGGGCGATTTCAATGTACACAATTCCCGCTGGCTCCGGTATTCGAGCCAGACAACACCCGAAGGAAGGTATGTCGAGGTCCTTGCTGAGTTAAACCAACTGAATCAGCTTGTTGACGTGCTGACACGAATCGCTGACGTTAAACACTCTAGACTTGTTTTTTACCTCTGACCCTTATAAATACACTGTAAGTGTATAATCACCTCTGGGCACATAAGACCATTGTGTCATATCTGCAAATTTCTCATGCTAACAATACACAGTTAAGGAAAAATCAATTAAGATAACCGTTTGGCAATATGAGAAAGCCAATTGGAACGGTCTCAATAGTTTATTCAGGAACTCTAACTGGCCACTATTCTTCCTCGGTAGTGACGTAGACTCCAGCGCAGTTATGAAAACAAATTTAATTCTTCACGGAATTAGCAATTCCACCCCGAATGGGGTGAAATCTATCAAACCGAAAGAAAATTCATGATTCGAGCTGTAAAGAGGTTATTAGGGTTAGAGAAGTAAGTTTCCCGAATTATTAAGCCAACCCCACTGAAGAAAACCGGAAAAGTTTCAACAATCTAGAAAGACTTGCAACGTTCACATTCGTAGTACCAAACTTTTGCACGACCAAAACTTAAGGCACACAATTCTACAGTGTCCCAAATGGAGTAAGAATTTTTGGTCATTTGTGAAAAACTAACGCTCGTCTTTAATGATACCCCTTTTGTCAGCTCTTGAAAAAGACAATTTGCTTGGAGCGCAGTTCGCTGTTAATTCGACGCTGGCAGAAAATGTTATGACTCCTCTTGCACTTGAGAGCGAAAACGATTTTATGGGACGAATCTTCTTTCGCACTCGGGTAGTTGCTAGAGCCCTCAAGGACCTTGATATACACAAGTCCGCTGGCCCGATTAGTATCCCTTGCATCGTTCTGAAGATGTGTTCTTCAACGCTGGCAAAACCACTGTGGAAGCTTCTCCATCTGTCCAGCAAAAAACCGCATTTGTCAAGCCTGTCCCTAAAAAAGGCGCATCTTAGTTACCCTCTAACTACCGTCCAATTGCACTTACGTCCCTTCTTTTCAAGGTCATGGAAACGCTGATTAAATATCAGCCGAAGAAATATCTTGAACAACAAAAGCTCCTTAATAACCGGCAGTATGGCTTTCGTAGCAATAGGTATACTGGTGATTTGATGGTATATCTCACCGAACAGTGGCACAAATCTTTAAATCGTTTTGGAGAAAGTTAGATTATTGGGCTTGATATTTCAAAAGTATTTGGTAGAGTTTGGCATCAAGCTCTCTTATAGAAAATGCGTGCATTTGGTATCGATGAATCTCTAATACGTTGGATTAGAAATTACCTTTCGGACTGTTCAATGCAAGGTGTATTAGACGGTTTCAAGTCTGATATTCACAAAATAAATGCTGGAGTGCCCCGAGGCTCAGTATTGTCTCCGACCCTTTTTTCATTTTAATTAATGATCTCTTATCTGGAACTTCTAATCCATTTAATTGTTTTGCTGACGATAGTACTCTCAGCTTTGTCTAATTGGGAATAAAAAAAACGCGTAGAATTTAATGCTTCAAAAACTCAGTGCTGAGTTCTGTTTCTGTTAAAGCAGAGCCCACCCCACATGCCGCTATCCATGAGCGTCACTTGCATTGAAGAAGCCTATCAGCTTTCAGTCGTCGGCATGTGCATCGCAGACCACCTCTTGTGGAATGAACACATATTTGATGTCGCCAAAAACGCTGCAAAAAATGTTTGGTCTTTCTTCGAAGATGTAAGAAATTCATTCGTCCAAAGTTGGAGTATAACTCGCAAATTCGGACAGGAGCTCCTAAAACTCATTTGAGTCATTTGAGAATTCAAAATAGAGCTCTCAGAATGATTGGCGATAAAATTATAGTGGAAACATTTACATCCCTCGAAAATCGTCGTAATGTTTCATGTATTTCGCTATTTTATCGCTATTTTTATAAACAGTGTTCAAGCGAAGTAGCCAGTTGCACTCCTCCCCTTTAATAATTCAACCGTAATACTCGCGCTTGGCAACTCTGGTTCGTAACGTCTGGTTGACATTGTATTTAAGCTCTGATAGAAATCCAATTATTTAATACTAAAAAGCCTTTTGTGAAGTGAAATTAACAAATAAATCGCACGGAAATCATTTGCTATAAGGTGAACTGAAATTTTACTTAGTATAGTATCTTAAAATGGTCATATAAAATGAATGGCATACAAAGAACTCCGCCGAATAAAAATAACACGATAACCAAAAAATCGCTGACTTGCAACATAAGCAGCAACAGTATCCAACAGTTCTACGAGAACAGTAAGAACAACACACAAACACAAAGGCAAGTGTCAAAAAGACCGTGCTCTGCCCTTTCGCCGGAACCACTCTCTTTGTACAATGATTCTAACATCAGTAATATGCAACTGGTAGATTTAAAAGCTCTGGAATCCTCACTGCCAGTATTGCTTGATGACCGACTCAAGAATCTTCCAACAAAATCTGACTTAGTGAAAGTGCGAATGAGACTCTTCAGTTTAAGCTGCAACATGTTGAGAACAAATGCTATGCTCTTGAGCGACAAATTGATTTGCTTGAAAAGAAAGCCAACGAAAACAATTTGGTATTACGTATTCCAACGCAAGATGACGATCATCATGCAATCGGGAAAGCTAAAAGTGTCTGTATGGATCTTTTACAAGAAAATAACCCAGCAGCCATAACGAAAACAAAGATCAGTCGTTCCAGAAACAACCAAATTGCAATTATCATCATTGAAATGCAGAAACTTGATTATGTCCCGCGTATACTCAAGTGGGCCTTTAAATTGCGCGTCACGGGGATCACTATGCACCGGGATTATACCAAAGCGGCTAGAGATAAACGTAAACACTTATCACAAATAAAAGCAAACATTAATGCCAAGAACAAAAACATTAAGGTATTAATTCGTGGATAAACACTTATAATAGAAAATAAAACATTTTATCTGGATCATAACAACACCATTAAATGCAACGATGTTGACGGATTACTCGTGTTCAACAAGATTATGACAGATAGCAGTGTCAGCACTCAGATGTCAGAAACTTCACAACCCAACAATGCCGGTAATGCAGTTCAACACCCAGGAGAAGAAGCAGTAGTGTTTAGTAAAAATGCCGTCTGCCCAATCCAAAAGCAATAAAGTAATAAATGTATTAAACGGAAAGATTGAATATTTTACGATTTTGTTGTACAATGTATCAAGTTTAAGTAATAAATCTCTATTTATTGACTTTTATAAGTTTGTCAACAACTTTGATTTAATTTTTTTATATGAAACCTTCACAACGGAAGATAATTTTACAACTATTGAAACCAAAATATTAGATTACACTCTTAAGTGGATTTCTGCGACACGAAATCACTCCCGCGGAAGAGAAAGCGGAGGGTGCTCTTTTGGATTCAAGAAAAAATTAAGTGTAAAATTCGCGTTTTGAACATACAATGATATTTCGTTCGCAGAATTAAAAATTAACAACAAACATCTTTTGATACTGCCAATGTATTTAAATTGTAATAATTGGAGCGATGTGTTAGAGAAATTATTGGAGATATCCAACTTTATTAGCTCTACCAATGTAATGATAATTGGTGATTTGAATGCGAAAGTTGGTATTGAACTAGGGGCAATGAATGAGATGAGAGGATGTGGTAGACAATCAAAAGATACGTGTTGTAATGCAAGAGGAACAAAATTACTAGGTCTTTGTGATTCTTTTGGTCTGCGTATTCTTAACCAGTGTGGGCGATGCATCAGGACATTTCACGTTTCTTGGGGTCAAGGCACATCAGTGATTGATGATGCCATTATAGGAGAAGATTGGGAACCATTTGTAAAAAATTTGAGATTAAGGAAGTTAAATTTTTCCGGTAGTTGTTACAATTCAACTTTTTGGTCAATCGCTTGATGGAGTCACAGCTATGCAGCTACTTCCCAAACTCAACTGGACAAATACAAAGGCCTACGAGTATAGGCATAATCTTAATTTGCAACTACAAGCTCACCAAACTGTAGACTTTCCCTTGCTAGCGCAGATTGTAAAGACTGCCTACCTTCAACAAGTATACATCTTAAAAAGGTTCCAAACAGGAAAGGAACTATGGTTTGATGAAAATGTCAAAAAGCTCGCTAGACATCTTGGTAAATTCTTGAATCTGCTTTCTCTATGGCCGAGTTAGAGAAAACTCTCGTGACCCTTAGATGGAAAAGCTGCCGCTGCGAATGGTATTCCAGTTGAGTGCTATAAATATGGAACAGTCACACTCAAAAATCACCTTTAAAGACTTTCAAATAGAATACCAGAGGGGGATTTCTCTCCAGAAGAATTTCAGGATGCCATTATATTCCCAATACACAAAAAAGGATCGCTACTGGATGCAGTTAACTACAGAGGAATCTCGTTTCTAAACGCAACTTGTTAGATGTTTACAACGATGTTGCTTAAACGACTTCTTAATTGGATAAAATCACAAAAGCTGCTGAAAGAATTCCAAGCTAGTTTTAGAGCAGAATACTCTACCAACGACAACATCTTCATATTCAACAGCCTAGCGGACAACTTTTTGAATCAAGGTAAAAAACTGTATATATTCTTCATCGATTTTAAAGCGGCTTTTGACACAATCAATCGAGGTGCGTTGCTGTACAAACTATATAGTCTGGGCTTATCAGTGAAGTTTGGACGCGTTCTTGAAGAGCTCTACAAAGGAACAAAGGCTGCATTATGGACGGGAACAGAACTCTCTGATTGGTTCGCAATCTAAACAGCAGTGAGGCAAGGTTGTACACTAAGCCACACCTTGTTTGCGCTCTTCATAGATGACCTTGTAGACTACCGTCCTGGTGGAGTTGAGTTCGCTGGAGTGCATATTAAAGCACTGTTGTTTGCTGATGATGTAGTCATGTTTGCGTAATCCCCCGAAACTCTACAGCTCATGATAAACAAGGCATATTATTACTGTTAGCTATGGTCCCTTATAGTTAACATCGAAAAATCAAAGGTGATGATATTTGAAAAGGATGGTGGGCGTAATGCGGTAAATGAAAAATGTAATTACAATGGAGAAAACATAGAATGCGTAAGCGAATACAGGTATCTTGGCATTAATATAACAAAAAACTTAAATATGGAGAAACTGCAAAAGGCGAAAACTGCTATCAATATATATTGGAAAAGAATATTTAACAATAAAAATATATCGCAAAGCAGTAAATTCAAGGTGTTTGAGGCAGTAGCTGGGAGTATACTTTTGTATGGTGCGCAATTATGGGGATGTAGAAAGTTCAACACGGTTGAAAAACTGCTAAAATTTTATGTAAAGAGAATTTTTCACTTACCTCAGAACACGCCAAACTACGTTATTATGCTTCAAACTGGACTCTCGCCTCTATTTATAACAACTTTAAAGCTCCAAGCGGATTATTTACTAAACGTCTTCAAAATGGATAAATCGCGGTTCGTTAGAAAAGTAGCTATTAAAGCTATACAAGATCGTAATAGCTGGTACAGAGAGTGGCTATGTCTTTGAGAAGGATGTCATACACATTTTAATTTAAATATAGAAGATTTATCAACCAGTAAGGCCCTCTTTTATGATGTCATATCAAGGCTCATGTAGCTAACAACTTTAATGTAGCCAATCACTGACACTGTTAGTAGGTAGATATAGGTAGGTAGTCTAGTTATCCTATGCATTTGCAAAGCCGATGTAGGTAAGTTTACCTTGATTCTTATTATAATGAATAGTCGAATGCGTGATTCAAGCAATGGTTACATAGGTACTTACCTACAAATGTATATTTAAATGGATTTGAGTTATGAAAATTAGGAGGGTAATATGTACCTACCTATATATAGAGAACCTAGGAATGTAGATATGTACATACATATGCATAAATGAAAGTGAATGCTGTATAGGTGGGTAAGAATCGTTTTTTAAACTTATAAAAACTGGCAAAACTATCACTTTAATTGGTTTATCGAAATAACCAAGAACACATTTAGATGCCACGGACCAATGAACATTTTATACAAAAGTATCTCGAAAATTGTAGGATGGATTTTTATGAAATCCGGTTTTTTATTTTTAGTTTTTTGAAAACAAAATTTTTTTGAAATTTTGGAATGCAGTTTTTTAGAGTTTATTAAAATACATCAGACTATGAAACTTAAAATTATTGTTTTGATTAGTTTTAAAAATATTGATCTTTAAAAAAAAAAAAAATAAGATTTTCCTTCAAGGTCATATATACCGTACCGTTATTTTAAGGCGTAAAAATAAAATTTCAATTTCCCCTCTGAGGCATGGCAAAATAATCACACATACCAAATTTGAAGGTAATCGCTTACACCGTTTAAGCTGGAACTCGTTATAAAGGGTCCTCCAAATAACTCTTTTTTTTTTTTGAAAATGCTCTAAAAAAAACTAATAAATATTTTATCAAATTTCTTTTTTTATTTGAAAGTACAAGCCTTCCGGTTAATAATGGAAAATAATTTTATTCAAATGGCTGCCTCTTCTGGCCATGCAGTAGCCTACACGATCGGTCTAATTTTTAAGCACATTATCGATTGTGTGCAGCTGTATTTCACCAATGGCTCCACGAATATTGTCCTTAAAGCGTCAATTAACTCTGGCATATTGGCGTAACACTTATCTTTTACGGCACCCCACAAATAATAGTCAAACGGTGTCAAATCGCAGCTCCGAGGTGGCCAAACGACATTAGCTCTGCGGCTGATAATGCGATCTTCAAAAACAGGGCGCAAAACATCGAATGTAGCTTCGGCTGTGTGTCACGTAGCGCCGTTCTGTTGAAACCAAATATTGCCAATATCCGCCTCTTCAATTTTTGTGAACAAAAATTCGTTCAACATTGCCCGATAACGATCGCCATTGACTGTAACGGCCACTCCTTGCTCATTTTTGAAGAAAAATGGTCCAATTATGCCTCTGGACCAAAATCCGCACCAAACAGTGACTCGTTTTGGGTGTATCGGCTTTTCAATGTATGCGTGCGGGTTTTCTGGTCCCCAAATGCGACAATTTTGCTTGTTTACATACGCGCCAAGATCAAAATGAGCTTCATCTGAAAAGATGATTTTTTTGGCAAAAGCGGCATCTTGTCTAAGTCGATCGCAGGCCCACTTAGCGAAGCGCAAACGCATTGGATGGTCAGTTGGCTTCAATTTCTGAACCAATTGGACTTCGTATGGCGTCATACCAAGGTCTTTATATAAAATTCGTCTCAATGATGTCTCCGAAATGTTCAATTGTTGAGAACAACGGTGAATTGATGTTCACGGCGCTTCACGTACACTTTCTGCCACAGCAGCAATATTCTCGGGTGAACGAACTGTTTTTGGCTTTCCACACTTTGGCTTATCGATGAGGATGCCAATTTCTTTCACTTTTCTCACAAGATAACGAACATACGGAGCTGACGGTGCTTCTCTTCTTCCAAAATCCGTACGCAATTTTTGCACACATTCTGCAACATTACCATGATTTTCAAAGTAATGTCGCAATATTTTTCAGCGTTGCTCAAGCGTATACACAACCATATTCGTTTAGCGGAAGGATAAAACTAATTATCTGTCAAATCAGACATGCGCTAAGTGTTACCATTCACCAAATAAGCACTAGTTGAAAAAAAACGTTAGATGGCGGACCCGTTACATACAGACGGACAGACAGACGAACAGTAATTTTTTGTCGATCACTTTTTTAGGCTTTACTATGATCGTAATGTCATGTTTGATTGTCAGAATTTTTTTTTTTACGAATGCATAACTTGCCTTATATTACCTATAAACTATAATCGCAAGCAAAAATTGAATGAGGTATATAAATGACAATAAATTCCGAAATTTAACACATTTCTCAAACAATATATTGTATAAAGGTACAAGTACCACATACACATTGCTTGATTTAATAAACTTTTAAATTGGTATGTATGTAGGTATTTACCTACATAATTTTTTTTCAGCTAAAAATATAGGTATATGTACCTGCAGTGAGTAAAAAAAATGCATTCTTATAATAGTAAAATACACCACTAGATCGTATAAATTCGCTAATGTTGCTAACACCTTTAATGTAGGTAAGAATTGAAGCTGTTAGAGGGTAGGTATTCTAGTTAAGCCATTAAGTTTAAAGCCAATAATGACTTGAGGAATAGTTATATACATAGGTACCTACCTACCAACAAATTCATAAGATACCTATTGTGAATTTTAATAATTTTTGTTATGAAGGTACTACCTGCATACATAGATGGACAAATATTTGTTTGTGTGTATGCATCTACCTATGTAACAAATGAAACAAAAAATTTGTTCGACAGTTTGAATATGGAAAACTATTTTGAATTTTTGGAAGCATTTCTATAAAAAAAAATTTCATCTGTTCATTAAAAAATGAGCGAGATTGGAGAGCGAGGACAACGACCCGGAACTTAAAGAACAGGATGAAGAAATTTGTGTCAAATTGCAAAAAGCTGCAGCAGCTTTTTATTCGGGTTTTGCAGCAGCTGGAGTCTGAAAGAAGCTGCACTGTGAAACATGCTCTCAGTTCGTGATCGACGAGGTGAACAAAGTAAGGGAGCAAACTTTTTTAATTTAACTGAGAGCATACAAGACAGTAAGCACTACTTCTGAGTTCGGTAAGCTGACAGATCCTTCAATCCGTTTTGAAGAAACTGTCAGTTTATTCCAAAAAAATGTTTTCTGAACATTTTTTGGAAAGACAGTTATCGCATAGGATAGTAGAAACTTCGACGGCGGACAAAATGAAGGAAAAGGAACGGATAGGACTTCCAAGCTGCAAGACGGAACATCAGGAAAAAAATATCAAGTTCATCCTGATCGGACTGATCATCTGCAATTAAGAAAATCGAATAAGCCTTTAAAGGCGAATCCGAAGAAAAAATATGTTTAAGTTAGTATTACTATAAAGCTTAAGCCAAAATTGTATTTAATTATATATAGTATTATTTTACTTTAAATTTTTTATAAACAAATATTTTGTATATATTATTTAATATTTTTAATTTTATTAATAATAATAAAGTAGTATTAGAATGAGGACAAGGCCGCCCGGGGATACCTCATGCATTTTTATTTTAGTTTACCTATTCTTAAAAAACAAAACAAAAAAAATTAGTTTTATAACGAGGACTATATATATGTATACTTTCTTGTTTGCGAAAATAAAACACAAAAATGTTATCATCTGTTTATTACGTTACATACTTTAAAAATTATATAACATTTTATGTTTCATTTTAGTCTGACCAAAATGTAGAACATACATACGTAACTACAACAATTCCGTAGAGTCGATTTCATGATAAGTATCTAAGCTCTTTTATATAGATTGAACGACTTGTATCGTTATTTTTCCGCAAAAAAAGTTGGTGATAAAGTTGATCAAAGATTACGTTTTAACATTGGTAAGTAGTTTGCACAATATGATAATGGATGCGGACGCGTTATTCTTTGAAGAATACTACTTTACTGTATTTTAATTTTAAATTGTATTGAATCGGGCGTATTCATAGTCTTTTTTAAACTGTGTCTAAATTAATCCTAGGTTTGGTTGAATTTTTAGAAGTTGATTCTACTTTTTTTTTAAGTTTATCATTCCAAGATATTTGCAGGTATTTGTGAAGTATAATAAGTTAATAAGCTTATAAAAAATATAAAACTAACAATTGTAAGTAAAATCGGTCATTGAGCCAAAATAGTCTTAAGCTGTAGTTTAGTAAAACCTGGGCTTAATAGCAATTATGAATAAGCCCCAATAATTAAATTTTAATTAATTTTATGTTTCTATATTTGTATTTAAATCAAGTAAGTTAACTGTTGAATGCCGGTAACTCAAAAGTTAGACTTTGCACTTTTATACCTATGTAGATACCTACTTATACATATATATTATTTTTACCCAACTCAATATATAATTCATAATAACATTCGTAATGAAAACCGCATTGGAAAATATCGTAAAAAAATTATTTATTTCATCATTCATACCTATGTACCTAAAACTAAATTAAATTGTCAATATTTTTTTTTCTTCAAACTATCCTATTCGATTGGGTTATCATAATGATGAACAATGTACATAAGTATATGTGCCTTCCTAGGTACCAAGTTTGAAGAAAATCGCTTTATATATATTAGCCTACTCAGATGCAAAATTATTAGTTCCATACTTATACTAGCTGGTAGGATAACCACTATAGCTGCCGAAATTTACCATCTTGGTATGACTCATCTGTGGGCATTGTGTGACAGAATTATATTTGTGCTAACTTTTCTGAGAAAGTTAAACATTTTTAATTTTCGCTACGGCACAAAGAAAACCTAAAGCCCTTTCATCTTTTTATTGGTATTTTACTGTGTTTTTTATGAAAAAAATATCATGAAAATGGAAGCAGAATCCTACACATTTCAACAGGACTCAGAAGGATATAAGACCGAGGAAAAATGCCAAATACGTGCAGGTTGGTTTGAAAATAAAAAAACATAATTACTATTTTACTTTATCATTAATGTTTAATTTTTAGTTAAAATCCGACTGGCAAAATGTTTGGCTCACAACCAGTCAAAAAAGTCATGAATTCATATCATCTAGTCTAGAGCCTGTTCCCTGTTGTGACGCAGAATCCAATTCAAGTTAAAAATATTAAAAATCGAAGAAATGCCAGCGATCAATGTAACAAAAGGTTCTGTTTTGCTGCCACCATTGGATATACAACAAAGTTCATTGTTCGGAACAAGGCAAATCAAGCCCACGTTTTGTTAGGTTAGTATTTGAGACTTGGTGTTTTTCCAAAATAGTTCATGGTCCTATAAATAATTTTATACTTTACATCATCCGTATTGTATTTTATTGTGTTCTATCGAATTCCAATTTACTTAAAACAACTGAATTGCCCTTCTCGTTGATCATATCGCCATTTGCCAAGGCCGTCGAAGTTGAAGATGATGCACGAATAGTTGATTTTGGAGAATTGTCAATCTAGGCTGAAGGTAAAAATATATTTCTAGTTTAAGACTAAATATTCACATTTCCTACGGAATACTTCCGAAATTTTGATCATACTAGCCAACATGTCGATAAATACGAAGGACTGGAATTGGTACTAGCAACATACGAATTCATTGCAAATAATGTAGAATTTGCGCTTTAGTAAGCCTATTTACACAAAGGTAATTCCTCTAATATTATTTCGGGTCTATGCCTAGAATAGAATTTTGTATGATTTTATAGATGCTATCTATGAGGAGTTGCACAAGGTCTAGATATCATTCCGGATGACAACGACAATCAAATCAGAACATTGCCAATGGATTCAATTTACGTCCGCAATACTGTTAAACAATTACGTGCGCGCCATAATCGTGGCATTGAAGATCATTATGATCGCTTGGGGTCAAGATTTTGTCGTGTCAAAATTACAAACGCATTGGCGGGTTGCAACGAATAGTAATTTTTTCAATAAAGAGTTGGATTCAATTAAAACTGAGCAGCATTAATTTAAAAGCAGGCTTCTTAAATTGAGCCATTTGCATTCTAAAAATGCGCTACAAACACCGAGTATAAGGTATATGGAAGTGAAATTCCACTTAAAGACTGTATGCTTTCTCAATACAGTTTTTTCATTTACCAAAAATTAGAATGAAAAACACCCAGCTGCAAATGACGAAAAACATTCCTGATCCGGAGTTGTGCACACTTTCGTTATTTCTGTGTGCCTGCATTGCTGCTGTTCTTCTTGTTGCTGATGTCCTGGTAGGATTTCGCATTAAATCAGTAAAATAAAAAAGACCAAGTAAAATAATATAAAACAATAAACATTTCTATAGTACATCCTTTACGAATCGTAATTTTTTTTAATCATTTCAAACATATGTTATCTTTTTTGACAGATAATTGATGTTTCTATTTTTTCTCCAACTTGCGCGGCTTTAGGCAAGATTTTGTAGAGATTAAATTTGTAGGGATTAAATTCTATTTTTTCTGATCTGCGTACTAGGCTTTAGGCATTTTTCCAGCTAAATATTAATTTAAAAGAATAATATAATTATTGACACTATATATAAATACAACTATAGTCACAGAATCAACGTTTATACTCCTATAGAAGACAGTTATCAGCCGTGTTTTATTATGCACGAAGACCCATATAGGTCAGAGCTTTGCATGCATCACAACAACACTTCAAGATCTTGATACTTATCCAGTTCAATTTTCCTGATCCAGAATTTAATTACATATCTCAGCTTTTAACTTGTACAAGTTGGTACTTCAATTTTGAATTGTCAACCACGGTGTTGCCAAATAAACAAACAACTATTTATAATTTATTAAGTCTGCTTCTACACTAGAGCAATTTTTATGTGGTTTCCCATTGGTAAAAGATATCAATTTTGCCAAGTTAAATTCTTCCATTGGGCAAACAAGAATTTGTTTCTTATTCTGAATCAATTTTGCAGATCCGTATTTTCTGAAGGTCAACCTCTGTTTTTACTAACACTAGTACAAATGAATGCATTTACTTTGACAACTAATAGTTTAATATACACGAATACAATCCAATAATATATCGAAAACAGAATCAATTCAAATCGCTTTCCCCCAAATTCTATATTTAGCAATGGAAATGGAAAGTAAAACTTACTTTTGTTCAAGTAAAACAGAATCATCTCTCCGCTCTCCTTATTCTTTACTCAAGCAATAAGGAAACGCACAACGAAGAAAGAGCGATAATTCAGTAATTTTATTTACCCCCGCCACCACATATTAAAAGATACTATTCCGCGGTGCAATACAATTCAAACACCCCACCCCGTAACTGTCTGAACAGAATGGACACGCGGCCGATCTCTCGGCACTTTAAAATCCGCTCTGTCAAAGTTAGAATGCATAGAAACTCGGTTGAGTGAATACAATGGAGCCGCGTGTCGCGACGCTACACATTGTTTAACTTTTTCCGTTTTTCCGCGTGGGGTTTGACAGATAACAAAAAAAACAAAACATCTTGTTGGTTGTTGCAGCCACACAATTATTGATCTTCGTCGGGGCCTTCTGATGCAAAAATATACATTCAGAATAAATTTGCAAATTAAAACTTTGCAAAAAAAAACTACAAAATCAATTAAAAACACGATACTGTGTTCTTTAGGCCCCGACTCCATTAGAAATATTTATTTCGGTCATTATTGCAGACGCTACTACTAAAATTTATATTTCTTTGCTATGTGGGCAAACATAAAACGTGAAATTTCATTCTTCTCCAAGAGCGCTTTATGTAGTACTTTAGAATAGGTATAATCTATTTTTTTTTACTGAATTATTAAAATTTATCATAAAAATAAGCGAAATATGAACAAGATTCAATGTTTTGTGACAAATTTGTGCATGATTCTCCGTTTATTTCTTCTGAGAAAACATAAAATATATACAAATTCTCAAGTCTAAATCTAAAATCCAGACATAAGGGGCATCCACATGAAATATAGATTACATTAAACATTTCTTGCAATCAATTATTTCAAGTGGAGGCCTATGGTTATAATATTTTTTTGTAGGCAATTTAAAGATGAGACAAAAAACAGTAGGTAGTGGCGCGAACCGATCGAGGGGAAAACTCAAAAAAAGGTTTCATTTAGCATCATTTATTTTTTTAGCAGGTCAAAAATCTTTTTACGGAGGAGATCTTCGCGTCCAGTTTGGCATTGAATTTATGCATATGCAAAAGGATTCTGTATTCATTAAAGTTTTTTTTGTTCTTGTCTATTTTCTACCTTTTTACTTACATGAGCTAAGCACAACATGCTACTTGGCAAACTGGTGACCGACTGCATTACGTTTCATGAGTGAAATCAAGGATAATCTCTCCTATATGATCTCTGTCATATAGGATTTCATCAAAGCATGTTTTCTTTTCCTACTGGGTTAGTGTGTTTGGAGCTATGGTATGGGGGAGCCTTAATTGATTTCTTTTATACACAACTGTCAACTCCGCTTTGACAGAAATGCAAACAAAAAAAATCATGTTCTAATTATTTGAAGACAATTTCTATTTTCAAAACGCAAATTTCATTGATTTTCTTTTTTCGATGCTGGGGTTTCTTGAGTAGGGGAGAGTGGGGCACATTTTAATACGGGGCACATTTGAACAGTGCTTATAAAACTTCACTTCTTTATAGGCTTTTCACACCAAACCCAAAACCGGGGTTTCAGCTAAACGTTAACGAAAACTCGAAAACCGTTCACACTGAAAATTTAGAAGTTTTCGTTTGACATTTCAATTATTTTGGCACCACAGACAACAACAAATACGTTGTGAATTGAAATTACCCCAGACAGCTGTTTTTTTCGTTTTTCCTGGTAGCAACCTGTCAGCTATTTATGTGACGACTAATTGAGCACTCAATGTTTCACAAGGAGTGTTTGTTTAGTTCATCTTGTAAGTCCAACATGTTTTCGACAGGTTTTATTTAAAACTTGTAGTTTATCAAAATAAGTGGTTTATCAAAAATATATGGGGAAACTTGTGTTTTCGCTTTTGGTTTTCTGCCAAAACCGATAATTTCGGGAAAACCGTGTTTTGGGTTTGGTGTGAAAAGGCTATTACTCTTATGTAAAAGCAATTCAATATTTTAACCTGGCAATACCATATCTGTTAACGTCATTGAGTTCCCTTGATTTCCCCAGTTGTCTCTCATATTTAGAGGTGAAATGTGCTTTTTAAAGTGGTAGTGCATTATATTCGTTTTTTAGTTGTAAGAGTGTAAAAAAACTTTGGTGCGCGATTTTAAAACGGAAAAAAATATTTTGTTAAGACGAAATAAGTATTGAATTAAATCACGATATGTTTGTGAATGAATATATTAAAATTTAATATTAATGCAAAATTTGATGTCGCTGCATCAATTGGGGCAGATATGAACGACTGTGTTGAGGCACGTTTGTACATGTTCAAAATTGCACAAGTCAGTTTTCTTTTTGGCATATCTTAGACATTTTAAAGAAACTTTTATGTTTGGTATCGTGGTTGTTTCTTTTCACTCACATTGCCACTTGATGTTGCTGTCTTGGGACCGTTCAAGCAAAAACTATCCATAGCACAAAATGAGTGGTTACTTAACAACCCTGCAAAACAATAATAATACTTGACCTTTAATCACCATCCGTCAAAAAAATATAACTTCTGGGCTTGTCAAGTAAGGTTTTTTTCCATTTTCAAGGAATGCATTCACCGAAGAAAACGTTCAATATTCAGAAATCACAAAACGAACATTTACTGATTCTGCGAAAGAAGTCACTTATGAAATTATTACTCCACTGATGAAGCTGATCTGCCAGCTTAAAAATTTATCTTAACGCGAACTAACATCGTTTGACCTGAAATTGCAAGACATAATCTCGAAGACAATACACAACTGGATTAAAGCTACCTAAACTAATTCACGCCCATACATGGGGCACTTTTGAACAAAAAACCTATATTGATTGTAAATACATATTATGTATAAATATTTCGTCAAATTAACCAAATATTATTTGAAATCAAAGTTCAATAATACTGTTCATTGCGAGCAAAATTTACAGACAAATACATTGAATATATAAGATTTTATCAGTTTCGAAAGCAAAAAGTGTGCCCCACTCTCCCCTACCTGTGATTTGTCAGTAATTATTAGCATTTTTTGAATAAGATCCTCCATTGGACTGACCTTAAGCAGAACTTTCAGCTGTTCTTTCACTTCTTTTATTCACCATTAAACTGAAATCAGATTATATTTAATCTAACGACATATATTTACCGGTGTTGCTGTACAATATCAAGATAGAATTGCACTTTATTTTTTTATTATAGTTTATTATTTTATATTTATTTAACTAAAATAAAACAAGAAAGGACAACTTCCGAGCACCGCAGTAAACAATTTATTTAATGTAAACAAAAAAATGAAATGTCAGAAGTAATCACAGCTGCCAACCATGCAAATTAAAAAATGTTCATAACCCAGATAGTTATATTTTCACGGGGTGAACTATATGGGTCATTGAGCATAATAAAACGCGGCTATTGACACAGCGGTGACAATTATAGGAATTGTTAAAATCTTAACACAATAGTTGACTCCACATTGTATTAAATATATATCAACAAAAAAACAATAAAAAATAAGGTAAATCCTCCTCCAGGGCATTGTATTTCATTATAATAAACTAATATGATCAAGCTTGTATTAAATATAATAAAATTATCTACTAGCATGTAATTGTATCACTTGCGCTATATGTTTTATCAGTTGTTTGAAAATTTTTAAAAATGTGATAAAATAATCGTAAAAAATCGCGCTATCGTTTACGATTATTATATCACCCTTTTAAAAATTTACCAAGCCACATAAATGATATTACTTTCATACTGATAATTAAAGAAAGTCGTGCAAAATTATTCCTTAACCATTCCAAAATATCAAAAATGCGCAACGTTAATGTTCAGGTTTTCACTCTGCCGGCACTCTCGGAGTGCAACCCGTTGTTTTTTTGTCTTAATTTCGCTTTGAAAATGGAAGTAAGGCCAAATTGATCATAATTCTGTATCTATTGTGTAACGTTTAACTAATTTTTTGCGGATTCGTACGAGTATGCTGAGATATTCCTGCATACAAGTAACAGCTCCTCGATTTGCCACTGATGTTTACAGACCCGTCAGCTCTCCTTACGAGGACCGAGGGATTAATCTACTTTAATAACGTCTGTGAGGCCTGCTCGCATGGCACATTTGAAGCTCGTCGGTGGGGTGGTTCTTGACATCATTATTTAGAAGGAATTCATTGATATTATCCGGCCTTAGTACGAGATGTTACGACCTGTTATAAAATTTCAAATCGCAAAAAAATGCGTGGTCCGAACCTTGCGTTGGATTGGAAAGTTTGAACCCCTTCAAAAAGATGTTCCCGCGGGAGAGCATATGTGGGGTGCTCTCTGAGTGAATTGATCCCTCCCTCTTGTATTACCGAGTAACCCCTGTAACACCCTATGACAACTGCTTACACTCTTAAATGTAGATGGCAATTAACATTAATTAACGTACAAGTTCGTATTCCTTTTTTTGCATTTTTTATATTTGCCCAATGTCGACGTTACCTAAATGGTTATATTACTTCGGTTGGAATTTAAGGTTTTTGTTTTAAAAAAAATAATGAATAATTTTCTTTATTAAATTATATATGGAATAATAAACATTTTTTACAATCAATGACTTATTCTGCCGAAGTTGTGCACACCTTCACGAGCTGGTATTCAAGTAGATACGTCCTGCAAACGGATCCTTAAATTTTTTCTTTCTCCCCTCCTCTCCATTCTTTTTTATTTGCTTTCTTAATTTAAAAAAAACTAATCCACCTTGAGGAATACGAAACGCGAACTGGCGCGCGCTCTTGGCGAGACGTATATCACCAATGAACGGTTTAATTCTTTCCTACACTTTTCCCATTTTATTGCTTTTTCTTTTTCTTTACTTAACATACTAAGAACAATATTTTTTCTTTTATTTTATTTTTCAAATTTGTCTTCTTTTCGAATTTATCTCCCGTTCATACAATTTTTTTTTTTCAATTTTTTGTACTTTAACTACTCCTTTTCGCTTTAATTTCTTACCCGAGCTTTAAATTAAAATTTACTTCTATCTTATTTTTTTTTCTTTTACCGATAGGTAATTAATTAATTTAATAACCGGTTCTTTTAAAATTTTAGATTACGCAATACTGTTTTCTTCGCGAATCCAAGATTTTTTTTTGCTTATTTTAACAATTCTTTCGTATAACCTTAAAATTTCTTTTTTTTATAGAAAGAAGCACTTTTACATACGTATATTATCATATTTTCTTTTCTGGGTTACTAGGGATTTTACAATTAAACCGCAACCCTGCATTAGGTTATCTGCTACTCATGCGAACGAGCGACAACGATGGAAAAGAAGAAACTTTGCGCTCTCTCCTCCTCTTCCTTTTCTGGTGTCCCGTAGACTTCCAGTCAAGATATGGGAACTAAAAGAAACAAAACCGGTTACTTTGATAGTTATTGGCTTTTCTTTTGTCGTCTTCTTTTTCTGAATTCGCCTTCAGAACGGTATCATCGGTTATATGGGCTTGGGAAGAGAGGCACACTGACGATATCCTGTTACACATGTATATAAATAGGTCCTCGCTGATTCCTTTTTTTTTGTTTTTTAAATGCACGTTTTTTTCTGCAGTTTTTTTTTCTTGCTAACTTTTATGTACCTTTTGTAAAATTTGTCTTGGGATGTTAATTTCATTCAATCTACCATCTATTTCAGTATGACATTTACCTTCATTTTTCCTTATACATAGGTCGTTCTGTTCTACGCAACTAAGCTCCTCGTAGCGATGTTGCCCGAAAATAATTATTCGAGTAGAACAGGAAGCATCGTGGATAAAATGGCGTATTGCGCATACCGTAGGCGGTTAGATGTGAAGCTTGGTTTTAGTTTTAGTGTTGCCTGCCTGTGGATAAGTGTTTTACGTCTAGGATTTTATTATTAGTAAAATCAAAAGGTATAGCTGACGTTTTCTCTGTATCTCCATTATTAATTCAAGAGAGGGAGAACCGCCTTGCAGGTCTGATTATGCTGGAAAGAAATAACTTTCTTCGGTTACTCCGCTTTTGGTCCCAAAATGGTTTCTCGACGGAAACGGAACGGGTGGATTGGAATTAGATACGAAAGGTGGGTGGAGAAATGAAATGTCGTGTTTCAGTTATCTCTTGTTTCAGCGAAAATATTTCTACATCCTGAAACAATGATCAACTTGGTTGCATTCAATTTTAAGCTTACTGCGCCTATGGAGAAAAACTACATATCTTATTATATAAAGCCTTTGATGAAGTAGGTAAAGTAAGGTTTCTTAAAAAAACCCGAATAATTGAATTCAGTTTTTCTTAATTTTTTAAAAATTTATTTGTGTGTGGTTTCCTACAATTGGAAATTTGGTTATGCAAAATAATGTTATCAGTATTTAAGAAGAAGAAAATTTATTGTTGTTGTTTTCTCTAACGGTGTAACTGTTATTATTTAAATGTTTGGTTGATCGTTGTCAGTACTGTAAGCATTTATTAAATTATTAGTGTGCGGTTTATTGTGAAGTGCGGTCTATGCTTGAAATTAATTTGTATAAAATGAGTGGTACAGATAACAGAGTTTTTTAATTTGAGCCTTGGGAAGGACTAAGGAAAGTGAGTGAATTAATTTCTGTGCCTTCACTGAATGTATTATATAAATTTAAATCCAACGCCGGCGGTATAAGAAGATATATTTGCTAAGAAAATGATTGCAAGGCAAGTATAGTTATAAACTTTGACGGATCGCAATTTTGCCGCGTACCAAAAAATATTCCGCATTTACATCCCTCACTTGAAGGTTTGAAATAAATTTAAGAATAAATGCAAAAGCAAAAACAATACAAACGCATTTACATACGTAGGTATTATTTTTGTTCCTTATTTTGTGGACTGTAATTATGATTTTAATTGAGTTTTTTTGCGACCTTTAGTCCTAATTAATATGCGTTTTGCCCAGGTACTACAGTTGGGCTCATCAGTTAGATGTTGTAGTACCTTTCTAAGACGCAATATATTAGTCGATGGCTACCGACAGAAATAAAATTTACAGCTTTAAAGCACTGTGAATTATATTATTCTAGGGGAATTCGGTCGAATTCAGACACCTAGAAAATAATACCAGTGGTCTGACTTGTTTACATTGAAGAATACATAAAAAAACCATACAAACGCATTTACATACTTTGGTATTGTTTTTGTTATTTATTTTGTGGACTATAATTATGATTTTAATTGAGTTTTTTGCGACCTTTAGTCCAAATGAATATGCGTTCGACGGTTGTCGAAGACACGTTTTCGTACACTGTTTTCTTATCACCAACCGTTGCCAAATAGTAGAGGAAATGCCTCATCTCCAAGGGAATACCTTTTAGATGGTGCATTTATATCGTCCCGGCTTGTGGTTACAAGCTTCTTATAATCCATTCATACAATGACCATGTATGTTAATTTAAGATCTATGATAAAGGTATATAAACCTTTTTATAAACTGTCTTTTTTTCTCTTATAATATTTTAAGACTTATCTTTTCATTTATGTGCTCATGACAAACAAATCGGGGGCAATATACACTCATGTATTTCAATTTATTGAATCCAGCTATTCCAAATTTAAACCGAAGGGAATCACCACGGATTTTGAAATTGCCACTCAAAATGGCTTAAGAAAGATCTTTCCTATTGATTCATTTAATACCTGCTGGTTTTATTTTTCTCAAGCGTTGAGAAGAAAAGCTGGTAAAATACCAAATTTTCTTCAAATCATCCGCAAAAACAAAGATGTGCAACGTATCTTTCAAAAAAATGTTGGCTCCTCCCCTGATGAGTGCATCAAACATTGTCATTGGGTTTGAACTTATTAAGTCTGAAGTTCGTGACCAACCGTGGTCACAAAATGCAAGTCAAGCTTTTCACGAATTCATTAAATATTTTGAAAAACAATTGATGGAAAAGGTATGTATGATGTGTTTCTAATATTTTTTTTTCAGTTTATTATGTAATTAAAAAACATGTGTAGCTACCTATCTAGTGTGAGATTTTCTAGAGACAAATTTAAAAAAACCTCATCATATAATATCAGGTTTTTGAATTTTTTTTAAAAAGTGATATAATAATCGTAAACAATCGCGCGATTTTTTGCCATTTTTTTATCACATTTTTAAAAATTTTCAAAAAACTGATATTACATATAGCGTAAGTGATACAATTATTGACAGTGCAAAATTTCAGCCTAGCATTGGTACAAATCTGAACGGTTCCCAGAACTATTTCTTTTAAGTTCTTCCCTGTTTCTTATTCTCTCACTCTTCATTTTTATATAGTTAGGACCAAGTCAGTTTTGTTGTGAATTCCAAAACCTAAACATGACTGTTACGCGACTATGTATTTTGTAAAAAAAAGTCTGTACTTCGTTAAGGAATCCGAACATGTTAGTAGATAATTTTATTACATTTAATATAAGCTTGATCATAGTAGTTTATTATAATGAAATATAATGCCCTGGAGAAGGATCTACCTTATTTTTTATTGTTTTTCTGTTGAAATATATTTAATAAAATGGTGTGCATAAATTCGATTGGGTTCTAAGTTCCTAAGGCCTAGTCCACAACATGTTGTGTCGGCTATAGAAGAAGAGTGTTTGGAACAAGGGATAACCACATCCCAGCGAAAAGTTTTCCCGAAGAGAAAAAAGGATGTGCTTCATGCCGTCAAGGATTTTCTTGGAGAAGACATCCTTTAGGGCCACAAAACATTTCAGGGAATAGCTGGTTGAATGCGTTTTTGAGCCGACACCCTTCAATAGTTTAGAACACCAGATCCGGTTACATCGGTCAGTACAATTGTTGGATTACCAAACATCAAATAATCGTGGTTTATATTAATAGAAAAATATCTTGAGAAACAGAATATGTTGGCCATTTGAGCAATGCTACCAGAGTTAATAATAGGGATGAAATCAATTTTTTATTGTGGCCAAAAACCAAAAGCGTGCTGGCGGCCTTCACAAATGAAAATAAGTGTTATTTTTTTTTTAAGTTTTGTATTTTTAGTTTCTAAAATTTTTATAATAAAGCAACAAACAGGTTTAAAAAAATGATTTAAACCAACCTCAACGAAACGATCGCTATTTTCATTCTTTACTGGCTATTTAAAGATATTTTAATACAAATAGCATGAAAGTCAAATGAATAATGTATTTAGAAATGTATTCAGTGTTTCATATATCATTCATACCGATTATATTTGCCAGCTGTGTCAACTGAAAAAATCCTTACGAGTGTCAATAACTGTATCGCTTACACTATGATGTGAGATTTTTCAAAAATAATTTTTCACATAGCATATAATATAATTTTTTTTTGAAGATTTTGAAAAATGTGATAAAATAATCGTAAAAAATCGTAGGAAACACCGCATAGTACTCGTATATCGGAGCACAAGAAAGCTTTGTGAAGAAGAAGTGCTCTTGAAGCAAGTTGGGAAGAAAGTTGATAAAAAAAGTAAAATTGCTTAAGTTTCTTGATTGCCTTCTGGATGAGGACCAAGTCATTTAGTGAGACTTTATAATGTATAATGGCAACTGATGGAACATTCGATATATTTCACCGAAAAATAAAAAATACGCCGATAGAAGCTCAATTATCAAAAAAGCCACTGTTAGACTGGATGAAGGAAAAATTT
This sequence comes from Philhelius pedissequus, assembly GCA_910595825.1. NCBI lineage: Eukaryota > Metazoa > Arthropoda > Insecta > Diptera > Syrphidae > Philhelius > Philhelius pedissequus. Next base: position 149,934,830 of record OU343161.1, read on the forward strand.
CAATACAGGATTTTTTGAAGCAAATTTCCAACAAAACAAATAGCCTTCTTCCTTCAAATAATCTTTGGGATGGAGAGGAATAACCGGAGGAAATCGATAATTGAATCCTGTTGGACAGTTTTTGGCAACAATATATAAACCTGAACAAAAACACGGCGCACTAGCCCATTTAGAACAATCGGAAAACATACCTTATAAGAAACACGCTTATAAGAAAAACACTGATATAATGAACTTTTTTTACAACACCGATTTCCACTTTTGCTGTAAAATTCGATGTGTAAAAGAAACTTTTATATGACATAAGGAAATCCCCTTAGGTTATCTAAATGGCAGCATACCCTTAGAATCATACATGCATTTCGGAACTCTCAAAGAAATGTCATGAATGTCACTCTGAAATAAATTTAGTTTGTGTTTTGTGAAAAATTGAAAACAAAATTTAAATGTTTATTTAGACAACAATGAGAAATATGAGGGATTCCTAGAAAAAATTGAAGATCTTCTTTTCAAACAAAGGGAGGAATCTTTAATTCAAACCACCATTGAGCGATATTTTTGAGAAACCTAAATTGTAATTTTTTTTTCAAAATAATGCCAGCTACCTACAATCTGCTATAGAATTATTGCAGTACAGTACCATACATTTTTTTGTGAATAATTTTTTTTTTTTTTTTTTTTATAATGATGCGCACACCAAAGGGGTTTTGACTACTCTTAAAATGTAGGGAAGGATGTAACAGGATATACTTATGCACAATGGTTTTGAATTTCTGAATATCCAACTAGCAGGGAAATATAGAGCCGGGTAAACCATTCCACATTCGAGTTTCGGGAAAATTAAGACAAAAAAACAACGGGTTGCACTCCGGGAGTGCCGGCAGAAGTGAAAACTTGAACATTAACGTTGTCCATTTTTGATATTTTGGAATGGTTAGGGAATAATTTTGCACGACTAGCTTTAATTATAAGTATAAAAGTAGTATCATTTATGTGGTTATATACAATATTCATTTATTGCACTGCGAACACAAACAATACTTTACATTACATTCAATAATTAACATTTCAGAACTATGACAATTATTTTACATTACAAAGTTTATCTCTCAAAAAAATCAACTTCCAACTCTTTCACCATGATCATTACCACAACTATCATCGTGGTCTACTCTCCATCCGTCTTACGAATTTTCTATCCGGTCACGTGTCCTGACCCGAGTTTATCATTTTTTATCCATCCCAAAAAGGGCACAACGCCTCTAAAGTAGTTTTCACTTCAAAATTGACACCAGTCGAAGACGGAAACCAAGCAAGTAAGCAAAATGGATGACCAAATATTTCTTATAAAGAGTTATCCATTTCGCGGTTTCAAAAGTATAGGGCTGGAATTCGGCATCTGTCAAACTAAGTTGTTAAACCAATTTTTTTTTCAGTTGAAAGCCTGACATTTACGAAAATGGATCGCTTAACTATCGCACTGCGCATAAAAATTGTTAAAACCTACTACAAGAATAGTGATTCTGCCACAGCCACATATCGTGCTTTAAGAGGAGATTATGGTTTACATAATCGTCCAACTACGCCAGCAATTGGCAACAATGTGAAGAAATTTGAAGAGACTGGATTGGTTACAGATATTATAAGACCTGTGCATCATCGTTTCGCTCTTACCTCTGAAAATATGGCTGCTGTAAGTGAAAGTGTTGCCGAAGACCCGAATGTGTCGATTCCTCGTCGTTCTCAGGAATTAGGCCTGTCTTACGTCACATTATGACGTATTTTGCATTTAGATCTACACCTACATCCATGTCCAGCTTACACAACAACTGAAGCCAGCTGACTATTCACAACGTCGTAGATACGTCGAATGGGTGCTTGAACAACAGCCGGCGGACGGCTATTTTCGAACAAAATTTTCTTCAGCGACGAAGCACATTTCTCACTCGGTGCGTATGTTAATAAACAAAATTGTCGTATTTGGAGTTCTGAAAATCCTCAAGTAATCGAAGAGATGCCATTGCATCCACAAAAAGTCACTGTTGGCGGCGCTCTTTGGTCCGGAGGTGTGATTGGACATTACTTCTTCGAAAACGACGATGGAATGACTGTAACCGTCAATTCGGAGCGTTATGGTCATATGATAACCGACTTTTTTTTACCTGCTATTGAAGAATACGACTTGGAGAATATGTGGTTTCAACAAGACGGTGCCACATGCCACACAACTCGAGCGAATATGGCTTTATTGCAAGAGACATTTCCTGGCCGCGTAATATCTCGTCGTGGCGATATCAACTGACCACCAAGATCATGCGCATTTTTTTGTGGGGCTACGCTCAAGAAACTCTTGAGCACTTAAAACCAACATACGTCAAGTTATGGCTGAGATACCGCCCAATATGTGTCAAAAAGTGGTCGAAAATTACATCAAAAGAATCGATGCTTGCAACAATTCGCGTGGTAGTTATTTAAATAGTATAGTGTTTCACACATAATATCAATGTTCAAACTTTATAATAAAAGAGAAATATCTTGCAAAAAAATATTTTATATGTGTTTTATTTACGTTTACTTTTGAAGCAGCAAAATGGATAACCCGTTATTTTTATTATTGAAATAAATATAAAAATGAGGGTATTCATGAAACGGCGGAAAACCCGTATAATCCTCAGAAACCAAATAATTTCAAATATGTATATTTTCTGGTTTCTGAGGTTCATGAATACCCTTAATATGTAAATTTGAGTTTTTATTAATTAATAAATCAATAATATTTAATTTTTAATATTTCCCATTGTTTCTTTATTCTCCATTCTGGATTTTCTGGATAAACATTACGTCTTTTCCATACAGATATTCCTTACTCGGAATAAATAAATAAACACACTCTTTATATATTCGAATTTTACGAGTATACAGACGGTTTAGCCATCCGCAGTCACCATCCATGGATGCGCGTAGCAGTTTGTAATACAAACCCACACGCCCACTCGCGCAAGCCCCTTGCGCCGCTTACAAGAAACAGCAGCAGCAGGCATACATTTTAAAAGAGAGGGGGATATTACTCCCTCTCCTACGCAGCGCCGGCGGTCAACTCGCCCCCGTCTTATGAATTTACGATCAGGTAACGTGTACTGACGCGAGTTTAACATTTTTTACCCATCCCAAATCTTACAAATTTTCGATCAGGCCACGTTTACTGACGCGAGTTTAACATTTTTTACCCTTCACAAGTCTTACGATGAGGCTACGTTTCCTGACGCGAATTTATCATTTTTTACCCATTCCAAGGAAGTACACAACGCCGCTAAAGAAATGTTCACTTAACAAAACTGAAATTTGGTTTTATTTCGATTTTGAAATCGTAATAGTGACAAAAAATTATCTTTCTTTTGAAATTTGGTCTTATTTCCATTTCATTTTTGGTATTATTTCATTATAGACCAGTCATTTTGGTTTTATCTGCGGAAAAATTCCTAGTGAGTTCTGAGCAGGTATAAAGGGACGGGTCTCGGAACAATAAAATACGGAACATCTGCAAGTCGAAGTCATTTCGATAAGTTATTGTAGATCGTACCAAGTTCCTAAGCCTCCATAAGAAAAGTATATTTTTCCCGAACCGTACAAATATCAGATGAAAGTTTTTAAGACACTTACAAACATTATTAAATAAAATGCACGACTGGATCGCACCAACTTGCTCTTATGTTTGATCACATCGTAAAAGATTTCTATTAAAAATCTAAATATATTTTTAAAGCCATTTTCAACTCAATTTTGTATATGCATATTCAAAATTTCATTAATTTTGTTCTAAAACAAATTGGTATGACAATATTAAATATTTAATAATATAAACTTAAAGACAAAAGATGAAATCTGTTTAATTAAAGAAAAAATAATTCAAAATTCTGAAATAAATACTTAAACTAATCTGAGCTCAAAAAAAAGTACGCCATTTTATTTCTTTGATAAATTTGAATTCATAGGTATTTAGAAAATACAAATAATTATAATTTTTGAAAAAAAATTAATGAGCAGTTTTCGAATAAACCTATAAAGGGACAGTAAATTAGTTTTAAGTAATTGATAATTAGGCTAGTTTTATGAATTTTTGTCTAGCTTTAAGACAGTTATTAGGTAATAATAAAGAAAAATGTAGTACAAAAAAATAAGAGGTTGGTGGGGAGTTAATATTTTAATTCTTGCTGAAACATACAGGTAGTTTCTGAAAGTGCTAAGAGTCCAAATGTAGCCAGCATCTCTTTTTCGTTAGCGGCATAATTTTCCTCGGTCTTACTTAATGTTCTGGGAGTAAACATTATGCACCAGTGGTAAGTTCGAATTCTTTTTTGTAATTGGGATAGGTGAGTTTAATTTCTCTTATGCTAAGGCATTTCTTATTTTGCTGAAGGCTTCTATTGCTTCTTCATTTAATTTATTTATTTATTTATTAATTTATCTTGGCAACAACTTAACACATTAAGATACAATACGAGTATCTTATTAAATAAATATAGCAAAGCATCAAAATGCATTTAAATTATATGTTATTTAATTTATTCTACATGAGATTTTTATGTTACATTTTAAAACTAAATTGAAAAATAACAAGAAATTATTCCAATTATTAATTATTTACAGAAAAACAAAAATATACATATATAAAAAAAAACAAAATAAAATAAGAAAAGATACAATTATGAAATAATAAACAAATCTCATCAATGATCTTGTAAGTACTCCCTTAACCCAACTCTAAACAGCCTAGTACAACATATTTTGCGTAGCGAGAGTGGAAGTGAATTCCACAAACGAACATAATAAACAAAGAATTGCCTATTAGATACCAAGTATGTGCACCGAATTGGTATTAAAATTTATGAACGAGTAGAACGCGCCATACAAATCTTATTATGAAGATACATTGGTTGATGTGTTTGCATAACATTATGAAGAAAAATTAATATTCTTAACTGGAGTAGATTTTCAAATGATATTCCCGTTATTAATTTCGTATAGTGGGATACATGGTCATCTTTTCTCAATCCATATATGTACCGTGCAATACTATTAAAGGCAACCTTTGATTTTCGTTTATGAATGAAATCGCAATTACTATACATTGCACAGCCATATAGCATAATTAATGTTTTTGCAAGTATTAATCTCGTGTTCAGAGGTGTTACTTATTGACTTGCCCATAGAAGACGCAAACTTCGATAAACCCTTGCAAGGGTCAAATGAATATGGTCATTCCAGCACTGTGGTGTTGAAGGTTACGCCAAGATTTTTCGCAGATTTTACAAATTCAATAGGTGAATCGTTGAGATATAATTTTGGAAAATAAGAAGTTTCATCATTTTCCTTGAAATCGCTAAGCACTTTGATTTGACGGGATTTAGACACAAGCCATTAGCTTGCGACCACAGCATTATGTGGTTTAAATCATTGTTTACTTCATAAGCTGCATTTTCCAATAGGCCCAAAGGGAAACTTTTCCTAAGTTTGGACATCATCAGCATACATGTCTACTGAGGAATTTGTAATACTCAAAGGTAGGTCGTTTATGTACATCATAAAGAAAAGTGGACCTAAAATTGATCCTTGCGACACGCCTTTGCTCGGAGGAAGAAATCCTGGTTCATTTTTGTTTACAACTACTGCTTCAGATCTGTTGTTCAGGTAAGAAGCCACAAGTTTCAGAGAAGATGCAGAGAAATTAAATTGAATACCAAGTTTTCTACTTAGAACTTGATGATTCACCATGTCAAATGTCTTACGAGAAATCTAGCAATACAAGGAAAGTTACCTTATCACTAACAACGACTTGCCTAATGTCTTCAACTACATTTATCAAAGCAGTAGTGCTGCTGTGCTTTTAGCGAAACCCAGATTGGTTCACACAAAGCAGACTGTTGTCGTTTAAATATTGATGTATTTGTTTATTTGGTGGTTGGGTATGTATGAATAGAGCAGGACCTGATCGGCGTCAACCAGGCGATGCCCAGTGTTGCAACTATCTCGTACACATCAATTGTGCTTATTTTACCTCCTTGCGGTAACCACCGGGTACTGGCTTGTCCATCCGGACATTCCTGCTAAAATTATAACTGCGAGTGTTGAACACAGAAAAGAATGCAACACTATAATGCTCTGTTTTAATGACTGTTCTGATCGACTCGCAGAAGTCTTGCATGATCCCCTCAGAAGAGGAAGTACGGCGGATGAACCCAAATAATTGGAGCAACGGCAGCTTCAACAGTCAACAAAGCAGATGCCCTAATGAGCTACTTTGACGTATTTGGAGATAAGGTCATTGGGACAATTCAATGCAAGTCAGGGCATTGAAATACAGATGGCGGCGGATGAGCCCTTAATGGGCCAACGGCAGCGCTCATATCCTTGAAGCGGGTTACTGACTCCGGACTCTCCGGCTTCTTTCGTCAAAGGAGTCTAACAAAGGACCTGGCGCTCCAGGTTTGGGGTTGTCCGTGGGGTTAACAACCCCGCCATGTAAAAAAAGATAAGTTGCGAAGCGACCAATAGCCTCGGAAAAGGACGGATTAACTGTTGACGACCCGGCAAAATGCATTAAGGACAACGACCTTCGGATCTGGAATGTTAGAACTCTTAACAGACCGCGTGCAGCCGAACAACTAGCGAAGGCCCTAGACTGCTACAGATCAGGAATTACTGCCATCCAGGAAGTGCGATGGGATGCGCCGGGCAAAAGGAAGATGAAAACCTGTGACGTATACTACGGTGATTGTGAAAGAAAACCACAGCGCCAATTTGGGTGCGGATTCATCATAAGCGGCAGACTTAGGCAAGAAGTCTTGGGCTTTCGACACGTGAGTGAGCGACTTGTGACAATCCGTATCAAGGCTAAATTCGCCAACATTAGTCTAATATGCGCTCTCGCCCCCACAGAAGACAAGGATGACGCCACCAAGGATGACTTCTACGAGCTCCTCGACAAAACCTATGAGTAGTGTCCTAAATATGTCGTTAAGATCGTACTAGGCGATCTTAACGCCAAAATAGGTAAAGAGGAAATCGCTGGTAGGACTGTCGGAAAACATACCCTACTCGACACAACGTCTGAAATCGGACTTAAGCTAATTGACTTTGAGGCGGCACACGTCACCATTGCAAGCACACGGTTTCCTCATCTCGGCATACACAAAGGGACTTGGCGGCATCCAGATCAAATAACCGTCAATCAGATTGATCATGTTGCGATCGATGCAAGGCACGCCTCCAGTATTCTGGATGTTCGCACCTTCCGAACAGCTAACATCGACTGGGATCACGGGTAATTGTTGAAAGGAGGGATGTCGTGGATCCGGTTGGAAGTGAATTAATTTTTTGCTAGAGGTTTGTGGATAATCGTCCGTCTTCTGCTCTTAAAAGGTCTGCTAAGTGTTTCGCAAATTTATTATAGTCCTTGACGAAACCGCGGTAATACCCTTACATACCTAGGAAGGATCGTAATTCTTTGAGCGTCTTAGGGGTGGAAATTGAAGTATTGAAATAACCTTTTCAGGGTTAGTTTTGATGCCGTATGGATAAAATTTGGTATAAACGGGAAAATCTGATGAAGTGCTGATCTCACCTTTCACAATGGTCGTATAGGTTCGGATTTTCATCTAAAGTATTTTCTTACTATTGGCTTAATAAAGCCTTTCTGCTCTGTTGTTATGTATTTTATTCTAAGGGATAAACCATTTACTGCTTGTGGCCTTGGAGGTGGTTTCGCATAATTTACTTGCAATTGATTTGGGGGTTGATATTGGTAAAGATTCCTATTATTGGAAGGTTGCTGTGTAGTGATATTGTTACCGTTAAATGGATACGATCGTTGATTATAGTTCATCGCTGGTTGAGGGAGATAGGTAAGTTTTGGATAAAAAGGAATTCGGTTATTATGTAAGATGTTTTGGCTTGGTCTCCTTGGAGGATGTGTTGGGGGAGTTGTTTGATGGAATTTTCTCATTGCTCCTTGATCGCTAATATGTAGAGGGTTAGCGGAAGGTCTACGTGGTCTAGAATTCCGAGGAGTCTTGGCAATTATTCTCTTAGACCTCCTACGAAAGTGTGAAGAGCTTTTTCTCTATAAATTTTTGTAAGTAAGGACCATGAACGACCATGCAACTAATTTTATTTAAAATGAGGGAAAAGTGTGAGCAAAAGGCTTGATAGAAGTTGTAGGTATTAAGTGAAACTAAGTTATTATTTTAAATATAAGTTAATTCTATTTATTATAACTTTCTTAATACTACATAATTATTAATTTTTAACTTTAATTTTATTGTTAAGCATTTTTATTAAACCGCGTAACCAACAGCTCAACCTCCGTTTTTCTTCTAACCTTTTTTATTTTTTCCTTTCTTCTTTTAACAAGTGCAGTTAGGCAAAAATTTGTGGAACATTGACTGAAGCAGGAAATTTCAATTTTTGTGGGAGTTAATATTTTTATGAATATGCTTCATAACTCCCCTCGGAGAAAGAAAAATCAAACTAATGCTACATGGTTTGTTCTTGCAAAATTTATTGTATGCCATAGGCTGGCTTAAGGCGATCTACCGATATCGTTTGGTTTTTTCCATTGATGTCTAAAACAAAGTGTTTCCGACATCTTCTCATTACTTTAAATGGGCCTTCGTAAGGTTGTTCGAGTCCTAATTTGACCCTATCAACTCTTACAAATACAAATTCGCTCTTGAATATATCGCCGGGCATGTAAGTCCGTGAGTTATTTTGACTTCGAGGAGGTTTAAAAGTAAGGAGACGCATTTTGTTTCGGAGATTTTGAACTACTGTTGTCGTATCGGTGTTGTTATTATTTTCTTCGCTTTGTATAGAAAACTCTCCCGGAACATTCAGGGCTTGTCCATATAAAAGGTCGGCGGGTGACGCGTCAAGATCTTCTTTATAAGATGTTCGAATACCGAGAAGAACAAAAGGAATATCGTCACTCTAATGTTTAGTGTTTCCACGAGATTTTAGCGAATCTTTTAACTGCCGGATTACCCTTTCTATCATACCGTTACCTTCTTGGGGATGATAACTTGTAGTATGAATTCTTGTACTTCCTAGTAACCGTGATAGTTCTTCGAATAATATTGATTCAAATTGAACGCCTCGATACGTAGTTATTTCTAAAGGACAACCGAAACGAGAAACATAACCATTAACAAAAGCTTTGACTACCTCGGATGCAGTACTTGATTTGAGCGGATATGCTTCTGGCCACCTTGTTTAGCGATCTATTATGTTGAGTGTGTACTGAAAATCATTTGAAGGAGGCAAGGGTCCTACTAAATCCATATGGAAGTGTTCGAACCTGCCTGAAGGCTCGTTAACCTTTCCGAGTGGAGATCGTATGTGTTTTAATAGTTTAGGTTTTTGGCACCCAAAACAACTCTTAGCCCAAAATCTAACGTCTATATTTAGACCAGGCCAAAAGTATTTGGATGCACATAATTTCCTGCTTGCTCGAGTTCCAGGATGTAAAACATCATGTAATTTCTGAAATGTAGGTTTTCCTAAATCTTTCGACGTTTCGCACCAGATCTTAAATTTAGTATTTGGAATTGGAACCTGTTCAATTTCCCATTTACTCTGAATGTTTTTTGCAACTAATTCTTGAAGCTCTTCGTCCATTTTTTGTTGATATTCTAGATCATTTACATCAATACATGAAAGTGTTATACTGCAGTTTTCGTTATCGCTCCGTCGTGACAAAAATTCCTCGACAACGTTCGACTTGCATGAGATCTGGCGAATGTCATTTGTAAACTGCGGGAAGAGTTCTAAATGCCTTGTTTGACGAGGGCTGTAATCAGTTTTGGACGTTAAAGCTGTTACTAATGGTTTGTGATCTTTAAATACCATCACTTCTCGACCTTCAATGAAGTGTTTGAAATTTTTATTGGCTAGATATATAGCTAAAAGCTCTCTATCAAAAGTAGAATACTTTATTTCGGGTGGTTTAAGCTTTTTTGAAAAGAACGCAAGCGGTGTCAAACATTTTTCGGAAGAATCAAATTGCTGTAAAACAGCTCCCACCGCTATATTAGAGGAATAAGTTGTTATGTTAAATTTTGAATTTTCCATTGGGTGAGCAAGAAGAGCAACGGACGCTAAAGCTTCTTTTGCTTGTTCGAAACCAACATTACATTCGTCTGGTCAATAAAAATCTTTTGGTTTTAATTTCGGAGTAGCGTTTTGACTTTTTTTTTGGATTTTTTGTCTTCGAATGTAGACAGATGCGAATAAATTGGTGCTAAAAACTGTGCCAATCGGGGTACAAATCTATTATAAAAATTAATTATTCCAATAAATTGTTGTGTTTGTGTGATACTGTTGGGAGACTTCAGAGAAAGTAAAGCTTCAACTCTTTCTTTGGAAGGTGAAATTCTATCCGTGTTTATCGTATGAGCTAAAAATACTCAGCTTTCAACACCACAAACTCACTTTGAGACATTTATTTTTATATCGTATTCACTAAAACCTCCAAAAATTCTAAATGATGTCTGTGGTTTTCTTCTGACCGAGACGCTACCAAAATATCATCTATGTAGGGAAATGAGAAATCCAGACCTTTACAAACTTGATTAATGAAACGCTGAAAGGTCTGGGCGGCATTTCTTAAGCCGAATGGCATTCGAAGGAATTCGAACATTCCAAATGGCGTAGTTATCGCCGTTTTGTGTATGTCACCCTTGGTCACTGGTATATGATGAAAAGCCCGTACAAGATCAATTTTTGAAAATATTATCCATCCTCGCATTTGCATTGCGAAATCTTGTATATGCGGAATAGGGTACAGATCAGGTATTGTCACACCATTGAGGCGACGGCAGTCCCTGCATGATCTCCAGTCATTGTTTTCTTTCTTTTTTACTAAATGTAAAGGAGACGAGGCTGGCGACGAAGAAGGCTGACAAATTCCTATATTCAGCATATAGTCAAATTCAGTTTTAGCTGATTTAAATTTGGAAACGTCTAGGCGGCGCGGTCTAGAATAAGGAAGTTGACCTTTGATTTCAATTCGATGTTCTACGTTGTGCTTAATAGGGAGTTTATAATTTGGTGCAGATGTAAGACTTGGATACTTTTTAATAACATTGTCATAATCGTTCGATAGTTTGAAATGTTTTGGAGTAGAAGTGGAAATTCATATATGTTTCTCGATAGTGCAGAATCTAAGATATGTTTTTTTATCCACCAAGCGTTTTTCTTTAAGATCTATCAAAAGATCGATTTTAAATAAAAAGTTTGCTCGAGAATTGGATGAGCAATAGAAACTACAACAATGCGTGGGTTAGATCCCTTCGTAGCCCTAAATCGAGTTTCAACAGCTGAGTACCGTAAGTACGTATTGTTGTACCGTTCGCTGTTGACAGGCAAAAGTCTGCGTCAACCCTATTTCGAGGAAAAAATGTTATCGGCAATGTAGATACATCTGCACCTGTATCGATTAGAAAAATAAGTTTAATGTTTTTGCATTTTATAAAAAGTCGTCTAGATGACATCGTTTCACCCTGACTGAAAATAGCCGTATTTTTTTCAGTCAAGCTTATTCGTTTTTTTGTTGGCCCTGGGTTTCATTAAAACTACATGGTTTTCTGCAGTTATTAGCCTCTTTTCCGAACCGGTAATGAAAATAGCACATAGGATGCCTTTTAACGTCTTTTGGAGAACGCGTTTCTCTTCCTTTGTTTCGTCCACGAGATGTACTACGAGAACGCGGATATGATTTAACCGACGCAACTGAAAATTGAAGTTTATTAAGCTTGTTTTCAATGATTGTTAATCTGTTTGCAATTGGATCGCTAGAAACGGTTGATACATTTAAAAGTTTACCAATTTCGAAGATTGTACCTGCCGTTTTTAACTGATTATCTATCTCAAGGTCTGCTGTCGCAGTTAGAATGGATTTGACGTACGCGGGTAAGCCATTGAACCAAATTCGTTTGAGCAAATCATTTGTTACCGCTTTTTAATCGCCCGCAATTGTTTGCAGATTTCTAAAATACTGAGATGGAGTATTATCTCCAATCGCGAGACCATCAAATAATTTTGACAATCTGCGGTTCTCACTTTCAGTGTGTTTTTTGTACTTGTTATCCGCGGTTGGATTGTTGATTACATCTGTTATGGTCCTTAAAATATCTTCTGGCAGAGCAGTTAATGTGTGATGATATTTTAAGTCATCACTTTTTAAATTATTTATTGCAAACGTGGATTCTGTTAAAGCAAACCATGTAGCAGGGCTAGCATGACAGAAATTGGGAATTTTAACCCTAGCAATTGTGCTTGCAGTATTCGTCGCACCCCCATTAAAATTCAAACCTCCCCTTTCTTCACCCTCATTAACCATTTTCAAAGTAATATTTGTAGAATATAGGTATGCAAATTTAGAATAAATTCAAATAGTAAATTTAGATTAAGATCTTGTTTTTAATTATTATTTTAAATATAGATATAGAAAAATATGTTTAAACGCTTACCAAATTTCATTTAAAATAATAAATTTATTATTACCAAAGTAAATGTAGGTATTATTTTAACTTCGAAATTTCTAAGCAGTTGGTCACACGTGGTTTTTACATTTAACAGATGATAATTTAGGAAATTTACAGTTTTCAATAAAAAAAATAAAAATTATTAATTTGAAACAATTGCATATTAGAAAATGTAATTATATATTAAAGAAACAAATTAGAAATGTTAAAGAATAAATTATTTTGAGACTGCTTGAATTTGAGGTTATTTTTATCGGGTGATGCTGTCCTTGGGCCTTTACTTGGTACTTGCTTCCATGCAGTGCAGATTGAGAGGCACCTGTACTCGCTTTGCAGCTTTTTCGATTGGTGATCAATGTTTTCGAATTGGCGCTATCGTTAACTTTTGGCACTTTTTAATTTAAATGACACTGTGGCACTCAAATGCTTCAAATGGCACTCTGGGAATCGAAGGGCAAATGTTTTCAAATATATCCAAGTTCATGATCAGGCTTTTAGTTTTACCACATGGTAGTGCATCAAAAAGGCTTAAATCACGCTTAAATAATATTAAAACCCATAGTACAAATCGACTTTTTTAAAGAGTATTCGAGTAATAAAATTACTTTTTCGTTTAATGGAATAATATAGGCTGGAACTTGCCAGCACTTCATACCACCTAAAGACTTATATTAGCTGCGTTTTATTATCTACGGGTCTGGGTTATTTTCAACACGTATTACAAAAACAACACAAGATCCAGCTTCCTATCGGGGTATCTATCTGGGTTTGCAAATATTAGTATTAAATTCCGTGAACAGAGGGTACATATTGGTACATAACCGAGATCGTTTTATTTTTACGGGTTAAACCATATGGGTTATTGGCGATAATAAAACACGGTTATTGTTACTTTAGTTTAGCCGAAAATCGAGTCTAAATATACAAATATGTCGATTTTTAAAAATTGATTTTTCGTGTTGTGCGGTGGGGCAGACCGGTTCTAGAAGTAACAGAAAATTAAGAAACGCGTGAACGAGAAAAATGTTCGTTTACTTCAAAGATAACGTAAAGTATACTTTATCGGTGAATAGGACATCATAAGAAAAGTTAAAAGGGTAGTCCCCAGAATTGATGAAAACAGACTTCGTTCATATTTTCAAACACATTTTTGGTAATCAAGACGATGGAAATGGTGTTCTATATTTCTATTTCGTTTTGTTTCATTTTTTTCTTTATAAACGGTGATTTTTTAAGAGCTTGGTTTTTGAAAATTCAAAAAAACACAGAAACTTGTAAAAAGTGAATGAAATTTTTATTTGGATCGATAAATTAATTTCTGCCATTTACTTTTTAAAAATAATTTCACTTAAATGTTGCCCGCGGCTACGCTTCAGGTGGTCCATTCTGAAGGTCCAATTTTGGCAAACTTTTTCACACATTTCGGCCGGAATCTCACCAATGACGCGTTTAATGTTGGCTTCCAAGGCAGCAATCGTGTTTGGCTTGCCCCCATAGGCAATAGACTTAACATAGCCCCACAAAAATAGTCTAACGAGGTCAAATCACATGATCTTGGTGGCCAATTGACTGCGCCAAAACGTGAGATCAACTGCTCACCAAATTCGCCTCTCAATTGATGCATGGTTTCGCGTGCAGTGTGGCATTTGGCACCGTCCTGTTGCAACCACATGTCGACCGAGTTCAATTCTTGCATTTTCGGCAAAAAAAATCTGTTATCATCGAACGGTACCTTTCTCCATTGACCGTAACCCTGCGGCCTTCATCGTCCCTGAAGAAGTACGGCCCAATGATGCCGCCTACCCATAAACCGCACCAAACAGTGAATTTTTCGGGATGCATTGGTAGCTGCTGAATTGTCGCTGGCTGCTCTTCACTCCAAATACGGCAATTCTGCTTATTCACGTATCCATTTAGCCAAAAATGAGCCTCGTCGCTGAAGACAATTTTGCGATAAAAAAACGGATCCTCATCCAAATTTTCTAAGGCCCATTCACCGAAAATTCTACGTTGTGGTAGGTCGCCTGGCTTCAATTCTTGCACTAGCTGTATTTTGTATGGCTTTAAGCCAAGATCTTTGCGTAAAATCTTCCAGGTGGTCGAATAACACAAACCCAATTGCTGCGAACGGCGCCGAATGGACATATCGCGATCTTCAGCAACACTGGCGGATGCAGCAGCAATATTCTCTTCGGTACGCACTCTACGGATACGATTTGGTGGCTTAATGTCCAATAAAGTGAAACTGGTGCGAAATTTGGTCACAATGAGCTGAATAGCCTGCTCGGTGGGTCGATTATGACGACCATAAAACGGACGTAGCTTGCGAAACACATTTTTCACAGAGCACGAATTTTGATAATAAATTTCAATAATTTGCAAACGTTGTTCAGGCGTAAGTCTATTCATGATGAGATGGCAAATAATACTGAATCGAAATGTCAAATGTTCGTGGAATTTGTCATGTGTGATCTGTCAAAAATATAAGCGTCAAAAACCAAGTAGCAAAAAAATCACCCGTTATTTTATAAAATGAAAATTGTCCATTTGACGTATATCGTTGTCAAAAAAGGTTGAAGAGAAAAGAGGTCGCTCATGTGTTTTAATGGTCTGGTCATTGGTTAAATTCATAAGCATATGTATATTTAATACTGGCTTTGGAATATTTAATTACATTCCTAATTTGTATGTGACTAAATTCAAATTAAAAAAAAAAATAATAAGTATTGATTTTCTTTTTTTTTTCTAGGAACATTGAAAATGAATTAAATAATTAAATTTGTGAATTGATATAAGTATTTTTGAATTTTAATATTAATTTCATAAGTTTTGCTGGTTTTGATAGGGCAAGTTTTGCATTTGAAAAAAAAAATCGAACTCGAGATTTTAATCAAAGTTGACTTTATTTATTTATTTATTCATTTCATTTCATCAATCAGAGAACATCTTCCCTTCCAGACTAATACATCCATTCTTAAGAATTAAATTAACAATAAAATAAAATAATTGTACTGGGTATGTAATATCCCATGATATATTAAAAGAGATTAAATTAATTACAATTGTGGTAGATTTAACAAGTTAAATACGTACAGCTTAAAAGTTTCTCTAGTGCAACTATCAAAAAAGTCTAATCTATTGCAAACCAGATTAGCTTCCCTGATGCAACGAGATATGGGCTCATTTCGACCGTAATTAGTTCTATGGAATTGTTCATGAAACAAAATTATATTATTATAATTATATAATTATATAAATTATATATAATTGATTATGTAATCCATGTGCGGTAGGAAGGTAAGTTTTGTGTCCAGTATGACCCCTAGATCTTTTTTCTGTACCACACGTTCCAATTCTAAACCATTAATAAAGTAGTTGCAGTAAATTGGTGAAGTATTACGGAAGTTACGACACCACAGGTCGACAACCCCGCGGAACACACTTAACTCATTTATCTAAATCATAAGAATCTAACAAGTAATACATACATGTTTCAATTCAATTTATTTTCTCATTCAGCAAGCTTAATTGTACTTAATTATACAAACATATATATTTGTTCTTTCAAATAGTTTGATGTCAAATCATCCACTTTTGTATTTCCCATCAAATGTAAAATTCAGCATTTATCTAAATCATAAAAAGCTAATATCACATATCATTCAAAGAATGAGTAGTGTTTCGGTTCCATTTATTTTCTCACCAAATGTAAAACACAACAGTTAGTCATATTACATTTTTTTTCTTGTGAATAATAAATTTTTTTGATGACATGCTTGCTATGTCACCTTTCATGTTTTCAAGAGATACACAAATGCAATGCATATTTTTTTATATAAAAATGCATGAAAATTAGTAATCATCATCATTTGTTTTTGAATAAAGTTGTAGGGCGAAGCTATGCCCAAAAATATAAAATCATGTTTTGTTTGGAACTATAACTGGCGCAGTCGTTAGTCGGACAACTCGACGGTTTATCGAAAAAAAAAATATAACAATCCGAAAAAGCACCGCATCATATAAATTATGTGTTTAAATCAGTGAATAATATATACTACAGTGCCAACTAGTATTCTTAAATTGTGGAAAACTATTCCAAAAAAAAACTTTTGTGAAAACGACCTTTTCCTTTGATTAAATGTTAAAAACGATTATCGCCAAAACAAAAAAAAAAGAGAAAAAAAATTAATAAACAATATTTTTCTCGTGTGAAACTAACTAAAACTGAACTATCTGATAATAAAAGAATTCCCATAACTATCAGCAATATCCTGAAGACAACAGCCAGTGAGATTAATCGGAAGTAGAATACGCATCCCTTACTTGGAAGAGAACAACAACAATACCGACAACAATCAAGAAAATGCTGCTCATTGTGTTAACAGGGTAAGCGATAATACTACAGATACCTAATATTTTATTACTATATATATACTCATGACTTCCCCCCAATTACCAAAAAAACAAAATTTCTTTAAAAATATTAGTGGGTATAGTTCTCCGTATATGGTTAACAAAAAAACAGATATTGTTGATAGTCCTGACAGTTCTGATTCAGAAATTTTTAAAGAATTTGCAAACTTCAACGAAATTAAAATTAACATTGAAAAACCTTTTTCTTTCGATAATTTAAAAATGACAGGAGGTACAAATTTAAACGTGGCCTCAGGCTCCACCCCTCAAGACTTTAACAATTTACTCAATTCATTTAATATACCAGACCCTATAAGAGACTTACCATGTTTTGATGGGAACCAAAAAACACTTTACGATTTTATCGAAAATGTGGAGGAAATTTTAGGCATTATGAAATGCTTTGACGGTACCCCATACGGGAAAATAATATTAAGAGCGGTAAGAAATAAAATTATTGGAAAAGCCAATGAGACATTGAATATGTATGGCACCCCAATAATATGGGAACAAATCAAACAAAACTTAATAACACATTATTCAGATAAACGTAACGAAACCAGTCTAATTCGCGACTTACATACCCTTAAACAAAATAATTCCAATATAGAATCATTTTATTCAAAGGTAGTTGAAATTTTTTCAACTATAATAAATCACATAAAAGTACACGAAAGGGAACAATCTGTTATAAACGCAAAGTACAATCTTTATGAGGAAATGTGTCTCAACACATTTCTAGCCGGCCTAAGAGAACCTTTAGGATCTACCATTAGAGCTATGAGACCCAGAACCCTGGCAACAGCCCTACACTGTTGTCTAGAAGAACAAAATACATATTACGGAAAGAATACGCAAGATATTAAACCTTTCACTAAACAATATTTCCCAATTTACAGAAATGCACAAAATTCCATTAATAATAATTATTATTCCGAACAACCACGATACCAACAATCATTTTACCAAAAACCAAATTTCCAAAAATATCAATCCCAGCAATCATTTTCCCAAAAACCAAATAATCAATTCAATTCTCACCAATCGTTCAATCAAAGACCGAATTTCCAAGAGTATAATTCCCAACAACCCTTTAATCAAAAACAAAAATTTCAGGGAGCTTATCCAAAGACCCAACAAACCTTTCCGCAACTTCCACCCAAACCAACAAGTCGACAAATAAACAATTATTCTAGAGGTCCAGAACCAATGGACACTTATAGCAGTAATAGTAGAACAAGTAATGGAAGTAGAAGATTTAATAATTTTACTAGAGCTGATATTCACAATAATAATAATAATGAAATGTATAATCTAGAAGATGAAAGTGCTCAAAAAAAACCCAATAGTTATATTAAAAATATATACATATTCAGAAGCCGAGGATGACATCATTGAAATAAATGATGAAAAATTTTCGCATACAAGCTTCGAAACGTCAATAGGCTATATAGACATGAATAATTTTTTTTCATCGACATTACATTATATTCAGATAAAAAGTATAAAAGATCAAACACTAAATCTTTTAATTGATACAGGGAGTAGTAGGTCATTTATTAATCTAGAAGTAATTAATGAATCACAAATTATCAAAATTAAACCCATTCAAATAAAAACTGCTTTTGGAACCCAAATAGTAGACAAATAGGCTAAAATAAATGAGATCAAGGAACTCAATGCAATTAAACCACTTTATTTTATTATATTTAAATTTCATCAATATTTTGACGGGTTAATAGGAATTGATCTGATGAAGGAACTAGAAATAAAAATAGATATTCCCAATTCCATGTTAGAAACTAAGTCTGTTCAAATACCATTAAAATATAAACCAAATCTAATGTCAAAACCTTACACAATTCCGCCTCATAGTAAGATGGTTACCATTTTACCAGTAGATAAAGAAAAAGGAAGTATTTATCTGAAACCAACTAAAATAAATAAAGACTTATTAATACCTGATGGGTTATATAAGGCAAAAGATTGGTTTTCATTAATCGAAGTAATAAATTCATCGGATACACCGCAAACATTTGTTGTTGAACAACCAATTAAAGTCGAATCATTCCATGAAAACCATTATGCTGAAATACACAACTTTTCTTTCAATAACAACATTCCTGATTATAATAATGACAAACCCAATGAATTAATAAGAACAAATCACTTGAATAGCGAAAAAAAAGCTCTTCTCAAAATATTTAAACGATATAAAAGTACCTTTTTTCAACCAGGGAAAACTTATCATTTACAAACATAATTAAACACGAAATCAAAACGAAAGACGAAATCCCGGCTTACAGTAAATCATATAGGTATCCTTATATACATAAGGAAGAAATTCAAAATCAAATTACTGACATGTTGAATCAAAAAAATTATACGACCAAGCTTTTCGCCATGGTCTTCGCCAATTTGGATTGTACCGAAAGAGAAAGACTCAACAGGGAAACAAAAGTGGCGGTTAGTAATAGACTACCGCAAACTTAATGACAAAACACTCGAAGATCGATACCCAATTCCTAACATAAATGAGATCCTCGATAAACTTGGCAAATGCTTATACTTTAGCACCCTAGATCTTGCTTCTGGTTTCCACCAGATCGAGGTAAAACCGGAAGATATTCCGAAGACAACATTTAATGTTGACAATGGTCACTTCGAGTACGTACGGATGCCATTCGGGCTAAAAATGCCCCTTCGACTTTCCAAAGGGTAATGGACAATGTCCTACAAGACCTACAAGGCAAAACTTGCCTTGTCTACATGGACGACATAATCGTCTTTTCTACGTCGTTGCAAGAACATGTAGAAAACTGTTAGACCATACAATAAATACTTACTTTACATTATTACCTCTAATATCTAACTCTTCTCTTTCTATCATGTATGTATTATATAGCTTTTGCTGAATTCCAATACACATACTTTAATGATGCTATAATATGTACATATATACTTATTGTCTATAAAAACATTAATTTGTACTAAATAAATTCATTCCTGTTTATAACGAGTTACGTGCAGTTTCACTTTTTCTCTACAAAGGTTATGGGCCCAGACCCTTCTTTTCTTTTTGCGAGCCGGTAAAACTATATAAATTTAATCATGAGTTCGTTCTTAAATATTGATAAACTCGACGGGCAGAACTACGACGGATGGAAAATCCAAATGCGGAGTGTTCTTGTCCACACTGATCTTTGGCCGTATGTCAGCGGAAGCATTGCAAGCGGATCCCAAACTGTGGAGCAACAACAAGCTTGGGCGTTGAAAGACGAAAAGGCCCTTGCAACGATCTTTCTATGCGTTAAAACGTCACAGCTGAACCACATTCGTAGTTGTAAGACTTCAAAGGACGCTTGGAATAAACTTGAAGCACTGCATCGGCCCACTGGTCCCGCAAGAAAAGTTACGTTATATAGAAAACTTTTATCGTTGAAGATGACGGAAGATCAGGCGATTTCCGACCACATGGACTCATTCTTGGATGTGGTTGAAAAATTAAAAGAGATAGATATAGACCTAAAAGAGGAGCTTTTGTCTATCATCCTTTTGTCTAGCCTGAAAAAGTCATTTGAAAACTTCGTAGTTGCGATAGAGACGAGGGATGCACTTCCTAACCTAGCTAATTTAAAAATAAAATTGGCGGAAGAGGGACAGAGAAGAGATAGAGACAAGAAGGAATCAGACGGGGTAATGGCCTTCTTAGCTAATGTTAGAAGTAAGCAACCGAACTCCGCCCAAAGGCAAACAGAACAGCAGAACAAGCCACGCGGCAACAATGCGGCTAGAGTGAGATGCTTCAGGTGTAAGAAAAAGGGGCATTTTTCTTCTCAATGCAGCGAAAGGGAAAAAGTTTTTTCTAAGCAAACGGCTTCTTTTGCATTGTTAAACTTAATTAATTCTGACGGACTAAAAAGAGACAGCTGGATTTTAGATAGTGGTGCTACATCGCATTTGTGTTGTGAAAAAAACTTTTTTGAAGGAATGACCATGCATAAAGAATCGATTGAACTTGCGGCGGATAAGTTCATTTATAGCTCTGGTAAAGGTGACGTTTCAATCGAATCAATGTCGTATAAAATAAGGCTTCGCAATGTGTTATTCGTTCCTGAGCTGAAAACAAATTTTATTTCGATTAGCAAAGCGGTCGATAATAATATGACGGTAAATTTTAGCCAGAAAAAGGCATTGATTAAAGATGCGTGCGGTAATTTGGTTTTGTGCGGTAAAAGACATGGCGATTTATATTTTGTCGAGAATGTGTCGAGCTGTAAAGCGTTTATGTCGACGAATGGAAAAGAAAGTGAGATTCACAACTGGCATAAGAAATTCGGTCACTTAAATATAAAAAGCCTGTCACTTTTATGCAAAGAAAACATTTATTTATTTATTTATTTATCAAAAATAACTTACAAAAATTAATTTATAAAATTATTTACATGGAAGACATCAGGGCAGCAAGACCATAGATGTCGTATTAATATTATTGATTGGTCTAGATTTCAATTATTAAAAAGTGATAATTATACATATATTTTGTTAAATTGAAAATCAAAGATAAATTATAGTATTCAGGTATATAAATAGTTTATATGTATTTAAACTTGTTGTGTAAGTTTGTTGCTTCTTTAATGCGCTGAAAGGATCGGACATCGGATGGATTAAGTATTTCAGCTATTTGTTTCTTCTTAATTTCTATGGAATCGGTATCTGTAGTTTGGCGAGAAATCGGACAATCGGCAAGTATGTGCCAAACTGATAGGATCTCCCTACAATATTCGCATTCTTCTGGGGGGTCGTTAGTAAAATAGTGACGACTAGAAAATAGCGTTTTTCCTACTCTGATCCGAAATAAAGTAATGCATTCTTCTCTGGTTAGAGTTCTGTTGTAGGGTATTCGAAGATGTGTTGCGTGATGTTGTCGAAGAAAGTTTTGTTCCCTACGCCAGAAGCTTTCGAGCTCTTCATTTTCGTTTGAAATGAAAACTTTTCGGATGATTTGGGAGATATTTGGGAGTTCTTTTAAATACGGATAACGAGTCGCTTCTTTTGCTGCAGTATCGGCAGCCTCGTTTCCTTTAATACCAACATGACCTGGGATCCATGCTAGAGTTATGTTTGCGTTATTATGGAGAATGCTTCGGATGTAATTGAGAGTAGAACAGTTATTGGTTGCACTTTTGATTCCTGTAAGTGTACTTAGACTGTCGGTGAGGATCAACGTCTTTTCAGTCCAGGTCTGTACCATAGAAAGAGCTTTTGACAATGCTGTTACTTCTGCTAGGTAACTACCCGCTGCGTCTGGAAGAATGCCTTGAAAAAAGATGGTTTCTTCGTTGTTTGATTTCAGTTCGATGACTGCATAAGTAGAATTATTATTCCTATAGGATCCATCGGTGTATAATGTTCTCAAAGGCTTGATAGTTTCAATTAGTTCACGGTGAAGCATAAGGAATTGTTGATTTGAAAAGTTTTCTTTCTTGTGGCGGGAGAGGCTGGTGTCTATAGATAGCAAGTGTCTTTTCCAAGGAGGGGGAAGGGATGTCCACTGATTTCCTAAAGTTTCTAAAGGAATACAACCATGAGCCGAAATTAAGGTAACTATTTTGGTAAGAGAAGATGTTGAGTTTTTCTTGTTTTGTTTTTTTCTGGATAAAGTTTCCTTTGAAGCTGTGTGAAGAGGATGAGAAACATCAGTAAGGGCTTTGCTCATTAAGTTTACCGCTCGATTTTGTCCTAGTTTGTTGACTGATTTAAATCCAGCTTCTATTCTAAGAGCTTCGATTGGTGTTGTCATTAGCGCTCCTGTGGATGTTCGGTAGCATGCGTTTATGGCTATATCGATGCTCTCCAAGTTTTTCTTCGAAGTCCACATAAATTGGGTGAGCCCGTGCTGGATGGTACCTTCGACCAGAGCTTTGGTTATTTTGAGAGCAGTTTCCAGATGTGGTCCTTTTCTACGAGAACATATCATTTTCAGAGCATTGTTTCTAGTCTTAAGTTGATTGATGGTATTTTTGATATGGAGATCCCATTTCAGATTTCCACTGAATGTTACACCGAGGACTCTAAGTTCTTTTTTCAGGTTCACTGTGGAGTTGCGAATTACGAGTGGAATGGTTGAAGATAAGCATTTCTTTTTCCGGCAAAGGTGCAGTGCTTCTATTTTAGATGGCGGGACAATTGCACCGGTTTTTTGGGTCCAAGCATGGATTTCATTGTCTGCCGTTTTTAAAATGGCGTTCACCGTAGATGGATCTCCAGAAGCTACCATGAAGATATTATCTACATATACACCAACGAAATCTAGGTTAAGTTCTGGTTTTAAAAGATCCGTTATAAGGGAGTCTATGTATGCATTATAGAGGTATACTGATAAAGGAGACCCTTGTGGTATTCCATTTTCAAGTTTTAATTTGTTTGAAGTAAATCCATTAACATTAACACAACAAGTTCTTCCCGATAAAAAGGATACTATAACCTTAAGGATATGTTTAGGGAATCCCCATTTATGTAATTGTTCAATTATAGGAAAAGTTGTGACGCGATCGAAAGCCTTCTCAAGGTCAGATGACATCACTACGCTATGCTTACGAGCTGAGAGATTGTCTGCTAATTTATGTTCCATGAGATGAATGAGAGATTGAACTCCTCTGTTTGGTCTAAAAGCATGTTGTTCATTACTAATTGACTTTTCCATCAGCCAGCCTATTCTACGTCCTAAAATTTTTTCAAAAATTTTTGAGAGAACAGGTAGAAGAGATATCGGGCGATACCCATCTATTTGGTGATAGTTACGTGAACTCTTAGGAATGGGCTTCAGTATAGCTTTCTTCCAGTCATGAGGAAAGATACCAGTCCGAAGGATGTTATTATAAAGCGAGCAAATTCGGTTCTTAAGACTATCGGCAGCTGATTTAAGCATTGTATATGTAATTTTGTCTTCTCGTGGAGTGGATCCTTTAAGCATTTGTAGTGTAGTGTCAAATTCAAATCTTGAAATGTCTTCTATAAGCTCTAAGCATGGGTTTTCTTGAAGAGGAAGATCACTTACGTTGAAGGTCATTTTCTTAGCAATAACGTTATCTGCAAAAGTATTATTCTCACTGTACTTTACCCATAATTTTGAAAACGTGTTGGATATTTTTTCAGGATCATTTTCCAAAGAGCCATTTATGAAAATATAAGGAAAGTGTTGAGAGTAGTTTGAAGATCTTAAAGATTTTATTCGATTCCATAGAGTTTTGGTGTCAAGAGTTGGGTCCATTGTATTCACAAAGTTTTCCCAAGATAGTCTTTTTGCTATGATGCTTTCATATTTTACCTTGGCACTAGCTTTTCTGTAAGCTAAGCAATTTGGAGTAGTTGGATATCTTCGAACTTTTTTCCAGGCTAAATTCTTAGTTTTAACCAATAGTGCAATGTCTTCATTAAACCATACTGGATTTTTATTTTCCTTATTTTGCTTCTGTTTAGTTGTTGGCATAGATTTCGCCGCTGCAGTTCTTAAAATTTTTTTAATCTTCGCTGCTTCTTGGTTGATATTATTAGAGGCAGGGATAGATGTAGATAAGGAGTGCGTGGATTTGACCTAACAAATTTTCCAAAAAATATCGAGTGCGATATATGTTTGAAAGGGAAAATATCACGCCAACCTTTTCCAAAAGAATCGGTAATGAGATGTGAAAATATTCTTGACCTTATTCAGAGCGATGTGTGCGGGCCAATGCGTGTTCGTTCCCTGGGTGGTGCGGTTTATTTTGTGACATTTATTGATGATAAATCAAGAAAGATTTCCGTTGAATTTCTGAAAGCTAAATCTGAAGTTTTTAATGCCTTTAAAAGTTTTAAATCTAGAGTAGAACTAGAAACGGGCCGCAAAATTAAGATGCTGCGATGCGATAATGGTCGCGAATATTTGAGCGACGAATTCGGGACATTTTTGAAAGAGCATGGTATTAGGCGACAGTTTTCAGCTGAGTACACACCCCAGCAGAATGGAGTTGCCGAACGTGCGAACCGAACCCTTGTTGAAATGGCCCGGTGCATGTTGCTAGATTCTAGTCTCCCGGAAATGATGTGGGCAGAAGCAGTAAACACTGCAACTTACATTAGGAACAGGTCGCCAACAAAATCTGTTAATTCAATGACCCCATACGAGAGTTGGAGCGGTAAGAAACCTAATATTTTCCATTTTCAATTATTTGGTTGTTTAGGTGTTATGCTAAATAAAAAGCCCGGAAAGTCAAAGTTCCAGGCAAAGGGAGTTGACTGTGTTATGGTTGGATATTCCACTGAAGCCAAAGCCTACAGGTTGTACATCCCGGAGCAACGAAAAATTGTAAAAAGCCGTGATGTCAAATTCCTTAGTATGCCAGAAGTTAACAAGAATCAACTCGTACCTGACTTAAATCAAATTATAGACCAAGACGAAGCGGCATTCGAACCAGTGAAGGAAGAAGTTAAAACTGAAAACCAGATAGAACTTGAGCGCAGTCAACCAATACATGATACAGACAATGAAGACGAAGAAGTCGAAATTGGGAAAGGAAACGAACCAATACGAGGTACTCATAAACTTGTATCAGAGGGTACGCGAAGCAAGACGAAAGAATTGGGAGGGTGTGATTTTAACAAGCTGTTGTACTTTAATAAATCACAGAAAATTCCGCAAACGGCTAGAGAAGCCTTAGATTGTGAAGATTCCGAGCATTGGCAGCAAGCCATGAGGTCGAAGTACAATAACTTGATTTCAAATGACACATGGATGCTAGTTGACCTTCCTGCAGAAAGAAAACCAATTAAATGCAAATGGGTTTTTAGTTTAAAATTGGATAAATGCGGCAACATCGAAAGATACAAAGCTCGTTTGGTTGTGAAAGGGTGTACGCAAAGGCCAGGAATAGATTTTGACGAAACTTTTTCGCCTGTTGTCCGCTATTCTACCGTGCGACTAATTTTTGCTTTATCCGTAAAGTACAAACTCCATCTACATCAAATGGACGTAACTTGTGCATACTTGAACGGAAGGTTAAAAGAAGAAATTTACATGTGCCAGCCAGACAGTTTTATTAATCCACAGTATCCTGATCGTGTCTGCAAATTGGACAAAGCACTATACGGACTCAAACAATCAGGACGTGAGTGGAATTATAGGCTGGATGAAGTCTTAAACAAAATTGGGTTCAAGAGATGCAGCCATGATTCCTGTGTTTACACAAACAACATAGAGGGAGAAATCAACATCTTGGCAATTTACGTTGACGACATTTTACTTGCCTGCTCGGAAACTATACGTTTAGATAAAATCAAGAGCCAGCTTAAATCCGAGTTTGTAATTGTAGACAAGGACAAAGTTGAATTTTTCTTGGGGCTGGAGGTTCATCAAAACCAAGCAAGGAATTATCTCTGTATCTCACAAAAACAGGCGATTTCATCTTTACTCGAAAGTTGCGATATGAGTGACTGCAAAGGACGAGGTACACCTTTAGAACATGGTCAAAAGTTTACAAAGTGTCAAAGCTGTGCTTCTTGTCAAATTGCTAATGAAAAAGATTATCAGGGGATAATTGGGTCTCTTCTTTTTATTGGACGGGCAACTAGGCCAGACATTCTACATTCAGTCAGCAAATTGTCTCAGTTCAACGCAAATCCGCATGTGGAGCATATGCTTGCAGCCAAGCATATACTCAGGTACCTGAAAAATACTATTAATTTTTCTCTTACTTATAGCCAACCTGATGATCCTTTGTGCGGATACTCCGATGCTGATTGGGCATCAAATTATGATCCTATACTGGCTTTATGTTTCAGTTGTCAGGTGGAGCTATTACATGGGCAACAAAAAAGCAGCCGACTATCGCATTATCGAGCACAGAAGCGGAATATATGGCTCTGACGGCTGCAGCCAAGGAAGCGGTCACTTGCGGAACCTTGTTTTTGAAATTGGCTTCGGGAGTCTCGTTAACCATCCGCTAAAGATTTTCTGCGATAACCAGAGTGCTATATATCTAGCAAAGAATCCATCACATCATGAACGAAGCAAGCACATAGACATTCGTTTTCATTATGTGAGAGATGTCTATAAAAAATCTCTAATTGTCCTTGAATACATATCAACAGAGGAAATGAAGGCCGACATCCTAACTAAAAATTTAATGAAATATAAACATATGAAATTTGTTAATCTTTTAGGCATAAAAACTCAAAAATAATTTTTTTTTTTTTATATTGTGTAAGTTTGTATTCATTGCGGGGTAGTTTGTTAGACCATACAATAAATACTTACTTTACATTATTACCTCTAATATCTAACTCTTCTCTTTCTATCATGTATGTATTATATAGCTTTTGCTGAATTCCAATACACATACTTTAATGATGCTATAATATGTACATATATACTTATTGTCTATAAAAACATTAATTTGTACTAAATAAATTCATTCCTGTTTATAACGAGTTACGTGCAGTTTCACTTTTTCTCTACAAAAACTTATCTAAGGTTTTCGAGAAATTATAAAAGGCAAATCTTAAAGTACAACCGGATAAATCGGAATTTTTCCTGAAAGAAGTTGCCTTCTTAGGCCATTTGGTAACATCTGATGGGGTCAAACCAAACCCAGAGAAGATAAAAGCCATACAAAAATACCCTATTCCAAAAACTACCAAGCAAATAAAGTCATTTCTTGGCTTACTTGGATATTACAGGAAATTTATCAAAAATTTTTCCAATTTAACCAATCCATTAACAGAGTGTCTTCGAAAAGGTAATAGTATAAATGTAGATACTAGGTATATAAATTGTTTCGAGACCTGTAAATCTCTTTTGTGTAACGACCCTATACTTCAATACCCAGATTTAACTAAAACATTCAATGTTACAACTGACGCAAGTAACGTTACGATTGGAGCAGTATTATCTCAGGGACCGATCGGTTCTGATAAACCGATTTGCTTTGCAAGTCGCACCTTATCAAAAACCGAGCAAAACTACAGCACGATAGAAAAGGAATTATTGTCCATAATAATGGCCATGAAATATTTTCGTCCTTACATTTTCGGCAATTTCAAAATCATAACCGACCATAAACCCCTTACTTGGTTATTTTCCTTAAAAGAGCCTAACTCTAAATTGACCCGTTGGCGACTACGTCTCGAAGAGTTTGATTATGAAGTGCTTTGTAAAAAAGGCACAAGTAACGCGAATGCTGAAGCCTTGTCACGAATAGAGATTAACATTAATGAACCCATAGAAGAGAGCGAAAACATAGACAATATATCGTTAGAAAACAACATAGATGATTCAGAAAGTATATCAACCAACAACTTGAAAACTTCAAAACAAACCAGTATAATTTAGACAGTGGATTGACAAACCAAATAATAATTAACCAAAAAATGATCGAAAGATTTGGCAAAATTTCACAACATATTAACAATGAACAGAGTGTCATTCAAAACACAATTAATAATCTCCAAAATAAAACTGACCATTTAGATTCGCTAATCATATTAAACCAATATTTTTATCAAATTGCTTATGATATAGATACGTTAAATGAACACCTAAAAGAAATTTCAGAATCGATAACTCTGGCCAGACTAGAGATAATATCAAAGCATATCATTCATCCGGACGAAATTAATTACATACATAAATAGCTTCAAATGCAGAATATTGAAATATTTTCGGATGATAGTAAAGGGTGATTTTTTTGCTACTTGGTTTTTGACGTTTATATTTTTGACAGATCACACATGACAAATTCCACGAACATTTGACATTTCGATTCAGTATTGTTTGCCATTTCATCATGAATAGACTAACGCCGGAACAACGTTTGCAAATTATTAAAATTTATTATCAAAATTCGTGCTCTGTGAAAAATGTGTTTCGCAAGCTACGTCCGTTTTATGGTCGTCATAATCGAGGCTCATTTTTGGCTAAATGGATACGTGAATAAGCAGAATTGCCGTATTTGGAGTGAAGAGCAGCCAGAGGCAATTCAGCAGCTACCAATGCATCCCCAAAAATGCACTGTTTGGTGCGGTTTATGGGCAGGCGGCATCATTGGGCCGTACTTCTTCAAGGCCGATGAAGGCCGCAGGGTTACGGTCAATGATAACAGATTTTTTTTTGCCGAAAATGCAAGAATTGAACTCGGTCGACATGTGGTTCCAACAGGACAGAGAGGCGAATTTGGTGAGCAGTTGATCTCACGTTTTGGCGCAGTTAATTGGCCACCAAGATCATGTGATTTGACCCCGTTAGACTATTTTTTGTGGGGCTATGTTAAGTCTATTGTCTATGGGGACAAGCCAAACACGATTGCTGCCTTAGAAGCCAACATTGAACGCGCCATTGGTGAGATTCCGGCCGAAATGTGTGAAAAAGTTTGCCAAAATTGGACCTTCAGAATGGACCACCTGAAGCGTAGCCGCGGGCAACATTTAAGTGAAATTATTTTTAAAAAGTAAATGGCAGAAATTGATTTATCGATCCAAATAAAAATTTCATTCACTTTTTACAAGTTTCTGTGTTTTTTTGAATTTTCAAAAACCAAGCTCTTAAAAAATCACCGTTTATATACCAAGTACTAGAGTTACATGCCTACTATAATCATTCAAACATAATATTCGTAATTAAAATCCCAACATTTGAACCCGATCAATTCTCCCTTTATCACCTAAAAGAAATACCTGTCAATGAACCCTTAAGCCTTAAACTTGAGGCCTCTTATATACTACTTAATAAATATTGGTATCAGTATTTGAACGAACCTTGCCCCACAATTGAACAGAAACAATATTGTCGAAAGAAAAATTTAAAGAAAATTCAGTCAGACAAATGTATTCCAAACATTATATTTAATACCGAAGCATTTTGTTTTTTACATCCAACTAGAATAGAAAACGAGATGTCATTACTGGAACCAAATCACCTGTGCGTGATAAACAAAAACCTGACAACATTCAAAACAACCTGCAATACAAATGAAGGGAAAACAACAATCAAAGGGACAGAACTTATCAAATTCCATAACTGCAGCATTGAAATCAATGGGATAACTTACTCGAGTGAATCAAAACTCTTTTGGGACACAACGGCAATCATCTCTACACTCGATGTCAAGATCAGCAATATTTCTACTGAAGTAAAAATAGACAAGCTGCCAGATGAAATCATCCAAAATTTAGAACCTAAACATACATTTATTATTCAAAATCAATCAAATAATGTTTATTTTCTGGTCATTACAGGAACAATAACAGTTCTTATAATCGCTTATATATTTACCAAAATGCTGCACTGTACCACTAACCATCATAAACAAAGATCAGTTCCAGCCCCACAACCGCATGTGCTCATGTGGCATACACTTCACTCTGAGACGGGAGGAGTTACGACACCACAGGTCGACAAACCCGCGGAACACACTTAACTCATTTATCTAAATCATAAGAATCTAGTATCACATATTGTTCAAATAATAAGTAATACATACATGTTTCAATTCAATTTATTTTCTCATTCAGCAAGCTTAATTGTACTTAATTATACAAACATATATATTTGTTCTTTCAAATAGTTTGATGTCAAATCATCCACTTTTGTATTTCCCATCAAATGTAAAATTCAGCATTTATCTAAATCATAAAAAGCTAATATCACATATCATTCAAGGAATGAGTAGTGTTTCGGTTCCATTTATTTTCTCACCAAATGTAAAAAACAACAGTTAGTCATATTACAATTTTTTTCTTGTGAATAATAAATTTTCTTGATGACATGCTTGCTATGTCACCTTTCATGTTTTCAAGAGATACACAAATG
This sequence comes from Philhelius pedissequus, assembly GCA_910595825.1. Classification (NCBI taxonomy): domain Eukaryota; kingdom Metazoa; phylum Arthropoda; class Insecta; order Diptera; family Syrphidae; genus Philhelius; species Philhelius pedissequus. Next base: position 149,965,625 of record OU343161.1, read on the forward strand.
CAATGCATTTTTTTTTTGATAAAAAATGCATGAAAATTAGTAATCATCATAATTTGTTTTTGAATAAAGTTGTAGGGCGAAGCTATGCCCAAAAATATAAAATCGTGTTTTGTTTGGAACTATAACTCGGACACAAGACATCACTTGGCATTTGGAGACATTCAAGTGCAGAAAATTTAGATTGCACCAATCAGCCAGTCTGTTCAAATCTTCATTTAATAAAATACAATCTTCCATGCACTTAATCATTCGATAAAGCTTAAGATCGTCCGCAAATAGAAGACATAATGAGTTTTTAAAGATTTCAGGAATATCGTTGATAAATAATAAGAATAAAAGCGGGCCCAAATGGCTACCTTGGGGGACGCCAGATGGTACAAGGATCTGTTCTGATAGATGATTGTCAATTTTAACAATTTGAACCCTAAGAGGTAAATAAGATTTAAGCCAATCTAAAAAAGTTACTTTACGATGATAGAGAACACCAAAAAGTGGGTCCCGCAATGCCGTCTGTCTCTCTGTCTGTAGAGCGATCTACAGCCTAAACGGATGAAGCGATTTTCTTCAAACTTGGTATTTAAGCGTTTTAGGTGTTGGTCCAAAATAGATTTTTGAATCGTTTTTTGTTTAGCCCCAAATATATCTTGCCATACAAATTTTTCTACCATCTTAATTATCTCGAAAACTGCTCTAACGATTTTGATAAAAATTGGTGTGTATAGATGCTCCTTTGGGTATGGTCTACATTTTGGTGGACAATTGTTTTTAAATATTTTGTTACTAACGGTACCTCCCATACAACTTTTGTTGTTAATTTTGCTTATAAATTGATAGCTTCTTTAAAAGAAGATTACAGTTTTTGTTACAAATTACCCCGGTTTATTTTACAACTTTCCCCTTATATATGGTAAGTCGTAAAAGCATGTTTTTTTGTCTAAAAATTCTGATCAGTATTTTTTTGTCTTTATTCTTGAATTTCGTAGCTAAAACATTGCTTTTTAAACAGAAAAAGTTTGGCTCATTTTCAAAATCTTAGGAACAGCGTGAACTTTAGTAAAGGGTTACTTTTAGTCCTGCTCTCACCTACTCCGATTGAAAGGTGGCACTCCCAAGATCACAAATATCTAATTATAACAAGTAGCTTAGCCACAAATCGAGTTTAAAGATACAAATATGTCGGCAAATTTTTTTGTTATGTTTCGTTTAATTAAGTTATTTTATTTTATCTTTTGATTTAAATAATAATACTTTTGTGTTTATTTATTTGTATTATTTCTTAAGTTTTGTGCAAAAATAATTTTTTGTTGGTGGCACCCAGCGTCCTAAAATGACACTTTCTGTTGTCACTTCCAACATTTTATTTCTGGCAACGCTGTTGGTGATGCTGCATATCTTATTATTTGTCAATCTTATTAACCAAGAGACTTTTCTCATGGCTTTTGCATCGTTTCTCGCCCAACGGAGCTTCTTGTTGATGGTTGTGTCGTTAATGTATTGGTTGGGTATTTTTTATGAGGTCATTGCGGAATTAATTTTATTTGATTGTTTTCAAGTTTTTTATATTTTGTGCTTTAATTGTTAAGCATTTTTATTAAACCGCGTGACCAACACCTCAACCTCCGTTTTTCTTCTAACCTTTTTTGTTTTTTCCTTTCTTCTCTTAACAAGTGCAGTAAGGCAAAAATTTGTGGAACATGGATTGAAGCTGGAAATTTGAATTTTTGTGGGAGTTAATATTTGTGCAGTATGAATATGCTACAAAATCTTGCACCGTATGGTTCCTTTGTAATAGGGAAGTCCTTTGGTGTTCCAGTGTACCTAAGTCTCGTTTATCCGCGTAATGAAGAGCTATACAGCTGGAAATAACATTCACAATATAATATACTATATATAATATAATATAGAATATACATTCCAAATTGAGGGGTGTATTGCAGGATTCTAATGCGATGTCTGCATTTCCCACAATTTTATTTTGGATAACATTTAGAACGCCAACATACTTTGGTGAACCTTTTGACGAGTTCATAAGGTTTAATAATTCGGTCCATGCTCTTCTTCTAAGAACGAAACTCTCCCGCGAACACGATCAAAGTTAGGATTTATGATGCCTTGATTTATTTCGCCACCCTCTGTATTCAGTAAATGGTTCACTATGTACAGTGCCATGCTTTGTAATTCATGACGTGTTCAATTGACATTTTGGTGAGGTGGAGCAGGTAATGCCGGATTAACTACAGGAATAGCAAGATTATTTGGGTTCTTTTTTATAAAAAATGAAAATCTTAAAATAAATAAGCTAATTTGTATTAAAAGGAATAAAAGTTCTAAAATTACTTCTATTGCACTAGAAATTTATCAAATATCGAATTATTTAATATATTTTGATTGATTTTGAATTATTATTTTCGATATATAAATTTTTAAATATTATGATATGATTTATAACTTTATGTTCTTAACAAAAATATAATACCTCAAAAATATAAATGATTATGAACATGACGACTGTTAAGTGGCAAGCAGATCTACTGTGTTCTTTTTACACTCGATTACTAGGGGCCCATTTTTAGATTTTTCCAACAATTTAAAGTTACTTGTGGACACTTTGGAACTGATTATGTTTTAAACCACTGTTCGTGTCTCTTAGGGACTGATTATTTTTTATATCACTGTATGTGCCTTTTTGGGACTAAGCGACTCACTTTCTTATTGTAACAATTTTGTTGGGTAGCCACTGTGTCGGTAATTTTCCCGATGTACCGCATGGGGACTTTTAACCAATATTATTTTAACTAAAATAAAATGAAATCAGTAAAAATTAAAAATGTTTGTATGATTACTAAATAATATTATGTTTTAATTAAAATTTTTTAAGATACAAAATTTACACAACTTAAATTTTAATTATTTAGCAACGCGTTTCGGAATAAATTTTATTTCGGATAACATTTAGAACGCCAAAATACTTTGGTGAACCTTTTGACGGGTTCATAAAGGTAAATAATAATAATGATGGTTGGGCGTTGTAGGACGCGGGAAGTCACTGATTGGCGACAACATGGCGACGTCCAGTGATACAACGAATACTACGCGTCAATTGTGCTTATTTTACCTCCAAGTGGTAACCATCGGATACTGGTCTCGTTCATCCGAACTTGACTTGCTAAACTAATAAGCGCGAGTGTTGAACAAAAGACAAAAATAGCAACACTATAATCTTCTGTCGGAAATGACTGGCTGTATAACTGGGCTCAAGTCTTGGACGAGCCTATCAGAAGGATGGTGTGCGGCGGATGAATTCACCACAGAGAATCAACGGTGCCATCAACAGCACTGAGGACAGAAACCGAGAGGAGTGTTCCCACTAAGGCACTTTTCCCTCTACAACACGACAGCGGAATCAACGGTGGCGTCTACAGTTCCAGTGAGGCTGAACTACTTAGTGAACACCTTATACGGGCTACTACGACATATTCGGAGCTCAGGCCTATAAGGAGCGGTGAATCCGGCTCCCCGCCCTTGGAGTTAAATTGTAAGGGACTGGTCCTTCAGGTTGGGGGTCGTGCCGTCGGAGTGACTTCCCGGCCACGTAAAGCAACTTTTAGTTCTGAAGCAACATCAAGCCTCGGATACGGACGGATTTACTGTTGACGAACCCTGCAAACGAAATAAGGACAACGAACTTCGTTCTGTTCTGTCTCTTTATAGACCACGTGCAGCCGAACATTTAGCGGAGGCCCTAGGCTGCTACAAAGCAGACATCACCGCCATCCAAGAAGTGCGATGGGATGGACCGGGCAAACGAAAATTGAAAGACTGCGATATCTACTATGGTGACTGCTATCGACCACAAGGGCAACGCCTTTTTGGGTGTGGATTCGTCGTTAGAGGAAGACTTAGACAAGAAGTCTTGAGTTTCAACTGTGTGAACGAGCGCCTCACGACATCAGCCTCATATGCGCGCATGCCCCCACAGAGGAGAAAGATGACGACACCAAGGACGAGTTCTACGAGCTCCTGGACAAGACGTATGAGCAATGCCCTAGTTATGACATTAAAATTGTCTTAGGCGATTTTAATGCCAAACTGGGAAGAGAAAACGTCTTTGGTGGCACAATCGGAAAATATAACCTGCACGACACCACCTCCGATAACGGACTCAGGCTAATCGACTTTGCTGCGGGGCGAAACGTTGTGGTAGCCAGTACGCAGTTCCCGCATCTCGATATACACAAAGGGACATGGCGAATTCCTGGTCAATCAACCGCCAACCAGATTGACCACATTGCGATCGACGCAAGGCACTCCTCCAGTATCAAGGATGTACGCACGTTCCGAGGAGCAAACGTGGACTCGGACCACTACCTCGTTGTAGCCAAGGTAATGCTAAGGATATCCAGACCAAAAGCAAAACGGGAAAATACTGTGAGAAAATTTGACGTCGGGCGGCTACAGTCGCAGGAAATCACAAGGTCCTTTTCCGATCAAGTATCTCACGCCCTCTTAAATCGTCCTTTGCTGCCAACTGCAAGTATCGAAGACCAGTGGAAGAGATGCCAGGAATCAATCAGAGATACCGCCTCTAACGTGCTTGGCCTCGCACAACCACCACAGCGAAACCCCTGGTTCGATGAAGAATGCCGGCAAGTACACACAGCCAAACCACAGGCATACAAAGCGGCGCTGCATAGAAGAACTAGAGCTGCTCGCGAGCTCTACCAGCAGAAGAGAAGAGAGGAACACAAGCTTCTAAGAAGGAAAAATAAAGAGCATGAAAATCGCGTGATCGAGGAAATAGAGGGATGCCATTGCAGGAATGAAATTCGGAAGTTTTACCAAAAAGTAAAAAGAATCTCCCAGGGGTACAAGTCCCGAACCGAAACCTGCAAGGATGATCAAGGGAACATCGTGGTAGAATCGCAGTCGGTGCTGAGGATATGGAAAAATTATTTCTGCAAATTGTATAACGGCGATGTCGAACCGAATCCCGCTATTGTGCAGACTGTACCATTCAACCTGGACGACGTAGGCCAACAATACCGTCCACCCGATCTCGACGAAGTAAAGATAGCTATATCTAAACTTAAGTCCAACAAAGCTGCTGGAGCTGATGGTCTTGCGGCCGAATTGTTCAAAGCGGCTGGCGATGAACTGGTAAGGAGTATGCACCAGCTCATCTGCAAAATATGGTCGGAGGAAAGCATGCCCGATGAATGGAACCTCAGCATTGTTTGCCCGATCCTCAAGAAAGGCGATCCTTTGGCCTGCACCAACTACAGAGGAATCAGTCTACTTAATACCGCCTACAAGATCTTCTCTGCCGTACTTTGTGAGCGCCTAAAGCCTTTCGTCAACAACCTGATAGGTCCTTATCAGTGTGGCTTTAGGCCAGGGAAGTCCACTATCGACCAAATATTCTCACTACGGCAGATCTTGGAAAAAACCCAGGAATTTCAAATCGATACTCACCACCTTTTTATCGATTTCAAGGCCGCGTATGACAGCATCTACAGAGTCGAGCTATATAGAGCCATGTCTAGTTTTGGCACCCCTACCAAACTCGTTCATTTATGCAGGATGACGATGGAGAATGCACGCTGCTCCGTCAAGATCGGCAAAGACCTCACAGACACCCTTGATGTCAAAAAAGGTTTTAGACAGGGCGACGTGCTGTCATGCGACTTCTTTAACATCATTCTTGAAAGAATAGTGCAAAACTCTCACGTCAACACTAGAGGCACAATCTTTCAAAAGTCCGTCCAATTACTCGCTTACGCTGACGATATTGACATAATCGGACGAACAAAGCGTGATGTCAATGGTGCTTTCGTGAGTATTGAGAAGGAAGCCAAGAAGATGGGTTTAACAGTGAACGGGAGCAAAACAAAATATATGCTGTCAGCAAGAAAGGACACCCAGCACCGGCGTCTCGGACAGAACGTCACTATAGACAGCTATAATTTTGAAGTGGTCAGAGACTTTGTATACCTGGGATCCGCTATAAACTCAGCGAATGATACCAGTGCTGAGATCAAACGCAGAATTACTCTTGCCAACCGCTGTTTCTTTGGACTAAGAAGGCAATTGAGAAGCAAAGCCCTCTCTCGAGCAACTAAGCTGTCCATATATAAAACGCTCATCATCCCAGTCCTGATGTATGGTGCAGAGACATGGACAATGTTAACGGTGGATCAGAACGCGTTAGGTTGTTTCGAGAGGAAAATTCTCCGGGTGATTTTTGGTCCCGTCTGCATAGATGGGGAATGGAGAAGACGATACAACAACGAACTATACGGGCTGTACAGCGGTAACGACCTAGTCACAAAATTGAAAAGCCAACGACTGAGATGGCTGGGTCACCTAGAGCGAATGGACACCAATGCTCCGGCCCGGAAAGTCTTCGAATCCTTCCCCGTGGGACAGCGCAGTAGAGGTGGACAGCGTAAAAGGTGGCGCACGCAAGTGGAAGAGGATCTCAACCAACTTGGAGTGCGAAACTGGAAACAGAAAGCTGGAAACCGAGCCGACTGGAAGAAGCTTGTTGGTTGAGGCCCTGGTCCACCCCGGACTTTAGCGCCACCTTACGTAAGTAAAGGTAAATAATTCAGTTAATGCTCTCTTCCAAGAGCTGAACTCTCCAGGCTGACCTGAAAAGTCTCTTAGGCACCTAACCAAACCTTATCTAGGTCCGCGAGATTAGCTCTCTATGTTGGATCGATTGTCTGGTAAATCCCGCCAAAATGTTTAAAGTTAGGATTTCTGATGCCTTGAATTATTTCTCTACCCCCTGTATTCAGTAAGGGGTTCACTATGGAAATTAAAATGCTTTGTAATTCAGGACGTGTTAAAATGACATTTTGGTTAGCTGGAGCAGGTACTGCCGGATAATTTACAGGAATAGCAAGATTATTTCGTTTTTTTTATTATAAAAAATGAAAATCTTAAAATAAATAAGCTAATTTGTATTAAAAGGAATGAAATTTCTAAGATTTATTCTATTGCACTATTATTCCGAAACGCGTTGGTAAATAAATAAAATTTAAGTTATGTAAATTTTGTATTTAAACAAAATTTAATTAAAACATATTTAGTAATTATACAAAAATTTTCTATTTTTTATTGATTTCAGTAAGTTACAGAGAGATACATACACACACACACAAACTACAGAGGGAAATAATGCGAGAGAAAAGAGCTTTCTTCATCAGCATGCAGTTAGCTTTAATCATGAGCAGGCAGATAGATTTCTTGCGTGTTCATGGGTATGTCTGTTGAAAACAAAAATGGACTCAAATTTCTGTATATCGAATGGCGATGATACATCTGTATAATTTATTGTCTATAATATAAGGTATACTCTGTCCAGAAAAATAGGCAGTGTAGGCAAGACAGGACGTTTGCCCTTCATTCTCGCTACAGTGGATTGCATAAATCTGTCACTCAATAAAGGTCTCATGGGGTTTTCGTAGTGTGCATTTTAAATTGCCCCTAATATGAAATAATAGTACGTAGGGTTACCGCCCTTTTTTCGATAGAAATTTTTATTTAATCGTTTTGTTTATAAAAATTAAAACACATTTATATTTTAAACAATACCACGAGGTAAGATAAAAGGTGCGTTTTTTAAGGCTATTCCCAGTAGGCCTAATCGCTTTTAAATAAAAAACAAGCAAAAAAAGTTATTATCAGATTCGTTTTTCTTTGGTGACGAGTTTTGGCCTTTGAAACTGTTTTCGTTAGGAAGTCTAAACTACAGCTACTTGCTTTACAGCTTCTGTCTTATTTTGCAAATTTTTATGATTTTTTTTTATTGGTCGCGGCAAATTTTTTTTTTTTTGGGAACTTAAATCGTTTGAAATCCTCGAAGCCATTTCGAACTGATTGTACAAAACTCTAAAAAAATACACCTCTTTAAAAATACACGAGTTGAAAATACAAATTGCACAAGACTTTAAAATAAATACACCTTTTAAACATAGATTTTATACAAAAATACTTTACTTCACATTAATTAAAATCTACGCAAATAATGTTTGTCTTCAAACAAAACAACTTAAAATTTTGTTCGTTCATTTTAACGTATTTTCCACACATTAAAAGAAGTGCAAAAAATGAAAACACTACACGATACCACTCATTATTAAAAACTTTTTTTTAAAGCTCTCAAATCAAAAGCACCTCTACAGAAACCCAAAGAAATAAACTGAACGAGTTAACAAACGGACACTGGGAACTCTGAAAGCACAATAATCTTTAATGGGGGGTAAATAGCAGCAGCAACCACAGGCCACAGCAAAAGCAATTCAGTCTACATCCAAATTCAAATGTGCGCTGATTACGACGTTGGGTCTGCGTCAGATTCAATGATTTTTTTTTATCTTATATATTTACGAACGGCAAACACTTTTTTTGGAAGTCGAAGTTCTTTCAATTTAGTATGGTGCAAAAATATGACATGCTACTGCTTTGAAAAAGCTTTCCCATAAGACGTGTACTGCCTATTTTTCTGGGACAGAGTAGCTATAACAAATATAATTTTGGAATTTCCAATAAAAAAAAAATTGTTCTTTTTTTGTCAAAAATCCAAAAAACAGTTTTTCGAAAATTTTGGTATTATATTATTATTTAGGACCTTATATATAAAAACATTGATCGAAATCGTAGAGCCGTTAATGAGAAAGTTGAAAATAAAATGGCTGTATTGCAGGTACCGTTAATAACAAAATATGTATGCAAAAATTACCAGAATGTACTCTAGTAGTGAACATATTTTTCTAATCAATATCGAGATAATTGTATGGCAGGTTAATTTTGGGGCTAAAAAAAAAACGATTCAAAAATCTATTTGAGATAATAATCAAAAACGTTTAAGAACTAAGATTGAGTATAACCGCTTCAGCCGTTTAGGCTGTAGCTTGTTGTACAAACAGATAGACAGAATTGTGGGACCCACTTTTTTTGTGTTCACTATCATCGTAAAATTCCAAAAGAAATAGTTCCCCTATAGTATCTACCTATAGGAGCCCAACCCAACGAAACAAACAAAATAGTTGGACTACCTGTGATAAAAAACAAAGATCTGCAAATCTTAAAATTCCATGGGAAAGAACCTCAATAGTTTGGTATTTTTCTTTAGTCACATGTATTTTGAATAGAAATAAGGAAAAAAAACAAAATGACTTCAACCAAATAATGAAATAGAGCAGCCTTACAAAATAAAATAATGATTGATACTATTTTTTGGCGCAAAATATTTGGCCTACGGTTCTTAGTTTTTATCTCACAATGGTCTTACGTCGCCATTTGTCAACTGCTTCTATGCATCGTGGCATTATGTCAACTAATTTTTGACACTATTCGGTACCAAAAGATTCCCAACTATTTATGATTTTAGCTTTAATGTCTTGAAGACCCCGAGATGGTTATTTTAGCAGTTTTTGCTTCCAGGTCAGGGCCGCTGGAAGCCCATTCCAGTAAAGGAATTGCTTCAGCAGATAACCACGCAATTGTAGACCTCTCTCTGTATCAAAAAGCACCATTCTGTTGGAAAATATAGTCTAGTCTCCATCACTAGCTTGAAGTCGTGGTATTGATCGGAGAAGCTCAACTTCCAGAATATCCCTGCATTTGGCAGCATTACCAATTCCATTTACAAAATGTAAATTGCCCAATCCCTGCCTAGACATACATTCTCATATCATTAGAGATGCTGAAAACTTGACCGTTTTTTTAAGGCAGTTTTTGTGAAAAGCCTCTTGAATATCTAGTGACTCTTTTTTCTTCGTCGCACACGCAAACTTGAAACCTGGACTTATCACTCCTAAGAATTGACCGTCGTCGACATAAAGTCCAGTTTTTATATTGTTTGGCCCACTCTAGTCAGTTTATCTTTTATTTAGGTGTTATAAGTGGTCTTTCTTTAGCCTATGTCTTTATCTAATTAAAATAGCTATAATTTAAAATAATTTAAATAAATCTAAAATAAACCTTATCAAATGTTAATCCAATTATTTTCATTGTCCGCTTAGAAGTGTCGACTGCAACACTTTGTGTAGTCCAACTTGAAACATGCGAACTCATATGACAATGTGCGGCGCGGCGTTAAATTCGGTATTAGAGTCTGAACGATCACATCTTCGAATTCGCTTTAAAAAGGGGTATACATTATCGAACTTTGCTTACGATCGATGATGTATATGATTGCATGATGGGTGACACGCATGTAGGACTGCTCGCAATATTTTTTTTTATTGCCTGTCACTCAGCGTTCTTGATTGATGAGGTGTATGCAAATCATTCATCAAACAACATTCAACAAGTATTTTGTTGTTGGTTAGTTCATTTTTTGAAGCTTTGTCAGATCAGACTAACGAAAATAATATTTTTGATGCGCTCACTGAGCTAGATCTTGGATTGAAAACGAAGATCTTATTAGTGGACGGACAACAAAATTGATAAGCCCGATCTTTGTCACGCATGTTCGATATCTACGAGAATGTCATGCAGGTTCGATAATGGGTGTCCTACTTTAAACGAAATTCGAAAGCTCACTGAACTCTTTAAATCTTTTCAAACATGCATTTTTATTCGAAAGCACACTACATTTCCGCATATCAATCTTTTTCATTCCCGACTCTCGATGGTGACACAATGGAATATTCTATTTATCCTTCTCATATTTCTTAAGCTATAAAGCTCAGGCAACCTAGGAAATCATTGGGGAAGAAACCGCCAATAAAACTTTTTTTACTTTCCGCCTTACAAAAGAGCGTGAAAGAAATCCATTGTGCAACGTGCGTAATAATCGTTCCTCGCTACCTAATTAATATGACCTGCTTCGCCACAAGAGCCCTCGAATCTATTCGAAAGCGATCTACTTCAGGTATTGTTGCATTTTTTTCATTGTTGAGATCATTTAGTTCAACATATTTCTCGATCTACTTCAGTGTCCATCGGGAGTCACAAATGTACATCCAAACTGAGAAATCAGGCCAGAAGTACTTCTTCAACAGCTGTCGCACTGACCAACGGAGTTATTTATAAATCCCCAAGATATCTATATTGCAAACATCACGAGCCAGCAATATCGATTTGTACGAACTCCATGGACTCTTCTAACAAGAGACCTAACAGCAATTGGGTCATGTGGATAGGCGCTTTTCCATTGAGGCAAAAAAAAATATATTGCGCCCGATCCAAAGCTTCACTTTGGATAGCTTTTTATTAAACGAGTATCATCATAAAACAAAACACAAAAAAAAATGAAAAAATATACAAGGAAACCAGATCAAGCAATCATGAACCTTAATATTAGCTACATATATATACAGTTAACAGTATCAAAACAAAATAAAAAGAAATCATAATCTGCGTGACTCGAATGCAATATAATAGTACACTCTGGTTATCAGCAAGAATAATCTAAATGTAATATCGTTCAACTTGGCAAACTTATCAATATAGTTAATGATCATTTATCTGCACCCCAAAAAGAGGTTCAGTCAAATGACAACTTAGAAGCTGCTGTGCACAACACCTTCACGAAGTCGGTAAGTCCAATCCAAAATATTTTTAAGATATGTAGTTGAATCGATGAATCCTCAATTCATCAAGAATTTAAGTTTTCATAACACGAGTGATTCTTCTAAGTTTGAGTGGGAATAACTCAACAAGGCTAATAAAAAAAAGGAAGTAATATATATATACATAAGTATATACCTCAATTCAATATTATGAAGAGACCAGCTTTCCGTGGTGTTCTCCTTTAAATTAATTCGTAGATCGTAACGAAAGACGCTATCCGAATGGGTTATTGGCATTCAATCTGCGGCACCTTTATTTATATGAATCTTTCTTTTTGTTTTGAGTTGGTCACCAATACTTAAATCCATTTCAAATATTCCATCCGTAAATTCATTTACATGAACTCTTGTGGACATTATTATTGTAAATATAGTTATATTTTATTAAATTTGAACTATTGAATTTTTGTTTCAATAATTTTCTTTTGGATTAAATAAAAAATAGATTCTCAGGTTTCCTTGTTCCAGTACAAAAAAAAGGAAGGGGGTATGCTTTAATTCCGTGGATAAGGTTTAGATAATGGAGTGATTTACTATGTGAAAATGGGAAGGTTTGAGTGATGCTGCATATCAACGATGATGATAAGATAAGCTTTCTTTAAAATTTTACTTATCTGTTCTGAAGGGGCTATTGGGTGAATTTTATGAGTGACTCCATAGCAAAGGAGTTTTATTTCTTTTAGTAACGGGAAATAAAACAGAGGGAGGGATACACGCTGGATCCCCTGATTACAACTAGGGTTCCGTAAAGAAATTTCAAATTGGTCTGTTTTTATTTTTTTTGCTCGCGGTTAATAGGATTTTTCGTAAAACATTTTTTTTTAGTGGCATGTTTATAATTGTGAGGTAGTTCGGCAAGCAGGTACAAGTACTCACCCCACCGACGAGCTGGTCAATGCATGCCAAGTTGTGCCTTCTTGCCCTAACGACTTATCTGAAGTACCATGGTCGAACTCAGGGAATCCTGTGGTCCGGAGGACAATATGGTAAAGCAGATCACCACTTACGTTCAGATAAGAACAACTAAATCCAATTACACAGGTGGCTCCCAAAGTAGGGCTTCGAAATTCCGAATAAGTTTCATCTCACCTAGAAACAAACTTGGTTGCTTACGTCATTATTTTATTTTTTAGCCAAACAAATAAAACATTTCTTGAAGACAATAAAGCTAACGTCCCAAAAAGATTCGGACTGTTGATCATATTTTGTGAAGCGTTTAGTTGACTGTATTTAATAAAACAATTATTTCGATGAATCAATGACTGGGAGATTTTATATGTACTAGATACAACTTCTACGCTTGTTGCATTGATGTTATCGATAACTTGTCGATGTTTTGGCTATATGTTTGTTAATTTTGTGGATGACCAGAAGATCCCAGTTCCAAACACCTCATCTTCGCCTGCTGCGTCGACGATGTTTTAACTGCAGTTCATAGATTTTAGCAAGCATCATACAAGTCTCAGATCCTAAGTTTTTTTGAAATCCCGTTTTTAAACTATAACCGTTGTCTATGAGAAGAGCTACTAAGCTGACGACCTAAGAATAAAGGGTGGACATTCATCATTTTCTTAGTTGCGTTATAGATTTTAAAGCAAATCTCTAAAATCAGTAGATAATCAAAAAGAAAAAGGAAAACAGGAAAAAAAGACCGAATTAAATTTTTTTTTAATTTTATCGTTGTTTTCGCACATCACAAACTACCTTACCCAGTACATATTTATGGCTATTAATATTCTTAATAAATTTCAGTTCTTTTAAAATAATTTAAATCACCCTTTGAAATTAAAGTAGGTGAATTGATGCACATTTTTTTAACGTTCAAAATTCTAAACTTTTCATTGATCTTGTCATACTGTATAACATAAACAAATTGCTAAACATTTTTTTTTGCCAAACAATGCCATCAAAACGAGATAAATCTAAAGACAAATCAAGTTCTACAACTTACGTTGGGCGTAGGGGAACCACAACTGTGCCCGTTACAGCTTCCACATCTGATAACGCGCCTGAAGATGGTGATCATCACCCTCAAGAACAAGGCCATGATTTGATAGGGCAAAATAATGAATAAAATAATACTCCTACAGTACAAGTTCCAACGTCGGTGTCCTTGAATGATAGTCTACAACGGTATATCACCAATATTTTCAACGCTACCATTGGATTAAGTAGGGCTGAAGCTCTGCGTACTAGAAAGGCGGAATATGATGAAGAAAGGGCAAGAATAAGGGAAGAAGTTATCAATACCATTCGCGACATACTAAAAGCACCAACTCTCCCAGTTGGAAATGACTCTTTTCGAAACACGAATCGCCCACAAGATCACAGTACTGCTCAACAGTCAATTAGACCGGGTGACAGCATCGAACCACATTAGCTAAGTGAAAACGCCCAAAATTTCTTGAATCGTATGAATACACTCGATTTGAACACACAATCTCCTAGCGTAAGTCGTAATGTATCTCACACTAGCTCTAGTCGAGCTTTCGAATTCCATAAATGGGGTCTCAAATTCGACAACGTTAGAATGACGGTCAAAGGAAAGCTATAACGCTTCTTTGGAAGATATCTTCCTACATTTCCTCCTTTTTTTGTCAGGCACAGTCGAAAGTTGGTTTTGGACCTTTCTAAAAAGTAACCCGAGTGCAAAGTGGCAACATTTAAAATGCGCTTTAATGGAACAGTACAGGAGCATCGAAACTGACTCGGAGCTTTCGAGAAAAATGTTCGACCGACGTCAAGGTGAAAACGAAAGTTCCGACAGTTTTTATAACGATATTCTCGTTATGAATGCCCGACTCCACTCACCGAAATCACGAATTGAACTCATAGATCTGCTGAAACAGAATGTAAAGAGAAGAACAGGGGAGGTTCTCATTACTTTTAGGACACAAAGTTTAACCTAAATGGTGTACGTTTGCAGATCAATTGAGAAACACTCGCAGAATGACGCTTTCAAGCCAAATCAAACACCTTGAGAAAACAAGTCAGTGAAGTAGGTGATTACGCTGATGATTAAAAATCACTAGACGTTGATGCTTTAAATGTTCCACACAACCAACGAGATCAGTCCAACTATACTTGTTCAGTGTCCTAATGCTCACCGCAATTTGTTTTGCTACAAATGTGACATGGAAAATACAACAACACCGAACTGTTATAAATGTTCGGGAAACCACAAACGGGGAAATACTACCACCGGGGAGTTTTGTCAACCGAACGAGAACAAATGTAAACAAAAATCTCGACCACAACCTTAAATCAGAAGTTTCTTTATTACCAGACTTAAAACAACAACCTGACCTGTCCATAACATCGGACACGTCAAAAACACCTGACTCTGACCTGACTCAAATTTCAAATCCTTAAACGTGAAAAACATGAATGCGACAAACCAGCACAAGCGTTAAAGTCACCTATTTCTATTCATGAACGGTTGCGTAATTATTATGACGTTCGTGGAAGGATAGTAGCACAAGTACCTGGGCGTATCAAAAAACTAAGAGACCGATTTCAGATCAAGAAAAGAGCGCATCGTGAAATCAATGGTAGTACGATTGACAATACTGAAGATACCACACCATACGCTTGCTTGTCTATCTTTGGAAAGAAAATGCTTGGTCTATTGGACAGTGGTGCCAGCATCACTTGTATAGGGTCGGGGTGTTTGGAAACACTGAGATCTTAATATTCCGTTTAAGAACTTTAATGCCAAGGTGAAAACTGCTAGTGGTCAACGAGAGCAGATAGCCGGAGAAATAATGACGATGGTAGAATACAAAAATGTTGCAAAGGAAATGAAAATTTATTTAGTCCCATCACTAGAGCAAACTTTATACCTCGGTATAAATCTTTGGAGACTATTTGGTATAGCACCTTAAATAGTGTCTGAAATATATTCCCCTTCACTCCGCATATGAGATGCGAACGCCCATCAGCTATCAGCTGATCAGTCATCGTAAATTGAAAATGTTATGCACCTATTCCCGTCGAATGCCAAGGAAGGGCTTGGACGGACGGCGGCGTTATAAGAACACACAATAAACACGGGCGATGCCGTGCCTATTAGGCAACGAAACTATCCCTTGTCTCCAGCCATTCAGACACTAATGTATGAGGAGTTGGATAGGATGTTGTCATTAGACGTGATTGAAGAGAGTGAAAGCACCTGGAGCTCACCCGTTGTTTTGTTTTGCAAACCAGGAAACGAGAACGTTTATGCCTTGACTCAAGGAAACACAATAAGGTGACTAAAAATGATGCATATCCATTTCCTCATATAGAGAGTCTGGTAAGTCGTCAATCAGAAACACACTACATTAGTAGTGTGGATATGAAAGACGCATTCTGGCAGATTCCTCTACCTAAAGAGGCAAGGGAAAAGACGGCGTTTAGTGTGCTCGGTAGACCCCTTTATCAATTCCAGGTTATGCCCTTTGGCCTCTGCAACACAGCTCAAAGCTTATGCAGACTTATGGACAAAGTGGTTGCTAACGAATTGAAACAAAATATATTCGTATATCTGGACGATTTGTTGATAGTTTCGCGGACGTTTAAAGAACATGTTGACTTACTCCGTGCCCTGGATTCGCTGTTGCGAAATTCAGGATTGACTATTAATCTTGAAAAATCGCGTTTTTGCTTTGGAGGGGGCTGCGTCAAAACAGATCCCGACAAAGTTTGTGCCATTCAAGACTTTCCGCTGCCGAAAACTCCTCGACAAGTAAGACGGGCTTCACTGGATAGTACAGACGTGTTGTGCCAGGCTACTCCATTCTTGCTATTCCCATAACCGACACCTTGAGAAAAAGTAAGATCTTTATCTTCACCCCGGAAGCCGTCAAAGCCTTTGAAGAACTTAAATTAGCGTTGACCACAGCTCCAGTTTTGGCAAACCCGGACTTTACAAACCCCTTTATAATATCGTGAGGCGTCCTCTTCAACAGATATTGGTTGCGTCTTGAATCAACTGGATAAAAGCGCTGCTGAAAAACCTGTTTATTATTATTCATATAAGCTGAATCGAGCACAACGTAATTACGGCGTCACTGAATTAGAATGCTTAGCTGCCGTATTAGGCGTAGAAAAGTTTCGACCTTACGTTGAAGGCCATGTCTTTACTACTGTTACCTCAGGTGGCTTATGAGCCAAAAAGATTTAGGTGATAGATTAGCGCGGTGTTGTTTGAGACTCCAGAGATACTCTTTTAGTATAGAGCATCGAAGGGGTTCCCAAATGGTTGCACCGGATGCATTCTCTCGTGTATACGCTGCGGATGAAATAGCAAACAACCTGGGCCCTTCTGATGTTCTCCGAGTCAATCTCGCTGATCCGACATTCAAGTGGGATGAGTACATGAGTTTTGATCGAACTATAGAGAAAAACAAACCCCAACTACCTGGCCTTCAAGTTTCAGAAACTTTTGTATACAAGAAGGTCAAACATTGTACAGGGGATCCCAGAGAAGACGACTGCGTTTGGAAACTGTGGATTCCCGCTGTTCTGACCAATCACTTGATCCAATTGGCGCATAACCCTCCTCAGGCATTGCATGGTGGGGTTGCAAAGACGTTGCATCGTCTACGAGAGCGATTTTACTGGCCTAATATGGCGGATCAAGTAAATTCATTCATCGGAGAATGTATCGTATGTAAATCATCGAAAGCCCCAAATTATATCCTAAGACCACCAATGGGCAAATCGTTTGTTGTTGATAGGCCCTTTCAACAACTTTTTGTCGATTTCCTCGGTCGTTGTGCGAGATCTAAATACGGAAATACGTACATGATTGTTTGTGTGGACCAACTCACTAAGTTTCTCCTGGCGAAAGCCTTACGAAAAGCAACAGCTGAGACGGCGACTCAGTTCTTAGAAGAAAACGTCTTTTCTCTGTTTGGAAGCGCTTCTTTCTAATAATGGCAAGCCGTTCAATGGAAAACAGTTTAGCAAATTCCTAAGTTCCTTTGGAACAAGACATATTCGGACAGCCTCACATGCCCCACAAGCAAACGCAAGTGAGCACGCCAATAGATCCAGTTTGGCCGCTATAAGATCAAAGATTGGTTTCGACCAAACAAATTGGGACCGACACCTCAGCTCCATCCTGAGCTCATTGAGAGCAAGTGTTCACACAGCAATAGGAATGTCACCGCATGAAGCTTTGTTTGGCCAAAGCAAAGTAGAACACGGTTCTGATTATGAGTTACTAAAAAAATTTAATGTCCTCAACAATTCAGAATTTGACATATTGCCCAAAGCCACGAAAATGAACATGAATAAAAGCCGTGTGAAAGACTCCTTAGCACGAGTGCATAAGCTTTATGAAAAAACTTATAATACGAGAAGCAAAGCATGCAATTACAAAGTTGGACAATTAGTCCTCAAGCGCAATGTTTACTTAGCGACAAATCCAAAAAACGAAATGCGAAATTATGTCCGAAATTTGTGCAAACCAAAATTTAAAAATAGTAAGCAATAATTTATACGAATTAGTAGATCTGAAAGGTTACTCTCTAGGCATAATCCATGCTAAGGATATGCGATAGTAGGAGGCAAGTACATTTATGAAATTTTTATTGCAGACATGGATCGACTGTTAGACGAGAGATTTCCATTGACGTTTCACCTTCGTGTCTGATCAGACAGGAAAATGATATGTTGTGTGTAGTCCAACTTGAAACATGCGAACTCATAGAACAATGTGCGGAGTAAAATTCGGCTTTAGAGTCTGAACGTTCACATCTCCGAATTCGCTTTAAAAAGGGGTATACATTATCGAACTTTGCTTACGATCGATGATGTATATGCTTGCATGATGGGTGACACGCATGTAGGACTGCTCACAATATTTTTTTTATTGCCTATCAGGCAGCGTTCTTGATTGATGAGGTGTATGCAAATCATTCATCAAACAACATTCAACAAGTATTTTGTTGTTGGTTAGTTAATTTTTTTGAAACTTTGTCAGATTAGAATAACGAAAATAATATTTTTGTTGGGCTCACTGAGCTAGATCTTGGATTGAAAACGAAGATCTTATTAGTGGACGGACAACAAAACTGATAAACCCGATCTTTGTCACGCATGTTTGATAACTACGAGAATGTCATGCAGGTAAACGATATTTCGATGAACCCGATTTGTTAAAACCAATTTTGAGCAATCAAAATCGGTTATAACGAATTGGACAGGACTGGAGAATTTGTTCGTTATACGGTGTTTCGTTATAATCGATTTTTCATGTTTTGTTCTTTCTTAAAAAGTGGACAAACTTTTACCTTAGCGAAATTTTATTTATTTACAAAGTAATCTGTGATTTTGATGTCGACATTTTATTTTATGAATTCTTTTTCTATTATGTCGGAATGGTGACTGCATAGAATTTTTTTTTATTTTTAAGTTGGATTCTTTAAAATTCTTCTTTATTTTATCTCGGTCTTTGAAAATGGTAGAGATTGTTGAAGCCGATACATAAAACTCTGCTGCCAAACTTTTATTGAAATCACCAGCTTAGAGCCCTGAAATTATCGGAGATTTCTTCAATCGCAAAAACTCACGTTTTGAACCTATTTTGAAAAATAAAACTAACCCACTTAACCTTTCTCTATATATAATATTTTTAGGTTTTTTTTCTAACTCTAAAAAACGACTTCAAATGGTCTAACTGCTCTGAAGCCTTCATTGTTAAATAGCTTATAAATAGATTTTGTAAATTGTTTAGGTAAATCAATAAATAAATAAATATGACTATCGCAGTTCACAGAATACGAAATTCCCGTATAAAAAAAAAAACAGAAGAAGGTAAATCCCCACAATTTATTATTTGAAATGCACGAAATTTCCTATGTCTATTTATTGTTTTTTAATATTCGTTATAAACGATACATTTTACTAATTTTCAATTTAAAACTGTTCGTTCTAAGGGATACTTCGTTATAGCCGATATCGTTTGAACCGATACTTGGTTAGTACAATTAGGATGAATCGTGTTCGGGACTGAGAGATTAGTTCGTAATAACTGATTTTTCGTTATAACCGATTTTGACTGTATAGTTGTTTTGGTCTATTTAATATATTTTTATTTTACTTTTCCCTTAAAAGCTTATGTTAGACGTGAACTTCACTAAAGAAAGTTAACTCTACTATCTGGCATCACTGATTCGAATAACATTTTCAACTTTTTCAATAGTATATATTTATGTACAAGTACATATACCAAGCAGGAAAATACGTCTAGTTTTCAGAGTATGGGAGTGATATGTGGATACTGGAACGTAGAAAAAGTCGTTGGAGCAAGTAATGTGAACGCCATTATGGGGTAGGGGTTGGTTGTTTTATTTTTAGTAATTTCAATATGCAATTATGATTTCATGAGACGAATCTTCGTTCACCCTATTGCATTTTTTAGAGTCCTCAAAGACCTTGATATACACAAATCCGCTGGCCCAGATAGTATTATCCCATCGCTCTGAAGCCGAGTTCTTCAACGCTGGCAAACCCACTGCGTAAGCTTTTCCATCTATCCCACTCTATTGGTCTCTTTCCGAATGGATGGAAAACTGCATTTGTCCAGTTTATCCCTAAAAAAGGCGAGTCTTCTCCACATTCTACCTAAGGCCTGATTGCACTTACGTTCCTTTTTCCAAGGTCATGGAAACGCTGAATAATTATTAGCTCAAGAAATATCTTGAAGAAC
Organism: Philhelius pedissequus; assembly: GCA_910595825.1. Lineage (NCBI taxonomy): Eukaryota > Metazoa > Arthropoda > Insecta > Diptera > Syrphidae > Philhelius > Philhelius pedissequus. The sequence goes on from OU343161.1 coordinate 149,985,908, forward strand.
GAAAGCTCCTAAATGACCGGCAGTATGGCTTTCGTACGAGTAGTAATAGGACCACTGGTGGTCTGATGGTATATCTTACCAAACAGTGACACAAATCTTTACATCGTTTTGGAGAAAGTAAAATTACTGGGCTTGATATTTCAAGGCATTTGATTTTCTTTTATATTCCGTTTTTAAGTTGTTATTGTTAAATACTTAAAGCGCTATATGCTTACTATAAAAATACTAATTAAACTAAACGACTCACTTTGAATGAATTTCGGAATACTTTCAATCCATCATCAGCAAACACGACTAAATCCAAATGTCCTGTGTTGGATCTTTTTGATAAAGCTTCATCATAATTTGGCATAGCAAAATTACGCACACTTATTAACGTAAAGAGATTTACACGCGTAGTAAGCAAAACGATTGTAGATACAACTCGATTAAAGATACACGAAATAATAGTGCCATTGGTTGTCTTGATTTAGATGATTTTTTCTGCTTTGAATAAAAAGAAACTTTCAAAAGCGTCAAGTTGACCATCATTTGATTTGTTTTTAATAAACGCACACTTTTCATTAATGCTGTGTTGTTCGGTCAAAACATGAGATGCTAAAGTTTTTATTTTAAACGAATGCTGGTGAGATGGTCGTCATATGATATCTTGTTTCTACACTTCGCTTAGTTTGACCGACACACACTTCATTCAATCGCATTTTTTTGCCTGGGTGTTTTAGCTTTTGTTAAACACATACTACTACATTTTCTTTTTCTTTTTGTGAAAACAGAGTTGTTAATTCTGAATTGTGTATTTTTCTTAAATGGTGCACAACTAACTCGTCAATCATTTGTTCACTATACCATTGTATATAAAATCTATAGTAATATCATGAGGTAGTTTTTATTTGGAATCTTGCAAAATAGAGAAGATGTGTCGCAACGTTTTGAGAAGAGAGGAAGAAATTTAACTGAGACATAATTTTTTTTGCCATTTCAAGCAGAAAGAAAGAACAGATACATTGAGCACCATTTTCGCAAAACTCTACAAAAAGTAATTTGGTTGGTAGGTGTTTTTTTTACATAGTTGACTGGTTGATTTCCAGTTAAAAAATTAACTGTTTGCCTTTTTTTTGATTCGTGAGCTTCACAAAACAAGAGCACCAAGACTGCCTAATGTAGGTTTTTGGAAAAAGTACAATTTTTCAGACATAAACATTATTTTCCCATAAGAGGACATAGTTATATGCCACCGAATCAGGTATTTGGACGCATAGAAAACTTAAACTTAAAAATAAAAATATTTTTTCGCCGAATGAGTACATCCAAATACTCCAAAAGCATGGAAATCTATAAAACAAAAAGCTAATTTTCAACACGAGGCTGCCTTTTTAAATAAGTTCCTAGAGTTATCACTTACAATAAAGACGACAACAAAAAAGTAATGAGTAACACTTAATTTGGACTAACTTTTTTCATCAAAAAGGGCTTTTAAACATTCCTTCTGTGTACGATGAACTTTGCCAGCTCGATATTGTTCCAAAGGCGAATAATGTGTCAGAAAAAAATGGTAGATGTAAAGAAACTTATGAAGGTTTTTCGTCATACCGGATGATGCGCATTAATTTTATCGCGATATCCCTTCTGGAGTCGCTGGTGACTCCATAGAAGATCAGGAAAAGTTTAACGATGAACAAGAAAACTGCGCATAATAATAAAACATACCTACTTTTAAAAAATTTCTATTATTTAAGTATTTTTTTTTTGAAAAAAGTAATTAATAAAGCTTTTTCAAAATTAACAAGCGTGTACTTGTTTCATTTTGAAAAAAAACAGTTATTTTTTAGACTCAATCTATTTGGTAAATTAGATACTCCATTATTGCTATTTTTCCGGTTTACTATGACAAAGTTAATTTTAAGTGGAAAGGCGTTTTTACATTTTCAGTCATTTCTTTATTTTTTGATTCACACACAAAAAACCTTCTCCTGAAATATTTGTAAAATGGACTTGTTGAGTTTTGCAAAAACGGTCCTCAATTGCCAATTGCCATGCCAGGCCAGGTAGAAAAATATTCAGCCCGTGTAGGTGAATTTTACATTGAATTTCGTAGTCCAAAATCCGTTTTCGCCCTGAGAAAAATCTCCATAAATTGTTCCAAACAACATGCACAAGAACTGAAAAACATTTAGGTGGCTACAGGTGGGTTTCAATTAAAAAAATTAATCCTGGTACCGCTTTTCTGGTTAATAATACCAGGAGAAATCATACAGGGTCCGCCAAATAACTTTTTTTTTGAAAATGGGCGCAAAACATCGAGTGTAGCTTCGGCTGTGTGGAACGTTCCTGTTGAAACCAAATATTGCCAATATCCTCCACTTCAATTTTTGTGAACAAAAATTCGTTCAACATGGCCCGATAACGATCGCCATTGACTGTAACGGCCACTCCTTGCTCATTTTCGAATTATGCCTCTGGACCAAAATCCGCACCAAACAGTGACTCGTTTTGGTTGTATCGGCTTTTCAATGTATGCGTGCGGGTTTTCTGTGTCCCAAATGCAACAATTTTGCTTGTTTACATACCCGCCAAGATCAAATAAGCTCCATCCGAAAAGATGATTTTTTTGGCAAAATCGGCATCTTCTAGGGAGCGTTGTTCAAGCGTATACACAACCATATTCGTTCAGCGGAAGGTTAAAACTATGTATCTGTCAAATCAGACATGAGCTAAGTGTTACCATTCACGAAATAAGTACTAGTTGAAAATTCATTCAAAGAAAGATAAGCACGCGGAAACATCTAAATCAAAATAATGAATAAAGAATCCGTTCAAAAATAAAATTCCGCTAAAATAAAAACGCTATTTTTGTTGCCTTTTCGGATGTGTGAAATTAAACGTTGAAAATGGAAGGAAATTTGTACTTTAGGCAAGAGTTTAAATTTAATTCCTCAAAATAGAGATTGACCATACCTATATCCGCGATGTGTTTTTTGGCAGAATTGCCGAAAAAATACCATTGTAAGTTTTAATGCCGTTAGTTTCCGAAACATCAACACCAAGATCATATATATTATATTTTATATACAAAACCAGATAAATCACAGAAAACGGGTTAAGATTGCAGCTGACTAATTGCGACAATATAGTAATGAATTTAGCCGATCCAATTTCAATTGAATTATTATGTACATTATCTAATTATGCATGTACCCTTCCTACTTAATTTTGCTTAGATTTCATGTTTTCCATTGGTATATGAATTTTTCTAAGTCTATCAATCACTAAAAATTCAATTATTTCTAAGTAAATCTAAGAAAAGTCATAGAATGAATTATTTTGTATCATGTTCAATTTGTTTACTGAGATTTAAAAATGTTTAAGATTTCAAAACTTTATTAAATTAAATTACCTATAACATTTTTCAGTTGCATTAAAAATTATTACCGAAATAATTAACTATCGAAAGAGGCCCAAAACTACGTATATATACTACCTATACACAAAAACATATTCATAAATTGACGTTTGATATTGTTTTTTTTTTTGGTTAAAAATATCATAACTACGAAGAAAACAAATATGGAAATGTACTAATTGATTAGATTTTTTTTTTGTATATTTAATAACATCTTCTGCATCCTACAAGTTTTGAATCACCTGTAAGATTTAGTGGATTTTGCTACAAGTAAGATTTAATTTTTTTCTACACTTGTAGCTTTGTGTTACAGAAAGAGGGAAATCATATAATTTTCCACTTTTAATGACCGCCAATTACACTTGTAGAAGAGCCAGCAAACTTGTAGCTTTACGTTACAGAAATTTGCTATACTTGTAATAAATCACGTGTATTTCAATACTTGAAGTATTGTGTTACAGGCCCCTGCTAGATTATATCGGGTTTCCTGGTAGAATTAAGATTATCTGCTCCCTAGTTAATAACACCAGGAATATTTATTTTGTCTGGACTATTCTACCAGGCAACTACTGATAAATAGAAAAACATCAGCCGTCCTGGTAGAATAAAGTTTATCTGCTTTCTGTTAGATAAACCCAGGAAAATTTATTTTTTGGTAAATTTTACCAGGCAAAAGGACTGGTAAATGTTATCAGATTCCTAGTAGATAATATCAAATTTCCTGGTACAATAAAGTTTATCTGGTTCCTGGTAAATAAAACCAGCAAATTTTTTTTTGTCTGGACTATTCTACCAGGCGACTACTGATGAATGTTATCGGCTTCCTGTTAGAATAAAAGTTTATCTGCTTTCTGGTGAATAGAACCAGCAAACAAATATTTGTCTGTATATTTTAACAGACAAAAGAAATGGCAAATGTTATCGGCTCCCTGGTAGATAAAATCTGATTTCATGTTACAATAAAGTTTATCTACTTTCTGGTAAATATAACCAGGAAAATTTATTTTGTTTTCGGCTCTCTGATAGATAATATCAGATTTCCTGGTACAATAAAGCTTATCTGCTTTCTGGTAAATAGAACCAGGAAAATTTATTTTGCGGTATATTTTACCAGGCAAAAGCACTGGTATATGTTATCGGCTCCCTGGTATATAGTATCAGATTTACTGGTACAATAGAGCTTATCTGCTTTCTGGTAATTAGAACCAGGAGAATTTATGTTGTGGTATATTTTACCAGGAAAACGCACTGGTAAATATTATCGGCTCCTGGTAGATAATATCAGATTTCCTGTTACAATAAAGTTTATCTACTTTCTGGTAAATAGAATTTTTTTTTTATAATTTTGCACGCGTGCAAAGGATTATGAATAACGATTTTATGTTTTTAACACAGCGCGGCATCCGGAGAAAGAAGAGAAAGAAGGATATAAAAGATGAGTGGAGCGATGTTCTGAGCCTAGAGCTGGTTGTTGTCTCAGATGGATCTCCAGGGGTGGCGGCAAAAATAATGAGGAGAAAATTAACGTGTCTTATTTATTTATGTATCTTATAGTTCGCATTATTTTATTTCTTTCGTTGTCATATTTATGGGTATACAAGTTTACTCAATCACATGTTGTTAGTGTTATGCCTGAACAGCATGTAATGAGTAAACCAGCAACTCATTTTATTACAATTTTTAGAATTGGTTTTTAATGGAATATAAGAATACATAGACAATGGCAGGAATCGAACCTGTGACCACGAGGTTGACAGGCGAGCACATAACTATCGCGCCACGGCCACCCCCAGAACCAGAAAAATTTATTTTGTGGTGCATTTTACCAGGCAAAAGAACTGATAAATGTTATCGGCTCTCTGGTAGATAATATCAGATTTCCTTAAACAATAAAGTTTATCTGCTTTCTGGTAAATAAAACCAGGAACATTTATTTTGTGGTGTATTTTACCAGGCAAGAGGACTGATAAATGTTATCGGCTCTCTGGTAGATAATATCAGATTACCTGGTACAATAAAGCTTATCTGCTTTCTGGTAAATAGAACCAGGAAAATTTATTTTGTGGTATATTTTACCAGGCAAAAGCACTGGTATATGTTATCAGCTCCCTGGTATATAGTATCAGATTTACTGGTACAATAAAGCTTATCTGGTTTCTGGTAATTAGAACCAGGAGAATTTATTTTGTGGTATATTTTACCAGACAAGTGCACTGGTAAATGTTATAGGCTCTCTAGTAGATAATATCAGATTTCCTGGTATAATAAAACTTATCTGCTTTCTGGTAAATAGAACCAGGAGAATTTATTTTGTGGTATATTTTAACAGACAAAAGGACTGGTAAATGTTATCGGCGTTCTGGTAGATAATAAACGATTTCCGATTAGAAAAAAATGTATCTGCTTTCTGCTAAATTGAGCCCGAATTTTTTTTTCAATGATTTATACTTTCTACGTCAGGTGACCTAAACGGTAATTTTTTCAATAAATAAACATCTTCAGTAATAAAATATTAAAGTTTTAGTTTTTTTTTCGAAAAGGTGAACAAAAATAATGCATTTATACGAAAATATGGGAAAATATAAATACATTTATATGAAAGAATATGAATATAAGAAGGTGAATTCATTATCTGTAACGATAATTAGGTGGGATAAACATTGTAAAAAATCACACCAATCAAAATCTCTTAATTACAAAATCTCGCATACAAAATCTTACTTTTTAACATCTCGCAACGATAATAACCCAAGGGAATTGTAAATACAACCAGAATGCTGGACAATAACTGGTATTCTGCTAGTATTAACTAGTTGTTGCCTGGTATTTTGTTAGTATTTACCGTTCCCAGACAAATTAAGGGTTATCCGTTTTGCGGTTTCAAAAGTATAGGGCTGGAATTCGACATCTGCCAAACTTAGTTGTTAAACCAATTGTTTTTTCAGTTGAAAGTCTGACATTTACGAAAATGGATCGCTTAACTATCGCACAACGCATAAAAATTGTTAAAACCTACTACAAAAATGGTGATTCTGCCACAGCCACATATCGTGCTTTAAGAGGAGATTATGGTTTATATAATCGTCGCAAAATGGAAAACCCATTATTATCGGAATATGCAACTGGAGATTAACCAACAAATTAAATATTCTCTATCTAAATTATACAAGCATGGTTCTTTTGAAGTCTGATTTTCTTAAAAATATTTTGCATTTATTGCCTAATGTATTCGTCACTAATAAGTTTTGTCCTTATTACTAGGGTAGATTAAATAATTAAATATTTTATTTTAAATACAAGATTTAACTAGCTGCATTTTGAAATTGAAATGTTTGCAGTTGCGACTTTTTAAAAGTTTTAAGCAACAAATTCTCTATTTCACCACTTTACAATATATAACTACAAATTTGTTATAATCTTGTGATAAATACAACTAATTGCATTTTTATTCTGATGCTCGAAAAAGCTTCAAACAAGTTTAAAACAATACAAACACTTTACAGATCATTTTTCACCTGCAAAATATTTTCTTATAAAATTCCACAAATTTTGTAAAATAACTAATTTATAATGCATGCAATTACTTATACCTATTTGAATACAAGATCAGTACTATAGTTTGTAATTATAAAATGTAAAATGTTGAAATTGAACTCAGGGTTGCGGTAATTTAATTACGTAAATAATAAAAACACTATTTGAATTGTTCGAATAACTGAAAAAAATAGCGACTTGTGAATAAGTAATTAGGTACTATTCAGAGTGTTATTTTCTCGATGTGCCTTTAAAAAAATCTTCAATAATTCGGACGCTTTTTTCAAAAACTCCAACCTAATATTCGAAAAATAAGCATATATACATATAAAAACATCATCTGATTTAATTTTTTAAATAAATTTGTTGTGTATTCTGAAGAGATAGGCAAAATATTATTTTCATAACACATCTCTGCGCAAGTGATTTTTCTTCTTTTCTGCATTTGACTAGAATCACACACCTTTTTTTTACGAACAGCATGCACACGAGACCTAGCCCAGGCTGAAGAATTATCCACCTTTCTCTATCCCTCTGTGTGTACCATTCCCCTGGGAGAATATTATCAGAATACCCATTGTATATAAGTTAACGACGACAAGTTAACTTAAATGTATCCCACGAAAAATGCTGACATGGTGTCTGGGCGATGACCCCAAATTAGCATTTCAACAAATAATTCCAATTCGTGGAAATGTAGAAAGAAAATATGTTGGGAAACAAATAATAATTCAAGTAAAGCTAATTATGTTGCGTTAGCATAAAATAGGTATTTAAGGTTTAGATTTTAAGCAAACATTGTTCATTAAGTTCATTAAGTTTAGAGAGGCAGAATCGCTGCCAGTTTTTTGTACTGTAAAAATTGAATGAAAAAAATAAATAAAAAAGAAAAAAAAAATAAAAGTTATTTTTTTTAATAAAAACTAAAACATAAAACTTTAATTGGCGCCCAACGTGGGGCCACTGTGATTGTGTAGTGCGGGAAAATAACATCTTATTATACGCCCTCAAGAAGTGCAAAATAAATCGCGCAAAAATATTTTTCAATTAAAAGCCCTTAAGTAGTGCTAATCGTCCCCAAGCGGTACGTGTGAAAAAAAAAACCAACACAGTGGCTACCCAATAAAATTGTGACAATAAAGTGAATCGCTAAGTCCCAAAGAGGTACTAACAGCGATATAAAGTAAAATACACAATACAATAAGTCCCCAAGAGGCACATAGTGACATTTAGTGACAATAAATGCAAATAACATCATAATAAGTTCCAAAGTGGTACAGAAGCGATGAAAAACATTTGAACCATTGAAACCGTTGGAGAAATTCACAAAGGGCCCCCCAGTAACCAAAAGTAAAAAGGACGCAGTGTACCTGCTTGCCGCTCCACAAACATCATGTTCATCATCAGTTTAATTTTGTAAGACATTTTAATTTTTTAAGAATATATTTTTTTAATAACATTTTGAAAATTAATATTTAAAAAAAATTTTTTTTTATTATTTAAAATAAATCAAAAAACACAAATATCGATATCCGATATAAATTATTTTAAGAATTTCATTTTTTATAATACAAACTTGCTAATTTATATTGATCGTATAGATTATATTGATTGAATAATTTAAAATCAGGTAAAATACTCTAATAAAAAAACACAAACGTCGATATCCGATAGAAATTATTTTAAGAATTTCATTTTTTATAATACAAACTTGCTAATTTATATTGATCGTATAGATTATATTGATTGAATAATTTGAAATCAGGTAAAATACTCTAATCAAAAAACACAAACATCGATATCCGATAGAAATTATCTTAAAAATTTCATTTTTGTTATAATACACACTTGCTAAAAAATGTCTAACCCAAACAATCTGGCTAGGCCTACAATTAATCCAATTAATCCGTCTGGACCTGCCCCAACCAATAACCAAAATAATGCTGGTCTCACTCGTCCCGAACTGCAAAGCATGGTATTATCTATTGTAAACCACGTGCTTAACACAGAGGGGAGAGATATTATTCAAGCCATCATAAATCCTAACTCCGATCGATTTCGAGGAATCGATCAAACAATCGATCCAGCACAGAGAACTAATCTCGCGGATCTTGACAAGGTCCCGGATGTAGTTAGGTGCCTGAGAGATTTTTCGGGTCAACCCGGAGAATTCAGCTCTTGGAAGAAGAGCGTAGATCGAATTATCCGCCTCTACGAACCTGTCAAGGGTTCACCTAAATATTTCGGTATACTTAACGTTATCCGAAATAAAATTGTAGGAAATGCGGACATCGCATTAGAGTCCTACAATACACCCCTCGATTGTGAATGCATTTCCCGATGCCTTACCTTGCATTACGCGGACAAACGCGACTTGGGTACACTTGAGTACCAAATGACTTCCCTAGTACAAGGGAACGATACTGTGCAAGGCTTCTATCAAGCCGTTTATTCCCATCTATCCCTAATTTTAAACAAAATAAGTTGCATGGACCTTGGTCCTGAAGCACTCTCCTTGCTCACGAAAACTTATAGAGATAAAGCTCTCGATACGTTTGTAAGAGGTCTCAAAGGAGACTTGCCTAGACTCCTCGGGATTCGTGAACCCGTAGACCTCCCACAGGCCCTCTACCTGTGCCTCAAACTTGAAAATCAGAACTATAGATCAAATTATGCTATAAGTCAACAAGGAGCAATTAAAAAATTCTATCAACCAACTCCCCCAACACTTCCTCCTAGGCGACAAATCCAAAACACCTTAGCTAATAATCAAATTCCGTTCTACCCACAACTCACCTATTTTCCTCAACCTGCTATGAACTATAACCAACGATTGTATCCATTCAATAATAACAATATCCCTAGACAGCAACCCTTCAATAATAATCGTTACCAATATCAACCCCCGAATCAAATACAAGGAAATAATATCAGATCACCTCCAAGGCCACAACCATTACCAAATCAAATGGAAACCTCCACTATTGGCACTGCTAGAGTAAACTATGTTAACAGGCCACCACAGCAACAGAGAAATTGGCCACCTGCACCGAAGAGACCTAACAATTTTCCACAGCAACCTAACTATCCAAACAAGTTACAAAGGAATTTCCATCTAAACACTTCATCTCAAGAAAACCCTCCAACCCAAGAATCAGAATTAGAGCAATATTACGCTGCACCATATTTAGACGATCAGCAGTATGAACAAAGTTTCAATAACTATCTAGAGCCGTTAACACAAGATCAGATAGAAGAGAATGTTACCGAAGTTATATCTGAACTAAGTGACATTCATTTTTTAGATTAACAAGCTCTTCGTTGCCATATATCGAAGTTAAATCAGATGGTGGCGAAGTGCTTAAAATTTTAATAGATACAGGTTCAAATAAAAACTATATCCAGCCTTCCCTAGTAAAAAACCCTATCCTTAACGACAATAAATTCTATGCCAACTCTATCGGAGGAAACATAGAAATAACTCACCATACTTTTGTAAACTTATTTGGCTTAAAAGATCTAAAAATTAAATTCTTCCTCATGCCACACCTAAAATCTTTTCAAGGCATTCTTGGAAATGATAGTTTGAAAGAACTATCAGCTGTAATCTACGCGAAACACGACTACATGACTATTAAAGACAGTATAAAAATACGTATTAAACAGCTCGCTGCACAAGCAGTAAATAATCTGTCTTTAAGAACAGAACACATGACAACAGAACAAAAAAATTCGATTAAGTCAATGGCTACTAAATACTTCAAGTTATTTGATGACCCAGACGAAAAACTAACGTACACGACCGTTGTAAAAGGTGAGATTCGAACTTCATCGGATTCCCCTGTTTACACCAGATGCTATCCATACCCAATGGCTCTCAAAGATGAAGTAGAGAGTCAAATAGAAAAACTCCTCAATGATGGTATTATAAGATCTTCAAGATCACCGTACAATTCACCTGTGTGGATTGTCCCCAAAAAATCTGACGCCTCTGGCGAGAAAAAATATCGTTTGGTGATCGACTATCGCAAATTGAATGCCATCACTATAGCTGACCGGTATCCCATTCCGGAAATTAACGAAGTGCTCGCACAATTAGGTCAAAATAAACTTTTCACGGTTATTGATCTAAAGAGTGGTTTCCATCAAATTCCACTTAAAGAAAAAGATATTGAAAAAACAGCTTTCTCGGTGAATAACGGGAAATACGAATTCACCCGGCTGCCTTTTGGGCTGAAAAATGCCCCATCGATTTTTCAAAGAGCGCTTGATGATATACTGAGAGAGCATATAGGAAAAATATGCTTTGTCTACATCGATGATATCATCATATTCAGCAAAGATGAAGATTCACATTTAAACAATATAGAAGTTGTTTTCAAAACTTTAGAAGCTGCAAACATGAAAGTTCAGCTTGATAAATGTGAATTTTTCAAAGAGGAAGTTGAATTTCTTGGGTTCATAATTTCTTCAGACGGCATCAAAACTAACCCTGAAAAGGTACATGCGGTTCTTCAATTTCCTACCCCTAAGACACTCAAAGACCTGCGATCTTTCCTAGGTCTGTCAGGGTATTACCGCCGTTTCGTTAAGGACTATGCTAAATTAGCGAAACCCTTAACAGCCCTTTTAAGAGGGGAAGACGGACGACTGTCCAAAAACCTCTCTAACAAAAAATTAATTCATTTAAATGAAGAAGCAATAGAAGCCTTCAATAAAATAAAAAATTCCTTAGCATCAAGAGACACTATACTTACCTACCCTGATTACAGCAAAGAATTTGAACTAACCACCGACGCTTCGAATTACGCCCTCGGAGCAGTACTATCTCAAGAAGACAAGCCTATAATGTTTATTTCCAGAACATTAAGCAAGACCGAAGAAAATTATGCCGCAAACGAAAAAGAGATGCTGGCTATAATTTGGGCTCTTAACACTTTCAGAAATTACTTATATGGCTCAGCAAGAGTCAAAATATTAACTGATCACCAACCTCTGACTTATGCTTTAAGTAGCAAAAATAACAATTCGAAAATGAAACGCTGGAAAGCAGCATTAGAAGAATATAACTACGAACTGAAATATAAGCCCGGTAAGGCTAACGTAGTTGCTGATGCACTTTCAAGACCACCTATTGATTCTCAAATTAATTCCCTTGCAGAATCCCAACCTTTTGACTCCCAAATTAATTCCCTTACAGCATCCCAACATAGTGATGAAAGTTCATCCCACGAACTTATTCCAGCAGTAGAATTGCCAATCAATATTTTCAAAAATCAACTGATTCTGCTTATAGGCGAAGAAGACAATTTCCAACTTCAATACCCCTTCCCAAATTTCCGCAGACTTACCTTTACACAACCTCGATTCACTAAAGAAAATCTTATTTCAATATTTAAACGATACCTAATCCCTACCATAATAAATGGACTAATGACTAACGAAGAAACTATGGGAATCATCCAAAATATATATCCACTTCATTTCAAAAATTACAGAATCCGCTACACGCAAACAAAGGTTATTGATATAACCAATCAAACTGAACAAGAAGAACACATCCTTAAAATCCATAATAGAGCACATAGAAATGCTCGCGAAAATAAGGCCCAACTACTCCAAAACTATTATTTTCCTCAAATGAACTCAAAAATTAATAAAATAGTTAAACAATGTCATATATGTCGAGAACACAAATACGATCGACATCCACAGAAACCCGAACTCAAACCAACACCTATTCCCCAATATCCAGGCCATATTTTACATTTAGATATTTATTCAACTGAAGGACATCTTGTTCTCACCGCGCTAGATAAATTTTCCAAATACGCTCAAACGAAAATTCTAAAGTCCAGAGCCGTACAAGATATAGTAGAACCTTTAAGACAAATTTTATTCGCTTTCGGCGTACCAAAATTAGTTGTCTTTGACAACGAAAAATCCTTTAATGCAGCCTCTATCTGTTTCTTATTGCAAGATCAATTAGGAATAGAAATCTTTAAAACACCTCCATATTCCAGTACAGTCAATGGGCAAGTGGAGCGATTTCACTCCACGCTTTCAGAAATAATGCGTTGCCTTAAAACAGAAAAAATTCATAAATCTTTTCTAGACTTACTAGACAGAGCAGTATACGAGTACAACTGTTCAATTCATTCAACAATAGGGAAAAAACCCATAGAAGTATTTTTTGGAAGAAACGTCAGTACCGATCCGAAACTGTTTGAAAAAGCAAGAAAAGAAAATATAATCAAATTAAAAGAAAAACAAAATATTGATTTGAAATATCACAACAAAAAAAGGCACGCAGTAAAAAACTATACACCCGGTGACATTATTTACGTTAAAATAAACAAGAGATTAGGTTCCAAGTTATCACCCCGTTTTAAACAAGAAATAGTTAAAGAAAACAAAACAAAAACTGTAATTACACAATCTGGAAAAGTAGTTCACAAAGCAAATATTAAAAGCTGAAATCAATCTTCTTATCTCCACAGGTATCTTACTTCCTTTATTAATGCTGACGTCAAAATCCTCGATTATTCCAATTCAGAGATAATCGTGCTAAAAACCGGAATAGCAAAAATCCAAACAGGAAATCTTAAATTTATTCATGTTATTGAAATACCCCCTTATGAAGAATTTATATCAAAAACCTCATCCCTAATGAACCAGCACATTCCAAGGAATAATCCATTCTTCCCAATCCTAGATCACGAGCTCAAACAAACCATTAACCTTATTAACAATATTAAAATCAATAGATCTAAAAGATCACTAAACTTCATTGGCACAGCATGGAAATGGGTAGCAGGAAGCCCTGACCATGACGATTATACGATAATGGTAGATAAAATTAATAATGTCTTAGAAAATAATAATAACCAAGTCTTAATAAATAAAGCTTATATTGATAGAATAAACAAACTAACGAACGTAACTAATGAAATTCTTAATGTAATAGAAAAGGATAAAAGTTTTGAAAACGAATTAGTTTTAAGTTTGCTCTATAAAACAAAGTTAATAAAAGAATAAATAATGAACTCAATATACGCAATTGAATTGGGTAAAGAAAATATTGTAAGTTCTAACATATTGTCAAAATCGGAGATCGATACAATTATGAATAATTTAAATAAAAACAAAGTGAATGTACTATTCAAAAATATTGAAGAGGCATTAGAATTTGCCGAAGTCAAAGTTGCCATTAATATATCAACTCTACTTTATATTATAAGTATCCCAAATACGGAAGACGTAATCTATGAAAAATTAGTTGTAAAACCATTAATAAAGAACAAAAAATACATTAATAAAATCATGCAAGAAAATATTTTAAAAAGAAATAATATTATGTTTGGAATTATAAATAAATGTAAGACGATAAATGATATATCATTATGTAAGCAATCAAATATCATAGACTTAAGCAATGATAAATGTATATTTAATCTAATAGAAGGTAAAAATGCAACATGTAAAAGAAAACAGCCAACATATCCCACAAATTGAAGAAATAACACCAGGAACAATACTCTTAAATAATTTCGATGGTAACATAGATTTCAACAACAATAGCCAACCACTCAACGGAACATATCTCATCAAATTCTCCAATGTCACATTAAAGATAATGAATCAACAATTTATTGCAGAAGAAATATCCGAAATTCACGCATTACCTCCATTATTACATCCACTTTCAGATGATACAGAAATAGAAGAAATTTTATCACTCCAGCTCATGAAAGAACTTCACATGAACAATACAAAACATATCAACAAGATTCAAGCAGAAAAAGAAGTCCACCAATGGGTCAATTATTCCATCTTTGTATTCATATTCTTCACCATGCTGATCCTGAGGAAAACACATCTAAAAAACAAAAGAACACCCGAAACGCAGATAGCACCAATATTTATCCCTCCAAAAACGGATCCAACAAGCTTGACCTATCCCAGAATCACAGAACACCCCAGCATCTATAATCTTCCATACTTTTGAAAAAACGAGGACGTCTTTATTTAAGAGGGGAAGAGTTAACGACGACAAGTTAACTTAAATGTATCCCACGAAAAATGCTGACATGGTGTCTGGGCGATGACCCCAAATTAGCATTTCAACAAATAATTCCAATTCGTGGAAATGTAGAAAGAAAATATGTTGGGAAACAAATAATAATTCAAGTAAAGCTAATTATGTTGCGTTAGCATAAAATAGGTATTTAAGGTTTAGATTTTAAGCAAACATTGTTCATTAAGTTCATTAAGTTTAGAGAGGCAGAATCGCTGCCAGTTTTTTGTACTGTAAAAATTGAATGAAAAAAATAAATAAAAAAGAAAAAAAAAATAAAAGTTATTTTTTTTAATAAAAACTAAAACATAAAACTTTAATTTATATATTCCATAGTACTATCATGAAGCGGAACGTCCGAGGCGGCCTCTGGTGAACACGCTGAAAGGCACAACTCTGCAGGTTGTACAGACTCTCAGAGAGCGAGAATTTGAAGGATTGACAAATAAAAAATAAGGTAAGACAAATAGCTAATGAGGGAGGAGAATGCAAAAAGCTAAAGCAGGATAAAAGAAAATATTTTTTTGCATTTTTCTTTCACATTTATTATGTAGGAAGAATATCCCAATTTCAATTTGTAAGTATCCCGTTCGACCAACTTTTGGTTTAGGCACTACCTAGGTATATTTCGATTTGTTTTGGTTTTTTTAACCAATATTTTGTGTAATTTTTCTTAAGCATTGTAGGTACGTGTGTGAAATATATTTTACCGTCGGTTGTGTGGAAGAAAAAAGATTTAATTTGATTTCATACAAATACAATTCGGTATTTTTTTTGTGTGATAAAGTATTTTTGTGAAGTTGAAGATAATGGGGGCGTTCGGTGGCGCACAGCTTTGCTGTGCAATACGTACTTTGTTGTTGTTATACTAATTTGCTACGATTTGGAAATCATATGTTTTGTTCGTTGTCATGGTCGTCAGCTGTTAATGGCGTATTGTTTAACACGTATTATAACAACAACGAACGTATTGCACAGCAAAGCTGTGCGCCACCGAACGCCCCCAATTAGTGATGTTCGGTGAAAAATTGCGAAATATCTTTATACCTATATAGTAGTTACCTACCTATAGGTAGGTAGGTACATACAAATATTTTTTTCAGATCAAAATACCTAGGTAAGTACGTACCTACTTGCAGTGAGTAAAAATGCATTCTTATAAAAATAAAATGCGCCACTACTGGATCGTACAAACGATATTGTTGCTAACAACTTTAATGTAGGTAAGAATTGAAGCTGTTAGAAAGAAGGTATTCTAGTTATCAATTGAATGTGCAATCTGAATACGCAAAATTATTAAACATTTTTGGAAGCGTTTCCATTTTTAAAAAATTA
Source organism: Philhelius pedissequus (assembly GCA_910595825.1). Taxonomy (NCBI): domain Eukaryota; kingdom Metazoa; phylum Arthropoda; class Insecta; order Diptera; family Syrphidae; genus Philhelius; species Philhelius pedissequus. Next base: position 150,002,254 of record OU343161.1, read on the forward strand.
TTTTGATCGGTTCATTCAAAAATGATAAAGTATAAAATATGAAACATGGTTCTATACCTACGTAGCTACATATTTGAAATTTGAAGAGCACATATTACATTATATATCAAGCCTTGAAATTGAATTGAAATGTAATGTAAATAAATCCGAAAGGAATACCTAAATATAAGAATATTTATATTATATTATATTTTACGTACACCTACTGCAACCAGGATTGGATTTGACTTTAAAAACTATTCGGAATATTGCCTATGAATATTTTTATTTTTTTTCAAAAATACAAAAAAAAAATGTTTCATATCGATAAAGAATGTAGAAAATAATATAATCGAGAATTTCAAAAATTGTAAAAAAATGATTCTATGGTTCTTTTTTGTATGCACTAGAACTTAGAGTTTGCCTCCGTAAGTTAATATTGTCGTCACTATGAATAACCAATTACTATTACTGATTTTCACACATTTATTAAAAAAATCGAGTTGGATTTTCGACCAATAACTAAGAGAATAGTTCAGTCCATGTGGCAAAATCAATCAATTAAAAAACGTTCGCTTTTCTTTTAACAATCGATTGGATTTTCATCATGATGAACAAAACAAAACTATATAAGTATGTGTCTACCAAGTTCGAAGCTTCTATCGTTGTAATGCTGAGTTTGATGAAAATCTTAATATATAGATTTTTTTACTACTTTACCCAATTGTGCCTAAATATATACACCAAATGTATCGCAATTAAAAATAAAGATTTATTTTGTTTGTTTTATTTGCGAATAAATTCTAATTTAATATTTATTTACTTGTTTTGTTTTTATTTTAAATTATGTTCTAATATTTGTGGAGTGTGCTCATAACAGCATAAGTCAATTTTTTTCGAAAATAATCCACCGTTTTTTTAATCAGTTTATTAATAAAGGGAAAAGGTTCTTTTTGGTAATCTTTTTTCTTTGAAAACAGATTTAACACGAAAAGATGGTTCATCGTTTCCTATTTTAATGTTTCATTGTAACAAAAGTTGTAATATAAATAAAATGTTTTATTTCCTTGACCTCTTTTTACCAACTATCCAAGTGCTTGGAGTGCTGTTCTAAGGTACCTTTTGGAGGGCGGGATTGAAGAAAGTTTTCTTGGTTTTTCTGACGTTAGTGAGTCTCGCATCACAGATGAGCTGAAAAAGCATATTTTTTTAATATATGTACTTGATATATTCTCCTGCAAGGACAAACTAGTTGGCGAATCTTACGATGGTGCTGCAGCTATGTCTGGGAAGTGGGTGGTGTTAAAAAGGAAGTCCTTGATGCTTGTCCAATGGCTAACTCACGTTTTAAATTTAGTTCTACCCCGATCACTTAAAAGTATATCGGAATTAAAAGTTTTTCTTGGCAGTATTAATACTATTGTCCGTGGTTTTTTTAACAAATCAGCTAAATGTTCAAAACTTTAAAAACAAATAGCCAACCCACGAAAGCCTGGGTTATCGGACACTCGCTGGTATTATCATTCGCGAATAATAAACGCCATTTTAAATTGAAGATTAGATACAATTCTAACTTTTATAAGAATATTAGACAACCCTAGTGAATGGGACATTGACTCGCTTTCTATTGGCGAGAGCTTGTTAATTATATTAGAGTCACTTGATTTTTGTTTTTTTCTTAATAATCTTTCTGAAATTTTTGCAATTGGTTCAAAATTAGCAAACGGATGTTAAATTTGAAATCGACAGTTTTGAGTCTTGGCATAGCGCCGACTTTCTTTTATAAATTTAAATCCATTTTGAAAAGCATAAGCGATTGCGCGGAAATACCACAAAACCGAAGATTGCTCGAAATTTATTCCAAAACACATTTTAAACGTTGTTTTGTAGAAATAAATGACAATATTATATCCCAAATAATTACAAGATATAAAACTTTCACGAATTTAATTTTATAGATTTACTTAATAAATTAAAATATGATACTCGTAATTTTGAAGTTTCCAATCAAAATTAAAAAATATCTTCTTTAATAAATTTTTGCCCTGGGTGTTTTGATTTTACAGCTTTAAAAAATGAACTTCAATTCCGTTCAATGGCTAACTTCATTATTTACTATGCTCACGTTTTAAATTTAATTTTATCGCGATCACTTGAAAATAAATCAGAATTAAATTTTTTTTTGGCAGTATTAATACTATTTTCAGTTTTTTTAATAAATCAAATAAACGTTCAAATCTTTTAAAACAAATATCTAGCCAACACATGCCTGTAGTATCGCAAACTCGTTAGCATTATCAGTCGCGGTTAATAAACGTCATTTTAAATTGTAGATTAAAAATAATTGTAACTTTTATTAAAATATTAGATAACGAATGGGACACTAACTCGCTTCCTATTGCCGCGAGGCAATATATCAGAGCCAAAAGATTTTTGTTTTTTTCTTAATTCTCTCTCTGAAATTTTTGCTAAGACAGATATTGTTTTCAATTTAATTCAAAATAAGGAAACGGATGTTGACTTTGCAAAAAGAGAAATCGAAAATGTTGAGTATTGCCATAGCTCTGACTTTCTTAATAAATTTGAATCCATTTTTGAAAGCCTTCCAGATGCAAAAATATCCTCCTTAACAATTTTTTTCCTGGAATTTTTAATTTTACTGGTTTAAAAAATGAACTTAAAGTTTTGTATACAACTTCTTCTCTTCGACAACTTGACGTTTTAGCACTTCATAACCATTTAGAAAACGAAATATTGCGTGATACATTCCCGCAAATTTTAACTTAACAATAAATTTACTTAGGTTATTGTATTTGCATCCGCCAAAAAATTTTCTTTCGAAACCGCTTTAATTTGTATTAAGCTCATTGTTACATTTAACTTAAATGACTTAAGGTATAACAAATTTGGTTAAAATTGCTGAACCTTATGGTTTCATTCTAACTTATGCATTGAACGAAATAATTTCAATTAAACTTCCGAAATTTAATTTTTTGGTGACTAATTTTTCTTCGACCTACCTTTTGAAATTATTCTCGCCTCGCTACTGACACATACCCACCTATATCTTTCAATTTCACTATTGTACGAAACGTAAAACCAATTTGTATCTTTAAACTCGATTTGCGGCTTAACAATACACCCTAAGTTTTTACGTAATGGAAAATATTTTTTTCTTTTTAATAATTTTTGTGAATTATTACCTAGCTTAATTAAATCCGATCCTTAACGAATAAACAACGATTTAAACAGTAAAATGTCCAGCTTAAAGACTTCAAGATTTCAATACTTTGATTGCAATCAAAAGACTCCAAGATTGCAATAATTTAAACAGAATACAAAAAGATTCAAAGTATTATTTTTTCGCTGTGCCTTCAAAAAAAATCTTCAATAATTCTGACTTTTTTTTCAAAAACTCCAACCTAATATTCGAAGAATCAGCAAATATAAAATCAGCGTCTGATTTAATTTTTTAAATAAATTTGTTGTGTATTCTGAGGAGATAGAAAATTATTATTTTCATTTCACATCTCTGCGCAAGTGTTTATTCTTCTTTTCTGCATTTGCCTACAACCCCATACATATTTTTTCCACGAACAGCATGCACACAAGTACAAGTCCTAGCTGAAGAATTATCCACCCTTCTCTAACCCTCTGCGAAGAAAACAGTCTATACACAAACTTGTTGCCAGGTTTTCTGGTAGTATGTACCTTTCCGCTGGAGAATATTATCAGAAAACCCATCCAACGACAAGCTATACATATGTAGCCACAGAAGCATACATAAGCCTAAATATTCTCAGTTGCAGCCTGGTATTCTGGTAGTATTTACAGTCCGCCGATGTATACTATTAGAATAACCAACGGGCATGCATACGTGCACGTCTGGGCAAGCGCGAAAAATTAAATCATTCATGCAGCCAGGTATGTTAAAAATAATCAGTTTTATTTGTAGATCACACTGGCCGGACCGCGCCTTTGGTGTCGTAGATAAAATGATCAGATTTTATTAGTTTGAATGATTATTTATAAAATATAGGCAGGTATTTCATTATTTAATTTGTATTTAAAATGAACTAAGCATTATCTGTGTTATATTCCAGTCTAAGAAAAATATGAAATGCAAACAATTAGAAGGGTTTTATTTCCTATAATCATTAAAATGGCTTCATTTGGTGACAAAAAATAGTTTTGACTCTTAAATCTTTTGCGTTGGACGTTCTTTTTATATGATTGCAATATTGAAGTCTTTTGATTGGAATCAAAGTATTGCAATTTTCGAGTCATTTGATTGCAACCAATAGGGTTATTCACGATCCGATGCAACTGGTCTAGTATCATTGCAATAGTGTACAATTGAGTTTTTCTTCCAAACTGACAACGACACGAGGCAACTTTTACACTCCGTGTTGCAATAGGGTTGGGGTATACCAAAAATGCAAAAGTGTTGCAAGATCTAAGGCAGTGTTGTTGTCGTAGAGAAAGAAATTTTTTGAATTTTACACTTTTGCAATGGTACTAGACCAGTTGCATCGTGAATACGCCTAATGCAATCTTGAATATTTTTTTATATTTTCAAGCATGTAGGAATGTTTGGTCTATTTTTCTTAAGAATCTTTTACATTTGTTAATGCACACAATATTTAATTTTAATGGTAAAGTAAAAATTATTCATAATAGGTTTATTCACGATCCAATGCAACTGGCCTAGTATCATTGCAAAAGTGTAAAATTCAGAAACTATCTTAAATCTTGCAACAGTTTTGTATTTTTACTATACTCTAACCTTATTGCAACATGGAGTGTAAAATTTGCCCGTATCCTTGTCAGTTTGGAAGAAAAACTTTCAATTTTGCACTTTTGCAATGATACTAAACCAGTTGCATTGGAAAGTGAATCCCCTAATATTATCATTTTTTTTTATTTTAACTATATGCCTGTAAGACCTAAGGCCTTTTAGATGCAACCTGAATTGCACGGCACTAGGTTGGCACAGTGGATTTGAGAACCAGGTATTGACTGTCTCATTTTAACCCCTGTGCGGCATCCAATTAAAATTGGAGGTATAGAAAAGAATGCGCCCTGTGTGGGGATCGAACCCACACGTCTAAGTTAGCAATCAATCCACTGCGCCATTGCCACCCATTTTCTCGATGTACCTTAAAAAAAATAAACGAAAATGGTCGTTCATTGTTTAAGACAATTTTTTTGTGAAAGATCCACACTCCTATGCGAATAAAAATAAGAAAACATACGTAAACCAATATTATAATAACATAGTTTTTGCGAAAAATCCATCCTCAAATTCAAAGATAGAACCATCACCATAATAATTTTTTAATCTAAATAGGTTTTCTGTGTAATCCGACGAATAATGCAAAAAAAACTATATGAAAAGAAACAAATTTTGCTCATTAGCTGTGTGACGTCACAATCATGTGTGTGTATTTACTTTAAACAACAAAAAATGACAATGACATCAAGAAATGCAAAATGGCGAAGTTCATAAGCACACAGTGTTTTGTGTGCAAACAATTATTTTCATATAACAGCCCTTCTGTTCTTGCATTCGACTACATACATATAACAACCCGAATTCCAATTTCCAACTCAGGAGTCAGTAGACAGCAGACAAGCTCATCAATCGGGCTAAATTTTTAAAAAAATTTTGCCTACACAGGCGATAACTATGAATTAATATTTTCGTAAATTTCTATTGCACTTTTTTTTGGAAATGAAATTCTATGCAATATGTGTTGTAAGCCGCGTGTATTTCTTATATATATACATATAAATATATGTATTAACACAATATTCCTTGCAATTTTGAATTTCATATAATGATGCATGTAGGTACAGTGTCGTTAATACATCAAATTAAATTCGTAAATTAGTTCATGAGCTGTGTGTCGTCACAATCATCTCGTTCAAGCGATTATTTTCATATAACAACCCTGCGGTCCTTTTTACCATGCGACTACATACATACACGAACACGAATTCCAATGCATTAGTCAGTATCATATATCCATGCAGTAGACAGTAGAGAGAAGACGGGCTAACATTTATTTTAATAATTTAATTTATAAATACAAAAAGCATCTTTATATAAAAGTGTAGTTTAAGAACATAAAGGTAAGCAATTTTTACTTTAATTATTATTTTTTATCGCTGTGCCATAAAGAAAAATGAATATTTCGTATTTTCTTTATGGCACCTTTTTTCGCAATGAAATTCTGTGCAATGTGTCTTAAGCCGCGTGTATTTCTCATATATATATATTTATGTATGCTTCTATTATTCTTTGCAATTAAGAACTTCATATAATGATGCGTGTAAGTACAATCTCGATGCTTAACTAGTTAAATTTTGCAATTGGACTTTTCTATTGTTGTCGAGGTTAGTTAATTACTAAGCATACCTTCTTTTCTGTTTGTCGTGTGCAAACGATTATTTTAATATAACAACCATGCTCTACTTTTTTGCATTCGACTTCATACATACAACAACCCTAATTCCAGTCAATATCAGATATCAGTACAGTAGACACTAGAGAGTAGACGGAAACACCATTGATTTTAATAATTTAATTTATAAATACAAAACATTTTTATAAAAAAAGTGGAGCTTAAAGAACATATATGCAAGCAATTTTTACTTTAATTCTTATTTTTTATCGCTGTGCCATCAAGAAAAATGTATATTTTCGTACTTTCTTTATGGCATTTTTTCGCAATGAAATTCTGTGCAATGTTCTTTACGCCGGGTATATTTGTCATTTATATATATTTATGTATGCTTCTATTATTCTTTGGAATTAAGAACTTCATATAATGATGCGTATAGGTACAGTCTCGTTGATACATCATAAAATATCAAAAATATAACACAAAAGATAGGTATATACAGCTAAGTGAAAAAAAAAATTATGCGTCCGTCATCCGAATTAAGTGATAAGAATCTATATAAAAGACGTGCTTTTGGATGGATTATTATTTATTTTTTTAATTTCAATTAACATGAAATTGTTTTTTTTTTAATTTTTTTTGGATCATAGTACAATTTTATGTGTATTTACTTTTTTATATGATACAAGATTCAACACGATCAGATATATATGGGTTATTTAGCCAAGAAACCTTAATATTCAATTGAAATTAATTATAAGTTTTGTTCTGGTCCAACAAATAACTTCGAACTTCAAAATATGACCCCTAATATTGAATACGCAAAAAATGTTCTCCTAATTGCGGCACAAAATTGGAATCATTTTCGTACAAAAAATACTTCCAATTAAAAAACAAGAATTAAATCAAATGGTTGAAAGGAATTCGACATAATATACATATACCTATATGTGTCAAAGATCTGATAGAGTAAAAGTAGCAATCAGAAAAAAGACAGTACCAGAATTTTGTTTTTCTATTGTACCTAAGCAAAACTCGACATATTTATATTAAATAAATTAGTATCGGGTTTTGCATAATTAGTTCAATTTTGATTTAATTTAGCACTTTAAATTGCTCATATACTTACGAATGTTTCAAACATTGTAGACAATTTATAAACATCGACACCAGCTAATACTAAATCTCCTTAAGGATCACAAACACCAGCTAAGACGCAACATTTGTTTGGAATACATCACCTCATACATGAATTACACCAGTAAGCACCAATTTTTATTTAAAATTTATTTTTCGGATGTACTTCAGCAAAATTTAAATATAAGTTTTGCCCTAGTACCACTTTTTATTAAAATAACTAATGCAGTAGGTCCTCAACGCAAGCAAAATCCGACACTTCAACACATTTTAAATGCCTAAAGTCTTCATAAATACAAAAATCATTCTTTTAATCGGGTTTTGATATCAGATACATTTTGTAATTGAAATTTTCTATTGTTGCATAGGTTGGTTAATAACTGTAGATAACCTTTGCTTTTCGTTATATTTTTGCGATAGGAACTTAAGCACAACCCCACACTTGAAAACATTCAATGTTAATTGTAATCATAAATTTAAAAAAAATCATTTTTGAACACATTTTTATTTCCAATGCATAACGCCCTTAATACAAAAACTAATTTTGAGCCGGGTTGTGCTTAATTAGTTAAATTTTGCAACTGGGCCTGGATGGCCAGCAGAATGCCCATAATATCCGCCTGTGCTGCCGGCGCCTTAGGCACGAGGGCCTGTTAGGCGACCTTTGGTGTAGGCTGTACGGTGCTTCCCCTTCCTGACGCCATTTAGGCGTAAGAAATGTGGGGATTGACGGGCGTTGTTGTAGGAGGGCGCACTGTTGGACGCTTTTCGACCACTGTTTGCTTTGCTGCTTTATTGTTCTTTATAAGCTGAAATGTCGAGCATCCCCGATAATTAGCGGTGTGTCCGTCGCCTCGGCAGAGTACAAATTTAAGCTGGGTCCTATCTTCGACCCGTTCCTTCCCTAACTTGCATTCATCTGCATTGTGGTTCTCTCCACACTTAACGCAGCGTGATTGCATTTCGCAGTTTGCTGCGTGGCTGAACATTTGGCAGCGCATGCATTCAAGCATGTCGCCGCGCCTTTTAATTTGTCCCAAGTTACAACCTGGTAGTTGAGGATGGAGATACTCCTCAAACTATCCACTTTGCTGCTGGGTGAGAGTTGAACAACGAAGAAGGGAAGACTCCGCTTCTCCCGCCTAGCTCTAACTGTAGCGAACGGCTTGACCCTGGTAAAGTCGAGATCGGCATTCGCTTTTTGGCGGAATTCACTTAAGAGCACCTGTGGTTCCGTGCAGGAATCTATGCCCTTCAAAAGGACCATTTGAAACTTTTGGGTCTTAGGGGTGAAACTAAAGAATTCAGTAGTGGATTCTTTTAGCAACGCTCTAATTTTTTTGTGCTGTTCCAGTGTGAAGCAGCTGTGGCTGCTGCTGCTGAGACTGACTTTTCTGCTGCTGTTGATTCTGCTGCTTTTGATTCTGCTGCTGCTGTTTTTGTTGCGGTGGTTTCTGGGAGTGTGTCTGCTGCTGTTGTTGTTGTTTTTGCCGTTGTTGTTTTGGCTGCTGATGTGGCTCTTGTTTTTGTAATTGTTCTTTCTGCTGTTGTTGTTGTTGGTCCTCGAACTTCTTCTGTTCTTTCGCTCGGCGCGCTTCTTGATTGGCCTTAACGGCGAGAACTATAAGATCCTGTTGTTTTTTCAAACTTTGGATTTCTGCCTCCATTGCTTCAATTTGAGCGACCATTCTTTGTTCCTCGTTTTCGTCCTCCTCAGATGACGCCTCTGATGTGGAGAGGTTCACGAAGGCAGTACTATCGCCAGTCGTGAAGTTCCCTTCTCCTTCCTCAGACATGTATTCAATACCCTCTACCGGTGACGTGTCTAATTGGGTTTGTCTTGCTGCCTCTGACGTCTCCTCTATATCTGACGTCTTTACCCCAGCTGGCAGCTTTGCTGAGGTGGCCGTGGATCTCTTCTTTACCAAATTTGGTGCGCACTTGATCCTCTTTTTGCGCTTCTGATATACATGGGATGATGTTGCCGTTGTTGTTATTGCTGTTGATGTTGTTGCTGCAGAATCACTGCTTGTAAGTGGAACATCTTTCGATGTTCCCTCAGCTGATGCCATCGCTGGTCTCAATGGCCCTAGGACACCTTTCTATGCCCCGCTGCTTAAGCTCCTCCTCCTTTGTTCGTTTTCCCAACCAATAAAGTTTTCCACTTCACGGTTGTGAAAAAAAGCTTGCCAAGTTCTGATGCCCGGCTGGGAGTCGAACTGCCAACCCTTGGATTCCCGGTCGGCCACTCTACCACTGTGCTGCTGCACCACTTGAGAATTTTTGATTTAACGTTAAGCTTAAACTCACACACGAAATTTAACTTACAAAAAACTGGGAAGCCGAAAACGTGTTAACACCTCCACAGTACGAGATCGACTGTGATTTTGTCTGTCTCTATCTGTTGTATTAATGTATGTGATGTTTAAAGCCAAGGGTCTCGTTGCCAATGCTTCAGTGTCTCTACTTCGTAGATTTATCTACGGAGTAGTATAATATGTAATGTAATGTAATCGATTTATTTACCTCATCATCCAATATCACCGAGAATTCAGATTTATCTTTTCACTCTCAATTTTTATCATATTCACATCGTATTTCTCCTCCAGCTGCAGTTACTTCTCACAACAAACATTCTAATCATGCAAATTTAGATACTGATATTGACAATGATAATGATATTGATATTGATAAAATTGGTATTGAGTTTGCTGTAAAATTATTCAGTATGGACAATTTGTCACGCAAGGATGCGAAGACAATAATAAGAATGATTAAAGAATCTATTCATACGGCATTGATAAAGTTTTTGAAAATATTTTCTAATAAAACAGATCGAACGGTCGAAGATCCATTGCAGGAAAGGCTGAAAACATAGTCGAAATATGCAGCACTGATCACCAGCTCGTACAATGGCCGACAACAAATGATTACTTATGTATGGCGACAGAGTTTTTGATTATTGAAGAAACTCAAAATGTATATCGTAATGGCATCAATTGCCATGAAGAGCGTACAACAACTGGAATTCTCCTCCCACTTGAATTTCAGTTTACAAACATAATTTATTAATTAAAACTTTGGATGAAATCAACCGTATTTTAAGTGATGAAGCGAATATTTCACATTTCATTCAAGGAAAAGCGTGGAAGGAAAAGCGTAAATTGTTTTCTCCTGATGAAATTGTCATATCGTATTTCATATATATGGATGGTGCGGAAATAAATAATCACACGCTGATCCCATTTCATTTATTTATTATTCGTTTCCCGTCATTCCGGGGAAATCTAATTTATATTTAGCTGCGCTACTAAAATCTCGCCACTACAAATCATGCGGAAATAAAAAATGTCTCCACGCACTAATTGATAAAATACAATTTTTAGAAGAATCTGGGATTGGGATCTGTACAACTAAGGGAATGAACAAGTTACGATTTGTATTAGGTTTACTGATCGGTGATAATATGGGATTAAATGTTGTTAAAGGATTTTCTTCGTGCTCTAGTACCTTTTTTTGTCGAATATGCAGACTTCCCAAAAAAAACTTATGTAACACCTTGTGAGGTTCTAAATATGCTGCGTAATGTGCAAAATTATGAAGAGGATGTCGCTATTAACGATTACAAACAAACTGGCATTCATGAGAATTCAGTTTTCAATTCTAATAAATCATTCCACGTAACTTCCAACTATTCAGTTGACGTGATGCATTATATTTTTGAAGGCGTCTGCCATTATAACATGTGCCACATCATTCGTTAAATTGTTGAAATGATTTTTTTCTCAAATTTGACAGAGTTCAACGACCGAATTCACTCATTTAACTACGGAGATATTGAGATTGGAAATATTTCACTGTTACCGATCATGAGTGATAATTTAAAAAAAATATGCAGTTAAAGTAAACGGCGCGTGAAATGATGGCTTTTTTCTATCATTTTCCTCTAATGGTAGCCGATCGTATTCCTGAAAAAGATGAGGTCTGGGTTTTCTTCTTGAATTTTCTAGAAATAATAGAAATTCTTTTAGATTTCAATATTTCTAATGATTTGATTGATCACCTTAAGGACCTTATCCGACAGCACCGTCTTGACTATGGCAGATTATTCAATGACACTTTAAAGCCAAAACATCATTTTATGGTGCATTACCTGTTGGTATTTCCTATGTCTGGAGTGTCGAGAAATTTTTGGTGTTTCCAACCCGTAGCCAAACATAAAGACTTCAAAAAATACGCGCTGGTCATTAACAGTCGAAGGAACATTCCACTAACATTATCAATAAAATTTCAGTTTAAATTCGCACAATCAATAAAAGATAAGACTGCTCCCGATTTAGTGTCTATTGCTGATTGTCACATGCCTAATACTTATCACTTTGAATTAAACAATAATTACACAGTACGACAGGAAATTCTTTCAGATTTCGCAAGTTTCTCTCAATGCATATATTACGGCAAACTTTTCAAAGTAGGTTATCTCAGTTTTTAGATAATGAACCAGAAAATGCGTATATATTTCAAATCAAAGAGATATTAAAGTTTTCAGAGCAAGTAATTCCTTGCACACTTAGCGAAACCTCTACGCTGCAATCGAAATAGGCAATACCACTAAACCAATTCTATACTTATCTTGTCATTTACAGCAAATAGGTAATTGCAGAAGTCCTCCCACAAATGTTTATAAAATATCTCGTGGTTTGTTAATGATAAGACCAACAATAATTTCTTAATTTATTCCGAAAAATATTCAAAGGAAAAAGTCAGAATATTTAAGTCAAACCCAAAAATTGTTTTTGTAAATGAAAATATTTTAATACCGGTGTTGAAAGTGGCAGAATCATTTTACATGAAGAGGTTTTTGGAAAGACTTAATCTTACCACCACTAGAAGAATTGTTTTCTTTGATAAATGGCATCAATGGAAAATAGAGCATGATTCTGTTGTACTCGTATCGTTGAACCCATCCTTAGATGAAATAATTAAAGAGCCACATCCTTCAACACCAACGACGAGTATTGGATCGTCTATTTCACCAGTCAGCAAAAATGTGATGGATATTTTGAACTGTAACTATGGAGAAATAATTAAGAATTATTTTGAAATAAATAAAAATATCGCCAATAAATCTGTTCGTAGCTTACTCACGGATACAATTTTGAATTATGCTACAATAAATAACATAAATTTCTCGTCAAAAGATTTGGCACGTCTCGCATAAGAGATACACACTGTTTTTAATGAGGATAGAGTAAGAAATTTGGTACTTACATTGTTTTTTTTTCAATTTTATACATTCATAGTTGGATTATTTCTGCACAAGTAAAGGCAAGGAAAATCCGAAAGGAAAACTAGCAAACAAATTTCAAACCTATCGTGGAAAAAGTCGCGCTGTGAATCGATTATTTTCGTTGGACAATGTAAAAAAGAAGAAAACAAATGCTGTAATGACGGTGTTGACGGTACTAAGTTCGTCAGCCACAGCAGCCGTCGACATCCAGAAAAAATCGAAACCCTAATAATTGGTCCTTCAAAATGGGCATCATACCTAACTTGTCTCGATCCCTATTTCAGAACTCATCTCTTTCCGGTAATCCATCTAAACTTAAAGGTCAAAGGGTTTCCTTTAACCTAACTCCCTAAACTCATATCTTACCCCCAACAAATTCTAATTCAAACTTTAACCTTAATTCTGGAGACAAATATTCTATTTTCCGCAGTTCTCATATTCTTAAACCCTAACCAACTTCTCCTCTGTAAAACACCTAACCACACATCATCTTATACACCAAACCATCAATCCCCGTCTCTAACTTTTCAGTCTTCTCTACCTCTCCGCCGACATCAATTACCCCTCCCTTAATCACCACTCAGTCTTTTACAACTTTCCCAACGGCTATGTCACCTTTATCTTCCTTTATGGACCCCCTTCAACCCACTACATTCAAATGCACCCAACAATCTAGTGAATCCACTTGATGTCGCTATGCTCTCTCTAAGCTTAGAGATAAAAAACCTATGAAAACATTCGTCTGTTTTTGGCATATCTGCACAATAAACCTGACTCCGTCTTCTTTGAAGGGAAAACGAAAACAAGTGTAATGGTCTCGGTTCAACAGGAAGGTGTCCCCACCGATGTCCACAGTCTTAAGAAACTCTTCATGAAATATCATGATTTTCTTAATTTGTCTCCCCAAAAAGTGGCGAATGATCTTGAGGCCTTGGGGCAATATATTCACTCAAAGCGGATCTCGCATCTTCAACGTAGCAGAGCTGACCATGATAAGTTTTTTCGCTTTTAATATTTTCCCAACCTCCGCTTCTCCTTCCAAAAATTTCCCTTTTTCTTTCTACTATCAAAATGTAAGAGGCCTTCGTTCCAAAACTCAGTCAGTTTTGCAACAAACTCATTCCTTACCCTTCGATTTATATGCACTGACTGAAGCGAACCTTATCCCCAGCATCAAAAATCAAGAATTGTTCCCTTCTACTTTTAACGTTTATCGCGATGACGATCTTAACCGACCCACCAATGATTGCCGTAACCGTGGTGTCCTTCTTGCTGTAAAAAATACTATTGACTGTTCCCTTATTGCCATATCTTCATCCCCTATCCTTGATTATGTGTCAATTAAGATTTCACTACCCCGAAAGTCACTTTACGTTGTCTGTTGCTACATCTTACCTTCACAAACTATCGAATCCTATGAACTTGTAATTAAATCGATTGATCACATCACCGATTTGAGTGACCCCCATGATGAGATCATTCTTTTCGGCGACTTCAACCATCCTAATTTAAAATGGTCTCCATCAGTCGATCTTTCGTTTTATTTTGCTTCCAATCCCACATCTGCCAAAGAATGTCTTTTCCTTGCTGATTCAAGTCTCTGCCAAGTTAGTGGCATTTCAAATTTCATGGGTAGGCAACTTGACCTTATTTTCACAACAGACCCTATTAACGCATCTGTATCACCTAGTCCCCTTTTTCTATCAACCATCCACAACTTCCACCCTCCCTTTCTTATCTCATTCTTTCACGATTCTCCATTACAGTCCACCACTCCCACGGATCTGTCTTCTTACGACTTCCATAAAGCAAACTATCGTCTACTAACTATCTTGGTTCTTATCTCCATTTTACCGAGCTATACAATTCGCATTACAAGCGCTATCTAATGGAAACGCAATCCAACCTTATCAAAGACCCTAAGTCATTTTTTCAGTTTGTTAACTACAAAAGAAAATCCGATGGCTACCCAACCTCTCTCTCTTTTTAATACCGAAACTTCAAACGATCCTAACACTATCGCCAACCTTTTTGCCACATTCTACAAACAATCTTTTGCCGATGACTGCTTTGTTCCTGATTCAGCCTATTTCAATTATCTACAAAGTTTTTCTCTTGGACCGCTTCTCCGTTCCATCGATCCCCATCAGCCATACTTCTAAAAAATGCTCTTCCATCCTTTCTCTCCCTCTCTCAAAAATTTTCCGCCTTTCCATAAATAAAGGAGAGTTTCCTGAGATATGGAAATCATCTTTCATAACCCCTATTCACAAAAAGGGTTCGAAGAGCGATGTTAACAATTATCGTCCCATCGCCAAGCTATCACACATACCCAAACTCTTTGAAAGTATTTTGTATGAAACCTTAAGTTTCCACTGCAAATCACTCATCTCCTCCTCACAGCATGGCTTTCTCAAATGCCGGTCTGCAACCACTAACCTTGTTGAATTTGTATCCGTCACCCTTTCAGCCTTAGAAAAAGGCTACAAAGTCGATGTTATCTCAACCGATTTCAGCAAGGCCTTCGACAAAATTTCCCATAAGCTTATTCTTTTCAAAATGTCCACTCTCGGCTTTGAACCCTCTTTGTTACAGAGGATTTCTTCTCACCTTGAAAACCGTTATTACAGCGTTCGATTTAGATCTGCCACTTCTTGCCCTTTCTTAGCTACCTCCGGTGTCCCCCAAGGCAGCCACCTCGGCCCACTTTTGTTTATTCTTGCTATTAATGATATTGATAGGGTCATCAAACATTCTTCTGTGTCTCTGTACGCCGATGATACCAAGTTTTTCAAGACCATTTCCTCAACACATGACTCTTAACTTATTCAAATGGATCTAGACAGTTTTTCAGTTTGGTGTCTAAAAAATTGCCTGGAGCTTAACGTCGTCAAATACTAATCAATTACTTTTTCACGCAAACGTAACAAATCTCCTCCCCGTCTCTACCTGCTCCATAATCAACCTATACCCACCGTTGATAATATTCGTGACCTTGGCATTTTATTTGACCCAGAGCTTAATTTTCTCACTCACATACATGATATCATTCTCAAAGCAAACTCAATGCTCAGTTTCGTCAACAGATGGTCCAAAGAATTCTCCAACCCCTATGTAACCCGGTCCTTATACATATCATTTGTTCGTCCACTGCTAGAATACGCCTCTCAAGTTTGGCCCCTTACCAACTTACTCATATTTCCAGAATCGAAAGCATCCAGCGTCGATTCCTACGCTTTGCTCTTTGAGGTCTATCATGGAACAATCCTCTGATTCTGCCTCCCTATCTAGATCGACTTAAACTAATCAACCTGAATTCGTTGGAAGAACGAAGAGAGATAGCAGACATTCTCTTCATTCATCGATTACTCTCCGGTTCCGTTGACTGCATGTCGCTCTACAACTCAATCTCTTTTAATACTAATCCCCGTAATACACGTCACCCTCGTCTCTTTTATATACCCACCCACCGAACGTCTTACGGCTCCAACGAACCTGTCTCTCGCATGCTACGGGCTGTTAATTCAAAAATATGTTTCTTCGACTTTAACCTGAGTACTTCTTCCTTAACACTCCGGCTTCTGAACCGTCCTCCCCCTCACTAACCTTAGCATAAGGTCTTAGTTTTTAAGTTAGATTAGGAATTAGCTTGTATTAAGCCGAATAAATGGGGGTTTTGCCTCCACCAAAATTAAAATTAAGAAGACAAACTGCTTCTTAAAATGAAAAACGATTGTCATGCAATGAACGCACAATAAAAAATATATACATGGGAGGGTACATTTAATGCTCGACAAAAAGATCTCCAAAACGCTAATCACAGAAAAATATCAAGCGAAAAGCTCTACGAAAAATACCACTTCATGAACTTCCCAAATGGCTATGAATATGTAAGAAAAACAAACTGCTCAAAACTGCTTCTTTTAAATTTTTCTTTAAAGTTTCTAGTTCTTATGTCTGCCACTTAATTTCTTACAATTTTTTATACAATTTAATTGAAAATCATATATAAAGCGAAAAATTGATTAAACCTTAAAACAAAATTTCTCTTCACTTCGAATTAGACTTCAACAGGATGTTCGATAATAAGGACAATGTTCTGGCGGGAACCCAAATAAAATATTTTTTGTAATTTAATGCTACAATACGACTTCTGAAAATCAATTACTAATTTTGAGATAAGAAGCAAACGACATGATTTTAACCTAGAATGTTCATCCGATTGTAATATGACCGTTTTTTCATAGAGTAATTATAATTTAGTTTATGCATGTGTACATTAATATGTAACCTTGTAAAACACTTATTACTCTAGCGATCATTCACTTGAACTCATCAGTTGGCTAGTAAGTGCCTTGCCAATACGCAGTTTTTGTTAAGTTCAGTTCAACTTATTTGAATTTATTGAAAAAAACAATGTGAACTATATCCAACAAGTTTAAAATTGTAATCATTAAAATTGGAAGAATTTGTCCAGGGCCAGACATAGTTAATAAGGTGTTTTTTTTTTATATAATACAATTCTATATAATACCGAATTACTCAGCCATGTAGAAGACTTAGTATTATATTTAATTGGACTTGTTGAATTATTGATTCACAATAGCTTTTAATAGCTAAGTCTTCTACTTGGCTGAGTAATTTCAGTGGTAATGCAATAAATGCAATTGTTAATATGTAATTTTGAAAAATAGAATACAGAATCGTTAATAAATCTCATACACAACACTTGAGCTGTACATTGTCCATGTTTTTTTTTCAAAACGATACAAAAAATTAGATTAACCAAGCCCAACAATCTAATGCAATGGTTACTTTTACTTATAATTTTTAAACATTTTCATTTCAATTAGCATAAATTAAATAGTCGCAATGTCCTACTTGTATTGATTTAAAAATTCTTTTCTTTAACAGATGCCAGGACTGCAATGGTTTTTTATCATTTACACAACGTTTTACCACTGACCGCACTGAAGGCAGCAAACGCTTTACCGTTAAGGACAGTAAAGAAGCATATATCCACAAATAAGCCATACTAAGATCGGAAACCTTCGTACGTTTCACCCCCCAAAACCCATTTGTTTACATTGTTGTATATGTAGCTTTGAAACTCTATCCATGAATAGATGGGAAATCGAAAAGCAAAACAAAAACAAATTACTAGGGCTGTGTTGTCTATGTGTCTATAGGAAGAGGAACAGAAAAGATTCTTGTGTGCGTTTCTATCAATGTGTCTATTGGAAGAGGAACAGAAATGTTACTTGTGTGCGTGTTTCAGCTTGTAGGCAAATGTCAAATGAAAGCAGAAGTTTCCGGTCTTTACATTATTAGTTTATGCATATATCAGAGTGTTTGCGCTCGCTCAAGATTACAAAGAGCATCAAAATTCTCTCGCTGGAAGCAAATCAAAATCACAGCCACCAGTCATAACAATTCTTATTTCCTCGGAGAGGGTGGATTTCGGTGATTTCGACAACACACATTCTAAAATGTTCACCATTGAACGTGCGATTGATGTTTGCCTGAAAACATTTTTCACCCTTAACTGGCATATCCGAAGTCATTTGTCTGGTAGTTCATATATATTTACTTCTATCAAATCGACGAAAAAGCAACAAATTCTAAAGCAGCTGAATGTCAAGAATTATTAAAAAAGATGTCAGAGTGAAGGACTTTTTTGAGCCATGTAAGTCTTAATTTTATAAATTGATATATACATATGTATATGTATTTTTTAAATATTTATATGAAAAACAAACACAATGAATTCACATAAAAGCCTTCACTCTGACATCTTTTACATATTATATAGATGAAACAGAATTAAGTAAAAAAATGATTATTTTTAAGCATATTAAGGATTCGTTTTCAATAAAAATGTATGTAGTATACATAGAATATAAAGTAAATTGAAATTGTTTTCATTACTCGAAGATATATTGTTTCGAATTTTTTATGGTTTAATGGACTTCTTCTTTTCGTATTGGCTTTAAGTTTTAGCAAGTCTGTTTGACTTTGGTAGTAAAGAAAAACATCAGATCATTGAACACCTTTATATATTAAAATGTAAAACTAATAAAAACCATTCTCACAGCAGCGGGTACCAGACAAAATTATATTTCCTGGTACATTCTACCAGAAATCTGGTATAAGTTACCAGTAAAAAAAAATATTTCTGGTATAACTACCATACTCCCGATAGTGGATACCATGCAAAATTATATTTCCTGGTACATTCTACCTGAATTTTGGTACAATTTACCAGTAAAAAATAAAATATTCCTGGTATATACTACCATACTCCCGATAGTGGGTGCCAGGCAAAATTATATTTCCTGGTACATTCTACCGGAATTCTGGTACAATTAACCATTTAAAAATAATATTCCTGCAATATACTACCATACTCCCGATAGCGAGTACCAGGCAACATTATATTTTATGGAACATTCCACCAGAAATCGGGTATAATTTACCAGTAAAAAACTATTTTTGCTATATACTACCATACTCCCGATAGCGGGTACCAGGAGTATTATTTTTTACTCGTAAATTATACCAGATTTCTGGTAGAATGTACCAGGAAATATAATATTCCTGGTATATACTACCCTACTCCCGATAGCGGATACCAAAATTATATTTTCTAGTAAATTCTCCCAGAACTCTGGTATTCTGTTATTTTTCTGTTAAATCTCATGCTGTTAAGTATACAGATACCAGGAAACATAATATTTCAGTGAAAATTATTTTACAAATAATTACAACATGAGTATTAGGTACCTACAAAATATTTTTACTTGCGATTATAGGTACTATAAGGCAAGTTATGCATTCGTCGCAAAAAAAAGTTTTGAGATAACAATTAAACATGACATTACGATGATAGCGAAGACGAAAAAAGGTGGTCTAAAAATTCTGTCCATCTGTATGTCTGTTTGTCAGTCTGTCAGTCTGTCAGTCTGTCAGTCTGTCAGTCTGTCAGTCTGTCAGTCTGTCAGTCTGTCAGTCTGTCAGTCTGTCAGTCTGTCAGTCTGTCAGTCTGTCAGTCTGTCAGTCTGTCAGTCTGTCAGTCTGTCAGTCTGTCAGTCTATCAGTCTGTCAGTCTGTCAGTCTGTCAGTCTGTCAGTCTGTCAGTCTGTCAGTCTGTCAGTCTGTCAGTCTGTCAGTCTGTCAGTCTGTCAGTCTGTGAGTCTGTGAGTCTGTGAGTCTGTGAGTCTGTGAGTCTGTGAGTCTGTGAGTCTGTGAGTCTGTGAGTCTGTGAGTCTGTAAGTCTGTCAGTCTGTCAGTCTGTTAGTCTGTCAGTCTGTCAGTCTGTCAGTCTGTCAGTCTGTCAGTCTGTCACTCTGTCAGTCTGTCAGTCTGTCAGTCTGTTAGTCTGTCAGTCTGTCAGTCTGTCAGTCTGTCAGTCTGTCAGTCTGTCAGTCTGTCAGTCTGTCAGTCTGTCAGTCTGTCAGTCTGTCAGTCTGTCAGTCTGTCAGTCTATCAGTCTGTCAGTCTGTCAGTCTGTCAGTCTGTCAGTCTGTCAGTCTGTCAGTCTGTCAGTCTGTCAGTCTGTCAGTCTGTGAGTCTGTAAGTCTGTCAGTCTGTCAGTCTGTTAGTCTGTCAGTCTGTCAGTCTGTCACTCTGTCAGTCTGTCAGTCTGTCAGTCTGTCAGCCTGTCAGTCTGTCAGTCTGTCAGTCTGTCAGTCTGTCAGTGTGTCAGTCTGTCAGTCTGTCAGTCTGTCAGTCTGTCAGTCTGTCAGTCTGTCAGTCTGTCAGTCTGTTAGTCTGTCAGTCTGTTAGTCTGTCAGTCTGTCAGCCTGTCAGCCTGTCAGTCTGTCAGTCTGTCAGTCTGTCAGTCTGTCAGTCTGTCAGTCTGTCAGTCTGTCAGTCTGTCAGTCTGTCAGTCTGTCAGTCTGTCAGTCTGTCAGTCTGTCAGTCTGTCAGTCTGTCAGTCTGTCAGTCTGTCAGTCTGTCAGTCTGTCAGTCTGTCAGTCTGTCAGTCTGTCAGTCTGTCAGTCTGTCAGTCTGTCAGTCTGTCTGTCTGTATGTATGTATAGACACCTACAGCCCAAACGGGTGAGCCGAATTGCTTCAAACTTGGTATATAGAGTTTTTTAGGTATTGTACAGAGAGGAAATTGAAATTTTTTTTAGCTCAAAAAATAACGGTACCTGCCATACAACCGCTACGTTCAAACCTATTTTTCTCGGAAACGGCTCTAACGATTTTGATAAAAAAATCAGTGTGCAAAGTATTTGAAAAGGTTATTAATAGAGCCCTGTTCAAGTGGGGGCGGAGGACAAAAATATCATCCCGGATAATCAGTTCGGTTTTAAGGCGGAACATGACACAATCCATGCCGCGTCTAAACTAGTTTCTGATATCCAATGGAACAAAACTAAAAAGCCGTGTACGGGTACACCGTATGGTTAGGAGGTCTCTATCTAAAGTAACTAGACTAGGTATAAGTAAACCTCTATTGTATATGCTTTATGACATGCTTAATGGTAGAAAGTTTGTTGTCAAGAGTGGCAATGTAACTTCAACCGCAATTTTTAATATTAATAATGGTTTTCAGCAGTAAGCGGTTAACTCGCCGATTCTATTAAGCATTTACACCAGCGATCTGATAGGTATTCTAACTCAGGCAATTGCGTACGCCGACGATATAATTGCGTACAGAACAGCTAATACAGTTGATGTTATCAAAATTCTTTTGCAGAGTGACTTCGAAAAGATTCAGCGATATTGTGATGACTGGAAGTTGAAAATCAACTTCCAGAAATCAGAAACTATTTTGTTAAGGACTCCGTTGTCTAGCGCCTCAAGGGATACGAGAAAGAACTGGCGCAAGCTGGTGATCGTAGGGCCACATGGACATACACTGGCGGGTAAGAGTGTAGTAATGTACCTTGGCATCTGGTTGGATCAGTACTTGTATTTCGACAGACATATAGGTGCTGCTCTGGCCAAGGCTAGGGGAGCCTTTTCCTTGACAAAACGATTGTTTTGTAGCAGTCGTCTTGACAGCAGGGTGAAGGTGATTTGTTACATGGCCCTCATCAGGCCTATAATTGCCTACGGATGCTCGGTGTGGTTCATCGTTGCCCCATCTCAAATGCAAAAGATTCGGGTGTTTTAGATGCAATATCTTAGAAGTCTTGGATTACACAGAACACCAGAGACGGAGTACACAAGATATTATTCCAACGAGGTTCTATATAATGGAGCCAACATAAACAGAATAGATAATTTTTTATTTAAGCTGATTCAGGATTACACTGCAAGAGCGATGTCCTCAACCAACAGCTTAATTTTTGGGGCTTACTGCCCCAATAATGAATATTTTGAGAGTGCGCGGTTAAGTGGCTACATCCCCCCCGAGGTATTCCTCTTTTTAGACAGTCGAGGGCTGATACAGGATGGAATGGCGGTTGCACTCATCTACCACGTCAGTTGGAAAACTGCAGGTAGGCGACTCCTGTATGGTCGAGACGTCATCGCTCAAGGTGGAGAAGAGCGCCTTCGGTTTTGTAGGTCTGTGTCCGATCGGGACCGAAGGGATAGGACGAAACAAGAGAAACAGTTCTGGTGGCTCTCTGGGCAGCATTATGATACATAAAGTCGATTAGAATGGTGTGTCTTGGCCGACTTACGTAGATTTAGGTAAATTAGGTATAAGGAACAGTCGGGGTGGCACAAAAAAAAAATAAGAAATATGTATGTTTGCGGGGGCTTTTGTACATCCAGCTGCTTGCCTGTGTATGTATGTACATACGAATATGTATGTACGTATGTACATGGCTGTGTGGGTTGTATGTATGTGTGTTTGCATGCTTATACAAAATATAAAAACAACTTAAAAATCTGTTGTAGCTGTTCTAGTTTTAAAGTAGATTTAAGTAGTTTTAGGTATTTCTAGTTAGTATAAGTTAGTTGTATCTAGATTTAATTATTTTTAGTCTAGCTTTTGGTAGTCACATGTCACAAAAGCACATGTTACTAAGTTTTTTGTTAAAAAGTTTTCTTGGTCAAATAAAAATAAAATAATTAAAATTAATTAAAATAGTTTTTATGTCGAAAGACTTCGGCGCAAAATTTTAAACGATTTAGTAAAATGTTAAAGCCACTTCTAGCAATTTACTAAGCTTAAAAGATGATTGAGCTAATTTTAAAACGATTTTAACATTTTACTGTAGTTTAATGTTAAAATCACGGAATGGCTACTTTCACTTTTAGCAATTTGCTAATCCATTATGGAATCTGATAGTATATCGGCCTTACACGCGGGGTGCCCAGGTTCGAGTCCTGCTGGTGCACATTTTTTTTTGTTTTTTGTTTTGTAAATAATGAAGTTAAAATGATGAAAATAGAAATAACTAATACATTTTAGAGCACATGTTGGGTTTTCATCAACATATAATTAATTTGCAACGCATAACAACAATAATTGTGTTCATCAAAATTCAAACCCTACAAATTTACTAGTTTAGAAAAGGTTTAAAAATTTTGAAATAGTTATTCAATGAATAAGCACTTAGAAAATTGCTAACTAGTAAAATGTTAAGCCCTTAACAATTGGTTGTTTAAAATTTTGCGCCATTAGTATTAAGAGATATATTTTAGTTTAGAGCGCTCGTAAAGGGCAAGTAAATTAGTTGTAAGTAATTGATAATTAGGCTAGTTTTAAACATTTTTGTATAGCTTTAAGATAGTTATAAGTTAAGATTAAATAAAAATGAATAATAAAAAAAAGAAGCGCTAGTCGTTTCAATGCAATTGATAAACAGAAAAACCTGCATTAGGTTGGATCTCATCATGTGGGCTCGGTGGCGTGATGCGTTAGCTTCTAAGCAGCTGGTCATGGTTCAATACACGATGAAGGCAGAAGCACCACTAGATCAAGGGAATCTGAGATCGACCTTGGCAAGTCGTGAAATAGCTATAATTCCAGCCAAAAATAATATGAGAAAACTTGGTGGTAACTGAAGTTGTTGTTGGGCGTTCAAAATCATAAAATAAATAACTGTTTTTTAGAAGAATAGATTTTTCAAAAACCAGTCTCTGAATTTTTTTGAAATTAAACTTTTTCCAATTTGTATTCTAAAAATATTTTTTAAAATTTTATAAATTAAAAAATATTTTTTTAAAACTGCTCCAACGATTTTTGATTTTTTGTATACACCTATTCATATTATTATCCGACAATTCAAATGGCATCTTTTTTCCCTTAAACTTTAACAACTAAGCAATCTGAACAGATTTTATTATGTGAAGCTATAATAGGCTAAGTTATCCATTTATTTCTACCATATTGCATATGTATATTGTATTTTAACTCATTTTTGGGTACGTCAGTGAAAAGCTACATAACTATGTATGTATATAATAGGTAGCCCCTCATAGATTTATATACAGGTTGTCCCACAGTTACCGCCGGCCGCAGACGAAAACCATGGGTTCCTAAGGTCATTCTAAGTCGAAAAACTAATGAGGTAATTTTCTCATTTTCGCTCCGTTTTACGTCCAGGAAAATTAGACAAAAAAATGATGAAACTTCAAAAAAATTCCGACAAAGCTTAATTTTGGTGGAGAGCTTCATTTTAATGCCCTAACCATTTCCTAATAAGTACCCTAAATTTGGTGCGGAGCAAAATTTTTTTAGTTTTTGCCAAATTACTCGAAAACTATAGGTTCGTTTGAAAAAAATTGTAAGTACGCATTTTAGTTAATGTTATTTTACACAAAAAATATTCGGACTTTTTTTATCGTACAATTGATAGATTTGGAGAAAAATGGTCGAAAACATTGGGGTGTAGTACATTATTTCAAAAAAATCTAATAAGTTTCTGTTTTGGAGTGGGGATTTTATTTTGTTTTTATTTATGTTTGCAGAATCATATTCTATGAAAAAAGAAACAAATTTTAAGAGTGGAACCGGAAGGGTAATGCTGCCATCTTAAAAATCCTAATTTTTTTTATTTTGATTAAGCAAAATCTTAATTTTTTCTACAATTTGTTTTTGTGCAAATAACAGTTCTCCCGCAAATTTCAATCAAACCGAGTATTTGTTGTTTTTTTAAAGTTGTTTTCTCACTTTGATATCATTTTATTAAAAAAACACGTCAATAAGTACGCATTTTGTTTGCTTAATATGAAAGCCAAGTTTATTTTCTTAAAATAACTTAAATTTTATTGCACAAAAAAGGATATTTAAAGTACCTTCGTAAATAAATGTAAGGAAATTGGGAGAAATTACAAACAATAAATTATTTAAAGTGGTAATCAGGATGACGTCGATTTGGAAAACTTCGGGCGTATTCGCGAGCTGTTCTCCGAGCAGATCGTCCCATTTCACCATATATCAATAACATTTCAATATATTCTTGATTGGAGTAATACATCGTAGAAAAATGTAATTAATTAATTAAAAACACACTCAAACTTTAATTACAAAATGCAAGGGAGTACGAGTGAAAACATGGTCTTACTAAATTTACTTAATTTATTTGTCTCCTTCTTATCCACATTAGATGATTTTTATTGTTTTTTTATTTCAAAAGTGAATTTTTTTTTAATTTCACTATGTTTGTTCCTTTTTTGATAATTATGAATATTGATAATTTTTTGCAATAAGCTTATATTTTGTTAAGAAAATAAACTGGGCTTTCATAATAATCAAACAAAATGCTTACTTATTAGCAAGTTTTTTATGAATAAAATGATATCAAAATAAAGCTTAAAAAAACAACAAAAATTGGGTTTGATTAAAATTTGCGTGAAAACCGTTATTTGCACAAAAACAAACTGCAGTCAAAATTATAAGAGTTTTTAAATTCCTGATTGGTTAAAAAAAGACCTTACGAATCGGACGTCGTTTAGCAAAGATATTTCTAATTTAAGAAAAAAAGATCCAAAATCATAAAAACCGTTATAAATCCTAAACGGAGTGAAAACGAGAAAATTACCTCATTAGTTTTTCGACTTAGAACTACCTTAGGACCACATGGTTTTCGTCAGCGATGGTAACTGTGGGACACCCTGTATACAAATTAAATAATTGTATTTAGTTTTTAATTAAAAAAAAACTTTATTTAAAATTCAAACTTAAAGGTAATTTCAGAAACGTATATCTATCTTAAAAATAATAACTATTTTTATCTAGTCTATTGTTGATGTAGATGTAGTGTGTTTTTTTTTTTTTTTCAAATTCATTTTTATTTCATTTTAACTTATAACTATCTTAAAGCTAGACAAAAATGTTTAAAACTAGCCTAATTATCAATAACTTACAACTAATTTACTGGCCCTTTACGGGCGCTCTAAATTAAACTATAACTCTTAAAACTAATGTCTTTCGACCTAAAAACTATTTTAATTAAATCTAAATTTTTTTTTTATTTTATTTTATATTTCAAGGAAATTTCACAAAAACTTGATATCTGATCATTTTTTTTTTTTTTTTTTTTATTTTTTTTTATTTTTTTTTATTTTTTTTTTATTTT
This sequence comes from Philhelius pedissequus, assembly GCA_910595825.1. Taxonomy (NCBI): domain Eukaryota; kingdom Metazoa; phylum Arthropoda; class Insecta; order Diptera; family Syrphidae; genus Philhelius; species Philhelius pedissequus. The sequence continues at coordinate 150,028,557 of OU343161.1, forward strand.
TTTTATTTTTTTTTTTTTTTTTTTTTTTTTTTACTTATAAACTAAACCTAAATATATATTAAAAATAATTAAAACTAAATAAAACTAACTTATACTAACTAAAAATAACTTACACTACTTAAAATACCTAATAATACTTAAAACTACTTAAAAACTAGAACAGCCACGGCAGCATTTTTTTCGTTTTTTAATTTTTTTTTTGTTTATTTTTTATATGAATGCAGACACATACAAACATGCAACCCACCCATACATGTACATACGCACGTACATATACGTACGCACATACATGTACAGACACGCAGATACATGCACGCATGCCCCCGCATACATACATATTTTTAATTTTTTTTTTGGTGCCACCACGACTGTTCCCTATACCTAATTCCCTAAATCTATGTAAGTCGGCCAAGATATACCATCTTCATCGACTTTAAATATCACGATGCTGTTCAGAGAGCCACCAGAACTGGTTCTCCTGTTTCGCCCTATCCCTCCGGTCCCGATCGGACACAGTCCTACTGAACCGAAGGCGCTCTTCTCCACCTTGAGCGATGACGTCTCGACAATAAAGGAGTCGCCTATCCAAAGTTTTCCGGCTGACGTGGTAGATGAGCGGAACCGCCCCTCCATCCTGTATCAGCCCTCGACTGTCTAAATAGAGGAATGCCTCGGGAGGGATGTAGCCACTTAACCGCGCACTCTCGAAATATTGGTTATTTGGGTAATACGCCCCAAAAATTAAGTTGTTAGTTGAGAACATCGCTCTTGCAACGTGACCCCGAATCAGCTTAAACAAAAAATTATCTATTCTGTTTATGTTGGCTCCGTTGTATAGAACCTGGTTGGAATAATATCTTGTGTACTCCGACTCTGGTGTTCTGTGTAATCCAAGGCAACGTCTAAGACATTGCCTCTCAAACACCCGAATCTTTTCCATTTGAGATGGGGCAACGTTGAACCACACCGGGCATCCGTAGGCAATCATCGGCCTGATGAGGGCCATGTAGCAAATCACCTTCACCCTGCTGTCAAGACGGCTGCTATAAAACAGTCGTTTTGTCAAGGCAAAGGCTCCCCTAGCCCTGGCCAAAGCAGCACCTATATGTCTGTCGAAATACAGGTACTGATCCAACCAGATGCCAAGGTACTTTACTACACTTTTACTCGCCAGTGGATGTCCATGTGGCCCTACGATCACCAGCTTGCGCCAGTTCTTTCTCGTATCCCTTGAGGCGCTAGACAACGGAGTCCTAAACAAAATAGTTTCTGATTTCTGGAAGTTGATTTTCAACTTCCAGTCATCACAATATCGCTGAATCTTGTCGAAGTCACTCTGCAAGAGAATTTTGATGACCTCAACTGTTGGAGCTGTTCTGTACGCAATTAGATCGTCGGCGTACGCAATTGCCTGAGTTAGACTACCTATCAGATCGCTGGTGTAAATGCTGAAGAGAATCGGCGAGTTAACCGCTCCCTGCTGAAGACCATTGTTAATATTAAAAACTGTGGTAGAAGTTACATTGCCACTCTTGACAACAAACTTTCTACCATTTAGCATGTCATAAAGCATGTACAATAGCGGTTTACTTATACCAAGTCTGGCGAGCTTTAGATAGAGACCCTCTAACCATACGGTGTCGAAGGCCTTCTCCAAATCAACCAGACAGGCACCCGTACACTGCTTTTTAGATTTGTTCCATTGGACATCAGAAACAAGTTTAGACGCGGCATGAATTGTGTCATGTCCCGTCTTAAAACCGAACTGATTATCCGGTATGATTTTGTTGTCCTCCGCCCACTTGAACAGAGCTCTATTAATAACCTTTTCAAATACTTTGCTGATACTCGGAAGAAGACTTATCGACCTGAGATTCGCCGGATTGGAATTGTCCTTTCCCTTTTTAGGGAGAGGATGCACCACTGCTGTCTTCCACCGCACTGGATAATATGCATTATTCAGTGCGTTGTTAAACAGTGTGGTATATATGTCAACTGCTTCTTGAGGCAAATGTCGTAGTACAACGTTGGATATACCATCGACTCCTGCTGATTTCTTTTTCTTTAGTGAATCAAAGATGAGCTGGAGCTCAATCTTCGAAATTAACAGGGAACTAGTCCCATTTCGCTCGGCGATTATGGCGTTTGCCAAATGTTCATCATTAAACCCGGTAAAACCAAGGTTCTCAGATCGCCACTGCGTTATATCGTTCCGCAGGTAAAAGTGGTGAACCAGAGCTCTGCTCTCCAGGTCATGGTTCGGGCGAATGCTAGCATTCACCTTGTACACTTGCTGAAAAACAGCCCCCACCGCCTCCACCTTCTCCTGTGGATCTTCGATTATGAAGAGGTCATCGTCCAAGACGGCGTCATCTGGATCTATGCCAGCTGTCAAGAGTACGTCTCTGTTTTGTGTCGTCCTCTGGAGCTTAAGACACGGAAGGTCGTTTTGATCTTTTCTTCTGAATATCTTATTAATTTGCGGGAACATACTCGGGTCGGTAGCGTTCACGGCCCGAATTTTGTTGTCCCAAAACAAATTAATGGACAACCTATAATTTTCTTTGATCAATTGGTTGATGTTTTTTATGGACGACTTCAGTGTCCTTATCTCCAGATCTCGTGTGTCAGTAAACCGTCTGTACAAGCGTTTTAGTCTTGTCAGTAAGCCACTTTTTTGTCTGTGTAGTGCATCAATTGTCGCGTTACGGTACATGTCGGTTGCGTTACGTTCTTTGTATTTCGGTATTGTCCTATTCATTGTTCGTTGAATTATTTCGTCCATTTGTTCTAAGTATCTGTCAATTTCAGTATTTGTCAGGTTCCTGTCATTTGGTGGGGATATATCATTTGAACGTAATTCGCTCAATAAGAAGTTCGAGAAGCGTGGCCAGCGCACCTTACTGTAATTGTAAGTATGCACAGGTACATACTCCTCCAATTCCATAAGCTCGTTCGGAAGTTGTATTACGGCGGCGAGTCCGCAGTGGTCACTGTCGTACTCGATCGTTCTTAAACAATTTTTAGGCCGTTGGCCCACAGTGTCAGTAATTGTTAGTCTTGCGTCTTTCAACAATAGATCCAGATAGGCACCGCTTCTTGGAAAGGATGGCCTGTCTGTAGCGAGAAGTTCAATGCGATACTCCAGGTTGTATCGACCCATCCAATTATACAGATGGTTACCACGAGGATTTTGTATTTGATTTCCCCAATCTATATGTTTGGCATTTAAATCACCAGCCAATATGTAGTAGTTTTCTTCCGAGCTTAATCTTAAGCATTCAAAAAGCTTTTCAAGCTCTGTTATAAACTGTGTGGGCTGAGGTGTTTCCGGTGCATAGGCAGCGATCACATACATTCGCTTCCCCTGTTGGAGATGAATGCATATGATGCATGCCTCTAACGTCCGAAATTTACGCACATCACTATTATATATTACCTTATGACTAATGCCTTTACGTATAAAGATTGCGACGCCCCCTCCTTGAGTGGAGTTGGGTCGGTCTCTCCTTACGATATTGTAATTGTTGTTAGACAATTTATGTTTCTGGTTAAGCTTATTTTCGCCATAAACACATCTGGACTTATGTCTTTAAGCAATTGGAATAAATTCGCTCTACGTTCGGTCCTAATCAGTGAATTTACATTCACACCTAGGATCTTAAAGGGCCTCTCCGGCAGCGCGCCCTTAGCCTCTAAGTTGCGTTAAGCTCGGCAAAACAGAGTAGATATAATCCACCCTAGTCGCCTGCTCCCTGATCTGGTTTTGGAGGCCGTTCAACTGGCCCTGGATGGCCAGTAGAACGCCCATAATATCCGCCTGTGCCGCCGGCGCCTTAGGCACGGGGGCCTGTTGGGCGACCTTTGGTGTAGGCTGTACCGTGCTTCCCCTTCCTGACGCCATTTGGGCGTAAGAAATTTGGGGGTTGACGGGCGTTGTTGTAGGAGGGCGCACTGTTGGACGCTTTTCTACCACTGTTTGCTTTGCTGCTTTATTGTTTTTTATAAGCTGAAACGTCGGGCATCCCCGATAATTAGCGGGGTGTCCGGCGCCTCGGCAGAGTACACATTTAAGATGTAGTGTGTTGCACAAGATGATGTGTCCGAAGATCGGAACGACGCGACGTGACGCACTTGATGTGTGTTTACTTTGACCCAAGAATGTTGATGTGTTTAGGATACGAATTCCGTTGCTCTGGTTCCATAAACAAAAATTGGTTTAATCAGTTATCGCTGACTATAGTTTCTTATTTTGAGTACCCGAATGGATAATGGGCATTGTGTGGATGTATATCGTAAATCAACTGAATACTAGGTCCCTTTTGAGTAGGGTTGATTGTGGTGCTTTAACTCCCTCCATGGGTTAAAAGAGGCGTCTCCGACTCTTGGTACTGCCTAATGAGTTGTTGAATTCTTTCATCGCTTTCGTGTTTTCTTGTAGCGTCTGCATTACTCTCTCTCTTTTTAAGTAGAGTTTTAGAATTCGGAATACTGAAACAATAGCCAATGTCTATATGAATATTGTAAGCCAAGGCCTGCTTGCCATCTCTATTTGAATTGTGTTTAGTAGATTGATGTTGTCAAACTTAAGTTCATCGTTTAGCGAATTTATGTAACTTCGATCTCGTAATTTGAACTTGCGCATCCCTTCAAGTATTATCGAATTTGGTTATATAACTGATCTTATTTTATAACTGAAATATGTACGTATATATAAATATTAATTGGTTATATTTTAATATGAAACACTCTGTACGCAATTAAGTGCAATTGCAAATTCATTTACTTACTTATTTTAATGTGTAATACAAATAATTTTTTATGTAATACAACTCATAACTGAAATAGATCGAATCATAGAACAGTATGCCCTTTTAAGCTATATATGTAAAATAGTACATACAACTTACTGTACCATGGTATCAATAGTTGTGTAAGTTAAGAAATAAATTCAGTTTGTAATAAAGCGTTGAAACGAAAACATCTTTCTTTTAATTTCATTCTTTTATGTTCTCGGCGTCCTACAGCTTCAGAAGTGGAATTCATGTAATTAGTGTACGTTCGACTGTACAATTATTTTTTGATTACAAATTCAAAGTTTTACGTTTTATGTTTAATTTTAATGTAACGAGATTGAAGTCTCAGATAAGAATACCTACGTATAAATATGGATTTACGTATTTCCAAATTTTTACAAGTGGCTTCTGTTCAGGAGCTAAAAGATAAATTAACTGCAATGCGTTTGCCTTCAAATGGACTGAAAGCTGCGTTGAAAGTCCGCGTTGAAGATGTAATTCGACAATTTAGTGATGAACAAATAGACGAGTATTTTCCTGCAAGCAATGATAACAGCAGCATTGAAGAAAGCGATGTTAATGTTTCTGAAAATGATCTGGACCAACAACAATTGGAGGATTTACGGAGGAAAATTGCGATAAAAGAAGAGATTCTAGCACTGCAAAAACGATTGGCGGAACTCAGTAATCCAAGTGAGTCACATTCTAATTCTTGCTCATTCAGGGACATAGAAGATTCTTTACAAACATTTTCTGGCAATGATAGTTTTCCTATCTCCAAATGGATTCAAAATTTTGAACATTCTAAGGAAATTTATAATTTTGACGAGTCAAAGTGCTTTATTTTTGCGCAACGATTGTTGAAAGGAACTGCTAAGCTTTTTCTAAGATCAACTTCATGCAGTCCTGGAGAGAATTAAAAAAAGCCCTCATTAACGAGTTTCATCATCATTCATCAGTGTCCCATGTACACAATGCATTAAGAAATAGAAGGAAGCGTAAAGACGAAAAACTACAACAATACGTCCTCACTATGATAGAAATCGCAAGTTAAGTTCATCTGATATCGAAGAAAATGATGTCATATCATACATTATAAGAGGTATACCCGACTCGTCTTTTAATAAACAAGTTCTTTTCACTTCTAATACTATACCTGAGCTGAAAACTGTTTTAAGAAAGTACGAGAGAATGAAACTGGATTGTTCGTCGTCATCCACGGTTCTTCATAAGACTGTACCACAATCAGAAATTACAGTACATGCAAGTAACAAGGTCAACATCAAGTGTTACAACTGTAACGAAGCTGGTCACGTATCATCGATGTGTCCAAAACCAGCACGTGAGCGTGGTTCTTGTCTTCGATGTGGGAAGCGGGGGCATATTGTAAGAGATTGCCCGCAATCATCTACTGTGTGTTTTCTTCAAGATCCTCATGATGCTAAAGAGAGCATCTCTTCCATTTTTCGAGATTTTCATGGTGTTTTGGATTACCATCTCCAAACGAACGAGTATGGATCAGTCAGTACAACGATGAGTGCTATAACAATGATTGATATGGGGAGCCCTATCAGTTTCGTGCAACAAAGAGTTATTCCACCTTACGTGACGACATCTATAGAAACACATTTGGAAGACTTTGTGGGTATTAGCAACAGCAAATTGATAATTTTTGGTAAAGTGTTTTGTAAAATTAATTTGATAACGATTTTGTAAATCAATATTTATTTATTGTTAAGAATGATACCATGAGAGATGCTGTTATTTTAGGGCGCGATTTTTTAAGAAAAACAAATGCTAAATTTTAACAAGATTTAAGTACTAATATTTTAGAAGATGAAATAAATGAAGTTATGAAAATTGATACGTTTGATGATCGCGATATTAAATTCAATTTAAATATAAATGAAAATTTATCACTTAATGATAAAATCGAAATTCAAGAGTTAGTTGTCCGGGGTATTTCAGATAATGATTATCTAGTTAACTGTTCTACTAATGAAATTGAGATGAAGATAGTTCGTAAAGATATGAACAGTGTTTTTAGTTGCACAACTCGGAGTTTGCCATTTGCTCATAAAACTAAGCTGAATAAAATTTTATATGATCTTTTGAATAAACAAATTTGTCGCGAGAGACATTCGCCATTTGCTTCACCAATAGTCCTATTAAACAAAAAAAAAAACAAAAAAATATAAAATTTTAACTTTCGTTAATGATTTTAATTTCAAATGAAAATTTATATTATTAGTATTAAATTCAAATTAAGTCTTATGTTATTAATGTTCTTATCTGTAAATCGAGGGCGATTCATTGTCAGGATGATCGAGCTATAGCTGATCTTATTTTATAAATGAAATATGTACGTATATATATATATTAATTGGTTATAACTATTTTAATATGAAACACTCTGTACGCAATTGAGTGCAATTGCAAATTCATTTACTTACTTATTTTAATATGTAATACAAACCATTTTTTATGTAATACAACTCATAACTGAAATAGATCGAATCATAGAACAGTATGCGCTTTAAAGCTATATATGTAAAATAGTACATACTACTTACTGTACCATGGTATCAATAGTTGTTTAAGTTAAGAAATAAGTTCAGTTTGTAATAAAGCGTTGAAACGAAAACATCTTTCTTTTAATTGCATTCTTTTATATTCTCGGCGTCCTATAGTTAGTTGGGTTCTCATATGTTATATTGTCGATCGTAGTCATGTTGTCGAAGTTGACTAAATATGTTTCAATGTATGTTGTGTCATCGACCTCAAGTTGTCTGGAAATTAATATCGCTCCATCTGTTAATAATTCTATCGGATAGCTAGTTCTTTTCCGTTATCTTATTGCATTTTGCTGTTTTTTTATTTAAAAGATTAATGATACATATTTTGTAGGTTTACAAAAATTGTTTCTTATTTCTAGTTTACATTCCTTAATATTTATGAACGTATTATTACATCTAATTTTTTTATTTTCGATGGATAGTTTTCCATTTAATTGGCTTATTGACCTTGCTTCATAAAGCTTACATATTTTTCAATAATTGTATATTTAATTAAAATTACAATTAGATCTTTAGTTTGGATAATCTTTTATCTAGATACATCCATTAAATCTTTGAGTGTCAGTGTTTCATGTTCATGTTCCGTTATTTTTTTAACATCTTCTAAATTTAAAATAGATGGATTTAGTTTACCAAGTTTAGCTAAAGTTAACATTAAATTTTGCAATTCTAGTATTATCATTTTATTCTTTCTTTATATCAATTCATAATAATAATATATAATAATGTTTATTGAACTGATATATATACAATTGGCTCTTATTTATATTTTACATTACTTATATTACATTGATATTTTAATTTGTGTTTGCACTTAAGGGGCTAATATTATACATTGTTTTAATTTTTTTTGTTAAAATTATTTAAAAAAATTGTCCTTGAATTTCTTGTACTACTTACTAAAACCTGTGTGGATAATCTCTGGTTGTTCAAATCCGATGTGATGTGGGGGTTAATGTGGCATCTAGCCAAGGTGGTAGCTTGACGCTGCATCCTCGTAGAATTGGATTGCTTCGTTGTCGTTGATATTAATAAGTCCTTCGTCCAGTAGCCCTGTCACATCCAGATATCTTGGCTCGGGCTTGGGTGGTTGATTAGGTTACTCGTCTGTCTTTTGGCAGCACTGATCATGTACTTGTCGAGGGATGTTATGCCGGACGCCTCGAAAAGTCGTTTGTTGCTGAAGTGCTTTTGACGCCGCTGGTCAAAGTGGAGTCCCGTGCAGATCCGGAGGATTTTCCTCTCAAACATTCCAAGCCTTCTCATGCTGGTTTTGGATACAGTAAACCAGAGAAGTTGCTTATAGATAAGCAGTTTCGTCTTCTGGCCATCAATTCATCTCTCAGTGTGAATCTAAAACTTTTAGTTAGTTCAAAGATGATTGAATTTGTGCCAAATTGCTTATTATTGTTTTCTATTAAGCCATTAATTTTGCTTTTTATTATGATTTCATCATCGTGATCGGGTGAACCTGCAATCCACTTCCAAATTGTTTCGATTGTATTAATAGATCTTTTAGTTCTAATGGGGGAAAGTTGGTTTAACAACAATTGAATTATTTCGAAATCACCGTCATGTTTTGTATCTGAAGGTGTATCTGCGTAAACTGTTTCGTCATGTCTTCTTTGTAGTGTTATTCTTGTGTCGTCTATTATCCCTATTACTGTCAAATTCGTAATATGGAATAGGTTTGCTGATTTTTCGTATATTAAAACGTTGCCGTTTTCTATTAATATATAATAATCTCTCGTGTGGTCTATTACCTCTGCTCTTAGATATATGATGAATAAGGATATTAGAAGAAGTTTCAGCATTTTTAAAAAGTGTGTCCTTCTCGATTCTGGATACTTTTTGATTTCTTTGATTGCGGATCACTTTCTTGCGATGCGGGATACTTTTGGATTTTTCCGTTTAAGGATCAGGGCACTTTCTTTATCACACTTTTTAACAAATTTGCCCTTTTCCTGCGATGACGGATACTTTTCTATTTTTCCGTTTAGAGATCAGGATATAGTCTTTCCCAACTAACAATTTAGCTTGCAGTAGGTACGATTTTGAGAATTTCGCAGCCTAATAGCTTATATGTAGCCATCTTATGAAAGCTATAGCAAGATAGCTGGTAGATAGCCATCTTATACAAGCTAGTAGCTTGTATATAGCAAGCTAATAGTTTATATATAACCATCTTATTTAAGCTATAGCAAGGTAGCTTGTGTATAGCCATCTTATACAAACTATAGCTTCTATATAGCCATCTTATGCAAGCTAAAAATGTGCATTTGTAGATAGCTTGCATATAGCCATCATATAAAAGATATACCTTGTATATAGCCATCTTATGCTAGCTATAGCACGTGCATTTGTAGGCAGCTTGTATATAGCCATCTTATACAAGCTATATCTTGTAAAAAGCCATCTAATGCAAGCTAGAGCACGTGTACTTGTATGGATTGTATGTTTTATATTGTTGTAAGTTAATTTTTACATCATGGAAATTCCACCATTAGTTTTGAATAAGTATTTTATATTAATTTTCAAATTGACTTAACTTCTTTGTTAAGAAAAATAATTTCCATGTGAGCACAAAATCGCAAAATGTCGATCAAAAACAGAAATCACTTGAAATACAGAAATCGAATTTGTAAAACTTGTTTTTACACACTGTACACATACCTACCATATTAAATTAAATACACATGACTATAAAATATACAGATTTGAATATTATTTTTTTAAGAAATCCAAAGAATGGAATTTTACCAATCGCCACAGCACATGACAATGACATTCATTGGGCGAACGCAAAATATTTATTATAACGTGAAAGCACGCGATGTATCAACTCATCAAAATTTGGACATTCCACTCGTATATCAATAGGTGGCGTAGTGGCAGGGTGCTCGGACGGCGATCGAAAGGTCCTGAGTTCAAATACCGGAAAAATCATTTAAGTAAATTGAAATTTTTAAAATAATAAAATAAAATAATAAGTTAAATTCTATACATTTCAGATAAGCAGGAAAAGCAGTTCCCTTAGCCCCAATTGTCGATAAAAATGCAGATATTAATAAAATTAATATAATAAAATATATAAGCAGCCATTTTTTTAAACTATTTTTAGTGTCGTATACATACTAATTGCTTCCATATAGCTGGCAGAAGCAGGCCTTATGCAAGCTATTTGCAGATGCAGGCTATATACAGACTATTTGTTTCCATATGGCTTGTGACGGATGTTTATATGCAAGTAATTGCATGCAGAATGTGCGCCAAACCGAATGCACAAAGGCCTTCTGTGGTTAATATACAAGCTAGGAAATAGCTTGCATATAGCCTACTACAAGCTAAAATGTTAGTTGGGTTATTACACTTTCTCTTGTCTTTGCAAGTTAATTTGGTTGTAAATTTTGGCGAAGCACCGAGTGTCGAATTTACTTTATTTTTTTTTTTTTCAATTACGTTAACACTAGGGCATTCCGGACGAACCCCCAATTAAATAATTGTATTTAGTTTTTAACTAAAAAAAAAAAACTTTATTTAAAATTCAAACTTAAAGGTAATTTCACAAACGTATATCTATCTTAAAAATTATAACTATCCCGAATGAATCGCTAATATGGAATGCGTGACATGCTGTTTTATCTAGTCTAAGATGATGTGTACGAAGATCAGAACGACGTGACGCACTTGATGTGTGTTTACTTTGAGCCAAGAATGTGAACGACCCACATGATGTGTTTAGGATACGGATTCCGTTGCTTTGGTTCTATAAACAAAAATTGGTTTAATCAGTTATCGCTGACTATAGTTTCTTATTTCAAGTACACGAATGGAAAATGGGCATTGTGTGGAAGTATATCGTAAATCAACTGAATACTGTGGTTCCTTTGAGTAGGGTTGATTGTGGTGCTAACTTACATACATACATACTTATGTATGTATCTTTAACAATTACTTGAATATTATGAATGTAACGCGAGTCAGCCTAAGGTTGCACAGTATTTATTTTTTAGTTTGATTCTCAAAACTAAAACAATAAAACTTTGGAAAAGATGTTTGTTTCATCCCAATACGACCAATTTTCATAACATAGCTGCAGCTCTTCGAAAAACACTAAAAAAAAAACTGAAAACCATTTTCATACCTAGATATGTAAATACCTACCTACCTATTTTGGCAAGTGTATTATTTTACAAAAAAAAATAAAAATAATAACTTTTGGGTGCAAAATTACTATTTTCTTACTTGGGGTTAGGTAGGAGAGCAATCCCTGAATTGCAACTTTTTTGGAAAGTTAATTTCCTGCATTTCAAAAAAAAATCAGCAATATCGGAGAAAAGTTCCCCAAATTCCGAAAAAAATACTAGTGAGCAGTCACTATCTATACATACCCACCTATCTTGTTTATTTTATTTTTGCCAACCACTGGACAAGAATTCTCAAAACAAAATTTAATTCTAGGAAATAAAATCTTCTATTATTGGAAAATCTTGACCAACGAACAAAATGTATGTACCTACGCATTATGTATATAAAGAATACAGAAGTACATAGGTATGTAGGCATTGAAGAAAAATCGTCTCGATTGACAACAGAAATACTCACTTTCCACTTGCTTCATAACAACAACTAGGTATAGGCACGCTAAAGTAACCAAAAATTATCTACCCAGCCAAAGAAGAAGAAACAGTTTATATCATGTAAAAAAGTATTATTTCTATGACCGTCGTTTTTGTTGTTGTTTGATTGGATGTGCTTGTGCTTATTTCTTTTTATACCTGTCTATTACAGAAAATAAAAAAGAGACAAGTTATAGGAATGGAAAATTCCAAATTGCTAGCTTTGATAATGGCGTCGTTCGGTGGCGCAACCTAACCGATCCGGATTGCTTGGTGTTGTTGTAACGCCTAAGGAAAAAACAACTGATGAACTAAACATATGTTGTCCAACACAAATCTCAAGCTACCCAAAAATTATTGGATTCGTTGAGATTCGTTTGGAAATTTGAGGAACAGCTGATTCAAAACTTCAGATGCGTATGCAATACAACTGAAATAACGAGAAAGCTACCTGAATCGTTCGAAAATAAATCCGCTACAAAGGTATCTTGGATAGCCTATCGGCCGCGCACCGAACGAGGCCAATAATGAGAATAATATTCTTTCACTAATTCATTCAAATGCATTTACACGAGTTCTGACTACGGTAAAAGAGGGAACACAGCCTTCCCGCGAGGACTGCAATTCCATCAGCCGCTTATTGCAGAAACAATGTAGTTGGTTGCGAGTGCTACCGAATATTTGTAATTTGAATATAATCATTGGAATCTTTTTATAAGTATCTAATGCTACGCTTTCACCTAAAGATAATCCGGTTTAAATTGAGAAGATTAAAAATTAATCTTCAAGTGTTTTCACCAGTGAAAAAAAAAGATTAGTTTGACGTTTTCACAATGAATTGTCGTTCAAAAGTCAATACAACAAGACAAAAACAAAATAATTGGGAAGAAGAATAATAATTTCGGTGCAGTGAACAAATTTAATTTCAATAAATAAAAATGATTAATAACTTTGAAATATTGTTATCCCAACATCTTGCAGCAAATAGATATATTAACATAAATACTGTGATCGCCTTTGCACGGTTTTCGTTTTTATATATTTGGGAAAGAACAACTTCAAAGTATTACTGTAGGATAGCTAAAACATTTTCCATTACAAATTCGAGGCACCGACCTCTTTGGTCTTTGTAGCTTTATTGTATTTTTGATTTTTATACTTATTTATAAACAAAAACAGAATTTGAAGGCAACGACAAATTATACCAGACAAAAACAAATTAAATAATGTTGGACAGTTTTTTTTTTTGTTGAATGTCAATGGAGAAAATATGACATTAGAATAGGCGCGTTCTATGAAATAAGGTTTGTTTCTTTTGAGAATCTTCTAATTCGAAGAAGATTTCAATGAGATTAATTTCTAATCTTCATTTAAGGAGATTAAAATTTGTATGGGAAATCTTCAAGATGTAGAAGATTTCAAAGAAGATTTATGGTTAATCCACTTAAGTCTGGAGTAAGTGGTAGGTGAATACGTAGTATAATACTAATCCGGTTTAAAAAAAGTAGATTAAAAATTAATATTGAAGTGTTTTCACCATAGAAAAAAGAGATTATTTTGACCTTCTCTATACCTCCATCTCTTTCTAACACACATATAAAGTTAAAACTCTGAGATGATTGCTACGTGACGACTCTAGCAAGATGGCGTCCTTGTTTTCTGTATGGAGAATTGACATTGGGATGTGCGCATTCTGGCCGCCTTTCACAAAATAATTGGGTCTATTCGGCGAGATCTTTTATTCTGTTATTCTGCTATTCTGTTATGAATTTTCATACAAAAGTTTAAACTGTCAAAAAATCTTTTATGAATTATAATTTTGGTATTCTGCATGCTTAATCTGCTATGGAATCTGTTAAGAAATCTGCTAATGAGCTGTCAAAACTTCGAAATTCTCAACAAATCGTTTACGAACTGCATTTTTGGTATTCAGCATGCCACAATCTGTTATGGAATCTTTTATGAATCATAACAGAATAAAAGACACATTTTGGTTACTTTTATCATAAAAGATTTAAATATATGTAGTAAAAACTTTTATTTCGTGAATGAATTGTTCTTAAAAGGAGACAGATATAACAAAAAATAACTAAAATGCATAATAACAAACTCAAATATGTAAATAATTTGAAAACTAAATTATTTCAATACACTAAAGCACAGAACACATTTGAGGGATGAAACATAAGAAATTAGTCGTTTATCTTGCCGATGTGCGTTTTGTACAACCTTTTATACTGGATATATTAAATTCAGGAACTGTTATGGAAAAATTACAGAAAACAAAAATTTATCTTCGCGAAACAAAATACGATCATTCCACAGGTTAATTTATTGTTATTCGTCAGTGCCGACTGCCGAGAATTTTTATTTACTACAGCTGATAATTTGATAGCAGATTTTAGGTCTGTTCGCATAAATGTTTCTTTTTCGAAGTTCCATAACAGACTTTTATAAAAGATCGAACTCCTGAATACCAATTATAAAATATCTTTTATGGTGGAGATCTTTTATGCATCATAACAGAAAATTGGTAGCAGAATAACAGATGTGGCAGAATAGGCCTAAATGTTTGTTTGGGGTGTGTTGAGAAAATAACTCCCTACTTTTAAGAAGATTTCAATGAGATTAATTTCTAATCTTCGTTTAAGGAGATTAAAATTTGTATGGGAAATCTTCAAAATTAAGAGAAGATTTCGAAGAAGATTAATGATAAGTCCACATAAATCTGGATTAAGTGGTAGGTGAAAACGTAGTATAATACTACGTTTTCACCTACCACTTAATCCAGATTTAAGTGGATTAACCATAAATCCTCTTTGAAATCTTCTAAATCTTGAAGATTTCCATACAAATTTTAATCTCCTTAAATGAAGATTAGAAATTAATCTCATTGAAATCTTCTTCGAAGTAGAAGATTCGCAAAAGAAACAAACCTTATTTCATAGAACGCGCCTATTCTAACGTCATATTTTCTCCATTGACATTCAATAAAAAAAAAACTGTCCAACATTATTTAATTTGTTTTTGTCTGGTATAATTTTTCGTTGCCTTTAAATTCTGTTTTTGTTTATAAATAAGTATAAAAATAAAAAATGCAATAAAGCTACAAAGACCAAAGCGGTCGGTGCCTCGAATTTGTAATGGAAAATGTTTTAGCTATCCTACAGTAATACTTTGAAGTTGTTCTTTCCAAAATATATAAAAACGAAAACCGTGCAAAGGCGATCACAGTATTTATGTTAATATATCTATTTGCTGCAAGATGTTGGGATAACAATATTTCAAAGTTATTAATCATTTTTATTTATTGAAATTAAATTTGTTCACTGCACCGAAATTATTATTCTTCTTCCCAATTATTTTGTTTTTGTCTTGTTGTATTGACTTTTGAACGACAATTCATTGTGAAAGCGTCAAACTAATCTTTTTATCACTGGTGAAAACACTTGAAGATTAATTTTTAATCTTCTCAATTTAAACCGGATTATCTTTAGGTGAAAACGTAGCATAACTGCCATGAAAGGCAGTTTTTATTATGAATGAATAATAAATACATATATTTTGGAATAGTAGGTATGGTATTTGTGACAAATTCATTAAAATATGAATAAAAATGCAGTTCAATTTGGAATGGACTTTATCAATTTTAAGTGATGTGAATACACATAGGTATAAATATATCCTTTTGAGATTTTACTTGTACATATACAGTATCTAATAATTTGTATATATTAAAATGTATTAATGCATTAATAATAATAAATGCTAATGCCTTAATTTTTTAAAATCTTATATGAAATTTGATAATTCTTGAGATTTAATTTGTGAACGGATTTGGACTGACAGCGGTTACTTTTAATAGCATAAAAATTAACTGTTGCGGTTGAAAGAGAAGTGAAAGTTCGTATAGTTGGATGATTGTTGTGGTTTCACGTATCAATGATTCAACGGATTTTAATGAAATTTAATAGTATTCAGTGACATAGTTACCAAAAATAAGTGTTTATAGCTTAGTGTAGGCAAAAATAATTTAAGTACTAAGGTAAGAATAAACGGATGAAACACAATAAATTAGTTTGGATTGCCTTTTAAAAGACTTATACTTACATTTATCTACCAACACGAAAGGCAGTTTTTGTAATGAATGAAATGAAAAATACAGTGAAATCAGGTTAAAGTCATATGAAGAGTATTTACAATTGGTATGGTAATAGCAGAACGTGCGATTAATCGTAATGCATGTGCTTGTAAGTCATTACAAGCTTAAACGATTTTTGTAAGTTAATTCATAAAGAAAGAAGGTACTTTTTCTTATATTTATTGTCAAAGTTTCCGAAATACCTACGGAATTTAATTTTTAAAAGCCCAAAACAAAAAAGAATTAAACATATTGGTATGCAGCATAAATTGAACTACCTACATCTATATATGTGTTAAATTTTGAAAGAGTCGATTACGCTTTTTATGAGATAGTCGAAAGCAAACAAAATGGTCCTATGGAAAGTACCGGTCTTAGATATTTAATTTTTTTTTCAACCATATGATGGGCCGTACGGAAAAAGCTGCATTGATTTTTTAAAAATCAAAATCCTTAGAGCCGTTTTGAGAAAAATAGGCTTTAACGTAATGGTTATATGGCAGGTACCGTTATTTTTTGAGCTAAAAAAAATTCAATTTCCCCTCTTTACCATACGTAAAAAAACTCTATATACCAAGTTTGAAGCAATTCGGATCACCCGTTTGGCCTGTAGGTGTCTATACATACATTCAGGCAGACATACAGACGAACAGAATTTTTAGACCATCTTTTTTCGTCTTCGCTATCATCGTAATGTCAGGATTGATTGTTATCTCAAAACTTTTTTTTCGACGAATGCAAACCTTGCCTTATAGTACCTATCGCCGCAAGTAAAAAAACACTTTTTTTGCAAATAAATAATTTTGGATTTTTAATCCACAATCCAATTCACAAAAATTCACAAATTAATTCTTTCCAACCATTACAAAAAAAATTGGATTTTTCACTGCACAATCCGTTCACAAAACAAAGCGCTCGATGGTAGGTATTACGAAATTTAATACTCTAATAAGAAACTTTCAATTAAATCAGAAAAATGGACCAACGGCAATCACAACACATATTCAATTTCAGAATCTTGTTCTGCAAATCAAATTCAATACACAAGAATAATAATCCACACATATGTATGTGTGTAGGTACATATATGAATGCAATACAAAAGCGAAAATTAACGTTATCCCGTTAATGTTCCATTTTATGTTCACTTGACCCTCTTACTTTCTTATATTTCTTGACATTCACGGGTTTTTCATTTATCCTCTCTTATATTCTTCTTGCTCAAATCTAAAGTTCGTCAATATTGTACATGTTTTCCGCAACTTTTAAGTATTGAGAGAAATTTCCTCATTTGGACACTAGGCGTCGAGCAGTTTGAAGTTCAGCTTGATACTACTATAGATTTGATATACAATGCAATGGTTGAGATAGGTTTGTGTATTCTGATTGTAAAAAAAATAGTTCATTCAAAGAAAAAATTGGTATAAAACAAAAAAAAACCACTCCTCTTTTACTTATATTATGAATTTTATTATTTATTTTATATATCTCCCCTTTGGGCTGAATCCTCTATCTCAAGGTTTTAGGTCGCCACTCCACTCTTCACTAGCATTGAAATTAGATTTAATTTATTTATGGCAGA
Source organism: Philhelius pedissequus (assembly GCA_910595825.1). Lineage (NCBI taxonomy): Eukaryota > Metazoa > Arthropoda > Insecta > Diptera > Syrphidae > Philhelius > Philhelius pedissequus. The sequence goes on from OU343161.1 coordinate 150,046,271, forward strand.
AAGTGCAGAAAATAACTGCAATATCAATAATGTGGCACAACTGGCCCAAATGAATTCAACAAGTCCCAATGAGGCTTAAGCTTATTTAAAAATCATGATGTTGTGTTTGTTGTGAATTTTGAAAATATTCAACATTTAGATTTGAAACATTGGAATTAAAAGTGTGAACAGTTTTTGGGTAGTAAGTTTTAGTTAATATGGCTTTAATAGTTGTATAGGTTGCTTAACAGTTTTTCTCTTAGAGGAGTCATATAATTTTAATCAGCTTACTTTTATGAAGAAAAAAAATTATAGAGTAAAGATGCTCTACTCTTTCCCTGAAAATATATTTCAAAAGAAAAGATGGTTTCATTTCCCATTTTAACGTTTCATTGTAAGAAAGGTATACTTTGTTGGCAGGGGGAGTTTTAAATAAAAAAAAAATGTTTTGTTTTTTTTGCCTTCTTTTTGCCAACTCTCCTAGTGTTTGGAGTCCTGCAGGTTACTTCGACATTAATAATTTAGTGAACTCTGCAAAAACACATGTCAAAACGAAAAAAAACATATTCCCAGTTGTTAATCTCTGCGTGCATTAATAGAATTGAATCCTCTTTAGAAAACTCTTTTATAGCCCACAACGAAAAAGTTCAAAAGAATCGGAAGTTAATGGAGCATTTTTAAGATACTGTAGTTCTTCTTTCTTACTATGGCAAGTTAATGGACAATCATTTAGAACAGTGTTCAAGTGAACAAACTCCCGTTTTTTCCGGTCAAGTAATATACAAAACGGTTGATACATAGTATCGTAGAAGTTTTAAAATCGGAAATTAAAATACAAATTAGTAAAACCCGATTTGTATCCATTATGATAGATAAACCACCAGATGTGAGCAATAGGGAAAAACTAGTTGCTGTCCTATCGGATGATGGAATTGAAGAAAGAATTGTTTTTTTTACGTTATTTAGCGTCGCAATGCAGATGAGCTGACAAAGCATATTTTCAATATACTGGATATATTCTCTAACTAATTGGTCAATCTTACGATGGTGCGGCAGTTATGCCTTGGGAAGTTGGTGGTGTTAAAAAGAATGTTCTTGATGCTAGTTCAATGGCTTACTTCATTCCTTACTATGCTCACGTTTTAAATTTAATTTTATCGCGATCACTTGAAAATAAATCGGAATTAATTTTTTTTGTTGGCAATATTAATACTATTTTCCGTTTTTTTAATAAATCAACTAAACGTTCAAATCTTTTAAAACAAATAGCTAGCCAACACATGCCTGTAGTATCGGAAACTCGTTAGCATTATCAGTCGCGGTTAATAAACGTCATTTTAAATTGTAGATTAAAAATAATTGTAACTTTTATTAAAATATTAGATAACGAATGGGACACTGACTCGCTTCCTATTACAATATATCAGAGCCAAAAGATTTTTGTTTTTTTCTTAATTCTCTCTCTGAACTTTGAGTATTGTCATAGCTCTGACTTTCTTAATAAATTTGAATCCATTTTTGAAAGCCTTCCAGATGCAAAAATATCTTCCTTAACAATTTTTTTCCCTTGAATTTTTAATTTTACAGCTTTGAAAAATGAACTTAAAATTTTGTATACAACTTCCTCTCTTCGACAACTTGACGTTTTAGCACTTAATAACAATTTAAAAAACGAAATATTACGTGAAACATTGCCGCAAATTTTTAACTGCCAGTAGATTGTTTTTAACACTTCCGATAACTGTTGTTTACTTAATTTCCTATTTTTATTTATAAATTATATATGTCAAAATATTTGTGTATAAGATATTTTATTTGCACCTGCCAAAAAGGTTTCTTTCGCAACGGCTTTTATTATGCGCGTTAAGCTCATTGTTACATTTAATTTAAATAATTCAAATACTTAAGGCATAACATTATTAGTTTGAATTGCTCAACTTTATAGTTTGATACTAAGTTATGCATTGCACGAAATAATTTCAAGTAAACTTTCGAAATTAGTTTTTTGGTGACTAATTTTTCTTCGACTTGCCTTTTGAAATTATTCAGGCCTCGCCACTGCTGCCCGAAAGTCATCAAGTAGCTCAGCAAGCATCAGCGATGCTGTTAATTCGTCGTCAATTTTTAAGCCAGCGTTTTGGACTTTCAGTGACGTTAGAACCATTGCATTGATATACTCCTGCATTGATTCGTAGTCGGTTAACTTGAGCTGTACTAATTGCTTTAGCAATTCAACTTTTCTCGTTAGCTCACTGTCATCATACACCTAAACCAGGGCATCCCATGCATCTTTTGCCACAGTAGATGTTACAATATGTGCAAAGTTGCTTGGCTCAACCATTAACTTTATTTCAGCTAATGCACGATCATTTAATTCCAATTATTTTTCCTTCGGATCTACTGATAATCCTGTTTCGATTATCTTCCAACAATTCCTTATAACCAGGTACGACTTCGCGTGACGCTTCCATATGTCGAAGTTCTTGCGACCACGCAGTTTCTCGAATGGAAATGAGATTAATGACGAAGCCCTTTCTTACCTATCAGGTTACTAATCTAATTTAAAAAAATTACTTTGTTTTAAAAAACAACTTTTAAATTTTCTAATTGCACATTTATTTATTTAAATTATTAATTGAAACTAATTTAAATTGTGACTCTAAAGGCGGTTAAGAAAAAAGAGGTGTGCAACGGCGTGGTTATAAATTAGAATATTTTTTATAGGTATGTAAATTAATTTTTCGAATCCAATTTATGAAATCAAAAAGGTGTAAAGTATTTAAAAATTATATTGAGTAGAATAAGTTTATTTGACAGAATACATAAGCTGACGTGTTACAATGTTTATATTATAATTTGATGAACGTAATCAGAGATAGTTTTCCCTTTTCAACACTTTGAAACATTATCACATTCGGCAGTTTTATGTGAACCAGCACAGTTGGCACATTAAGCTTTTACATTACAATTTCGTTCACCGTGTCTAAACAATTGACAATTATGACATTGTGTCAATTAGCCTTTTATTTTTCTTTGAAAACTCCAATTTACTTGTGTATGGAAAATGACGCCAAAATTCTTTTCCAATGCATGCAATTTTATGGAACCATTTTGAAGCGATATTAAATAGAAAGTGTCTGAATATTGTTCATATTTTTTGTTATTGCTTTTATATTGGTACACATAGCCTGCGATTTGTAAGTTCTGTTTTAAGCACATTTAGGCTCATTTCTCCCAGCATGTAGAAAATTACTTTGAAAGCTATAGCGCTTTTAAAGTCATGTGAGAAAAATGGACAGTTTTCGTCCTTTAATTTAGAAACCACTTTGGTTTTAATTCCAATTGATAGTGTTTTTATACAATCATCTTTCACTTTAAGCGATTCCATTATTTGGTGAACATAATAACACGACTCTTGCAACAGTTTCCTTGGTGGGCGATATAATGTCGTCGATTTCTTCAATGACATTATCAGTATCAGGTTGACACTGTGAGGAATTCCAATATTTGAAGTGTTTCCAATCATTTCAATCCTTTTTATTTTTAGAATTTAAGTTTTCCATATTGGAACAATTTTTTTTTTATCCGAGGACAATAAATTGGGACCTAACACGTTTAGGAATGATTGATTTGATCTTTTTTTTTTATTTATTTCATTTAACTCAACTTCGTCTGCATTTGGTTTAATTACTTTTGTTCTTAAGAGTAATATTGTACAATGTTCTGTTTCTTCTTATGTGAAATTAAACAACAATTGTAGGTACGACGCATTATAGGTCATGTTATTCTACACAAAAAAGATTCCAACACTTTTTATCGTACAATTGGTAGATTTGGAGAGAAATGGTCGAACACATTGGGGTGTAATGCATTTTTTCAAAAAAATGTTCGTTTGAACATTACCTTTTGTTGAGAATAGTATTTCTCGAATTGCAATTCTGTTTAAAGCTTACATTATTTGCGTTTTTTTATTAGAATTGTTTCTTCATCTATTTTTAGAATTTCGACATTCTTTTTTATTATGATTCTGCAGCTTTTTCTAAGTAGGTATATGTTAATTTATCAAAATCGATTACTGATTCTAGTGGTTCCTCTATTTCTCTCATAAAATTAATTCCTATTGGTATTAAAGTTTACTTATTTATTTATTTATTTTACATAAATTAGAATTTATAATCTCAAATAGACTAATGAAATATTTACATAATTTGGATAAACATACATTTAATTTGTTAAAAAGTGCAAAATTAACATTTTTCTGAATGAGTTTCTACTCAAATGAAAATTAAAATCAATATTATTCGATACATTATTAATCTCCCTAAGACTGCGAGTTCTTACTTGAATCTTTACAAAATCTTTTGGAATTTTTAATATAAATAATAACTGATTATTTTTAAATTTAATAACAGCAATTCTTTAGTATTATTTAAGATATTATTTAGATTTATATTATACGATGTGCCAATTTCTTCATTGGTAAGAATATTTGGATGAATCAACTTGCCAAGTAAACTAACACAATTATATTCAGTAATCACTAAATAACAGATTTCTCTGATAATCCTTTGGTTCTTCTTTATTACTCTACGTAAAATATTTGATATTTAACATTAATAAACTAGGAACTTGGCGTATTTTTGGATCTCACTACTTTTCAAGGCTGACTTGTGATGCAAAGGTTTTCATTTCATTTCATTTATTTATTGTATAATTATGCTCTGTAAGATACAATATCTTATAATCTAGAGCGAATTTCAGTATCTTAATACTATTTTTACAAAAAAAGAAAAAAAAAAAAAAAAAAAAAAAAATGGGCGTTGTATTTAACAAGGCGAAATATATATGCATTATAAAAATTAACAAACAATATCTATGAAGAAAAAAAATTAAAATATATGAAAGTTAAAAATTAACTCAAAATTTGATATAACAATTCATCATCACATCACAATCACCATCAACATCATCATCAATAACATAAAGTAAATAAATACCTCAGAGCTAGGGGAAGAATTCTCTTAGCATTTTTCCAAACAACATCGGGCTGCTTATAATTCTAACATAGCGAGGGAGAGAGTTCCATAAACGAATAGAATGCACATAAAACTGCCGTTCAGATACCAAGAATTTATATCTCACTGGAATAAGATCGCATGATCTTTCAGAACGCGTAAAATTATTTTTTTCTATAGGTATTCTGGCTGCTGAGATTGTATGATATTGTGAAGAATTGTTAAAGTTCGTAATTTTAATAGACTATCGAATGAAATGCCATATATAGACTTGGAAAAACTTGAGATGTGGTCATATCTCCTGAGACCACAAACATACCTCGTAATACTGTTGAAAGCAACGTTAAGTTTTAGTTTGTGTTCGAAGTCACAATTACTAAACACCTCACAACAGAAAAGAATAAGGGACACTATTAAGGTTTTGACCAACATTGACCGAGTTTTCAAGGGCGTTATATGATGAGACGCCCAGAGCAATCGAAGACCTCCATATACTTTACCTAACGTCAAATTAATATGGGTGTTCCAACTAAGTGTTTTATTAAATGTTAGCCAAAGATTTTTTACAGAATCAACGAGCTCGATAGCACAGTTATTCAAATATATTACAGGAAAATATGATGTGTCACATATAGTTCTAGAGATGACTAGGCATTTAGTTTTTTTCGGATTTAAACAGACATCGTTTTTTCGGGACCATATAACAATATTATTTAAGTCCTCATTGACTTCATGCACACCATCTCTAACATGCCTAGATGAAAACTATTGTATAATTAAACGTCATCTGCGTACATGTGCATAGAAGAATTCAGCGGGCTTGACGGAAGATCATTAATATACATTGAGAACAGTAAAGGGCCTAAAATAGAGCCCTGGGGGACACCTCTCTGCAAAGGGAGAAAAGTTGACATAACATTGTTAGCAAAAACTGCCTGAGTTCTACCAGTTAAGAAGGAAAGAATAAGCTTGACAGATGGAAATGAAAAATTGAATTGATTTTTAAGTTTTTCACAGAGAATAAAACGATTGACGGTATCAAATGCCTTTGAAAAGTCTAAAAGCGTTAATATTGTCACCTTATCATTATCCAAATTATTTCTGATATTTTCAATGACGTCAATTAAGGCTGTAGTACAGTTATGCTTGGGTCGGAAGCCTGATTGATTGATACAAATCAATTTATTGTCTGTAACAAAAGTTCTAATTTGGCGATTTATAAGTCTCTCCAAAACTTTCGACAGTAAAGGTAATATGGCTGTGGGTCGATAGTCATCACCATCGCTGGTTTTGAGAACAGGTATGATCTTCGCTTGTTTCCACGCAGAAGGGAAGGTACTAGTCATAAAAATATTATTAAAGATGTAAGTTATGTATTTGACTACATATGGGAGAATGGCTTGCAGAAAAACCCGATGGATACCATCAGTTCCAACAGAATTAGACTTAATAGCTAAAAGGCTTTCTAGAACACCATACTCATTAACAGGCGAAAAGCTAAATCCGGGAAAAGAAAAACGGGCGTTTAGCGTTTCTGTCAAATCACAGCTTTGGGTTGCAAAACCTGCAGTGTTTAAGGTAATGAAATTTTTATTAAGCTCGTTACAATATATAGACAGAATTTTGTTGCTTATTTGCTTGCCAACACCTATTTCTTTCAAATTCTTCCACAGCTTTTCTTTGGCTAAAGAAGGATCAAGTTTAGGAGCATAAAACTGTTTCTTTGATGCACGGATTAGACATATTACTCTATTTCTTAAAATTTTGTATTCAATATGCAATGCTTCAAGCCTATAAATCTTCCATCGGTTATATGCTAAATTACGTTCTCTTATTTGGCTCCTAATGTAGTAGTTAAACCAGGGCTGCTCTTTCTTACTAGATTGTTTTGTTACAATTGGAACATGTAGGTTAAATAGATGATTAATATTGTTTTGAAGAAATAACACCTGGTCATCAACGGAATGCATGCTATAGATTAGATAGATTTTTTTATTAGACTATTATAAATACATTTTTAAATAATTGTTTGACATATATATGTAATACAAAATACAAAAAATTATTATGACATGGCATTTGCCGTCTGCCAGATTGACAATAAACATAAATTATACAAGTATTGTAATAAGCTTTAATAATTATTGGATATGGATTTAAAAAAGAAGTTATTTTCACAATTTTTAAGTTTGAATTCATTTAAGTAGAATATTTTGTAATAAATCAGAAATCTTCGTTCATAATTCTGGATCTATATTTTAGCGCGATTTTGCAAAATTTGTACAAATTGCCGACATTCATCTCATTTAGAATGTCAACAACTTGCACATCCGATAAGAAGTCACTTCCAAAAAAGCTCCTTCTTGTTTCCGTAAGAGTAGAGCAATTTCCAACGAAATGAAGAACGTCCTCTCTTTCTCTAAGATTGCACATACTGCACTCCCATGGTAGTTCGGGTCTGTGCGGTATGAAATTCAGTCTTATAAGTTCGCTTCGGAGTCTAACCATTGTTGAAATCTCGTTCACACTATTTGCATCACTCAAGTAATTTCTTTCTGCAAGATTGTGGTTCAGCCTTCTATAAACTGTTCTGAATAAGGACTCTGAAGCTTCAGATATATAATCTTCTCTACATTTATCATCTACTTTCGCAATCACGTCATATAATATATCCTTGCAACTTGATATGTTTCCAACGTTTAAATTGAACACCATGTTACATCCTTCGGCTAGGCAATTCCACTGCCTGTACCAGCTATTTTGATTTTTTACTGCCTTAAGAGCTACTTTCTTGACCAGTCGAGCTTCATTCATCTTAAAGACTTTCAGTAAATAATCTGCTTGCAATTTAAGGGTTTTGACGAATAATGGTGAAAGTCCTGTCTCTAGCATAATGACGTAGTTTGGTGTGTTACTTGGCAGACGAAATACTCTTTTCACGTAGTGAGTTAGTAGTTTCTCCACTGTGAGATACTTTTTACATCCCCAAACTTGGGCGCCATATAATAGGATACTCTCCGCTGCAGCTTCAAATACTTTAAATTTGGTGCTATGTGCTATGTTGAAGTTCATAAAAACTCTTTTCCAAGCTATATTTATGGCTGTTTTTGCTTTTTGTAGTTTTTCTACTAGATACTTTTCCATGCTTAAGTTGCTGGAAAAGATGACTCCAAGGTATTTGTACTCGTTGACACATTCGATGACTTCTCCGTTAAACACCCACTTTTCGTTCGATGCGTTTCGTCCACCTCCTCTTTTAAAAATCATCACCTTAGATTTTTGAATGTTAACAACTAAATTCCATAAACGACAGTAATTGTAAATCCTGTTAATCATAAGTTTAAGTGTTTCTGGGGAGTATGCAAACAAGACTATATCATCTGCGAACATAAATGCTTTAATACGCTCTCCCGCAAAGTCAACTCCTCCAGGAAGGAAATCAATTAAATCATTTATGAAGAGCGAGAAGAGGGTAGGACACAGTGTACAGCCTTGCCTCACTCCTGATGAAGTTGCAAACCAATCCGAAAGATTCGTTCCGTTCCAAACTGCAGCCCGTGTTCCTCTGTACAACTCTTCAAGTATTAAACCGAACTTCAACGACAATCCCAAATTGTACAGTTTGTAAAACAAAGCCCCTCGGTTGATGGTGTCAAAAGCTGCTCTGAAGTCAATGAAAAATACATACAATTTTTTACCCTGCATGCAGAAGCTTTCGACCAGGCTTCTCAGGACAAAGATATTATCGATTGTAGAGTAACCGGATCTAAAACCGGCTTGACACTCGTTCAACACCTTTTGCGATGTAATCCACCTTGTAAGTCGCTTCTGTAACATTGTTGTGAGGATCTTATATGTTGAATTTAAAAAGGAGATTCCTCGATAGTTCGCTGCATCCAACAAGGATCCCTTTTTGTGAATCGGGAATATTATAGCATTCCTAAATTCATCTACCGGAAGATTCCCCTCAAAAACTCTATTAAATAATGTTATCAGATGTTCTTTCAGTGTGACGCTACCGTATTTGTAGAACTCTACTGGAATACCATTTGAACCCGCTGCTTTCCCATCTTAAAGAGTCCATAAAGTTTGTTCAAGTTCTTGCAAACTAAATTCTGGGTCCAAAATTTCGTTCTCAAATCGAGGAACTGCATAATTCCAGTTTGCTGATGCTGTTTCCGGATTTAATAGATCTTTGAAGTGAATGAAAAGTGAATTTTCACACAGTTTTTTGTGTATTACTGGTTGTTTTCCATTTAACTCCCAAGCCAGTTTCCAAAAGTCACTAGCGGTTTTACACGACAGAAATCTGCATGCTTGTTTTTCTTCATATTCCATCTTTTTGAATTTGCATAGCTCGTTATATTTCCTATTGGACTCTAAGTAGTTACTCCTAAATGAACTTTGGGAGGAGTTCCGAAAAATTCTCAACCATGCAAAAGAAATCTTCCGAGCTTTTCGGCATTCTTGATCACACCAAGGCTCATTTCCTGAATTCAACCCTTTTCCGCTATCCTGCTGTTGGGGGTAATCTGCCTTTATGGTTTGCTCTAAAATTCGAAAGTCTAGTCTTTGATGTGCTTGGAGTCTAGCATCCAGCTGTTGTCTGTATGCTGAGGCTTGCGATATCTTCCAGTTAAGTCTGGGCAGTGATTGTGATCTGATAGTTTCATCAACATTTTGTTGCAAGCGCCTCCGTTGGAATGTTATAACAATCGGAAGGTGATCCGAATACGGAAATTTCTTAACCTCTAGATCCGTCACCAGTGGCTCCCAGTCTTCTCCTAGGATTGCATAATCAATCACTGATGATCCTTGGCCTCCAATAAATGTGAAATTCCCCGAGGTGTCACTCGCACTCGTTCCATTCTGAATTCGGAGTCCAAAAGAATCGCAAAGATCTAGGAGTTTCTTTCCTCTTGCATTATAAACACTATCCTTTGATTGCCTATAAAAGCTGGTAAAAACGTTCATTGCTCCTGCCTCTAGGCAAATTCTCGTGTTCAGGTCTCTGATAAGCAAAACGTTCGTCGATCTCATGTGGCTAAGTAACTCGGTTGTTCTTTCAAAGTCCTCTTCCCAATTATAACAGTTGAGGTATTGAGGTAGTATCCATAGACGTTTGGTATTAATTTCTAAGTCAACAAACCATATGTTACAGTGCATCCGAAACTCGCACTTCAAACTTTGAAGCTTCCTTTTGGAAACAAAGTAGCAACCTCCACTTGCTCTTCCACGCTCATGAGTACGCATTGCCGGGATCCACTTAAATACAAAATCTAACAGATTATTTTCGATAATTGAAAAGTTATTTACAATTACAAAAGTTTCATACAAAAATATTAAATCAAAGCTATTCACAAATTTATAAAAATCAGAAAATAACGATTTATTAATCAAACCTGATACATTGTACGATAAAATTTTAAAAAATTCTTTTTCTTCTCTTAAATTACTAGATATAGAATGCTTGCTATATATCTGGTACCACTCAATACTATTCAAATCAGTTTCTAACTGCCACCTTTTGGCATTTTTAAAGTCTCTATAGCAATAAGTAGAAGAAGAGACCATAGGTGAACATTCAAATGTGAGATAAATTAAATCATGATCAGAGAAGAAATTTGCAGAGAGTTCGTCGTAAAGAAGTACCTTTTCACTATGACTTACAAAAAACATATCAGGTAAAGTACTACCATGTCTTGTAAAATGGGTGGGAGTATATATTTACAGGAAATAAATTAAGTGAACCCATTCTATCTACAAGTTCTGAACTTCTTAGCACATCATGATTGAAATCCCCCGCAACTATTATAAAAGGTGGCACAAAGGTTAGCTCGTCTAGTATTGAGAATAATGGTGTTAATTCAATATTCCGATTTGGGCGATATACTGATCCTAGCAATACTTTATTGTTGTTACACTTTATTTCAATGAATATATATTCGACTTCACTACCTGGTGAGGACTTGCGAATTATTTTGCAGTTTAAGTCTCTTCGAGTAAAGATTGCAACACCCCCACCTTTACGATCACTTCTATCAAAGCGAAACACATTAAAACCATTCATATTACAAAAACTTTCATGAGAAAATCAAGTTTCACAAACACATACAATATCAATATTTGACTGTTCAAATAAATAACGAAATTCATCTATCTTAGGAGTTAAACTTTGGGCATTTATATGGCAGACCTTCAGACCATCATATTGCTCACCTAAAACTCGTATCATAGAGCGCGTAGTCCCATGTTCATCCCCAAATATGGACTCCCCATTACGATTATTAGAAACAGAATTAGCCATTATTATAAACATACAAACGATCAGACCAAAAAATAGTCCAACGCAAAAACATTTAGAAGCTGAATAACCAAGTTTGAAAGATTAAAGAATAGAGAGACGATGATGACAATGAAAGTGATGAATTTATATTTATCAAAATTAATATTCAGTGATGATTTAAAAACAAAAAGAAAGCAAAGTAAGAAAAAAAAATAACAAAAATTTCATATAAATATACAAATCAAAAGAAAGTTGAAAATAATCAAGAAAATAATATAATAATAAAAGAAAAGTGAAGTTAAGAATCAAAACAGAATCGGAAAAAAAATATTTTGTTTACTTCTTCTTTCTTCTTAAGTTGTTCGGTTAATCAGATGTTCTAGTTGCTGTCATAGGAGATTTAGTGGCAATTAAATTTAGTGCATCATAGTTCTCCACTAATAGACCTTTATCATTGCGGTTCTTCTTAACGTAAACAAAACCTCTCATATTAAAAGCCGAATACAGGTTCCCATCGTTTTTCATCTTTATTGCACTCTGCAGTAGTAATCGATTCCTAGCTGTGAGACATTCGTGCACAAACACCTGCTTATCAGAAGAAAGTCCAAAATCGCGAAGACAAAGTGCTTTTTTTGATACAGAGCGGTAATTAGCGATCGATCATAGTATAGTGCTTTTTTTTTTAAATTTAATAATAACAGGTGGATTGGGTGTCGAATTCGTTGCCTTGAGTCGGAAAACGTCCCGAATAATCATCGGCTTCATTCCTATCGAGTCGGAAAACGTCCCGAATAATCATCGGCTTCATTCCTATCGTGTTACACATGCGTTCAAAAGTTAATTTAAGATTTTCATTTTTTATTAGAGGTAAACCATGGATGAGTGCATCGCTATGTGTTTGTTTATAAAGTTATTTTTCTTCGTTATGATCAATGCGTGCGATTATTTGTTGAAGTCCATCATCGTGTTTTTTTAATTCTTCTTTAAGTGCTTTGTTTTCTTCTCTAATTACATCAATTTCGCTAAGTTTCGTTTCCAAAAATCCTATGCAGCTAGTGAGGTCATCAATAGATTGTTTTAGAGCAGAGATGTCGGTTTCAATTTTTGTTGTTATTCTTTTTTCGACTTCGTCCATTTTTGCCGAGAGAAGTGATATGATGTAATTACTTTGTTTTTTAAGAGCTTCATCGGGTTGTGGCATAGCGGTGGTGTTTGGAGAAGAGAAGTGTGTGGTGCGTTTCGGTGTAGAGTGTGTTTTTGGCCTGCTTGGGATCAGGTGAGATGGGCTGCAGTTTTTGATCAGGAGAAGGCGATAGAGCTTCTCTATTTCTTTTATTAGGCATGTGCATACAAGGTGCAAGATGGTATATGGTGATGTTGTCTTGTTGTATCCAGCCTTAAAGTGTGTTAGTGCTAAACTAAATTGCGTTACAGGTGAGTACGGAGAATTTAAATGCAGATATGTGTTGGATTTTCTTTTGAGAGCGGTCTCATTAGAGATTTAAGAGAAATAAGTATTCACAGTTAATAATTTTAAAGTATAATCACGCGTTATTATTTTAACTTATATTTGCAATTTTAAATACATTTATATAAATTAATTCAATTTAATTTTGCACAAAGATATTTAGAGTTCTTTTAGCGGGAAAATAACTTGGTACATTACAATAAAACGTTTGAAATTTAAGAAATTATTGCCACGTTATCACGCACACGTCCACTAAGCACCACATTTGTATATAGAAGAACGTTTTTTAAGAAAGTGTTTTTTTTTATAATAACATTCTGTATACCACTGAACTTATTCAGCCAAGTAGAAGACTTAGCATTATATTTAATTGGACTTGTTGAATTATTGATTCAAAATATCTTTTAAAGGCCTTTGGTCCACAAAATTTTCGTTATGTTTCTTGTTTGATTTCACTACTTTTTGAAATGATTCTTTTTATCAGGAAAAGTGGGGGAATAATCGCCCAATGAGATCCTCATAAGGAATCGTAAGTTTTTAATGTACTGCTTTTGTATGCACTACAAGTTTTACCCCTCTACCAATTTTCATAACTTAGAAGTGCTCCATTGAAATGATAATAATTGATAAGAAGTGGGTGGGTTAAACGCCCCTGGATGAAAACTTTATATTATTTCAACTTTTTTTTTGTATGTACCTGAAATAGTTGACCGCTGTACCAAATTTCCTGCACCAAACGGAAGTGCTATCAACATTTTTGAAGTGAAACTTCTTAACCGGGGGTAAACATTTTCCATGCAACGGCAATGGCAACCGTCATTTTATTTTTAAAAAAATACAAAAAAAAACACACAAACAATCTACTTCTTTATATTTTTTTTAATAAAACAACAAACACTGTGCCAAATATCAATTGGAACTTTTTAAATTAAACCTTTTCATTATTAACTAATATTAAATTGAAAAAAACAAATTAAATCTACAAAAAATACAAAACAACAAAAGAACCAAATAAATTAAACTGCCATGTTGACAACCATAGACCAGTCATACAAAGAATCTTAAGTCCGCTGTCAAATCCGACGCAATTTGTAAGAATTGTTTATTCTTTAAACACAATGGGTGTGCTACGAAAACGGTACGTGAGTTAAGGAGTTCTTATTTAAATTAGTGTCAAACTATGAGGAGGATACAAAAAACAAAAACAAACAACTAGAGCTGTGTTGTTTATGCGTCTATAGGAAGAGGAACAGAAAAGATTCTTGTGTGCGTTTTTATCAATGTGTTATTGAAAGTGGAACGTAAAAGTTACTTGTGTGCGTGTTTCAGCTTGTAGGCAAATGTCAAAAGACAGCAGAGGTTTTGGGTCTGGATATTATTAGCTTATGATTTGTGGATTCTCATTATGTAGGTATAGCTAAATGAATTCGTGTGTGTATATTCAATGAGAAATTCTTTTTTTGTTGCTTTGTTGGTTTTTGATTCAATTTTTTCTGTAGTTGTGATTGCGATTCTGTGTGCGTGTTTCAGCTTGTAGGCAAATGTCAAAAGACAGCAGAGTTTCCGGGTCTGTATGTTATTAGCTTATGGTTTGTGTATTCTCATTCTGTAGGTGAAGCTAAATGAATTTGTTTGTGTATATTCAATGAGAAATTCTTTTTTTGTTGCTTTGTTCGTTTTTGTTTCATTTTTTTTTTGTAGGTGTGATTGCGATTCTTTGTTGGTAGTTTTGTTGATGTTCATATACATTTAACATTAGTGTATATTGTGCTGTATTAATGTGTGTAATGCTTAAGTCGATGGTCTCGTTGCCAAAGCTTCAGTAGATTTTTCGTAGATTTTTATAGGTATACGGAGTAGTATCATGTATTTAACGTAAAATTACTGAACCATGAATCACAGTTCGAACGACGCGACGGTGACGATTGTATAATAGGTAGATAGGGTCGTTATGGGCGATGTATTAATGCAAGGTCGGGACTGGTATCCAAAAATGTCAACTTCATTGTTCTTTGACCGGTTTCCATGAAATTGAAATATGTTTTAGCTGGCATAGAATTATGAAAGATAAAATTGTTTCAAATTACTAAAGTTTTACTTATAGCGCGTGTACATAAGTACACACACTCTTTTTTATTCCAAAAGCTGGAAAACCGACACACTCGACTGCAAAGGATTATAGGCAGATTAGTATCTCCTCGTTCCTTCTCAAGTCACTGGAGAAAATCATTGATCTATATGTTAGAGACCTTCTCTGTCCAAACAAAATATGCAACTACCAACACACTTCTTCCAATTAAGCTGCAATACTATCTTTTCTGGAACTGCAAAATTAATTACTGGTGATATAGAGCTCTTATGACGGTTTAAGATTCTTTGTACATTTTCCAGAGCTAGTTCCAACAAGATGACATTTTTCTCTTTTGAACTTCATGTTATTGTAATAAGATATGGTGCTTCAAAAATCTAAAGTCAAGGAAAGCAAATAATAAAACAATTTTTGTTCATAGGAAGGAATTATTTTTAAAGAATATTTCCTGTAGTATATTTAAAGCCTAAGTTGCAATTTAAGATAAGAGTTTAAAAACATTGTTTAATAAAGCTGCTAGATTCACTGTGATATAGAAAATTTGTATCTTTATAGTGTAATCATATCTATCTTCTGTAAGGGAATCAACGTGGGATTATTTTACATGATTAGAATTAAGGCCCTGAAAAAGCTTTTTTTTTAAATACTATAAAAAACCTTTATATTTATGTACATTACTATGCAAAACGAGAAATTATCAAATTTCACCCGCATTGTTTAACAGAGTAAATTTATAGTTCCAATCTGAACATGGCTGACTTACATTTAAATTTGAATAATTACATACATTCATTTATTTTGTAATTTAAAATAATAATTTTTTTTTCTTGATAAAACATATATAATTCTTGTATTTATTTTGGCAACAACCTATTATAATATGGGTTCACGAGTAGAATATGTGAAGATATTAATACTCAGCTCTATAACCGATTTGTAGTTGGTCTTCTCATCAGTGTTGCCGGAGAAAAAAAAATTGTAAGTGGCAATGCTGACACGAGAAAGTGCCATTTTAGGCCACTGGGTGCCACCAACAAAAAAGTGAAACAAATCTGAAGATCTCACATGTAATTTTTAATTTTATTTAAGGAATAAATAGACCCAAAATTAATAAATGATAAATAAATAAATAAAATACTAGAATTTTATAAGACGAAACATAAAAAATAAATAAAAGCATCAATTAACAATATAAATCTTTGGGTGGTATGAAGTGCTGCCAAGTTTCAGCCTTTATTATTTCATTAAACGTCAAAAGTGATTTTATAACTTTATATTGCTGGTCGTCCACTACGTACTTTTCATTCAACTCAATCTTTGGATTCAAAAATTTACAACCTCTTACACTAGTGCACAAACTTGCGTTCATCACAACAAATGTGTTGGGAGCTCCGTACGCATAGTTGGCAAACTTAGTGAAATGTTGAATAACCTCGAACAGCTAGTTGATCAACTTGTTCAATTGTTGGAGAACTCCGTACATCCAATTCATCAACGTATTTAATTGTTGAAGCTTCATACATATTATAGTTGACAAATTACCCAACATTTGAATAAGCTCGTACAGTAGTTGATAAGCTTGTTCGATTTTGACAAAAAAAAAGTATTTTCAAGTTTATCAACTGCGTTTTTGATATGCTTGTTCAACAAGTTGATGGACGCACTCATCCAACGCAA
Organism: Philhelius pedissequus; assembly: GCA_910595825.1. Lineage (NCBI taxonomy): Eukaryota > Metazoa > Arthropoda > Insecta > Diptera > Syrphidae > Philhelius > Philhelius pedissequus. Next base: position 150,062,785 of record OU343161.1, read on the forward strand.
CGCATAACAAATATTTTCGCCTCAACGGCAACCAATACCAAACAAAATTAGAAAAGTTGATCAACGAGTTGAACAAATAATGTGCAACACATTATCTCGAAAACGTTGCTCAACGCGTTAAATCAAAATTTTCAACGAGCAACACCGGCTCGTACACTATCCGTACACTTGTTCAAAAATTCGTTGAGCAACGATCTCCAACCGGATTAAGCTCGTTGGTTGAATAGCATTGAGGACATCGTACATTGGAGATGAATATGTTGAACTCGAAATAAGTGCGTTGAACGCCTAGTGGAAGACCGGCATTAAGAAAGTCGAGTCTTATTATGGGTTAATGTTATTAAGCGTGAAACAACCCGTTTCAGCTGATGCATTACCATGTGGTAAGACTTGAGTTTGATCATGAACGTGGATATATTTGAAAACATTTGCTCGTCGATTACTAGAGTGCCATTTGAAGCGTTTGAGTGCCACAGTGCCATTTAAATTAAAAAGTGCCATAAGTGCACGATCGTGCCAATTCGGCAACGTTGCTTCTAATGCTATATTTTGACCTTTCGAAATGCGCATGCGTTATCATTTTACTTCTAAAGCTAAAGCCTGCTTTTAGCGCTCTTATGGCATCTGTTATCACTTTTGTTAAGTCGAAAGCATTACAACGGCCCTTTAGAAGTGGAAAATTCAAGAAGCTCCTTCATAGATAGCATAAAAGATATTATGGAGCAAGTTTGAATAACTAAACGTTGAATGAGGTAATAGTACTTTTAAACTTCACTATAGAACATGTAAGCATTGGATTTGAAGTTAATTATGTTACCCGAAAAGTGGAATTATTGAGTTGTAATGAATACTCGTAATATACAAATTAAGATCGTCAATTAAAATAAGACTATCTGAACATTGAGCTCAACTGCTCAACAAAAAATGTAATCTTTTCTTAACGAACAACAAATTACAATTTTTATAAAAACAGCTCATGCTTTTTTAGAAGATTTAATTAAATATATTGATTCTCGTTTCTTTTCCGAGTAGTAATTGTAAGTAAGTAATTAATTAATTAATAATAAGTAAGTAATTGAATGCTTGGAAATATAAACAGGTTTTATACAATAAAGTGTGTTTACAATTACCCCGGCTCACAATTAACCAACTTGACCCTATGACTATCGTAAAAAATTAAAAAATTGATTGAATTTCCTGCTTATAGTGATTGCTTAGAACTTGTATCTTCTTTTAAAATTGGTAACATAAATGAAGATAATCTTTTCCAAGAGTACATAACTTTTAATAAATGTTTTGATTTAATGTAAAATAAAGAAACTTCTTTGGAATTAAGGTGGAGACTTTTATTAACATGGTATAATAGACTTTTCACACCAAACCCAAAACACGGTTTTCGCGCAATTATCAGTTTTGGCTGAAAACCTAAAGCGAAAACCCCAGTTCTCCCACACATTTTTGATAAACCACTCGTTTTGATAAACTACAAGTTTTAAATAAAACCAGTCCAGTCGAAAACCTGTTGGATTTGCAGGATAAACTAAACAAACACACATTGTGAAACCTTCAGTGCTCAAATAATCGTCACATAAATAGCTGATGGGTTGCTGCCAGTAAGAACGAAAAAAACAGCTGTCTGGGGTAATTTCAATTCACAACGTATTTGTTGTTGCCTGTGGTGCCAAAATAATTCAACTGTCAAACGAACACTTGTTAATGTTCAGTGTGAACGGTTTTCGAATTTTCGTAAAATTTTAGCTGAAAACCCGGTTTTGGGCTTGGTGTGGAAAGCGTATAAAGTTCGGAATTTTGAAAAAAATATATATTTCATTTTTTTCTATTCCACACTCAAATGCTCAACATAAAAGAAAGAACGATATAAATCGTTTGCTTGTAGTGTCAATTGAAAATGAATTAATGGTAAAGCAAAATTACAAGCTGAATTGTAAAATAGGAACCGAATGCGAGTGTGAACCTGCATGACATTTTTGTAGGATATCGAACATGCGTGAAAAGCTTCGGGTACACAATTATCAGTTTTATTGTCCATCCAACAAACAAAATCTTCAATTTCAATCCAAGATCTAACTCAATAAGCACATCAAAATTTCAATTTTCTTATTCCAAAATGACAAAGATTCAAAAATGAACTAACTAAAAACAAAAATACTTGTTGAATGTTGTTCGATGAATGATTTGCATACACATCATCGATCAAGAACGCTGCCTGACAGGCAATATCAAAAAATTTTGTGAGCAATCCTACATGCGTGTCATGCCATCATGCAAGTGTATACATTATCGATCGTGAGCAAAACTGTCACGCAGGTTCGCTAATGTGTACCCTACTTAAGGAGTTTTACAAAATTTATTATTCAAAATGACAGAAAAAAAAAGTCAGTCAGTTTTTAACTATTCATGTCCCTAACTATTTATTATGAATTTACATTTACTGTGATGAAAAAACCGTTGTCTTGCTTTTTTTTTTTATTTTTTTTTTTAATGAAAAAGTAATTTATTTTAGTTGTTTTTGTTTCCATTGATTCACTTTAGCTGATCAGTTAATTTTTGATTTTTGATTATGTTTTAATAACAAAAAAATGAATACAAATGTTGTTACTTCCATTTTTTTGTTCGGGTTTTGTATTTTTCGATAACATGTTTTGTCCCCCTTTTTGAACATCCGTCCCCCGCTATGTCCCCCTTTTCAACATTTTCAATCTGGTAACCCTATCTGGATATCGAAGGTGCGTTTAAAAACATTAAAACAAATTAAATAAACAACAACAAACTTGTGTGGCTAAAAAAAGGGCTAGTCGTTTCAATGCAATTGATAATCAGAAAAAACCTGCATTAGGTTGGATCTGACCATGTGGGCTCGGTGGCGTGATGCGAAGTGAGTTGGCTACTAAGCGGCTGGTCATGGTTCAATGCACGATGAATGCACAAGAAGTTTTTCAATTAAAATGAAAAGTAGACCAGCATCACTAGAGCAAAGGAATCTGATGATCGACTTTGGCAAGTCGTGAAATAGCTATAATTCCAACCAAAAATAATTGAGAAAAAACTTGTTGTTGTTGGACATTCAAAGTCATTAAATGGTACGAGAAAGTGCTTTAAAAGCAAGTATGTAATCATACAAAACTGAATATATTAAGAGAACAGGAATATTCCCATCTTCACTGATGGGTCTGAAATGGATGAAGGAACAGGTGCTGGGGTGTTTTGTGAAGCCCTTAATATTAAGGAATCATATAAACTTCCACATGAATGTAGCGTCTTTAAGGCTGAGATCTACGCGATTGAAAAGCAGTTGCAATGATCCAAAGGAGAAAACTGATCTTATCAGAGATCACATTTTTCGTGGACAGCCAAGCAGCTATCAAAGCACTATCCAAGTCAAACTTTGTTGGGATCCTTGACAAAGACTTGTAGAAGGGAATGATATAGCAGATGAAATGGCAAGAAAGGGTTCAATAGTAAATATGGACAGAACCAACTTATTGGGTATATATCCTGAAGACCCGTTTGGCGTAGTGTAAAGGAAAATATAACTTTATATAAAAATGAAAGAGCAAATTAATAACTCCCTGATATCAAGGAGCGACTGTGTTATCTCTAGAAGTCTATGGCCTAGAATTTGTTTGTCTTGTGATTCAACCTTAAGTGGTTCTTTAAGTGAACTCCTCGTCAGACAATATCATAATCTTTGTCTCTTTCTTTACATTTCTTTTACCGGACACTTCCTGTTCAAGGTTTTTCCTCCATAGTTTTGTTCATTAGTTAATAAAGTGCGTCAATGATAGATTATAAAACGAGAGTTGTCGTTTTATTTCGAGCTGAAATATTTTTATACAAATTGGAAAAATTTTAATTTAAAAAAAATTCAGTGACTGGTTTTTGAAAAATCGATTTTTCAACAATTATTTATCTTAATCGAAAAATCATTTTTTTGACAAAGGTAGTATTTGCGGATAAAAATAATTTTAATCGATTCATCCAATAGTGAAAAGTACCGCAAAATAAAATATTTGTATAGGTACTGAAAAGTCGAACACACACATTCTTTTTATAAAAATTCTTGGAGCCGTTTTCGAGAAATACACTTTTTGTTAACGTTTTTTTTAACATTTGTATGGGAGGTACCGTTGTTTTTTATTGTAGGAATAAGGAATATAGCCTTTCTTGTAACTATTCAGGACAATGTCAATAAACTACTAAATACGAAGTTTCGAAATAATAGATTGAGTCATTTTCGAAATGTTGAGTTATCAAAAAAAGTTCTTTTTTATTTAAAACAAAAATTTTTACAAATTGCGGTTTACATTAGTATTAAAACATTCTATGAGCTTCTGCAGGGGAGAGTACGATAACTTTGGCGCCAAGATATAATAACGGTTTTTGGTAGAGGGGCTTAACACAAGCATTTTTTACTATGGTAGGGGGGGTCTATCTCCCCTCGTTTAGGCGGTGGGGGGGGGGGGCAATTTTATAAAAATTTACTTCAAATCTTTAAAAAAATATTAAAAAAGAACGGCAACACTTACAGTTATAAATTATACCTTTTTCAAAAGTCAGAACTCTACAATTTATAATTAATTTTAAATAAAGTTGTTTTAGTCAATAGTTTTTTAAATAATTGACTTCAAAGTCAAAATTTATGAAAAAAAAAGTTACAAAATCACTTTGAATATTATTTTTCTCATGATTATGGATATCGATAAAAAAATAATTGATGAAGTTAAGTGCTCCAATTATTTTTTTATTAAACACAGAAAACTACTTCTTTTTATGTCTTCTAGTTTTTAAGATATGTAATTGAAAAATAGTAAAACTATACTTGTTCTTTAAACCCAAAAGATTCTTTAATTTTAAAGAAACTTTGCATATAATAAAATTTTCACCCTCCCCTAAGCCTATAGTGAGCCCAAGCAGGGGGGTTGCAGGGGGGCAGCATGCCCCCTCTTAGGGGTGATTTTATTACAGTTAATGCGGTTATTAAGTGTTTCTTTTTTCTATGTTCATACGTTTATGTATATAATATTACTTATTTTTTTTAATCCAGATTCTTTAAATGCAAAAGAAACTTTACATGCACCCATCTGATACAAAATTATTTTTTTTTGTTTTTCAATTTTCTCAAAAACTAGAAAACATAGAAACGAATAGTTTTCAGTGTTTGATTAAAAATAATTGGAACAGTTAACTACATCAATTACTTCTTTATTGGTATTTATAATCATGAGAAAAATAATACTCAAAGTGATTTTTTTAACTTTTTTTCATAAATTTTGAGTTTGAAGTCAATTATTTCAAAAACTATTGACTGAAACAACTTTACTTAAAATTGAATATAAATTGTAGAGTTCTGACTTTTTAAAAAATGATAACTTATAACAGTAAGTGTTGCCGTTGTTTTTAAATATTTTTTTTTCTAGATTTTAAGTAAATTTTATATAACTAGCCCTCTCGCCTAAACGAGGTGAGATAGACCACCTCCCATAGTAAATGCTCCCGCCTAAACGGGATGAGATAGACCCACTCCACCATATCACAAAATACTTGCATCTAAGTGTTCTACAAGAATTCCTCTTTATTTTTTGGCGCCTGAGTTATCTTACTCTCCCCAAATTGTCGAATAATATCTTAATGGTCACACAGGTATGTAGTTATCTACCTATTTTATTTATTGGAACGATCTAAAATACTTATTTGAGACGTAAGTCTTACTTTTCAAAATAGTAAAAATGAAGAAAAGGAGCGCATAGGTACCTAAGTATTTCATTTCCGAACCCTGGAAATTGCCTCCGATGTTTACAATTTTTTTATGTAGAAAATTCAATTTAGAAAAAAGTTTGCAATTCAAAAATTGCTCTGAACTGACAAATATATTAAATATCCAATACACATACCTTACCAAAGTTATAAAAAAAATATTTTGTAGGTACCTAATGCATATAATGGTATTATTTGTAAAACAACAATAGGAACAAAATGTTTTCTTTCAGTTTTTGTGCGTGTTTTTTGGAACAATTTATGGAGATTTTTCTACACTTTACTCTTCCGATGTAGAAAAAAAAATAAATAAATAAAACATATGTGTCATATTTTTTCTACACACTTTGACTTACCTCTCACTCTAGCCCTTCTTCTATGATACTACAGAAAACAAAAAGTGATCGATTTTCACCCCTTACTGAAATGGGTAGCTACCAACATTAACATTACCTATCGTTAAAAAAACAACACACAATCTATTGTACATAATTAATTTCGCAAAAGAAGCAGACAAACTATATACAAGTTTATACATATATATTACACAATATTCAACCAAATAAACGATCCCACCATGCAAAGTGACTACGATCTTCCATCAAGTAGGTATACGCGTTGACAAAAAAAAAACTTGGCATACATACATAGCTACTGTCCGTATTTATGACTTCTTTTTTTTTGTCCTTTATCTAATGAAAGATCACAAAAACAACAAAATCACAAAAAAAAAATGGAACGCAAAAAAATTCAAAGAAACAAAATATATGACAGCGAATTAGGGATAACTACACCTATTTAACCTTTTTCATACCTACACTTTTTTTTCCACCCTCCCTCATACAATGTGCAATCGCAAAACTTGCGGAAAGTTGAAGCAAAATCTAAATTCTGCTATAAACGATTGACTACATCACACTCAAATCACCATTCCATAATCTTGCATAATAATATACTGCTAGAAACAAAAATTATGTCTAACAATTTTTTTTATATTTTCTAGCCCACAAAATAAAAACTAAGAAACGAACTACATGAGCCAGACATCAATATCAACAAAAAAAAAACACAAGAAAATTAACTCCGATGGGTGATGGGTGGGCGACATTCTCTTGCAAAGAATTATATTCTTAACAGAGCGCCGCTGATATTGCAGTGGAATTCTTGGGAACTGCAAGCTTCTTTGTGTGCGTTTGCAAGCAAATTTGTTGTTAAGAAACGCAAAAAAATCCTATTTTCTAAAACTAAAATTGGGAAACCCATGGTTCCAAATTATTGTTTGTAAATTGAATCTGCTTTAAAAAACAACAAAGAAAAATTAAATAAATATTTTCTGCTTTCAAAAATCGAGTGCTAATTTGGTTATTTTTAATTAATATTGCAAGTAATATAAAAAAAAACAAAAAAAAAATAAAAAAAATTAAATCAAAGAAGAGAAAGCAATGAAGTAAACAAAGTGAAAAAATAAATAGTTGCGTGGTTTGTCAAAATCACACTCCCAATGAAAGTCAGTCTAGGTTTACAAAATTAAGTCGGTATTTTTTTTTCATGGCCACCAAATAAAATCAAATAAAATTTTAAAAATGTAATGTTTTAGCTGTATTCCTTGCCTAAATAATTAATTTTACTTAAATTAATTATCCCTTGAACCGTAGAAGTTATCTAACAATTTGTCAGCGGCCGACCATTATTTTCATAGACAACCCAACCATTTTTTATAAACGACGGCTTATCATAATGATCTTTTATTAATATCCAGGCCACTTCGAAATTTTCGTTGCTTGGAGCGATATGCTTGATTATTGAAAGAGCATTATATTTTAAGTGAGTCTGCAGTTACTCTAATTTTTCGATACCCGACACAGTAGCTTTCGAAACAACTAGCGCATCAAAGAGATCGCGCACCCGTATCCAATCATCAAAATCACCGGAGAATTCAGGTGAGATAATTTTAGGTAACTTCTAATTTCAGGCCTAGAGATATTTACCGTACCATGTTCTCTTGAGAGATCATTAATAATTTCACTTAAAGAGTTTTGATTTACAGCCAAAACTAGCAGAGCTTTGCTATAGTCAATTTGGCGGTCTGAACTCGGTTCGTCCGCCTTTTGATCATAAATTGCATCCGACAATTGGACATGCACACTATAAAAATTATTTTCGAACTCGGTTCGGTACTGAGCATTTGATCTGCATCATCAATTATTGCTTCTATTTCATCTTGAACGTGCTCAAACCCCTGCATGCACAATTCAAGTCGATCAAGGCGCAATATTGCTTAGTTAGCCGTGAACGGGGGAGTATCTAAAAAGACAATGATACGAGTTATTTGCCCTTTAAGTGCGGCGCGTTGTCGCTTGAAACCGACCATCGCCTATCTGATGGTTTTACCGTATTAGAGAAGAACGACGTGAAAACGGGAAAAGGAACACCGTTCGATTTTAAAGTTTATACAACCTGCTTAACAGTTATACCTATGTACATCGGTACATTACATATGTATCTAGGTTTATGCACAACCTTGGCGATGAACAACTGTGGTAGCACAATGCTGGCAATGAAAAGAAAGAATAAAACAAAGATGAATAAGATTTCCTTATGGATTTTATGCTTTTTCTGTGGATATTTGCTTGTTTCAGCTTAAGGACTATTCACATGAGAGCGACCAACGACCGACGAATAAACGAATAAATTCAATTTAAAACAATTTACCAACCTAAATTCTTTACAAATTCTAAACAAAATTGTAGAAATATAATTTATATTAATGTTTAAGACAGAAAAATTTACATTTTAATCCCCAAAATAAGATAAATTTGAGAAAACAATATTGGTCGTCGAATTGCATCTGATTGCTACGAACAGTCAAACTCTATTAGGGTTCCACATACCATCCACAAATCGACGAATAAATTGTTCGCGCATGTCTAATCTCGACATCAGACTTTCTACTTGTATTCGTGACGAATAGAATTAAAGCCATGTGAATGATATGTCAAAATGGAGGAATATTCGTCAATTCGTTGGTCGCTCTCATGTGTATAGTACTTTACAATGGGATCCACGATGTCAGTAAACGGAGCGCGCGCGTCCGCAAAGGATGCACCAAGGAAATACAAAAACAAGAATACCCACTGGCATGTGCACACAATAATCCTTTATACGAGGGAGAAACTTATTTTTTTATTATATTCTTAATTGTTTTTGTTTGTTGTGCACTGTAAATTGAACCTTGAAACACGATGGGTTTTGACTAAAAGCTTTAATTGTTGTTTTCACAAACACGACGCTATGCTAAGAATTCGCAAAACCCAATGGAATTCGTCTGGCATTAGACCAATTTTTATTTGCGTTATGAGTCAGTTCCGCTCGAGCTTTATCTTTCTTAGGGTTTATGCTAAAGAAAATGTAATATATAACGTATCGTATGGTGTCATATTGTATGGTCATATCGTATATCATATCGTTGGTCGGTTTGACAGTTCCACAGAAATTTGTTTACCCCCAACGCCGCAAAAGAAGTTTTACTTCAGAAATGCTTATTCCGCATCTAATCCATGAGTTTTCTGACTGCCAGTTGTACAAACGTGGTTTCAATATTTGAACCGTGATTCAGCAACTTTAATTCACGATTTCGGCGGATTAAGTGGAGTTTAACCATAATTCAAGTAACAAGTATATAATAGAAGTGTTATACCTGCTTAATCCATCGTTGAACCTCAGCTAATCTGCCGAAATCGGCATTTAAATTCACTGAACCACCGATCAAAAATTTAAACCAACGTTTGCAACTGGCCATGCCACAACAATTTAGTAGTTATATATAAATATTACACAATTGACAATGAACCGAAAATTTTAACGGAGAGATTTGCCAAAAAAAAAATGATTCACAATGCTCAAGAATATAAGCAAGATGCACTGTAAGCATTTTGTAATTATATTTATAACCATCTCTCAATTCAATTGGATGAAACTTTTTTTAACAAAATAATATTGATGCTAACTGAATTTCAATTAGGTACTTTAACTACTAATTCAACATTACTCGACGACATGAAATGTGTATCCACGTCGTAGTTTGGCACCAATTTAAATAGAACGATGACGTCAACCCACGTATCGTTTTCGTATCACAGACAGTGTTTTTAAAGAATTAAGAATTCTTACAAATGCGTGGCAATACTATTTCGGATTTGTCAGCGGACTTAGGATTCTTTGTATGAGGCAATACACTTTTTTTTTTATTTTAGGAAAATTTGTTTGTTAATTTTATTATTTAAATAAGTAAATTATAAGAAAAGTTTAAAGTGTTATTTCGTAGAAAGTGTAAGAAATGCGTAATAATAGAAATTGTAAAAAATTAGCTTGTTTGTGTTTTTTGAAAATGAAATTGACTTAATTCTTGTGGTTTTTCTTCGTTGGTAGGATAATGTGATCTATCGTTGCAACCATTCGTTACATGTCATGTGTCGGTCGGCTTGACAGCTCCATAGACATTTTTTTACCCCCAAAACGCCGCAAAAGAGATTTTACTTCAAAAATAAAATTTTGTAATTTGATCTTCAGATTGCTGTACATCGTACTTTCTTGAATAGGTTATTGTCCGACATATTATTTGTAAGCAACTTTCAGAAGGCATTGCAACTGAAAAAAAATATTAAGCAAACTCCCCCTTTATGGCACGAAAAGTTCTATAGCTTTATGATTCGAATTGGCCTTAAGCAATGTCAATCAGATCAATAATTGTATGTGGACGAACGAACTGAAAACATATATTATGTGTTTTTATATGTCGATTTCATGTTGCTGTTTTGCAAAACATTAAAGCAATTTTTTTTATAATGATGCGCGCACTAAAGGGGTTTAGATTACCCTTAAAATGTCCAAGCACAGTGCGAGCGTTAGGAAAGGATGAAAAAGGAGATACCGATGCACATTGGTTTGGAATTTCTAAACATCAAAATGGGAGATGAAAATAGAGTCGGGTAATTTATTCCATATTCGTGTTGTTCGGCTAAAGAAAGAATCCCTATACTTAACAGTACGTCCGAAGTTAGGCTCAAGGGTAAGCTAATGAGAATTCCAAGAAGCGCGAGTATTACGGTGGAACAGTTTATGGGGAGGAATGCAACTGGCTACTTCGCTAGAACACTGTTTATAAGAATAGCGATAAAATGACGAAAAACCTGAAATACTATAGTTCTATCGCCAATCATTCTTAGAGCTCTATTTTGAATTCTATCTAAAAGATTCAAATGGGTTTTGGGAGCTCCTGCCCAAATATGAGAGTTATACTCCAACTTTGGACGAATGAAGACATTATAGATTATAGCCAGATCAGACGGGTAAAACAATTTCTGGCATCTTCGAAGAAAGTCCAAACACTTTGCAGCACTTTTGGCGACATCGAATATGTGGTCATTTCACAAAAGGTGGTCTGTGATGCTCATGCCAAGGGCTGACAGTGGATAGTTGCATGGTGTGAATTGAAGTGCTTAAAAGAGATTTAAAATACACCAACATGGCAAAAGTAAGTATTTTTCTCAGAATCCACATTGAGATAAACATCGAACGTGGAAAAATTTCTGTACTCCAGTAAGGTCAATATTTATAAAAAGTCTTGCGAAAGTTTGACATGACAGACTGCAAATCTAAGGCTACTCCTATGGAAAAGGGATTTTTTTTATTTAATTTTTTCTTAAATTCATTTTTATTTAATATTAACTTATAACTATCTTAAGGCTAGACAAAAATGATTAAAACTAGCCTAATTATCAATTACTTACAACTAATGTACTGGCCCTTTACGGGAGCTCTAAACTAAACAATAACTCTTCGAACTAATGTCTTTCGACCTAAAAACTATTTTAATTAAATCTATTTATTTTATTTTTTTTTAAACCAAGAAAAGTTATTGCCAAAAAACTCTTAAATCTAAGGATAGACTAAAAATAATTAAAACTAGATACAACTAACTTATACTAACCAAAAATAACTTAAACTACATAAAATACCTAATAATACCCAAAACCACTTAAAACTACTTAAAAACTAGAACAGCCACAGCAGCATTTTTTTCGTTTTTTTTAATTTGTTTGTTTATTTTTTTTATATGCATGCAGCCACACAACAACATGCAACCCACACATACATGTACATACGTACATACATATACGTACGCACATACAAGTACAGTTATGCAGGCACATGCACATATGCCTCCGCATACATACATATTTTTAATTTTTTTGGTGCCACCCCGACTGTTCCCTATACCTAATTGCCATAAATCTATGTAAGTCGGCCAAGACATACCATCTTCATCGGCTTTAAATATGATGCTGTTCAGAGAGCCACCAGAACTGGTTCTCCTGTTTCGCTCTATCCCTTCGGTCCCGATCGGACACAGTCCTACTGAACCGAAGGCGCTCTTCTCCACCTTGAGCGATGACGTCTCGACCGTAGAGGAGTCGCCTACCCACAGTTTTCCGGCTGACGTGGTATCAGCCCTCGACTGTCTAAATAGAGGAATACCTCGGGAGGGATGTAGCCACTTAACCGCGCGCTCTCAAAATATTCGTTATTGCTGTAATAAGCCCCAAAAATTAAGCTGTTAGTTGAGAACATCGCTCTTGCAACGTGCCCACGAATCAGTTTAAACAAAAAATTATCTATTCTGTTTATGTTGGCTCCGTTGTATAGAACCTGGTTGGAATAATATCGTTTGTACTCCGACTCTGGTGTTCTGTGTAATCCAATTCAACGTCGAAGACACTGCCTCTCAAACACCCGAATCTTTTCCATTGCGATGGGGCAACGTTGAACCACACCGGGCATCCATAAGCAATCATCGGCCAAATCATCTTCACCCTGCTGTCAAGACGACTGTTATAAGACAATCGTTTTGTCAGGGCAAAGGCTCCCCTAGCCCTGGCCAGAGCAGCACCTATATGTCTATCGAAATATAAGTACTGATCCCACCAGATGCCAAGGTATTTTACTACACTTTTACTCGCCAGTGGGTGTCCATGTGGCCCTACGATCACCAGCTTGTGCCAGTTCTTTCTCGTATCCCTTGAGGTGCTGGATAGTGGAGTCCTAAACAAAATAGTTTCTGATTTCTGGAAGTTGATTTTTAACTTCCAGTCATCATAATATCGCTGAATCTTGTCGAAGTCACTCTGCAAGAGATTTTTGATGACCTCAACTGTATGAACTGTTCTGTACGCAATTAGATCGTCGGCGTACACATTTGCATGAGTTAGACTACCTATCAGATCGCTGGTGTAAATGCTGAATAGAATCGGCGAGTTAACCGCTCCCTGCTGAAGACCATTTTTAATATTAAAAATTGCGGTGGAAGTTACATTGCCACTCTTGACAACAAACTTTCTACCATTTAGCATGTTATAAAGCGTATACAATAAAGATTTACTTATATCCAGTCTGGTAAGCTTTAGATAGAGGCCATCTAACCATACGGTGTCGAAGGCCTTCTCCAAATCCACCAGACAGGCACCCGTACAATGCTTTTTAGGTTTGTTCCATTGGATATCAGAAACTAGCTTAGACGCGGCATGAATTGTGTCATGTCCCGCCTTAAGACCGAACTGATTATCCGGGATAATATTTTTGTCCTCCGCCCACTTGAACAGGGCTCTATTAATAACCTTTTCAAATACTTTCCTGATACTTGGAAGAAGTCTTATCGACCGGAGATTCGCCGGATTGGAGTTGTCCTTTCCCTTTTTTGCGAGAGGGTGCACCACAGCTGTCTTCCACCGCACTGGATAATATGCATTATTCAGCGCGTTGTTAAACAGTGTGGTCATGTGGTAAATGTCAACTGCTTTTTGAGGCAAATGTCGTAGTACAACGTTGGATTTACCATCGACTCCTGCTGACTTCTTTTTCTTTATTGAATCGAAGATGAGCTGGAGCTCATTCTTCGAAATTAACAGGGGACTGGGCCCATTTCGGTCGGCCATTATGGCGTTTGCCAAATCTTCATCATTAAACCCGGTAAAACCAAGGTTCTGAGACCGCCATTCGGTTATATTGTTCCGGATCCATAAGTGATGAAGCAGAGCTCTGTTCTCCAGGTCATGATTCGGGCGAATGCTAGCATTCACCTTGTACACTTGGTGGAAAGCCGCCCCCACAGCCTCCACCTTCTCCTGCGGATCTTCGACTATGTAAAGGTCATCGTCCAAGAGGGCGCCATCCGGGTCTATGCCTGCTGTCAGAACGCATCTGTTCTCTGTCGTTCTCTGCAACTTAAGACACGAAAGATCGTTCTGATCCTTCCTTCTAAAAATCTTATTAATTTTTGGGAACATACTCGGGACGCTAGAGTTAACGGCCCGATTTTTTTTATTGTCCAAAAACAAATTAATAGACAACCTATATTTTTGTTTGATGAGTTGGTTGATGTTTTTAATGGATGACTTCAGAGTCCTAACCTCCAGATCTCGTGTGTCAGTAAACCGTCTGTACAATCGTTTAAGTCTTGTCAGTAGTCCACTTTTTTTTCTGTGTAGTGCATCAATTGTCGCGTTACGGAACATGTAGGTTGCGTTACGTTCTTTGTATTTCGGTATTGTCCTGTTCATTGTTCTTAGAATCGTTTCGTCCATTTGTTGTAAGTATCTGTCTATTTCCGTATTTGTCAGGTTCCCGTCATTCGGTGGGGATATACCATTGGAACGTAATTCGCTCAATAAGGCGTTGGAGAAGCGTGGCCAGCGCACCTTACTGTAATTGTAAGTATGCACAGGCACATACTCCTCCAACTCCATAAGCTCGTTCGGAAGTTGCATTACGGTGGCGATTCCGCAGTGGTCACTGTCGTACTCGATCGTTCGTAAACAATTTCTTGGCCGTTGACCCACAGCGTCAGTAATTGTTAGTCTTTAGCAATAAATTCAGATAGGCACCGCTTCTTGGAAACGATGGCCTGTCTGTGGCTAGAAGATCGATTCGATACTCAAGGTTGTATCGACCCATCCAATTAAATAGATGGTTACCTTGAGGATTTTGTATTTAATTTCCCCAATCTATGTGCTTGGCGTTTAACTCACCAGCCAATATGTAGTAATTCTCTTCCTAGCTCAATCTTAAGCATTCAAAAAGCTTTACAAGCTGTGTTATAAACTGGGTGCGCTGAGGTGTTTCCGGTGCATAGGCAGCAATCACATACATTCGCTTTCCCTGTTGGAGATGAATGCATATGATACCTTATGACTAATGCCTTTACGTATAAAGATTGTGACGCCTCCTCCTTGAGTGGAGTTGGGTCGGTCTCTTCTCACGATATTGTAATTGTTGTTAGTGAATTTATGTTTCTGGTTAAGCTTAGTTCGCTAGCCATAAACACATCTGTCTTTCAGCAATTGGAATAAATTCGTTCTACGTTCGGTCCTAATCAGTGAATTTACATTCACAGCTAGGATCTTAAAGGGCCTCTCCGGCTGCGCGCCCTTAACCTCTAAGTTACGTTAAGCTCGGCAAAACAGAGTAGAGATAATCCACCCTAGTCGCCTGCTCCCTGATCTGGTTTTGGAGGCCAGTCAACTGGCCCTGGATGGCCAGCAGAATCCCCATAATATCCGCCTGTGCAGCCGGCGCCTTAGGCACGAGGGCCTGTAGGGCGACCTTTCGTGTAGGCTGTACCGTGCTTCTCCTTCCTGATGCCATTTGGGCGTAACAAACTTGGGGGTTGACGGGCGTTGTTGTAGGAGGGTTCACTGTTGGACGCTTTTCTACCACTCTTTGCTTTGCTGCTTTATTGTTCTTTATAAGCTGAAACGTCGGGCAACCCCGATAATTAGCGGGGTGTCCGTCGCCTCGGCAGAGTTTACATTTAACCTGGGTCCTATCTTCGACCCGTTCCCTTCCTAACTTGCATTCACCTGCATTGTGGTTCTCTCCACACTTAAAGCACCGTGACTGCACTTCGCAGTTTGCTGCGGCGTGGCCGAACCTTTGGCAGCGCATGCATTGAAACATGTCGCCGCGCCTTTTTAATTTGTCTCAAGTTACAACCTGGTAGTTGAGGACGGAGATACTCCTCAAACTATCCAGTTTGCTGCTGGGTGAGAGTTGAACAAGGAAGAAGGGAAGACTGCGGTTCTCCCGCCTAGCTCTTACTGTAGCGAACGGCTTGACCCCGATAAAGTCGAGATCGTCATTCGCTTTTTGGCGGAGTTCACTTAAGAGCACCTGTGGTTCCGTGCAGGAATCTATGCCCTTCAAAAGGACCGTTTGAAACTTTTCGGTCTTAGGGCTGAAACTAAAGAATTCAGTAGTGGTTTCTTTTAGCAACGTTTTAATTTTTTTGTGCTGTTCCAGTGTGAAGCAGTGGATAGCATGCCTATCATTATCTAATCTTTTTATAGTAAAGTTTTGACCTATGGCCAACTTACACAGATCTATGGTATCCTGTAACTCCATTTTATAAGTATTTATGGGTGGCACCTTTTCTTTTTTCGTAATCGGCTGATGTGGCTGCTGCTGCTGAGACTGACTTTTCTGCTGCTTTTGATTCTGCTGCTGCTGTTTTTGTTGCGGTTGTTTCTGGGATTGTGTCTGCTGCTGTTGCTGTTTTTTTTGCCGTTGTTGTTTTGGCTGCTGCTGTGGCTGTTGTTTTTGTAATTGTTCTTTTGGCTGCTGTTGTTTTTGTTCCTCGAATTCTTTCAGTTCTTTCGCTTGGCGCGCTTCATGCTTGGCCTTAACTGTGGGAACTATAAGATCCTGTTGCCTTTTCAAACATTGGATTTCTGCCTCTATTGCTTCAATTTGAGCGACCATTCTTTCTTCGTCGTCCTCCTCAGATGCCGCCTCTGATGTGGAGAGGTTCACTAAGGCAGTACTATCGCCCGTCGTGAAGTCCCCTTCTCAGGATGGTGCGAGCGCAGAGCTTCGATGAATTTGCTTCGGCAAGTTTCCTATCTTATTAGTTTTGATACTTCCCGATATCGACAGTTTTCTAAGCTACGAATTTGTTCTTGACATTTTCTGCATTCCACTTTTTGTGAATTCGTACCGCGAAATTGGACTTGGGCGCTTTACAATTCGTTCGAAGTGGTTATTGGGAATTGGTACTTCGAAAATGAAATTGGGTGTTCTGCATTTCATTGTTCCGTAAATTATTTAGGAAATTGGTGCAACTAAAGTTAGCTGTGTATTTCTTGGTGCAAAATGTATAGAGAAACATTTTTTGTCATATTTACGTATTATTTTGCTTAGGGGAAACAAAGAAAAAAACTACGCCAAGAGAACGTATTCCTGACGCATATGAAGTTATTTTCTGATTTCCCGTACTCTTGGAAAAAAAAACTCTTTTTGAATCTTTTTTTTAGTTCAGTGATCTGTATCCACTTGGAGCTAAATTTCGTTCGCAAAACCATTTAAAATGTGTTCGTCTATGATTTTCCAAACTGTGGCCCTTGCCAAAGCTATGCTTACATCATTGCCAATTGGCCATTGATAACTTCCTTCAGCTAAGAATCGGAGTGTTGCTGCAAGTTTTTGTTTTGAGCTATAGAAGAAGGTCTTATAACTTACTGGGTACTATTTTCATTAAACATATAAAAAAACATCATTGTTCAGTCTTACTACGGTGAGAACTTAAAACAGGATTAAGAATTTTAACTTTAGATTTCATAGCACTTAATATATAAATACATACAAGCTCACATTAGTCAGGAAAATCTAATTTTTTTGGTTTGTCTCGCAAATTTTGTCTTCTAATTTTTCTTTAGAGGTCTGCTTTTTTTGTGTTACTAAAATCGCAAATAAAATTGCGTCTATTTTCATAAGCAGTATTAATTTCAATTTAGAGACAAAATAAAAATGATTGAACACTCAGTTTTGACATTTAGAAGTTTTCGAAATCGATCGAAATGTAGGACAAGGATTTTTATTTCACGTGAAATTGTAAAGTGATTTTAATTCGATTTCAATCGAAATGCAAAACGTGGCAGAATGTAACCGTTTTCCAAATATTGCTGAACTCCGTTTTGGGGGGCTTTGAGCCCACCCTACATAAAATTGTTACGGGGGCGCTCATATCAATGGGAACTTTATACAGTTTCCGTAAAACATTATGAGCAGGCTACGAGTGTACCAAAATCCCGCTTTAAACAGTTTTTTCGGAGTTAAATCGTAAAAATGACTGGACCTCCCACTTAATATTAAGAGACAATGTGTTGGATGCATAAATGTATTCAACACCAAAAGAAACATATTTTTGAACAAAGTTTCTATTTAACAGGGCCCATTATGTAACAATTCTAATAAAATAGACAAATAAATAATTGAGCATCCATTTTTTCTACCTTGGATATAAAAAAAAATGTATATTTAAAGTTTTTTTTCTGTAGATACCTACGTGATACTTTCTGTTAAATTGTAAAAAATAAATTAATCTTAAACAAAAAAACTATGTTGATCCTATTTGTGTATTTGGATTTAGCTACCTACTTACATACTTATAATGAAGTTTTAAGAGCAAGCGATTCATAACTTAAAAATTAGTTTGTGGAATATTAAGTTGTCACCACGCAAAATTCAAACTTATTGCAATCTGCGGAACTGTCTTTTAATTAAGGCGTTTCGAATTGTCAAATATTATAGTGATTCCAAAGTGATTGAAGAGCTGGTAAAAATTTAGGTGTTTTCAAAAATGGAATTTGATTATTTTTATTTTAAATAGGTACAATTAAACTCATCACATTTTTGATAGTAGTTGTCCTAATTAATTTGTTGCTCTATAAAAATACATGACTCAACTAAGTCCACGTTAACTATGAATGATTTCCAATTGGCGTTTTTCTTGTTTAGTTCAGAGCAGAGTGTGAGTTTTCAAAAAATTTGTTTGTGTTTCTTTTTAACTCAGAGCATGCAGAGCTCCAAATGTGTGTTTTTTTTTCGTTTTGAACTTGTGTAGATCGCACTCGACGTGCTCGAACATAATTGACTCAGCATGTGAGTGAATTGCTGAACGCACCAAATGCCATGTGTGTCAAGCAGGAAAATGCGAAGAAAAATTTTATTAGATACTAAGTTGGCGAAAGAATTTGATCGCTTGTTGATTTTCTGTATCTTGGTGTATAAAAAGGGTAGTTTTGTGCCATATTGCATTTTATGGTTAAAATGAAAACGTGTTCTGGTTTATTTGGTTCAAATGTGTTAAAAAAACATATCATAGTATTCAGAGCTCGCTCTTTTTGGAACAGGTTCAGTGCATAATCTATGTGTTCGAACTCTGTTCAATGATCTGCTATGGACGAAAAAGGAAAAACGCCTCATGTCGTGGGGAACACATTTCACTCTTATGATATATTTTGTAGGTAGGTATGCACTTACCGAAGAATATAAGGCGACTATGGTAAAAATATTCCAATATTAACACATTGTTTTCCATTTTAAGCTGAAAGCCGGTTTTCAGAAAGAGACTGATTTGGTTGCAATACCTTAACGCCAGTTATGATTTTTAATAATAAAAACTCTTAATACATGTTCCAATAAAGTTTAAGCACTGATTTTTTCACAAAACAAAGATTAATAGGTAAAAATCTTTTAAACTTATATATATTTGTACCATTTCAATTGCATTGCATTAATTTTTTCCAGAAATTATTCCCGCACATTACGCACATTAATCATCCGAGTAAACCGAAATAAGGAAATTAAGATTTTTTTTTACAAATTTTTTTTCTAATGTTATTTAAAATTTAATTGAATTTGGAATTGGAAAACATCTACATACATTTTTATTTTCAAAGTTAAGGTTTTCTATATTATTAGGTACTAATTTTATTCTGAATACATAAAACGATTAGTACCTATGTATGTCTGTACCATATAAAATTGTTAAAATGTATTGTACAGATATAACAGAAAATGAATTCATTAAACAATGTATTTACAATTAATTAACACACAAACAGTTAAATAAACATTATTTAAACTTTGGATTAATTTTGTTATTATCAATTCCTGCTTTATTTCTGGTCGTTTCCGAATCCGCCTGCAAAGATTCTTGTATTATTTGTTTATAAATATCCTTGTAGCAATGTCTGAGATTTTATAGTTTGCTACCATACTGATTTAAAACTATTATAAAGCCTTAGTGGTTAGGTTTTTATTGAGATTGAATCATCGCATTTATGCGATAGGTAGCAAAGATAAGAGCGCGTATCGACAACATCGCCGAAAAAGCGTGACTGAAAAGCACCACAATGTACATTAATAGAACACAACTTTCATTTTGACATGTTGCTAGGGATATACGGGGAAAAGGTAATAGAATTTTTATTCCGTTCCGTTTCCAATAGAGGTACAATTTTTCATACATACACAGAAATTATGTGCACCTAACATAATATGATATCACAAAAAAAGCAGGGTAAATGTTTTTCATTAAACCGGCTTTTGAGTGCCTTAAGGGAGTATTCTGTATATCTAACAAGCAAAGCTTTTTCAATGTTTACATTCACACGAACAACATCTCTCTCGTGAAGCAAACAACTAAATATTAAGCTTCCACAACTCCACAGAGAAAAAGTCGGCGTATGTAGCAGTAGCTACTTTCAAAGCTTTTGAAACTTTTTATTTCTTGGTGTAGGCCGCCACTTTCATCGTTGCCTGGCTTGTGTTTGCTTAACAGCCAGATTCTTTTATCAACACACTAGGTTGCATTAGAAGAAAGAAGAGGACAAAATAAAAAAGGACCACTGAAATAATATACAAAAATATGTGAACGCAATGGACGAGCCGAGAAATGAGTAACTAAACTACACTAACTGGCTAAATATATAGTGTGCTATGTAAAAGCTTCTACGGTGGGCCGAAGGTGGAAGGATAATCGATTTGGCTGTCCCGAGTCCCGACAAGAAATTCATTTATGTACACGATACAAATATTTTGTGATACTTAAGGATGGGCGAACAAGTCAGATGAATAATTGTGAAAATCAATTTAAAAAAAAAATCCGTGAGGAGAAAAATAGGAAAACAGTAGTACCCAGCCTATTACAAACAAAATGATTGTTTATGTGAAGCACTGAAGGATTTAATAGAACACACAGCCTTAACAATTACATGGATGTAGAAGAAATACAATTCATGATTTCTTAATTTCCTAACGCAATACTGAAATTAAACAAATTAATATTAAAATTGTGGGAAGTTATGTGTAGGTATATATGTAAATATGTATATGTTATGTACCTACTTTAAGACCATTTAGGTATCTTTTTTCTTTAATTTATTTAAGTCATTTGAATTGAAGAAGAGTTTGGGTAAGTAAAATATTCAAATTTGTAAATTAGTTTTTAGAAAGGTCTCTTAAGCTAACTACGTGTAAAATGTGCGCGCTAATTATGTCCATGACAAGGTTGCACACACGCACAATGTGGTAGTGATGCAGTTGTACATACCCAGTTTTATAACTTTTTTTTTTTGTTTTTAAAACATTATTTTATTCTTTTCTGACCCATATGCATGTAGGTATGAGGGATAATATACATAGATACCTAAGTATATAATAACTATACATATATTGTATTTTAATATAAATATGTTGTGTAATTTTGCCGGCGGTGGGGGGACGATATTATAAATCAAATGTATTGAAATTTTTTTTTTTTTTTGTAACTTCTATCAGACCACCCACCCATTCGACGTACGTTGCAGCGGAATATGCTTTCATTGGAAACAGAATTTGAAAAAGTGTGTATAGATACACAATGTCTATTCCGATGACAATCTTTTATGTTTTTAAGACAAACATGCATTATTAATGCGCGCTTGCGTTTTTAAAAATGAAATAACAAAATTGCTCCGCCTACTAATGTAGCTAAGGTTGGAAAGAGCTGGTCTCATAAGCAATGAATGGATAATTGTCCTTCTACCACATCACCTCTTGATAAAGTAGAAATGTAGAATTGTAGCGGGTAATTAAATGCAACATTTTTATATTATTATTAAAGTAAACAAATATAGACTTTTGTAAACCGATGTGCGAGTACCTATGTACCCACCTACATTATGTCAATACCAACATACTTAAGTAAGTACATTCCATATATGTTGATCATATATAATATAGGTACATATATGTAGGTAAATACTTACAACAAATTAAACAAACAATTTTACCTAACTTACAATCAAGATCCATCTTCGCTCTTCGTAGGTAACTCAAAATACCTATAATCTGAAGTTAATGAGACTTGATAGGAACATAATGAGTAAGTACTGAGTACGGAGTATATCGTAGTATGTAATAGGAAGTTAGTTAATCCTGCTGTGGCCAACGCAGGGGTGGGGTTTTGAAGGTTGAACCCCGCTCCCTTAAAAATATTTTTTTAGAGTAAGTAAATCAATGGTGAAATTAGTGTTGGGTCACAAATGGCGTGGCCTGCGACTGAAATATACAAACATTTACTTCACTATTTGCAAAATGCAAATGCGAGTTGCCACTCGCTAGAGGAACCTAGATAATTACGAAGGTGATCCTGAAGAATATTTTCGTCGGTCTATCTATGCTCCTTTCATGCAATTAAAAAATAGATTTCCCCACCATCGTGAATTGCTTTCCAAAATTCAAAATATTTTGCCCGACAACCGTGGCAAACTTGAAGAAGTAGACAGAAAAAGGACTGCTGAGATATTTGCCCAAGAATTGACAGATGATGTAAAAGTATGCTTAGATGATTTTGTGGTCGAATTGAATATGTGAAGGAGGGAAAAATGTATTTCTTTTATTTTCTTGATATATCTATGTCAATGTTAAATTAATTATGGTAGCAAGCATTTTCTGAGAATGTAGGTATACCAAATGAAAAAAAGTCAAAAAAACATCATAGACTCGTTAAATGTTTGCGATTCGTCCTTGTAACTATAAAGCAGTTTACTGCTTTATGCAGATCGGTGCGATACTTCCGGTATCTGTGGTGTTTTCCGATTCGAAACATATCGATAGTCAAAAGTGGAAAGGAGCGACTGAACGGTTTGATGTTGCTGAACATCTGTGGGAATACCTATTGAGGTTGACTATGAGGACGTTATAAATATAATGGCGAAAGTTCCAAGGCATATGTATTTTATTTTATAAAATATTCTACCTAACTAAAAATGTATTTACTTACTTTACGTGTATCCAAAAAAACATATACCTATATGTAATTACTATTATAAAAGTTCGAAACAAACATTTAGTTTGTCCGCGAATCTCAGAAAGTATTCAACCGATTTACTTGAAACCAATTTTATAAATTTTCGTCTTCTTATAAGAATGTAATTGGATATTTCTTATTTGTTAAATATGTTTGCTGAATTAGATTATTAACTTTAGAAAAACATCGTACAGATTTTTGTCGTAGTTGACCAACATATTTAATTATGCTCTTAAACCTGCTAGATATTATACAAAAATGAGATCTTTTGTTTTAGTTTGTAAGTTTTATGCAAATTTAAAGCTGTAAATGTACAAATTATAAATTTATCAAATTTTTGTATTTTTACATCTATGAATTCTATTCAATCACAATGATTGGGTTGCTGCATTTCCTGTGCATTTTCTTTTGTTTATTTGCTTCCGAATTTCAATCCACTCAATTGTTCGCTTATGGATTAACGTAGGAAAAATAAGTAATATTATTTCAAGTCCTAATCAGTTTTTGGGGAGTAGAGCAGCTTTTAATTACCTATGTACCTCAGTTTTCGTATTCGAACAGCAAAATAACAGATACAGAAAAAATTAATAAAATTTGCAATTTTTGCAAATCCATAAAATGGGATAGGAACTTAATAGCATGTGTTATGCTCAGGGTTGGCCGAACTGTCACTTTTTTGTATAAACTACATTAACTACGGCTATAAATGTAGTAAGTGAAACAAATTGTAGCAGACGTAGTTTCAAATGTGGAATCGTCTGAAATGTCATTTCATTTTGAAGTTTTGAACTCATATTCATTTATGAACAAGTTTAAGTTTTTATCATAATAAAAGAAATAAAAATACGAGATTGTTACAGTTTTTTGGTTGTTTTCAAGTTTTTCTCGCACTTTTGTAATAAGAAACCGACTTTGGCAAGGAAAATCCAAAAAACTTGTTCACATTCACTGTACGTTGAAAATGAATGAAAAAATAATGTGCTAAATGAGATTATTACTGAATGTATTTTTGAGCTAATTTTTTTTTACATATTTGTTGTTTAGGCACGATTTAGAAAATACGGAAAATTAAAGCAAATTAAATATGGCACAAGAAAAAAATGGGATACCCCTATTTCTCTACCTATGCATATGCATTTTATTGGTTTGAATCCGCTTTCATTGAATTTGGGTCCTTCGGTGAGATATTTTTTTTATTAAAAATTTTGGAATTTGTTCATAACCGGTTTAAATTCTATTGATTTTCTTAATTTACTATATTTGTTATTGATTTACGTGACCTTTCTGTGAATTTAATATGAACTGGTTGTAGCGGGCTTTAGGTCGATAAAAGATGTTGATTTAATGTAACAACAACGTTTAGAACGTTTCAAGCTATTATTTTTTTAATAATCAAAATACAAAAATAAGAAATAAATAAAAATTAATTCACCAAATAAAGTGAAAAGTAAAACAAATAATTAAACTTACAAGAATGATGTTAAATAATTCTTAGAAAACAGTAAGTGTACAAAGTATCCGTGTGAACATGAAAAGGATATCACATCAGAACAAGGCATAAAGAGAAAATCAAAATGATACACAAATTCAACGCATTCAAACGTCAAAGTAATTAATGTGGCAAGTGTACAAATCGACTATACACTAGGTCTTATGACCCAAATAAAATACAATTTTTGAACATTCAAATCAAGTGGTTGCATTTTTATTTCTCTCGGAAAAGAAACATATTTTTTTTACTGATTTTTAAGGATAAAAATTCTATATATAACATTGGTCCTTCGAGCCTTTTTTCAACCAGTTTTTACAAACAATTCGAACAATTTGAACGATAGACTATATAATTAAATGTGTGCAGTGTGTGCTCATAAAATTAAACAAAGAAAAAGATCCAATCTACAATTGATCTTATACGGTCACATGACTTAAGTTTTACATACATTTTCAATTTAATCATTGCATTTTTCGGTTTTAATTTTAAAAATGCACTTAAAGTAACTAAAATTATTTAAAATTAACTTAAAATTAATCGTAAAATTTAAATTAAACAAAATTTTCAACATCAACATTAGCGGAGGTTCCAGCAAACAATTTTGCAACACCATAGACGGCAGCAGCAGCAGTATAAGCGTAACTTTTGCTTGTTACGTGTTTGTAAAGCTTGTTGAATATTTTCAGTATATATAATATAGAAAATTATAAAATTTGTAACTAAATGGCAGACAATAAAAATTATAAATATGGTGAGCTGCAAAAAAGTATCTTAAATAAATTAATTAAAGATCTCACAAACTTTGAAAAGGCACCAAGAGAACGCAAAGGCAGGATATACACTTCGGGGCGCTTATCAAAGTTGGAAGAGGATCTGCAGACAGCAAAATCCTATCGTAAGGCCATCGTTGGGGCAGGTTTGCTGGAAGAAACTCTAAAAATGGACGAATTGTTAGTGGTATATGAACAAGTAAACGAAATTTATTTTGAATACCGTGCAGAATTGGGTGACGTTATTGAAAATGCCTCGCCAAACAATACGGTATCAACAAACATGGGTGCTCCTCACCTTTCTACAGCTGCACAAGCATTGCATACGGGTATTCAACTTCCTCGCATTGATCTGCCAAAGTTTGGCGGATCTTATACCACCTAGCACGCTTTCCACGACAGACTCCGGGCGCACAACAACAAAAGTCTGGATGACATCGACAAACTGCACTTTTTGCAATCATGTTTTTAGGGTGATGCACAGCGTTTTTTGGTAAATTTATCCGTGGAAGCAGCGAATTATGAATAGGCATGGGATCTTCTGAAAGAGCGTTATGACCAGTATTCTGGTCCATATCCAAATGCAGGCGCTTTTTGGTCAGCCCTCTTTGATTCGTGAAACTGCAACAGGGTTAAAAGATCTCTTATACACCTCAAAAGAATGTTTTCTAGCTGAAAGTATGGATGTACCGGTAGTTAGTTGGGACACCACCCTAGTTTGGTTTCTTTGCCAGAAACTTCCTAGTTCCTGCCAAAACTGTGGGAAGAGAAATTAGGAAATAGAAAAGATTTACCAAAATTTAGTGAATTTTCCGAGTTTTTGGAGACCCGTTATCGAACTCTCGAGGTTGTTAGTCAGCAGGAGCATGACGCAGCATTCCAGACCAAAGAAGAGGCACCCGTCAACACAAGGCTACGTATTCAAGCAGCCAATCTTACATTAATAATAATAATAATAATAATAATAATAATAATAATAATAATAATAATAATAATAATAATAATAATAATAATAATAATAATAATAATAATAATAATAATAATAATAATAATAATAATAATAATAATAATAATAATAATAATAATAATAATAATAATAATAATAATAATAATAATAATAATAATAATAATAATAATAATAATAATAATAATAATAATAATAATAATAATAATAATAATAATAATAATAATAATAATAATAATAATAATAATAATAATAATAATAATAATAATAATAATAATAATAATAATAATAATAATAATAATAATAATAATAATAATAATAATAATAATAATAATAATAATAATAATAATAATAATAATAATAATAATAATAATAATAATAATAATAATAATAATAATAATAATAATAATAATAATAATAATAATAATAATAATAATAATAATAATAATAATAATAATAATAATAATAATAATAATAATAATAATAATAATAATAATAATAATAATAATAATAATAATAATAATAATAATAATAATAATAATAATAATAATAATAATAATAATAATAATAATAATAATAATAATAATAATAATAATAATAATAATAATAATAATAATAATAATAATAATAATAATAATAATAATAATAATAATAATAATAATAATAATAATAATAATAATAATAATAATAATAATAATAATAATAATAATAATAATAATAATAATAATAATAATAATAATAATAATAATAATAATAATAATAATAATAATAATAATAATAATAATAATAATAATAATAATAATAATAATAATAATAATAATAATAATAATAATAATAATAATAATAATAATAATAATAATAATAATAATAATAATAATAATAATAATAATAATATAATAATAATAATAATAATAATAATAATAATAATAATAATAATAATAATAATAATAATAATAATAATAATAATAATAATAATAATAATAATAATAATAATAATAATAATAATAATAATAATAATAATAATAATAATAATAATAATAATAATAATAATAATAATAATAATAATAATAATAATAATAATAATAATAATAATAATAATAATAATAATAATAATAATAATAATAATAATAATAATAATAATAATAATAATAATAATAATAATAATAATAATAATAATAATAATAATAATAATAATAATAATAATAATAATAATAATAATAATAATAATAATAATAATAATAATAATAATAATAATAATAATAATAATAATAATAATAATAATAATAATAATAATAATAATAATAATAATAATAATAATAATAATAATAATAATAATAATAATAATAATAATAATAATAATAATAATAATAATAATAATAATAATAATAATAATAATAATAATAATAATAATAATAATAATAATAATAATAATAATAATAATAATAATAATAATAATAATAATAATAATAATAATAATAATAATAATAATAATAATAATAATAATAATAATAATAATAATAATAATAATAATAATAATAATAATAATAATAATAATAATAATAATAATAATAATAATAATAATAATAATAATAATAATAATAATAATAATAATAATAATAATAATAATAATAATAATAATAATAATAATAATAATAATAATAATAATAATAATAATAATAATAATAATAATAATAATAATAATAATAATAATAATAATAATAATAATAATAATAATAATAATAATAATAATAATAATAATAATAATAATAATAATAATAATAATAATAATAATAATAATAATAATAATAATAATAATAATAATAATAATAATAATAATAATAATAATAATAATAATAATAATAATAATAATAATAATAATAATAA
Source organism: Philhelius pedissequus (assembly GCA_910595825.1). Lineage (NCBI taxonomy): Eukaryota > Metazoa > Arthropoda > Insecta > Diptera > Syrphidae > Philhelius > Philhelius pedissequus. Next base: position 150,090,855 of record OU343161.1, read on the forward strand.
TAATAATAATAATAATAATAATAATAATAATAATAATAATAATAATAATAATAATAATAATAATAATAATAATAATAATAATAATAATAATAATAATAATAATAATAATAATAATAATAATAATAATAATAATAATAATAATAATAATAATAATAATAATAATAATAATAATAATAATAATAATAATAATAATAATAATAATAATAATAATAATAATAATAATAATAATAATAATAATAATAATAATAATAATAATAATAATAATAATAATAATAATAATAATAATAATAATAATAATAATAATAATAATAATAATAATAATAATAATAATAATAATAATAATACTAATAATAATAATAATACTAATAATAATAATAATAATAATAATACTAATAATAATAATAATAATAATAATAATAATAATAATAATAATAATAATAATAATAATAATAATAATAATAATAATAATAATAAATAATAATAAATAATAATAATAATAATAATAATAATAATAATAATAATAATAATAATAATAATAATAATAATAATAATGATAATAATAATAATAATAATAATAATAATAATAATAATAATAATAATAATAATAATAATAATAACAATAATAATAATAATAATAATAATAATAATAATAATAATAATAATAATAATAATAATAATAATAATAATAATAATAATAATAATAATAATAATAATAATAATAATGATAATAATAATAATAATAATATAATAATAATAATAATAATAATAATAATAATAATAATAATAATAATAATAATAATAATAATAATAATAATAATAATAATAATAATAATAATAATAATATTAAATAATAATAATAATAATAATAATAATAATAATAATAATAATAATAATAATAATAATAATAATAATAATAATAATAATAATAATAATAATAATAATAATAATAATAATAATAATAATAATAATAATAATAATAATAATAATAATAATAATAATAATAATAATAATAATAATAATAATAATAATAATAATAATAATAATAATAATAATAATAATAATAATAATAATAATAATAATAATAATAATAATAATAATAATAATAATAATAATAATAATAATGATAATAATAATAATAATAATTTTTTTTTTTTTTTTTTTTTCCCTTTAGGGTTTCAGGAGAAATGCTTTATGCACCATAAGGATGTCATCTTGGCGTTGACCCTAGACAATCCCCGTGTGCCGGACTCCTTATAACCCTTTCAGCTTCCACCCCCCCCCGGAACCGCTCTTTGCATTACTTCAGGGGGGTTGTTTATATTAACTTACGGGTTCAACTGTTTCCCGAGTGTTTTCCTCTTCTCTTTTTTTTCTTCTGAGAATACGCTCGATATACATGCAGATTTTGTGCCACATCCGGTCGTTGGTCAACATCTTATCTACTATGTTATCTGGGCTGAGTGGTCCCATATCTCTTTCTATTTCTTCACGTTGGGCTTCCCATCTACTGCAAGCAAAGAAAGTGTGGTATGCATCGTCGGTTTCAGAGTCACCGTACTGGCAGGCTGGACTACTTGTTTTGCCGATCTTGTGAAGGAAGGCGTTGAAATATCCGTGTCCGGTGAGTAACTGGGTGACGTAATAGTTAACCTCACCGTGTTTCCGGTCATTCCATTTGCTCACTTCTCTGATCAGCCTCGCTGTCCAGCGTCCTCTCGTTTCCGAGTTCCAGCGCTCTTGCCACTTTTGTTTCGTGCGCTCCTTTGCCTGTTCGGTTGCCAATTTGACGCCGAGTTCCGCTTTTTTGTCGTGCACGTACTTTCTTTGTGCCGCCAGGAGATCGATGGGTGTCACACCTGCGATAACAAGGACGGCTGGTTCCGACACAGTTCTGTATGAGCTTGCAACGCGTAGAGCTCCGCGTCTCTGTACTGCTGCCAGCTGCTTTCGATACTTATCCTGCCGAAGTGCGTCTGCCCAGATCTCGCATCCGTAGAGGAGAATGGCGTGCGTGGTCGACATCAGGAGTCTTCGCTTACTGGCCGTAGGCCCACCAACGTTTGCCATCAGTCTGCTCAGTGATGTGGTCACTTTTGCCGCTCGTTCCACCGCATTTTTTATCTGGTGCCAGAAAGTGAGTTTTGTGTTAATGGTCACTCCCAGATAATTTACTGCGTCTTTGCTTCTAATGACTTCAGGGCCGACATGGAAATCTATTAGGGTAGGAATCCTTTTTTTTGTCAGAAGAACTATCTCCGTTTTTTCGGTAGCAAGACAGAGGCCGTGTTCATCCATCCAAAAATTTACCCGTCGCATGACCTGGTTTAGCTTCCTTTGCGCACTTTCGGTGTCTCTTGCCGTAATCACCGCGGCGATGTCATCTGCGTAACCTACCAGGAAAGTATCTTCTGGCATATCCATGCGAAGAATGCCATCATACGATATGTTCCAGAGGTCCGGCCCCAAGATTGATCCTTGTGCTGCTCCGGACGTGATCTGCTTACATCGCTGGCCTTCTGTTGTTTCGTAGACTAGCTCCCGGTCCTTGAGATAATCTTTCATCATCCGGAGGAGATAGGTTGGGATATTGAAAGTGTTCTCGAGCGCGTTCAGCATGTCACTCCATCTGGCTGAGTTGAATGCATTTTTGACGTCCAGAGTCGCTAGTAATACGATCCGCCTTGAGTAATGATTTCCCTGTTGGGCGATTTGGGTAGCCTTCACTACTTCGTCAATCGCCCCGATCGAAGAGTGGCCTTTTCTAAAACCATGCTGTCTTTCTGACAGATCTCCTGCTGTCTGTACTGCGACTGTGAGTCTTGGTCTAAGCATTTTTTCCAGAAGCTTTCCTGCAGTATTTAGCATACACAGAGGCCTATACGCAGATGGGGACTCCGGGTCTCCTTTTCCCTTGCCGATGAGTACTAAACGTTGCGTCTTCCAGCTCCTAAGAAAGACCCCTTCCTCCAGGCAGCTGTTGTACATTTTCAGTAGGAGTTGAGGGCATGTGCGGGCAGTTATTTTTAGCGCTTCCACCGGTATTCCATCCAATCCGGGAGCTCTTTTGCTGTGCATAGTTTTCACAGCTAAACTCAACTCTTCTTCACTGAACGATGGTATTTCCTGTCCTTGGGCCAATGTGGTGTCGGGTGGCCTGACAGGGTGAGTTGGGAAGAGTGTGTCGACTATGTGCTCCATTTTTTCTTCGCTTAAGATAGGGTTGACCATCTGGGCTCCAAGTTTCCGCATAACAATCCTGTAGCCTAGTCCCCAGGGGTCACTGTCTACGTCTTGGCGAAGATTGTCCCACTTTTGTTTTTTGCTCGAATTGATGGCCCTCTTGAGCTCGGATCGTTTTGTTCTGAAATCCGCCAGATCAGTTTCTGTTGCATCAGCGTGTCTTCTTCTTCCCCTGGTGACTTTGCGTCTAAGTTGTAGGCATCTTTTTCGGAGTTCAGCTATTTCTTCGGTCCACCAATATACAGGATCCCTATTTCTATTTCGGTCGGTCCTTCGAGGCATCGAAGCTTCGCACGCGAGGCTAATGAGTCGCATCGTGGCTCCAGCTTTTGTTTCCGCAGATCCCTCTACTCCAAGAGCAGCGGCTTTTCCATCTTCGATCACTGATGAGAAGGTCTCTTCGTTCAGTCGGTTTACGTTCCATCTCAGAGCTGGAGTTTGGCTCCGATTTGAAGCTCGAGGTCCGGGATGTTCCAGGTCAAAGATGATGTACTGGTGGTCGCTGCCTGTGTAGTCCTCGATCACTCTCCAATTTTTTATCTTTGCAGATATAGATTCCGTTGCAAAAGTTACATCGGGAATGGTACCTTCGCAGCCAGGTCTCCTGAAAGTAGGTTTGTTTCCTACGTTTGCTACATTTAGTCCACGCCGCGCAGCCATCTCCAGTATTTGCCTTCCTCTTGAGTCTGTGGTTGGCATTCCCCACTCCTGGGATCTAGCATTAAAGTCTCCGGCAACCAAGATCTCCCCTTCGACATCACTCATAAAGTCTTCCAACTTTTCCAGCTTTTGCCGGAATAATAATAATAATAATAATAATAATAATAATAATAATAATAATAATAATAATAATAATAATAATAATAATAATAATAATAATAATAATAATAATAATAATAGTAATAATAATAATAATAATAATAATAATAATAATAATAATCTGTGACTGTCTTTTTAATTGTGTTATTATAATAATTTGCTGATTAACCAGGTAACACTATTAAATAAGCATAACACCATAGTTCTTTGCTGTTGACGGTGTCACATGACCGACCACAAAAGAAAAGTTGACCAAACCTCTCCCGATTATATTTCTACCCCTGTATCAAAAATTGCTAATAAGGCAACAAAAGCAAGCGGTTTCCATTCAATTATTCTAATTTCCAAATCGGATCTTCAGAAAATTAAACAAATTATTGATACATCACTTCACAAAGAGCTCTCATTAGCGACCGCCAAACTAGCTACAAAAGATGACGTGCTAAAGTTAAATGATGAAATCAAAATTCTGCGCTTGCAAAATGAAGATCTGAGTAAGAAAGTGCAAATATTCGAAGAAAGATGTGGAATACTGGAGGATGAGCTTGAGATGCAAAGTCGCATTTTACGAGAAAAAAACATCATTCTCACTATCCCGAGCAGTAATGCCGACCCTCAAATGGAAGTACAAAACATCAGTCAACTTTTGCTTGGTGACGCACATCAAATCAAGGAGACAATAAAGCTAAGTGAAAATAGCTCTGTTGTTAAATTAAAAATAAACACCGGCTCTAGCTAAAATGCAACGAAAATGCTAAAGAACTCGTCAAAGCTTAAATGTTCTGGTGCTTTCATTCAACGAGACATGACAAAGCAGATGCAGTACAAACGCCAAATTCTTCTTGCTTATAGAAAAATAATCAAAACAAAAAAACCAAATGAAAAAGTACAAATAAAAAACAATTCGATGGTGGTTGCTGATAAAATATTTTATTTGAACAATTATAATTTCATTAAATACAAAAACGAGGATGGAGAACAACAACTTCGCGTAATGTTTGGTGAGATGGACTTCGAATCTGTCAAACTCCTGTCGCTGCCAAAAAGACGTCAAAATGAATGGTATATACCAGTCAACAGAGATGAACCAGGGATACCAATTTATCAAAATAGTGCAAGTTGTAGTACGTTAGTACAGAACTGAAATTGTGATGCCGTCAGCTCAATATATTTAAGTAATAGTAATATTTTATCTTATAATGTTTCAGGCCTCAATAATAAATTATTATTTGTGGATTTTTTTAATTTTGTAAAAAGTTTTGATTTGTTTTTTTATATGAAACTCATGTAACTTTAGAAAATATTAATAAGTTTACTAAGTATGTTAATGGGTATAAGTTAAATTGGAAACCAGCAGTAAAAACACATAACAAAGGGCGTGCTAGTGGGGGAAGTCTTTATGGAATCAAAACATCGTTGCTATACAAATATGATTTTCGGGAGCATGAAGGAGTCACAGTAGTAAAACTGGTTCATAAACCAAATTTGATAATTATTCCATTCTATATCAACTGCAACAAGTGGAGTGAGGATTTTGAACGCTTCAACAATATTATGATGTACCTGGCAAATAAAAGTGTCTTGATAATTGGAGATTTCAATGCCAGAATAGCTAATTTGCAAGTTTCAGTAGCCCTTACCACAAGTAACACTGCTTTAAACCCCAGTCAAAGAACATCAAAGGATGAAATCTGCAACCAAAATGGTACCATTTTGTTAGAACTTCTTCAGATGTTTGGCTGTACAGTTCTTAACGGATGCACTAATGGGGACACTGAAGGTCACTTTACCTTTCTTGGAGGTCACGGTAAATCGGTCATCGACTACTGTGCGATCAATAATGAATGGAATGGCTTGGTGAAGAAATTCGAAGTCCAGAGCAAAAACTTTTCCGAACATATGCCGATTATTGTAGACTGGTTCGATGATACATCGGCAAATCAAAGAAATCTCGAACTGATATGGAAGCAGGAAAGTGTAAATACTTATCAACAGAAATTAGATGAAAACCTATCGTCAGGGTCATTAAATTTACTAGCAGATTCAGCTAAAGTAAGTGCAAATAAACTTGTCGCTTGCATAAGGAGTTCCACAAACAACGTCGTTGCAAAAAAAGTCACTAATTTCAAACAAAAATGGTTTGACAAGGAATGTTTGAGAGCCCGAAAAAAATCGTTTGCTTTGTTTAATGCAATGAGAAACTCAAACTGTGAGAATTTTAAAAAGTGGTATTGTGATTTGAATGCAGCATACAAAAAACTATGCCTAAAAAAGAAAACCGACTTTGAAAATGATCAAGCTGGTACTCTTGGCCAAATAAAAAGTACAAAAGAATTCTGGTCGACTGTCAGGGAGATAAATGGTGTAAATTTTACAATTGGAATTGCAGTGGCTGCTGGAGATCTGTCTGTACACTTTAAAACCCTTTTAAGGGGCAAGTCTGACCTAAAATTTTTGTATGCGAAGCCACGGATTTCTGATGAAATTTTAGACTCTGAAATCACTTCTGACGAACTGCAATTTGTAAAGGAAAAAGTGGAAAGGCGCCTGGAGAAGATGGTACACCATATGAATTTTTCAAGAACGCGACTGAGGGTTTTTATACGCAACTGCAATTGTTTTTCAACAGAGTATTTTCTAGTGAAGAAATTCCATCATCATTCAAAAGGTCGGTAATATTCCCCATCCACAAAAAAGGAGACTTGAACAATGTTGAAAATTACCGAGGCATCTCCTTCATGAATGTACTTGCAAAATTATTCTGCGGTATACTTGTAAACAGACTAGAGACATGGGTTGATGTAATCAGTATCCTTTCAGACTGTCAGGCTGGTTTCCGGAAAAGCTATTCTACAACTGACCAAATATTCACAATAACATCTATTGTTAAAGCGTTCCAAGCAAGAAATAAGAAAGTGTATGCCTTTTTTGTTGATTCTAAAGCTGCCTTCGACCTTATAAATCGAAACGCTCTCTTTTATAAGCTCTCGAAATTAGGACTGTCTACAAAATGCATACATATTATAAAAGAATTGTATTCAGAGACAAAAGCAGCAGTATGGGATGGTTTGACTTACTCAGATTGGTTTGAAACCGATAATGGAGTAAAACAAGGTTGTCTTCGGAGTGCACTGTTGTTTGCCCTTTTTATAAATGATGTGGTAGCCTACCTTCCCGGTGGAATTCGAGTCGCTGATTTAAATATCAATGTTCTTTTGTATGCCGATGATCTTGTGTTACTATCTGAATCTCCAGAAAACCTCCAACTTTTAATCAATCGCCTGGTGAAATACTGTGATGAATGGGGCCTTGAAATAAACTCAAACAAATCAAAAGTGATGGTCTTCAGCAGATCAGCAAGAAGCCAAAATACATATAATTGGGTGTTCAATGGTGCTAGCTTGGAGATTGTAAAGGAGTACAAGTATCTGGGTGTGAAACTGAACCGAACTCTTGATTTCAGCTTGCACCTTACAGAGAAATCAAATACTTTACAAAGTCTACTGAATGTGACATGGCGAAACATATTTTCAAATAATCGAATCAACCTTTCAGCGAAATATAAAATATTCGAAGCCGTGGTGGGATCGACATTGTGTTACGCTGTCCAAGTTTGGGGAAGTGATGAATACGAGTCCCTCGAAAAATTCCAAAGGAATTTCTTAAAAAAGCTTTTCAACTTGCCTTTGAAAACGCCAACTTACGCACATCATCTTGAAACAGGACTTCCTAAACTGTATACATACACACTAAAGCTACAGGCCGATTACATCGTGAAAACGCTCTCTTATCAGGAAAACCGTCTTCCCAAGAAAATGGTGTTATATGAATTGAGGAATGAGGATTGGTGGTTGTCCAATTGGAAACGTTTGGGAATCGCTTGTGAAGTTATTGTCTTGATTGATACAAGTAATCCAATTTTGGTTAAAGATCAACTATATCGCGTTATCCAGAAACGTGAAAATCTTGTTCGAGAGGAGTTTATAGTGAGAGCTCGGGAATCGGAGGGTAGAATTATTTACTCACAGCATAATACCAACTTAATGGAGAAAAACTACTTTCATGACCAATATAGTTACAAAGAAATATCTCTTCTTTTTAAAGCCAGATGCGAACTCCTTGGTCTAAATGGAAGCCCATACAATGGAAGTTTCCACCAGTTTTGCTCCTTGTGTAACCTTAAGGCAAAAGAAGACTGCTTTCACTTTCTAAGTATATGCCCAATTTTCACTGCACAGCGCCTTGTATACTTCGGAAAGAGAACTTTGTCGATGCAGGAAACGATTGCGATTTTGAACGATTTCAACTGGAAAGACCTTTACAACTACTTAAAAGAAATTTCAACATATAGAATGTTACTGATAACAGAACTCACATAGTTAATATAAATTTGTACTTACTATTTAATTGAAAAAAAAAATGTATATAATAAATTTTGCTAACCGGGCTGACGGCAAAGCCATAGCTATAAATTCATTGTATTGTATCAAATGAAATAAGAAAATTTGAAATAAATGAATTCATTACTTACTTACTTAATAATAATAATAATAATAATAATAATAATAATAATAATAATAATAATAATAATAATAATAATTATTATTATTATAATTATAATAATAATAATAATAATAATAATAATAATAATAATAATAATAATAATAATAACAATAATTTTTTTTTCCTTTAGGGTTTCAGGAGAAATGCTTTAGGCACCATAAGGATATCATATTGGCGTTGACCCTAGACAATCCCCGTGTGCCGGACTCGGTATGGTTTCCCCATACCGGCTAAAACTCCTTATAACCCTTTCAGCTTCCACCCCCCCGGAACCGCTCTTTGCATTACTTCAGGGGGGTTGTTTATATAAACTTACGGGTTCAACTGTTTCCCGAGCGTTTTCTTCTTCTGAGAATACGTTCGATCACATCTTATCTACTATGTTATCTGGGCTGAGTGGTCCAATATCTCTTTCTATTTCTGCACGTTGGGCTTCCCATCTACTGCAAGCGATGAAAGTGTGGTATGCATCGTCGGTTTCAGAGTCACCGTACTGGCAGGTTGGACTAGTTTTCTTGCCGATCTTGTGAAGGAAGGCGTTGAAATACCCGTGCCCGGTGAGTAACTGGGTGACGTAATAGTTTACCTCACCGTGTTTCCGGTCGTTCCAATCTGCAACGTTCTTGATCAGCCTCGCCGTCCACCGTCCTCTGGTTTCCGAGTTCGAGCGATCTTGCCACTTCTCTTTTGTGCGCTCCTGTGAATGTTCGCTAGCCGCTTCCAATCCCATTTCCGCCTTTTTGTCGTACAAGTACTTCCTTTCTGCCGCTAGGAGATCGATGGGAGTTATTCCTGCGACTACAAGGGCTGCTGGTTCCGAAACCGTTCGGTAAGAGCTAGCTACACGTAGAGCTCCACATCTTTGCACTGCCGCCATCTGTTTCCGGTACTTCTGTTGCTTAAGTGCGTCTGCTCAAATTTTACTCCCGTACAGAAGGATGGACTGCGTTGTCGCCATGAGTAACCTTCGCTTACTGGCCGTGCGACCACCGATATTTGCCATCAGCCTGCTCAGTGATGCAGTTTTGAAGCTCTTTCTGCTGCTGCCTTTATTTGTTGCCAGTAGGTTAGCTTGGTGTCGAGCCTCAATCCCAAGTAATTCACCAAGGCGCTGCTTCTTGTTACTTCTGCCCCGATTTTGAAGTCGATTTGTGTAGGGATCCTCTTCTTCGTGATAAGGACCATCTCTGTTTTCTCCGTTGCTAGGTCGAGCTCGTGCTCTTTCATCCACGAATTTGCTCGTCGCATGACCTGGTTCAGCTTTCTCTGCGCGCTATCAAAGTTTCGTGCCGTAATCACCGCGGCGATATCGTCTGCGTACCCGACCAGAAAGGCATCTTCAGGCATCTCCATGCGTAGGACGTCGTCATAGGAGATGTTCCAGAGGTCTGGTCCTAAGATCGATCCCTGCTCTGCACCTGATGTCATTGGTTTTCTTCGAGGGCCTTCCGTAGCCTTGTAGAGTAGCTCTCGATCCCTGAGATAGTTCTTCACCATCCGCAGTAGATATGCCGGAATGTGGAACATCCGTTCCAGCGTGTCCAATATATCGCTACACCTGGCTGAGTTGAAGGCATTCCGTACGTCCAAGGTTGCCAGCAAAACGATTTCCCTAGTTGGCGATTTGGGCAGCATTCACTACTTCCTTTGTAGCTCCAATCGTAGAGCGACCCTCCCGAAAACCGTACCGCATCGCGGACAGATCGCCTATCGTTTGTACTGCCGCTGTGAGCCGTGGCTTGAGTAGCTTTTCCAGGAGTTTCCCCGTGGTGTCTAGCATGCACAGATGCCTGCATGCCGATGGGGAATCCGGGTCTCCTTTGCCTTTGCTGATAAGTACCAACCGTTGTTGCTTCCAGGTCTTTTGGAAGATGCCTTCCTCTAGGAAGCTGTTAGACATGTTTAGCAGCAAGGGGATGGTCAGGCGGTTACTTTGAGTATTTCTATGGGAATTCCATCGGCGCCAGGCGCTCTTTTATTTTGCAGGGACTGCACCGCTATGCTCAAGTCCTCTTCGCAAAAAGCAAGAAATTCCTGACGTTGGGCCGGATGAGTTGGGAAGACCGTGTCCACGATACGCTCCATCTTTAATTCACTGAAGAAAGGGCGAGCTATCTGAGCTTCAAGTTTCCGCGTTACGATCTTGTGACGTCATGGCGCAGATCCTCCCTCTTCTGTTTCTTGCTCGAATTGATGGCTTTCTTGAGCTCAGATCTCTGGGTTCTGTACCCTGCTAGAACATCTTCCAGAGTTCAGAGTTTCTTCTTCTTCTTCCCCTGGTGACTATGCGTCGTAGTTACAGACATCTCCGGCGTAACGCAGCTATCTCCTCGGTCCACCAGTACACTGGATTTCTGTTTCTGTTAGTACCGCACGTTCTGGACATTGAGGAGTCGCAAGCGAGCCGTATTAGTTGCATCGTGGCTCCAGCTTTCATTTCAGCTGGTCCTTGGGCTTGGATTACGGCACCTGCACCTTCTTCGATCACGCCCTTTAACAGGTCTGTGTTAAGTCTATTCCAGTTCCACCTTGGAGCCCGTGGTTGGTGACGACGGTTTGTAATTTGCCATTCGGAGATGGGGAAACGAGCTTTGTAAACTATTGACATCGATCGATTGACTTGCAAGACCCAAATCTTTTATTGTATATAAATTTTTTAAAATATACCTCCTACGATTATTAAGAGCGGACACGGAAAAAGAAGTCCGTCTTGAATCTTCAGTACGAGATACGCCCTTAGTCCAATGTAGGGTGAGTTTTTCTGGTTGGCCATCTAGCCCGAGCACGTTGAAAAGGTCTTCCTCAACCATCGACAACGAGGACCCATCATCCAAGCAGTCATAGGTGTCCATAAGCAAATCACCATTTCCATGAATTCATATCGGAACAATTTTAAACATCATTTTGGCATCGGTCCCGACATGAGATGAATGGATATGTGGCTGAGGCACGAACGGAACTGCTGAGGAATTTAAGTCGCTACTTCACGTCTGCGAATGTAATAAGGGATTATGCCGTCGATTACAACTATTGATTCCGCACAAGCTCTTCTTAGCACACGTTCTCCAATGATGCTTTGACGGATCCAAGCATGAAAAGCATATGGATTTCTCTCTCACAAACGTCTGCCTTTGAAGCGGGGGCAAAGCTAAAAACTCCTCGCATTGAGACAGAGGATGTATTTTATTGCACTTGCAGCACGAACCAGATGACAGTGAAGAATGTAACAAAACCCGAGAGGATTTTGCCGTGCCAACTGAATGAACTCTTTTCTGATCAGAAACCCCGGTTAGTTTGGCAAGATCAGGGGGTGGAGCTATTACCCTTTGCGTCAAGAATTCAGCAAAATTTTCAAAACTGACCCGCTGTAAAACTGATTTTGTTTTTTGCCACTCTTGATAAAGTCCTGCACCTAACTTCGAAGCCAGATTAGTGAGTACGTACCCGTTCATCAGATCTTCTTCTCGGTTCATCGATTTAATGTCGGCTACGAAGCCATTGCTTTTCACTGCCCAAGTGCGAAGCTTGGGATCAGATTTTGAAGTAAGTCTAGGGAGATTTAAAAGGTCTGATGTTAAGTCGTGTATCAAAACATCATAACGGTCTTGAACATTGTTGCGATTTAAAATCGTTAGAAGAGATGCCATATCTTGGTCACGAAATGAAGAATCAGAAGTATTTCCATGTTGATTGGACGGTATTTGATTCGGAGTAGATTGAACTACATGCTGCTGGTTGGGAATTTTTCTCAACGGTGTTGACTTAGAATTGCCGATTGAACTATTCAACAGTGCTTGATGGTTAACTTGGATTTTTTTGATAATCTCTAGCTTAGCAAATTGTTTGGCATCAGGCACAACTGATTTCGATCCAACGATTGCAGGATGTTGTACCTTGATCTTTTCCAGCTCTAGTAATTTCATTTTTGCTTTAGCAAGTTCACCACGTAACTCCAACAACTCCTTATCACGTTGCGCCACTGCGCCCTGCGCTACTGCAGCAGCCTCTACTATCATATCCACATTATCTTGCACTTCATTCTGTGCGGATGAGGCGGCCGGCGCTATTAATGAATTTCGATGGTTGGTTTGCACATGTGCGTTGTCATCATCCTCACGAAAAATACATTCTTCCTCTTCACAGTGCCATGGAGTTATTGTGTCAAACTTATTTGGATCAAATCCGTGACAACTATAATACCACCAGCATTTACACCTCACAAGACACCATGAGGTCATCATCTGAACGTCGACAACTCGGCAAAACGCAACTGTGCAAATCCTTGTCGGCCATATCAAAGCAGAGAACTCGACATATAACAGGAACCGCAAATTAATTAAAATAATCTTGCTGCGCCGATCCAAATAATAAAGATTTCAAAACTCGCAATATTGGAGTTTAATTCAATTTTATTTCTAAAAAAAAATGTAAATTTATAATTATAATTTTGCTTTGAGCCTAACCATCATTACCACTTACAATTTGGTATACAATTTACAGCGCGCAACAAATGTATTATAACATGGACCAATTAATCCTGCATTTATTAATAATATAATAATATTTAATAAATTATTTCAAAAAGAATAAATTCTTTAATTACCTTGAAATTAATTCAGGCCTTCTTCCACAGAAGTTAATTTTTGATTTCTTTTCACAAGGAAAGGACTAATGGTAATGACTTTATAAATATAAAAATGACTGACACGTACCCTTTCTAATAAAAAGAGACGGCAGTATTTTATTATGTATTTAAATGAATTTATAAAAGATGTGTTCAATTCCCTGAATACACCATAAACTGGACTGATTGACTCGATGACACCAATGATTCCGCAATCCAGTTTGGTTCTTCTTTGTTAATGTACTGCTCACTAATGATGACGATATCTGCTTGCAGCTCGTTTCAAAGTCTTACCAGCAGGTTGTTTGCGGTAAGACTCCTGTGGATATTGGCTTGTAGAATTCTGGTCATTGTGGACCCTTTTGTTTCGCCTTCTCGAGTGCTTGTCGGAAGACGTGGGCAAGAAGACAATGTATTTGGATAGGTTTTTAAACCCTCACACAGACAGCACTTTGGCGGATTTTAGCATTCTTTTTTCTTGTGGCCCTTTTCTCCGCAGTTGAAACACAGTCCTTGCCGCTTTCTGTCTATGCCATTGCAGGTTGCCTGTTGATGTCCGTACCCAAAGCACTTATAACATCTATGGACTTCCACTCTGCGTCTGATTCTGCATTGCACCCACCCAAACTTTATTCGGGGGATCTTCAATATCTCACTGACTGCTCTAGCATTCATATGAACTATGGCCATTTTTTGCGAACTTTTGTTCGTTCCTGTGACTATGACTTGAAGATCCAAGTTGGGATCAGATGTCATCCTCTTAATGGCTTCTTATATTAATAATACTAATACTAATAATAATAAAAATAATAATAATAATAATCATAATAATAATAATAATAATAATAATAATAATTTTTTTTTTCCTTTAGGGTTTCAGGAGAAATGCTTTATGCACGATAAGGATGTCTTCCTGGCCTTGACCATAGACAATCCCCGTGTGCCGGACTCGGTATGGTATGCCCCATACCGGCTAAAACTCCTTATAACCCTTTCTGCTTCCACCCCCCGGAACCGCTCTTTGCATTACTTCAGGGGGATCTTGTGATTAACTTACGGGTTCAACAGTTTCCCGATCGTTTTCTTATTCTTATTCTTTTCTTCTGAGAATACCTTCGATGTACGCGCAGATCTTGTGCCAAGTCAGGTCGCTGGTCAACATCTTATCCACTATGTTGTCTGGGCTTAGAGCTCCAATCTCTCTTTCTATGTTTGCACGTTGAGATTCCCATCTACTGCAAGCGAAGAAAGTGTGGTATGCGTCGTCTGTTTCAGAATCACCGTACTGGCAGGCTTGACTACTTGTTTTGCCGATCTTGTGAAGGAAGGCGTTGAAATATCCGTGTCCGGTGAGTAACTGGGTGACGTAATAGTTAACCTCACCGTGTTTCCGGTCATTCCATTTGCTCACTTCTCTGATCAGCCTCGCTGTCCAGCGTCCTCTCGTTTCCGAGTTCCAGCGCTCTTGCCACTTTTGTTTCGTGCGCTCCATTACCTGTTCGGTAGCCGCTTCCATTCCCATTTCCGCCTTTTTGTCGTAGACGTACTTCCTTTCAGCCGCTAGGAGATCGATGGGTGTCACTCCTGCGACTACAAGGACGGCTGGTTCAAAAACCGTTCGGTAAGATCCAGCTACACGTAGAGATCCACATCTTTGCACTGCCGCCATCTGTTTCCGGTACTTCTCTTGTCTTAGGGCATCTGCCCAGATTTCACTTCCGTAGAGAAGAATGGAGTGGGTTGTCGACATCAGCAACCTTCGCTTGCTGGCCGTTGGACCACCAACATTTGCCATCAATTTCGTCAGTGATGAAGTTATTTTCGATGCTCTTTCCGCAGCTGATTTTATCTATTGCCAGTAGGTTAGCCTTGTGTCGAGTCTCAAGCCCGGGTATTTCACTGTGACGCTGCTTCTTATCACTCCATGTCCGACGTGAAAGTCTATCTGCGTAGGGATCCTTTTTTTTGTCAGGAGGACTATCTCAGTTTTTTCTGTCGCCAGGCTTAGCCCGTGTTCACCCATCCATGTGTTTGCCCGTCACATGACCTGGTTCAACTTTCTTTGCGCGCCTTCACTGTTTCTTGCCGTTATCACCGCAGCTACGTCGTCTGCGTAGCCCACTAAAAAGGTGTCTTCAGGCATCTCCATGCAAAGGATGTCATCATAGGAGATGTTCCAAAGGTCTGGTCCTAGGATCGATCCCTGTGCTGCTCCTGATGTTATTTCCTTTCTTCGCGGACCTTCTGTGGTTTCGTACATCAGTTCTCGATCTCTGAGGTAGTCCTTCAACATTCGCAGTAGATATCCCGGGAATCTATTTTCGAGCGCGGCCAATATGTCGCTCCACCTGGCCGAGTTAAAGGCATTTCGCACATCTAAGTTTGCCAGCAAAACAATCTTTCTAGAGTATTGGTTTCCCTCTTGTGCGGTTTGGGCGGCGTTTACTACTTCTCTGATGGCTCCAATAGTGGATCGACCTTTCCTGAGGCCATACTGTCTTACTGATAAATCACCAGCCATTTGTACTGCCACTATCAGCCGTTATTTCAGCAGCTTTTCCATTAGCTTCCCCACGGTATCCAGCATGCAAAGGGGCCTATAGGCTGATGGGGACTTCGGATCTCCTTTGCCTTTGCTGATAAGCCTTAAACGTTGTTTTTTCCAGATTTTGGGGAAAACGCCTTCCACAAGACAGCTATTGAACATGTTAAGTAGAAGATGGGGTCATATTTTAGCGGTCACTTTCAGCACTTCTGCAGGAATTCCGTCGGCGCCTGTAGCTTTTTTGTTCTGCAGTGACTGTACAGCTATATTCAACTCTTCTTCGATAAACACTGGGATTTCCTCTCGTTGGACCGGTGTGTTGTCGGGTGGTCTGACTGGGTGAGTTGGGAAGAGTGCGTCTGCAATGCAGCCCACGTTTTGTTCGTTAAGGACGGCCGAAGTCCTTTGAGCTCCGAGTTTCCGCATTACAATCTTATAACCAAGTCCCCAGGGGTCGTTGTTGACATCACGGCGAAGATCCTCCCACTTTGCTTTTTGCTCGAGTTGGTGGCCCTCCTGAGCTTGGATCTCTTAGTTCTGAATTCTAATAGGACACCCTCCATAGATTCGGTGTGTCTTCTTCTTCCCCTGGTAACTGTGCGTCGGAGTTGTAAACAGCTCATGCGGAGCACCGCTATCTCCTCTGTCCACCAGTACACTGGAGCCTGTCTTTGATTGGAGCAGTTCTTTCTTGCCATAGAGGCATCACAAGCCAGACGTATAAGTTGCGTCGTGGCCTCGGTTTTTGTTGCCGCAGATCCATCCATTTCAAGTACGGCATCTTTTCCATTTTCAATCACCGCAGTTAGGCGCTTTTCGTTGAGTTTATTGATGTTCCACCTCGGAATCCACGTTCGGTTTCGGTTTGGAGTTTGTTGATTACCGTCCAGAGCAAAAGCGATATATTGGTGGTCGCTGCCCGTGTAGTCTTCGATGACTCGCCAGTTTTGGATTCTTGCGGATGTGGGTCCTGTGGCGAAGGTTACGTCCGGTATGGTACCTTCAGAGCCAGGTCTTCTGAAGGTAGGCGTGTTTCCAACGTTCGCTACGTTAAGACCGCTTCGGGCAGCCATTTCCAGTATTTGCCTTCCTCGTGAGTCCGTAGTTGGCATTCCCCACTCTTGTCCCCTAGCATTGAAATCTCCGGCGACTATGATTTCTCCTTCAGTTTCGCAGATGAAATCTTCCAGGTCTTCAAGTTTTTGACGAAATTCATCTATTCTGTCATTTGGGCTTAGATAGGTACTGATTATAGTTAGGGTTTCGAGTTTTATCCAGACGAAACCTCTATTCGATCCTCTATCTTTGATAATAATATTTCTGCCTGTGACCCATAGGGCAGCAGTTCCTAGCGAATCCGAGATCCACTTTTGTTCGTCCTTGTTGGTGTATTGCTCACTCATTATGATGATGTCTGCTCGCACTTCACCTACAAGTTTAATCAGGAGGTTATCAGCTGTTTGACTCCTGCGGTCGTTCGCCTGCAGAATTATAGTCATTTTGAGGAGGCCTTTTTCGCGTTTTCGAGAGCCTGCCTGAAAACTTGACACTTCCCTGTCCCTGGTATGTGGTCGGTAGTTGCCGGGGTGTTTCGAGGTTGGAACAGAGGCAACAGTTTGCTGGTCCATCGCAGTTTGCTTGTAAGTGTCCGAAGCCGAAGCATTTAAAACACCTTGGCACTTCTATTTTGCGCCGTATTTTACACTGATTCCATCCAACTTTTAGGACGGAGGTTTTCAAGATTTCGTTACCGGTATGCTGGCTTATTTCCACAATCGCCATCTTCAGTGCTCTTTTGTTTTTTCCTGTCAGAAAGACTTTGACTTCTGCCTCTGAGTTTTTCACTTTCTTTCGAATGGCTTCTTGCACTTCTTCTTCCGTGGTTAACTCGTCTAGGTCTCTTATTTCGATTGTTATTTTGGGTGCGAGGTTTCTAACAGTCGCTCTATCACCGAGGATTTCTTGAAGCGATCTTCGAAATGCTGCTGTGTTTTTCGTCTTCGCACCCAGTTCTAGTAAAATATTTCCCGATATCGTCTGCCGGATTTGTTTTACCGTTGTTTCGGTGTCTTCAGGTTTCGCTTTCTGTCTAATTTCCCGAAGGATATCGATAAATCTTCTATCTCCATTTGGTTTGATGACTATGGCTTCAGTACGTGGTTTACGCTTTGGTCCCTTTGACTTTTTCTTCTTTTTTTTTTAATTTTTTCTTTGTTGTCCATCTTTTTTGTATACCATCCGTTTTTCCTAAGACCTTTGTCTTGGTAGTCTCTTTTTGTTTTGGCGTTTCTGCACATTTTGCAACCAGAGCATACGTTTGGTTTGTCCTTCGACCACGATTTTCATAATTTTTCTTCTTATTGCCAGTTGGAGAAATTTGTTGTTTTTCGTTTTTTTCACGAGTTGGAGATTTTTTGGACCTCTTATCCCGTTCCTTTTTTAGTGGACTGGAAGGTGGGCGTTTGGAAGTTTGTAATATGTTTATTTCAGGCCCTT